>CM055960.1:52819325-53423506 GCA_029490685.1 Schizonepeta tenuifolia | reverse complement strand
TTGATTTCATAAAATAAGGATATTTATGGTCAACTTTTATCTTATATCATTGACTAAATAATTTTTCGAATCACAATCACTCCACATAAAGTTTTGTAAAAAGAAAAACTACCAATTGTATATTGAAACAATTCTTGAAGTTATACTCTCAGTAAAAAAAAGTTCTTCTCAAAGCTGGTAAAAAAGAAACAAATATCATCATTTATTTTTCTGTGAATATATTTGGAAGATGATTATTTATATAATACTATAATTTATAATAAGAATTTTTATTTATTAAATATTGTGTGAATATTTTTGGAAGATGGCTATATTATATAATTAAATATTAATTGCAAGTAAAAAAGAAAATAAATGTCATCATTAATTTTTCTGTGAATATATTTGGAAGATGATAATTTATGTAATATAAAATCAGTATTGTAGTCAATAGGTCGGTTCCATCGAAACCGTCGGGGTAGGCGCGATGATTGTGAAGCGGTGGTTCAACATATATTTTTTTAATCAAATGTTGAACTTATAATGTAGGGTATTTAGGGTCACTTTAATCTTATAGACAATCATCAAAATTATTTTCCTTTTCTAAATCATTGGGGGACAAGAAATATTTGCAATGAAAACGGTTCATCTCAATTTTCATACAAAATTGACGTAGGACAATCTCTTTGAAAGACAAATATATGTTTGCCCACATCGATTTTGTAGAAGAATAGAGCTTTGAAAATGATCAAAAGTAATGAGAATATATATTAGATTAGAATTTTTAACAAACATAACTATATAGGTTTGACGTAACCATGTGGTAAAACTACTTTTTAATTGAATTTGAGATGTGTTCAAGGGCATATAAAATTCTAAGTGAGTTTAGTAAATTGCATAATCGAATAATTTAATCCTAAAATAATTAACAAATAATTTAATCCTAAAATAATTTAATCATATATTAAACTATCTAATAATTATATTAATTTTTGGGGTAATAATATTCGAACATACTCTGCCAGCCACACGCGTTAAAAATAGTAATATAGGTTTTGAAAATAAAAATATATTCTAATTGGAAAGTATAAACACTAGGAGGAAAATGTGATTATTTTCATTTTTACAGTCAATTTTCCCTTTCTTTTACGCGTGTGGCTGGCCACAGTGTATGCGAATATCATTACTCTAATTTTTATTAGTATAATTTCCCGTCGCTTTTCGATGGGTTATACGTTAGCTTTCTTTATTTAAAAAGTAACAACATAAGTGAGATACTTAAATAAATTATAAAAAATATACAATTATTTTTGTTTATCAAGTCGAGGGTAGAGAGAGACCACAAGATCTTATTCCCTTGGACGTTTGAAGGTGTTCACCAGGCCAACCTTATTTTTCCTCTTTTTTTACTCACTTAATGATATACGGCTAACCATACGGTGGATTGGACGCTGATAATCATGGATCTTATCTGTCAGCAAAAATGTTTCGAATTTAAATCCATTACTCTCCCTCCCGATAACTTTTTTAAAAAAGAAAACAAAAACAAAAAAACAACACAAACTAGTTTTACAAATAAATTAATACTTAAAGATGCTAATTTGTCATTATCACTACAAATTTTGGCCGGAACATCTCTATTCTTCAATAAAGTATTTTGACTTTTCCTTGTTTTAAATAAAAGCACTTTTACTTTTCTTTTTTTACTTTTCTTTTATTGAATAAAACTATAAAAGTTTTTTTACTTTTCTAAAGTCCCTAATCCAAATCCATTGTATATGACAAAAGGAATAAATAATTACGAAGCAAACCACCTCTGAAATGGCAAATAGCTTCGGCCTCAAGTAAGGGCCCCACGTCTCAATCATACCTGTCATTATCATATTTGCGTCTTGGATTGTTGCCATTAAATATTACTCCGTTCCCCCACAAAATAAATCCATATTACCACAAAATATTTATTCAAAAAATAAAGTCCTATTCAATTCTTTTCACTCATATTAAATGGAACCTATAATAATTTTAATTTCCATTTTAATTTTTCCACCCATAATATATAAAACTCTTGTTCCACTCATAATACTAATTTTAACTTCATTTCACAATTTGCAACAACTAGCATTTTGGATAACTTTGTTCATGTAAAAAAAAGAAAAGAAAAAGTCCCTTCAATACTTATTGTAAACAGCAATTACTACTATTTAATTAACAATTTCATGCATTTATTTACCCGACTCAATCTCACCTCTCATGCTATCGTCGTCTATTGCCCCTTCCATATGGGAAATGATAATTTAACAAAATGTCTTACACAAAATGAGTTGTTATTACCCTTAAACCGATTTTGTTAGTCAGGTCCAATCATAACCGATTCATAATGAATCATGGCACCTTGATATACACAAATAATCTAATCCCATAAAAATACCATCTCACAAATTAAATTGATTGCAACTTCGCCATTGTCATTTATGTGCACGTAAGATTCTAATTTCTGAACTATGCTTTCAAACAATCATTTTAGTTTTCTTAGAATCGCCCCTAGTTTTGATTAAGCTACGTTAGAAATTAGAAATATATATATCGACCATTAGCTAATTTTTCCCATAAAATATCATCTTTATAGTATCATTCTTGCAATCTTAGCGGAGGATGCGAGGAACTATAAATATGTGCCAAATGATTCTCTGAAGATGAATCAACCTTAAAATTCCAGAATTATTCTCCTAAACATTGGGATTTGATATAATTTGATAATCACTA
The DNA here is from genome assembly GCA_029490685.1 of Schizonepeta tenuifolia. Classification (NCBI taxonomy): domain Eukaryota; kingdom Viridiplantae; phylum Streptophyta; class Magnoliopsida; order Lamiales; family Lamiaceae; genus Schizonepeta; species Schizonepeta tenuifolia. The sequence goes on along the minus strand of CM055960.1, from coordinate 53,420,764 downwards.
TTAATGACGGTTTGTAATCTTGAAGTATTAAAATACAATAAAGTTATACTAGTAAAAATTATATAAAAAATTAGATATGGTTAAACATATGATTTGCTTAAGTTAGTGAATAAATTTGATGAATAAACTTAAGTATTGCCATGATTAATCAAATCCATATATGGTAATAAAATCTATATGGTAATAGAGATAGAGACAGTCAGCTGCAGTAGGGTTGTTTTTATGGGGTGTCTCCATTTAATTAGTTTATTAATTTTGTATTAATTTTAATCATAAAATTTGAAATTTTTATTAATTAAAATACAAATAAAAAATTGTATTAATCCAAAAATAAAAAACTATTACTCCCTCCGTCTCGCGAAAGCTGTCTTGTTTCATTTCGGCACGGATATTAAGAATAAATTAATTAAGGAGTGATGTATTTAGTTGAGTATTTTATTGATAAAGAATGTAAAAGTAGTGTGAATAAATAATAAAGAATGTAAAAGCAGTGTGAATGCAACTAATTATTTCCTAATATGGAAACAAGATATCTTTCGTTAGACGTCCCGAAAAGGAAAACAAGACAACTTTCACGAGACGGAGGGAGTACTTTTTTATTAAGAAACATATTAAAAATGAAAACTAAAAAATGGAAAAAAAAAAGAAAAAAAAAACTGATGAAGAAGAAAAATCAAAAAAGAAAAAAATTAAAAAATGTAAGAAAAAAAACTGAAGAAGAAAAAAACTGAAAAAATGAAGAAAAACAAAAGAAAAGGATCGAGACTGTCTCTATGGGACGAGACAGTCTCGAGACAATGGATGTTGCACTGGGCTGTCTCCATGGATTGGGCGTCTCGAGACACCCATGAAGACAACTACTGCAGATAGTCTAATACACTATATTTTCAGAAAAGGGTATTTAAGTAAATTTAGAAATTTTGAATTTTCTAATTATAGTAGAGTAATTAATTATAATTGTGTAACATTACTAAAATATCCCCATTTTGTCGAAGACATTTTGTCTCTTTATCTGTATGAAAGTATGAAACACGAGATGTAATACAAATATCAAATACATCAATACCCTAACTGTACTCGACGTTTTCCTCCACGCCAATCCCTTACTTCAAATACGTTACTACGAAACACGAGATACAATACATAGAGAATAAGGTTTATTCAGTACGCATAAAAAGTAGCGGTTGCGGGTTCCTACGAATTATTAAAAAAAAAATAATATCGTACCATCTCAACCAAAACCCTAAATTTTCCGATCCCATATGTCAAAGCAACGTTATGAGCAAAATGCAATACATACATAATAACTCCACGTATCATCGCCACCATATTCCCCATATTCTATACACTATCTCAAATTCTCAATCCCATATTTAAAATACAGTAATATGAAACACAAGACGTAATACACATGAAATGACAACGGTAACCTAGTACCGCCATTAGCCGATACCCTAACAAATAAACGAGCATCCTCATCAACCAAGACCTCATCAAGTTGTTTAGACTCTCTGCAATGGCTGTCTCTATGGGTGTTTTCGAAACACCCAATCTATGGAGACAGCCCAATGAAGCATCCACTGTCTCGAGATATTAATGTATTGACAAAATTAATATTCAAAATTAATAAACTAATTAAATGGAGACACCTCATAGAGACAATTCCACTGCAGCTAACTGTCTTTATTTCCATCACACCCCATAGAGACACCTCATAAAAACACTACCACTGCGAATAGTCTTAATAATCAAAATTAAACAGAAAGTTTCAGGCAACACAATTAATATCCATAAACAAACTTTATTTAAAATAAAGTAGCATAGTCGACAAATTCATCATAGTTCAGTCTTAAGTTAAACTAGAGAGGAGGGGGGGGGGGGGGAGCAGAAAAGAGCTAATAATCTCCATAAAAGCCAGAAACTGACCTTCCCTGTTCTAATCAAAAGCAGCACCAGTAAACAAAAAATTGTGGTCTGTCGAAGACGAAGAGCTGGTAACAACAAAACTAGAACTAAAGGAGGGCTTACAGCTACAACATTGCCCTAACTAGGGACGTCTTCTAAAGTCCTCGTTCTCTTTGGTCAAGATTTCAACGCGCGATTGAAGGATGTTGATCATCGCCTGAGCTCTCATTACCTCAATCTTGAGCGTCTCCTTCTCCATCGAGATGTTCAAGATCTCGTTCTCTAAATTGCTGATAAATTTGAGGTAACCAGGAGGGACGGATTTTTCCAGGTTGGCGGAGTCGAAGGTGAGCGGCTTGGCCGGACGGTTGGAACCTAGGGTTTCTAACAAGGGGAATTCTAGAGGTGGGGAGTCAATTTTCGTCATCATCATAGAAGAAGGATCCTGACTCGTTGTGGTGGAGTCTTCGGATCCGTTAGCATTGCTAGAGTGTGGATCACTGTGCTTTGATCTTTTACTTTGATCGAACAAGAGGGGCTCGGGTTCACCTGCAGGTCTCTCCCTCTTGCACAGGAAAGGGATGCAAGGTGACTCGACCTGATACTTGACCATAGGGGGAGCAATGCTGAGAGCCTGAGAATCCTGCGACACATTTTGAGAGAGTTCATCAAAAAATCTCATGATGCAAACAAATTTTCGTATCTGGATAACATCAATTATAAATTTTCAATTTACATCACAAAATATTTACTATAAATACACCCTGGAATAACATTCTTATGTTAATTTAAGAACAGTCTTAATTGCATTATACAAGAATAGGTGCCAACAGCAAAAATTTAAGAGCTTCTTTAACATGCAGGAAAGTTTCAAGCTATCGACTTAGATGCATGATCATCCAAAAAGGGCCCAAGTACAACGGGTAAATGATCGACGTGCTTCATATAAAGGAACAAATATTAGCAAGAACAAAAACAGCTCTGACAACCTCTAATATTCTTAGTTTTCCTATTTTAAATACATAAGCTATGAAATAATGATGACCTAGATCCATTTTCTAGGAAAAAAAACCACAAATATCTAGGTGCATGTTCTTGTTGACTACATATAGCCAAATCGACAATAACTGTCAAGGGCGTGACTCCTAAAGGAGAATGCTCATTCATGCTAAATAAAAGTAAGAAACTGGTATGACTCGACTTTTGTAGTTTCAGATATAGCGAAAAAGAATCTTTGAGTAACAACATGTACTTTATGAAGTTCTGTTTTTGAAAGGCAAATGCTCGCTGAAATTAGGGCAGGTAAAATTAAAACATGCATCCAAACTACATGAGGGGACTCTTTCCCATATCATGCTGAAGTGAAATCTTTAACTGTATCAAAAATATTGAATGGGAAAGATTACTCCACAAATGAATTCAATGCAAAACCACTCAAATTAGAAGTTTTTCCACATTATCACAGATAGAGGTGGGGATTTAAAACACTGAAGTTGCTTCATACTTCTCATGTATCAAAACATACGCAATTATAAGATCAGACGCACTGTACCAAGAGCAGGCATTAGATTATTAGACTTATTTTTTAATTGAATTCAGTAAAAATTGTTGCAGGACGAAATCCCAGGGACTTTATCAGTTATAAATCATACAAGAATAAAAGTCAGGTGCAGATCATCAATAAATTGTGCACAAGTAAGACTTTATATCTCTAAATAAAGTGAGGTGTGAGACCTGGTCAAAATCCATGCACTCTCCTCGCGCTTCATCACCATTAGCAACGTCATCTTCCACATCTCCACCGGGAATCACAAGCGGCGCGTCTTCATCCCATTCCTCTTCAATAAAGGGGGCATATCGGTCCCCATTAGGAGGTCCAAGACCACTCTTTTGGAAGATCCTACAGAGCACAAATGCATCCTAATCCAGAAAACAAGGGAGGGATTGTATTAAAGATATTACTTTCAAACAAAGATTCGACAATAAAGTTACAGCACTGAGAATCGAATTGACACCTGTAAAACGCCTGCTCTTTCCAATTCTGAATCGCAAAGCCTGTATTCGTGCATTACCCAATTGGTTCTCTTTCCATCAGGAGCACGTCCGCTATGGAAAACGAGTGTTTTCTTCATTCCAATTGTCTGTTCCTTATGGCGCACTGATCGGTCCTTCCCAGTCGCTTTCCAATACCCCTTACCAGTGGCGCGATTCAGCCGAGATCCATTACCATACTTCCTATCCACAGGGCTAAAAAAGTACCACTCTAGATCTCTCGTCTTCAGGGACGAATACTCTTTTTAGGCAACAACATACAACACGCGAAATGATTGTCATGATAAAAAGTGAATTAGATTTCAAATATAGAATTTAGTTAAAAATCAAAAGACAATTAAACTTTAATGTTAGAGTAATGCGTGTAACGACACGTGGAGAACGAATTCCATGAGCTTTAAATGCAAAGCAACACAAATATTAGACCACGTAAATCCCGAATAACCAATTTGCATGTATACCATGCACACACAAAAACACACACATCCACGTACGTTCATCAGTCAATCAACATAGCCATTCAGACGTTTGCCATATCAGGGCTCTCAAAATCTCATCTTTTGCCAATATCACATAAAAACATCAAATTTCATGCAGCATTCAGTTTGCACACCATAGAAACTAAAGCAGTCTAAGGAAAAAAAAAATTGTCTTTGCAACTTTTCATCATAAAAATATCACCTCACACCTTAATATAGTCTCAACAATCTGATTCGTAAAAACTTCCTTTCAAAACACACGCACAAACACACAAATCATACGCACCACCAAATCATACTTCAATTCATGAAATATCATCAAATGGGAGCATAACCACCGTTGATAAACTCATCCACAAAAAATGCAAAAGTGAAACTCATACACACATATATAACTCATTTAAAACCGGGAAAAAAAAATTCATCTGTGCTTGTAGAAAAAACCAAATATATTTCACAACCCACAACACAACCAAGAACCACACAGAGATTTAAAAACAAAAGCACACAAACACAGAAACAAAAACAAAATAACCTAGTAAACAGAAATCTTCAAGATTACAAGTGTACACAAGGAAACATAAATCTATGTCAATTATTCAGATATATATAAAAAACATTATATCTTTATATACCAGCAAGCTCCCAGGGTTCAGATTTGTACACATCAATTTCAGAAACTGCTTGAAACCTGAATGGCTTCCCACAAACTTTCCTCCTCAAATAATACCTCACCAACTCCTCATCCGTTGGATGAAACCTAAACCCTGGCGCCAAAGAAGTCGGCGGAGGAGCACCCATCCTCGGCGGCGCCACCGCCGCCGACCCCACCGCCGCCACCACCACAATCTCCTGCCCCATCTCCATTCCCAGATTTTTTTTTTTAATTACAGCCAAACCCACCAAAAATAAAAAACAAAAAAAAAAAATTCAGGAGCCTGTTGGTGGCAAGAAGCCTCTTTTATACACAAAAATTAGAAAAGCCCAGATGAAAAAGTGCAGTGAGAAAAGGCACACAACACACCCAAAAAAAAAAGTTGGGTTTTAAAAATAAATGCAAGAAGATTGAATGGTAAGCAAAGGTTTTGAAGGATTACGCAGCGAAATGAAATGTCGAATCCGATTTCAAATATTTTTGGGGGATTTTTTACCTAAATTGGGGGTGTGGATTTTGGCGAAGGGTGGAGAAATGGGGGGAGTGTGGTGTGTGGTAAGGATACTTGCTTGACACGGAAATCGAAAATCAAAGCGAAAGAGATAACAAAAAAAAAAAGGAAGAAAAAAAAAGAAAAAGAAAAGAAGAGTATGACTGTGTGCGGCTGTGCTGTGTTACTCATTGTTTTTGTTGTTTTGGTAACAAAATTTTTGAGCGTTACCATAAATTACATTTTTCTGTATTTTCCCTTTCTTTTGGAACAATTCTGTATCTCTTCCTCTCTCCTCCCTCGACGATAACGACTACCAAACTTTTTATTTTATTTTTTTATCCCTCTAATATTTTTTTGGAAATACCAGCGGACAGTCATGTGAAAGTACTTGCAGAATAGTTTTTATTACTATTATTGAATTGAATTATCTAAACGTAAATAATAATAATACTAGTATGATATTATCCGTATTTTGCATTTATATATTTTTTCTAATTCTTTTATACTGTAGCATCATCTCATTTATTTGACGAGTTTTAGGCAATTAAACTATACTGTTTTGCCTATATCGAACAAGTTTAAACTAATGGATAAATTAGGTTTACCACAATGACAGCTAAAATACTTGAAATATCTAATTTAAATCAAATTTGAGAAAGCTGATGAAACTAGATAACTCATGGCTTTCTATACAAGTAACCGATCAACTTAATACGAGTCAATTTATTTTGAAATTAATTTTTTTATATGTTTTGATGATTACCAGTCAAACCCAACTAAAAATCAAGATTTGATGGGACCAATTAATAAACAATTAAATCTTGATTTAGGGTTTAGGCCACTTATCGTCGACATGCGACAATTTGTTAAGCATGTTAATGCTATGTGTTACAAAACATGTAGATATATATATATATAGTTTGAGAGACACTCCAGTGCATACTTATGCACCATTTGCACACAACCCGCCCCGCCCACGACCCGCCACGCGCCGACCCGCCCCGCGTGGGCCCCACGCGCCAGTTTTTTTTTTTTTTTTTTTTTTTTTTTTTTTTTTTTTTAATTTCCGGATTTTTTGTCCCCGTCGGAGCCTTCGGCTCCGATTTTACGGCTCCGTCTTCGCTCCAATTACTAAAATAAGGATAATCGGCGGGCAACATTTTGGACTTTTACGGCTCGCTCCGAGGCCTTCGGCTCCCCTCGCTCGCGTCTTGACCATAGAAGAAGCGGCAAACAAAAATAAATTAAAAAAAAAAAAACTGGAAAAAAAAAAAAAAAAAAAACTAAACTGGTCAAATGGGGGTTTGACCAGGTCAAACGGATCGGGTCAGGGGCGGGTTGGGTCAAATGGGCAGGTGTTCTACGGTGGAACAGTTGCACCCAAGTTTTTGTCATATAGTTTCCCTAGTATTGATCATAGCTCTATTAATAATTATCGGTTGATATATATATTTTTTAATTTTGTTATTTTGTAACACGAGTAAATTGTGGAGTAGTTATAATATTGATTTCAATCACTTCCTTTAATGTTTTCAAAACCATAAGAAACACATTTGATTTGAATGTAGGAATCCTTATCAATTAATAAGTTGTGTAGCAACTTGATTGGAATTTCATACTATGATAAGAAATCTTATTAATAATAGGAAAATAAGCGGTGCTCTCTCCACGGTGCCCTGTTTCAGTTTTCCTTGATTCTGATAATTTTGCCATTATTAATTCATAATAATACACATATATTACTTATTATATTCATATAATAATTTCTCATATTTCACATGTATATCTATTATTATTATATATCTTTATATCTTATTATTCACACTTTTTTAAAGCTTTGTGTATTATTAATTCATAATATTAATATAAAATACTATGTCTCAATTCTTAATAGATACATATCCTCAAATTTTAAATACTAATTATATAACCCATTTTCATTCTTAATTATTTGTTTAATAATTACGAAAAAATATAAATTATTTTTTAAGTTTGTTTACAAATAGCGACAGTAATTAAATTTAGAGCAACACAATAAACAAATTACTATTTAAAAGGCTAATAGAGATTTTGTAACCGAAAATCTCTACGAAAACTAAATAAATATATCTAATCAACATATCGACATGAAATTTTATGTATCTTTCATTCATATTTTCCTAAACTCTTCGATTAGTGCCTGCTAAAAATACTACTCATATGATATTAAATCTAATGTATGAATAAATAACTAGATAAAGAAAGAAAGAAAAAAAAACAATCCTAAAAATGTAAATATATTTTTATCGGTCTTTGGCTAAGATTAGAGATATCAATTTACCATAAACCAACGAGACGATTCAAACCAACGAGGCGATTCAAATAGATATAAAAAGAATAATTTTTACTAATTTTAGTTAATAGTAATATTAACTTTGTGAAGTTCAAACTTTTGTCGAGTACTATTAGCCAACAGGTTTGCAACGGTTATTTACAATAAAGTGTAGAAAAAATTTAAACAAATTTAAATTTGAAAATACATAAATTCAAACCAACGAGACGATTCAAACTAGCGAGATAATTCAAATAGACATTTTTTTTAATTGCAAATGTAAATATGTCTTTCTTAGTCTTTGGCTAAGATCACATATATCACTTTATCATCAACCAACAAGATGATTCAAATAAACATCAAAAGAATTATTTTGACTAATTTTGGTTGATATTATCTTTGTAGTGTTCATATTTTTATCGAGTACTCCCCAACATGTCTGCGACGAGTATATACAATAAAGCCACAAATTTAATGGAGATGTAGAAAAATTCTAAACAAATTTAGATTTGAAAAATAAAGAATGAAAATGCAAATATATTTATCTCGAACTTGGGGTAAGATTAGAGATATCAATGTACTGTAAACCAACGAGACGATTCAAATAGACATAAAAAGAAGAATTTTTGCTATTTTAGTTAATATTAACTTTGTAGTATTCAGATTTTTATTGAGTACTATTACCCAACAGGTTTGCGACGAGTATATACAATAAAGTCAGTATTTTAATCGAGATGTAAAAAAAATCTAAAAACAAATTTAGATTTGAAAAATACGTGATGAATAAGTATATGGTTTATTGTCATTCATAATTATAAATTTTAATACTTGAAATATAATTAATTTACTAAATTTGATTTATAATTAACGTAAACAATATAACAACTTCTAAATAAAATATAAAACTATTTTTAAATATAAGTCAGTTTCTCGAGAAAAATTCTAGAGAGAGTGAGGGGGAAGTGTTGAGAGAGAAAAATAAGTTGTTTTCAAAGTTTAATGGTGTGATTGGTTTTTGTCGTTTACAAGATGTTTGTATTTATTCCCTTACTCTCATTGGTGAAATAAAATAGTATTATTTAAGAAAAAATTATTTTTAAAATATATTATATAAATGAAAATATAAAATTATTTTCCGTCGAGTTTCGACGGGCTACTTACTAGTCATTTAATAATAGAGAAAAAAACAGTATTTTCTCATCGGTGCTCCATTATGATTTTCTTTTATTTAGATAATTTTTTGCAATATTAACTCATATTTATATATTCTATTATTTGAATTTGAATCTATCATAATGATTATTATATTCAATATTATATATATATATATATATATATATATATATATGACTAAAACATAAATTATTTTCCATCAAATCTCCACATACTACTTACTAACTTATACTCCCTCTGTCCATAAATTCTGTATCCATTTGGTGCTGGCACGGAGCTTAAGAAAAACTGATAAAATGGAGTTGGTGAGATAAAGTTATTTTTGAGGGGTAGTGATAAAGTAGTAGTTAGTGGAATAAAGGTTGTTAGTGGTGGGCCCATAGTGAACAATGTAGTGATAAAGTGGTAGTTAGTGGAATAAAGGTGTGGGTCCAAGTGGCAAAGAGTAGAAAATAACATGAATTAGTAAGGGTAGATAGGTACTTTTATACAAATGGGTACAAAATTAATGGACAGATAAAATGAGTCAAGTGGGTACAGAATTAATGGACGGAGGGAGTAGATAATAGTATATCTATCTGTTTTGTTAGGCAAGGATGTAGACTTAATTCGGTGGCCCTTTTGTTGGGAAATTTAAGTAAAAGTTTTGATTGATTCCAAAATCAACTGACCCCAATCGAGTAGATGTTGTCAGATCCTAATGTTAGTATTTAGGCTCGTTGTTTGAGCAATGTTAAGATTTTATCTTTACAGGTCTCCAGCTGAAGACGGCAACATGGCTTCACTCGGATAGAACATCAGTTGTAAGAAAGACAACTGAGCGTTCAAGAGAGAAGATGATATAGAACATCAGTTGTCAGAAAGACAACTGAGCGTTCAAGGGAGAAGATGATATAGAACATCAGTTACAAGAAAGTCAACTGAGCGTTCAAGAGATAGAACATCAGTTACAAGAAAGACAACTGAGCGTTCAAGATGGAACATCAGTTGTAGGACTCGAACCGATAAGATCGACAACTTGAAGTTCAAGTCAGCTGAGAGTTCAACTGTTCCTATTCAGACAGAAGGTCAGATGAAGATATCGATCAGATGGAACATCAGCTGAAGACCACTCGGATGAAGACCAAAACTTCTCAATCGACTATCCAAGGTTGAAAGTCAAAGGTTGAAGATTTGAATTTCAAAATGGGAAGTCACGTGAAGGTTTGACGGTCTGTCATTACCTCATTTGGCCTAACACAAGGCTGTCTCAGATGGAAATCAGAAGTCCACAGTTGCCAAATCGGGAAAGTCTACAGAGATGAGAGACAAGTCATCGCTTTCACAGAACAGAGATCAACGGTTCATCCAACGGCTAGTTGATTCTCTCCGCCTATAAATAGAGGCCTTCATTCATTCACCAAGACTCAGAAGACAGACAAGTGCGAGAGCAAAGAGTTAGACGAGCGAACATCACCAGTTGAGAGTTCATATCGGAAACGAGCTAAACTGAATTCAATCTCTAAGAACATCACTAGTTGAGAGTTCCTACAGTGTTAGATTCTGTCTTGGTGTTTTCAGATCTTAGTTTGAGTCTCCATTTGTTCAAGCTTAGATCCTAGCTCACTTCTTGTTCGAGCTAGTAGTTGGAAAAACCCACCCTCACACACACCCCTAAAAAGGTTGTTAGGATCCTACTCTTCCCGTAATTGAGTAGATAGGTTGATAAGTACCCGTAAACTTATCTGTAAGGTTGATAAGTACCCGTAAACTTATCTTAACGGTTGCAAAACCCGCGTAAGCTTTGTGGAAATTGTCCTAAAGAACCTGGACTGAGTTGTGTGGACTCACAACTCCCCGTGGACGTAGGAGGTCTCTCCGAACCACGTAAATCTTTGTGTATTTGCATTTTCTGTTCAGTTATTTATTGCATATCCAACTGACCAACTAACTAGCACTCAAACTGCATTTTTACATTCTCAACTGACTTGGTTATTGACCGACCTTGCATCAAAGCGTGAGTTAATTTTATACGAGTTGTTATTTTCCACCACATTCCGCACAACACCACTCTTCCAACTGAGTGTTCTTACTCAGTTATGATTCCAGCTGAGTCGTCTTACTCGGTTGTGATAATTTTCTAGGGGTTGTTTTTAAAATTCTTAACTGGTGTATTTCTCCCCCCCCCATACACCAGAACTCGTATCGGGACAATCAAGTGGTATCAGAGCAGTGGTTCAAAAGACTACTGACTCTGTTTCACGAGGTGTGAATCGAGGTGTTTTTCTTCAGTGGTCAACTGAATAGATTTTTTTCACGCTAGTGCATATCTGCTTGCATTTGTTGTCTGTTTATTGTGTGCAGATGTATGTCAAAGACAAGATTGTTGTCATGTTCTCGATTGTGAACTATACATCCTGGAGAACTCGGATGAAGAAGATTCTACTGTCAAAACATCATCGAATGCAACAAGTAATTACATCCGGACCGATCACCATCATGGAGAAAGTCGTTCGTACTCCTACAAATCCTAATGATGGGGATGCAACTGAGGTGATGGTTGAGAAAAAGCCAGAAGACTTCACTCCTGAGGAAGCTAAAGTGAGCCAGCCGGATATCTGGGCTCAGAGCACTATCATGTCCACAGTTGGACAAGACTATCTTCCTTGGATAGAAGAGTGCGACACCGCTAAGGAGATGTGGGATATTTTGGCATCTCTTAGCGAAGGGAGTGACGAAACAAAGGAGAACAAATTCTCCCATGCATGTCAAGATTTCGACAACTTCTATCTAAGAGCCGATGAAACCATTGATCAGTTAGAGCTTCGGTTCATGGATATCATCCGAAGGATTCAGTCCATCCGAAGAGGAAAATATACTTTGAGAGAGATCAACCTCAAAGTATTACAAGCCCTACCAGCTGAGTGGGACACCTTCACCAACATCCATGAGAGCCGAGCTGATCTTGGAGAGATGGGAACAGAAAGACTGTTCTCAATTCTGAAAGGAAACGAGTATAAGGTGAACCGACGAAGATCTCAATCCTCGGTTCAGACGAGTCGACATGAGGATGCTGGTTCAGCAACAAAGACAGTAGCACTTCGAGCTGATTACTCCAAGCCGCGAACATCAAGGCCAACACGATCTGCGGACATAGCTACGAAGGAGCCAAGCAGAGAGGAGCTGCAACAGAGTATAGCCGCCCTGTCAAAGAAGCTAGCTGACATGGATACTCGGTTCGGAAAATACAAGAGGTTCTACAAATCCAACCGAACTCGAGAGAACTCAAAGCCTGTGACCAACAGTTACTTTGAATGCAGCAAAGAGGGACACTTCAAAGCTGATTGCCCAGATTTGTCGAAGAAAGAAAGAGAAGCGTTGAGGGCCAAGCAAAATGCAAAGAACAAGGCCATGGTTGCAGAAGAAGCAGCTGATCACATGGACATCTTCACTGACACCGAAGATGAGGACTAGGTGACTTCCACCAACAACGCTATCGGACAGGATCAATGCCTCATGGCATTTGGAACCAACCAGTATGACGCTGAGGTACATTCTAGTCCTGCTAATTTAAATTCTTCCAATACTTCTAACATGCAGGAAACAGTAGAGGAAGAGTTGGAACCCTCTTGGGGTGACTTTCAAGAACTCAATAAGGAATTGCATCAGCAATCGGTTGAGTTTAAAAGTCTTCAAGAACAGTTTGCCAGACTTGAAGAATATTTAACCGAAAAGGACGATCTGATTAAAAGTCAAACCGAAGAGATTGATGATCTCAAAAGTCAACTGAATGTGGCCAACCGAACTAATGCTCCAACCGATGAGGAGTTGAAGGAGCAGATCAAGGAGCAGAATGATCAGTTGAACAAGCAAGAGGCTCAGATCAACCAGCTGATGAAGAAGTCAGACGCACAGACCGAGCATATAGCTGTTCTTCTCAAGGATCTACAAACTGAGAGGGACAACCTGATAAAGCTATATCAATCATCCAAAATCATCGAAAATCTTACCAGTTACCAACGATAGATGGATGACGTGTCTGGACTCGGTTACGACATGGTCAAGGATACTGGAATTCCACCCGCAACTTTCATCAAGGCTGTGGATGTCACGGTTGACAAACCATATCCGGTTGAGTCTACAACTCTCCAAATTAATCCAACCTCCACGTCACAGCAAGCATAGCCAGCTAAGGAAACTGCAGCTGAGAAAGGAAAAGGAGCTGTGGTTGGAGAACTGAAGAATCCATCAGTTGGGACAAATCGAGGGGGAATGTTCCAGGACTCAGAAGAGGAATCAGAGACGTCGGAGATACAATCAGAACCGACCTCAGAACCGACCTCTGAACCGATCTCAGAACCGACCTCAGAACCGACCTCTGAACCGACCTTAGAACCGACCTCAGAAGAGATGGAATCAACCGAACCAACAGGGATTCAACCATCAGAATCAACATTGGTTCCATCATCAGAACAACCAGAGGTTCAATCAGAGTCAACAGGTGTGGAACAGTTCCAACAGCTGCGAATACTCATGCCACAACATGAATCAACAACAGGGCATGAACAGCTGTCGTCAACAGTCAGGAACATGGAATCAGACTCAGCCACAAAGATTCCAACGTGGCGTCCGACCTCATCGACAAAACCAACAGGATAAGAAACGCCATCAAAACAGGGGGAACACCTCTCCTCCTAAAGCTCACAATGGGAGAAATCCATCTCCTCCCAAGAAACAAAACATCACTACTAACAACAAGCCTAAGGATAACCGAGGTGTTGTTATAGTTGATGAAGAAGGAAAAGTGATTTGGAATGATAAATCTATCCGAATATACAGGGAAAAACGACTCACAGTTCAAGGGGGAACTGGGGGGAACTGGTTCTAACCCTCCAGGACCCAACTAAAATTGGGGACCTAAGCGAGTTTCTCTGTGCAGGAACAGGAGAAACAACTGAGGAAGAATAAAGCGTCACATGCCATGTGGGTGATGGATAGTGGATGCTCGAAACACATGACAAATCTGAAAGATTTGCTTGGGAGTTTCGTGGAGAAAGAAGGACCATCGGTTACCTTTGGTGACAACTCAAAAGGTCACACCAGAGGCTACGGTACCCTTGAAACCAATCACGTGTCGATTTTCAATGTTTCATATGTTGATGGATTGAAGCATAATTTGCTCTCCATCAGCCAATTTTGTGATAATGGTTTCTCTGTCAAGTTTGATGCGCATGGCTGCAGGGTTAAAAATGTTGGAACAAAGCAGGTCATATTGTTGGGAAATCGATCCCCAACCGGGAATGTCTACTATGCAGATTGGAATAGTAGTCCTCCTGACACGTGTCTGTTATCAAAGAGCAGTTCGGATGTGAGCTGGCTGTGGCACAAAAGGCTCAACCATCTGAATTTCAAGACAATGAACCGACTTGCAAGACAGGAACATGCAAAGGGCATTCCTAACCGAGTGTTTTCAACAACACATATCTGCAGTGCATGTCAGCTGGAAAAGCTCGCTAGATCCTCCTTTCGGTTGAAATCGACTCCCTCAACCGACCGAGTATTGCAGCTGATCCATATGGATCTCTTTGGGTCAGTTACACCAAAAAGCATGAATGGTAACAAGTATACCCTTGTTGTTACTGATGATTTATCTAGGTACACGTGGACCATTTCATGCGTCACAAGAGTGAAACCCGAGATGAGCTACCCAAGCTGATGGATCCGATATCGAACCAACAAGAGATGAAAATTATTTCTATCCGATCAGACCGTGGAACCGAGTTCTTATATGAAACCATCATTGAGTACTGCGAGAAGCACGGAATTACTCATCAAACATCGGCTGCGCGTACTCCACAACAGAATGGAGTAACCGAGCGAAGGAACCGAACGCTGAAGGATGCTGCTACATCCATGTTGACAAGCTCAGCTCTGCCAAAGAGATTTTGGGCTGAGGCAATCAACACAGCCTGCTACACCCAGAACCGGTCTCTTCTGACCAAGCGGTTGGGAAAGACTCCATATGAGCTATGGAGACGCAGGAAGCCTGATATTTCTTATTTTCGCGTTTTTGGTTTTAAGTGTTATATTCACAACAATCGGAAGACTCAGTTGAAAACTTTTGATGCCAAGGCTTCGAAAGGCATATTTCTCGGATATGCCGCTTGGATCAAGGCTTATAGAGTTTTCAACAACAACTCTCGTGTTGTGGAGATAACACCTCATGTTAGTTTTGATGAATCTACTTTTGAGTGCAGGGAACAGGCTAAAGGACAACAAGCTGATCCACATGTTCCACCAGTTCTCACTAGATCGCAGGTTCTAAGGCAGAAGAATCTAGCTGAACCATTGGTATGGGCAACCGAGGATGATGATCCTTGTTCCTCTGAAGATGACTGTGAGGACCCCAGCTCATCTCAGGGGGGAACTTCAGCTGATGTCACTCCAACTGCATCTGCATTCGAAGCCCAACCGAGCTCAGTTCAAAATATTGTCCATGTTGAGGATCCAGACTCCACAACTGATAAATCACCAGCATCTCCCACAGCTCAAGTTATCCCATCAGTTGAAATCACAGAACAGCCACTGTTGGAAGAAGAAGGAACACGCAACAAGAGATGGTATGAAGATCATTCCAAGGACAACATCATTGAAGATCCAGCCAAAGGTGTGAGTACTAGGAGCAAAGCTGCAAATCCAGACTCAACTGAGAAAGATTCCAACACTTACGCTCAATATGCTGAGGAGTTGGCAGTTCTGGAAGAGTTCGAACAAGCAGAAGATGTTGCCATGATTTCATGTTTCGTAGCTGATGTGCCAGAAGCGAAGAATGCTGTGGAAGCGCTCAACTGTGTTCACTGGACAACAACTATGCAAGAAGAGCTGAATGAATTTCTACGCAACTGTGTATGGGAGTTGGTAGAAAGACCAAATGGTGTCAAAGTCATTGGATTAAAGTGGATTTTCAAGAACAAGAGAGACGCCATTGCATTCATCGTGAGGAATAATGCAAGGTTGGTAGCTCAGGAATATTGCCAACAAGAAGGAATTGATTTCGAGGATTCCTTCGCGCCAGTTGCAAGGTTGGAAGCCATCCGGATATTTCTAGCCTATGCCGCATTTCACAAGTTCAAGGTTTATCAGATGGATGTGAAGTGTGCCTTCCTCAACGGTGATATTAAGGAAGATGTTTATGTTGAACAGCCTCCCGGTTTTGAGACTGGAGATGGAAGAGTGTATGAGTTGAAGAAAGCTATCTATGGCTTGAAGCAAGCACCTAGGGCATGGTATGACACTCTCTGTGGTTTTCATTGAACTCGGGGTTCAAACGAGGGTCAGTTGACAAAACACTGTTCACTATAAAAGTTGGAGAAGACATACTTGTTGTGCAAATCTATGTTGACGACATCATATTCGGTTCCAAGTCGGAGGAGCTGTGCGAGAAATTCTCAAATCTTATGAAGGAGAAATTCGAGATGTCGATGATGGGCGAGATGAATTATTTTCTTGGGCTACAAGTGAAGCAGTCATCAAAATGAATTTTTATCAATCAGTCCAAATATACAAATGAGCTAATCACCAAGTTCGGTTTGCAGTCAAGTAAAACCACAAGAATCCCAATGAATACTAACTGAAAGATTGAATCCGGATCTGAGGGAAAACTCGTGGATGCCAGTAAGTACAGAGTGATCATTGGTTCTTTGCTATATCTAACCGCCAGTCGGCCAGATATATCTTACGCGGTTGGAGTGTGTGCTCGGTTCCAAGTTCAGCCGAGGGAAGCACACATGTTGGCAGCAAAGAACATCATTAAGTATCTGAAGGGCACTGTTAATGTTGGGTTGTGGTATCTAACCGACGACAATATCCAACTGACCGAATACTCAGATGCGGACTTAGCCGGAGATCGGTTGGACAGGAAGTCCACATCTGGACACTGTTAGTTCATGGGAAGCAAGTTAGTTTCATGATTCTCTAAAAAACAAGCATATGTTGCCACTTCTACAACCGAGTCAGAGTATATGGCTGCCGGTAGTTGTTGCATGCAAGTGTTGTGGCTCAAGCAACAACTGAGAGATTATGAAGTCGCAAATGGACAGGTTCCTATTCATTGTGATAGCTCAAGTGCCATTGCTATCTCTTTGAATCCTATTCACCATTCTCGGACAAAGCACATTGACATCCGACATCATTTTATCTGAGATCATTATGAGAAGAAGGATGTATCTGTGGAGAAGATTCCAACTGAGACTCAGCGAGATATCTTCACCAAACCTCTAGTCGAAGCACGGTTCAAGATGTTATGCGATCTCCTTGGATTGTTGGATCCATCAGATGAGGAGTCATCTGAGGTGAAGAGATAGATATCCATCTGAGGGGGAAGCTCAGATGAAGGGGGAATCTCAGATGCGGATCGCCAACCGAAGACATCAAACGTCAGCTGAACAGACGAACTCGAGTCAGCTGATGGTATGCCGCAACATTGGAATACAGCTGATTCCGACATCAGCTGGCAGGTATCACAGCTGATTCCGACATCAGCTGGCAGGTATCATTTATGGCTGAAGGTGTTTGTGTCTTAAATGAGAATGTTTGAAATATATTCAAACATTCCTGAGTATGTCAGTCAGACTAAAATAGCCATCATAGCGCATTTAATGTAAAGTGTGGCTGAACATCAATAGCATACTTTATAGTGCGACTGGGCTGACATGAAAAACAGTTCACCTTCTCACGCGCTGGTTGGAACTCGGATTGTAACGTCAAGTCAAAGCTAGTCAACAGTCGCGAGATCTCAGCCGTTGATGGATTCGCGCCATTCAACCCTAGCCGTCGATTTCAACCGAGCCACTAACCTATAAAAGGCGGTAAATCAGGAAGTGATCTCTTACCTTCTACATTTATGATTATCTGCAGTAACTGTTCATTTTCGTCTCCGTTTTTGTCTCACCATTTTCTGCAAGTTTTTTCCTCTCTATATATAATCCTCACTGCAGTATTAAAATGGCACCTAAAGCTTCTCAAGGAAGGAATATGGCTTCTTCTGGACCTTCCCTAGTTCCTTCTTCATATGATGAGTCCTTTGATATGCTGCTCTCCAAGATCCACTTCGAGCAGATTCTGTCGGAAGAGGAACTGGAATCGCCGGTGTTGTCTCCCCTCGCAGATATACTCAGGAAGAACGGCCCTCTAGACTGGGCGACACTCTTCCCCTCCCACCTTCTCAGGCGTCAAGTCGGAGAGTTTTACTTGAACCTGAAGTCGCCCATTGACAGTAGAGATGGGCTTGTTACAGAAGTCTCTTGTAGACAAAGGGATGTTCCTGTCAGAACCATCCGCCGTGTCACCGTCTCCATTCCAGTCTCCGACATTCTACGCCAAATCATTCCACCAAATCATTCCGCAACGGACACCGTCGACAATATCACCGATGCGGAAGCCGATCAATTTATGAAAAGTACTCTGATCACCCCAGAAAAGTTGAAGAGTAATATGCAGCGAACCAAGTTGAAGCCAGAACATCGACTTCTGTTCGATGTTGTATCCAAGGTAGTCTTCGGATACAGCGGGGCCTTTGGAGACATCAGCCGACCGAAGCTCAAGCAGTTGATTGTTTTGGAGCACAAACACAAGCATGACATCAACTGGTTCAGTTATTTTGAACACCAGTTGATTCTGGAGAGGCAGAAGATTTCTGAAACCACAACCGAGTATGGAGAGAAGTTGTTGAGTGTAAAGGGAACTCTCAACTTCGGTTGTAAAATTTTTGCTCTGATCCTTTTCGCAACAAAGGATCAGAACATGGTCTGAGAAGACTGTGAGGAGACCCTGGTGAAGAAGCAGCTGTTGTTCCCAACCGCCAAGAAGGTTCAGGATGTGATTAGGAGTGTTTATACTCCTAAAGACAAGAGAGAAGCTGTGAAGACAGCTAAGAAAAAGGACACAGCTGAGGAGCTGCCACCAGCTGTCGGCCGCACTTCCAAGTCCACAACTACACGCCGACAAAGAGCTGAGTCGGAGAAGGAGATAGAGGCAGAGCCAGCTAAGAAGAAAATGAGGCTGCGTATCAAGAAGAAGTCAGTTGCCATACCAGTTGGGGAGATACCAGCTGAGGATATACCAGTTGAGGAGACTCCAGCGGAGGAGGCTCCAACTAAGGAGGGATAAGCTGACAAAGCACCAGCTGAGGAGCCATCTGAGTCGAGCCACTCAGTTCAAGCAGCTGCCTTCGAGATTGTTCCTCGCGCAGCTGGAACAGATGAGATGGAAGAGGTGGAAACCGAACCTGAAGACGAGCCGATCTTGTCCTCAGATGCATCTTCTTCATCTGAGGAAATCGAAGATGTTCCAACCTCCCCCACGGCAGGAGCTGATGCCGTACCACCCCAAGAGACTCTCTCAACCGACACACAGCCAGAAATTCCGAGCTCACCGCTCGATGCCAACATTGAGACCACTCTTTCGGCAAATGTTGATGAACCTATTGATACCAACCTCCCCACACAATCAGATATTCCGAGCTCCCAGCTTGATGCCAACGTTGAGACCAGTTCTTTAGCCAACGTTGAAGAAACCCTTGAACCGATCCCATATGAAAATCTCTCTCCCTCCTCCATCAATGACGAAGCTGATCGTCAGGCTGTCACGCAGGAACATGAAGACAAGCTGGCCTACTGTTTTCAGAAGCTGATCGGGATGTTCCCTGAAGCGCGCGACATGCCGATCTTTGCCATGCTTGGAACCGAGCTGCTGTATCAGTTCAATTTAATCTTCAGCCACTGGTATGTGAAGGAAGATACCATAAGGATACACAGCTGGAACCAGCTGAAGGCAGATGAATCGCGCACCAGAGACTACTTTAACTACACCAACCTTGAGGTCGCCTACAACAATAAGGTAGCACTGCTGACACGTCGTCTGGACATCAGCAAGGCTGAAGGAAGAGATACCAAGGAGTCAGCTGAACAAGACTGCATTGCCTTTCTTGATAACATGCTCGTCAAGTCTACTGATTTTGTTAATGATCTGGACGCAGCCGCCGCCGCAACAAAGAAAGAAGAGGAAGAACTTCAACAGTACATGGCAAACCGCCAAGCCATGGTCACTGTTGAACTGCCAGCTCAAATTGAACAACCCGCTCCAGCTGATCAGCCAACACCCTCAACAGAAAAAATTTGTGAGCTGATAGCTGAGAGGGTCAATCAGCTAAGGACGGAGATGCTTGCCACCATCCAGCTCAACAAAGAAGATCAGCTGAGGATGATGGAAGCACAGGCGGAGAAACACAAGAAGCTGCAGGAAGAGAATGATGAGCTGAAGATGAAGCTGGACGAATTCTCAACATCTACCAGTCAAGACATCAATGCACTGAGGACAACCGTTCATGGAATCAAATCCGATCTGAACGTGTTCTAGTCCATATCTAATTCCAACCTCGCCAAATCCCAACAGACTCAAGATGAAGAATGGGATTCTTGGTTCGAGTCACGATAGGCTGAGTTTGTTGCTTTCCAAACCGAAGTCATTGAGACACTCGCTACACTGAAGAAAGCCGAGCAAGAGCGCCTTGACTCTGAACTGACAAAGAAGGTTGAGGTAGAGTGCGCAGTTGATGAGCTCTTCAACAGCATCCAACAAGCTGAACAACAACTCACCTCTCTGGATGGCTCAGTCGCAAGCCTTGTTGCTGATGCCAAAAAGGGGGAAGTTGAGACTGGTGAAGATGTGCAGGGGGAAGAAGAGATACCAGCTGAAAAAGAAGAGATACCAGCTGAAAAAGAATCTGAGCTGAAGAAAACCCAGCCAAAGAAGACAGCCCAGAAGAAGAAGTCCACTCCTAAGCCAACCGACGTCGGTGGAGCTGAAATGGCCAAGGACTTAGAACAGGCAGAAGAGTATGGAGTTTCCTACAACTCCATAGCCGAGATCGCAGCCGAGCTTGATGCGGAACTCGACGGTATTATAACCGAAGAGTGTATTGCTCCTGCTAAGGCTATGGATGTTGCTGAGAAAGACTACATGAACCCGAAATGGGTGAAGAAATTTGCTGCAAGCCAGGCTAAAAGAATCAACAAATTTGAAGAGGAGCTTGACAAGGTCACCAAGAACCTGGACAGGAATGTTGCATCCTGCAGCCGACGCCGTATAGAGAAACATCAAGTGAAGGTTGAGGCAAGGTTGAAGCAATAGAGATTGCCAGGGAAAATCAAACTTCAAAGTCGATTCAGGCATGTGGATAAGTGGATGCCAGCTCAGTGGAACGAAGACTGGGAATCATTCAAGCAGGAGTTTGTGAATGATTTCTACTACAGAAAGGTATACACAACTGAGGATGGAAGAAGAGCCTTCAAGGAAGCGCTGACCGAGCTACACTCTGGGGATCCGGGCATGTTCAGCCAGTTCAGGCGAGCAATGATAGATGCAAAACTAGATATGAACACCGTCCCCGTCCCTCAGAAAGTCACATACCTTCCTCCATTCCTCCCGGACTCAAGAAACCCAACCGTCAGAAGATAGCAGCTGAGGCAAGACAAGTTTGTCGAGAGCATGGGGTTGACATTTCGAAGGAGTCGGATGCAAAGAGAGAAATCTTTGTTAGAATTTTTGGCAAGTATGGGCTAAAGTATTAGCTCAGTTAGAGTTTTTGAGCAACTGATGTATTTTGACTTTGTGTGCATAATTTTGTAACCATCAGTTGTAATGAAAACTTTCTTCAGTTATACGATTCAACTTGACGTACAATATCTCGTTGTCCAAGCTCTGAATCACAAAGTTATTTCAATACTATGTTATAACTGTGCTAACCCTCTGATGTTTTAATCTTATAGACTGTCTAGAATTTCAGCTGAGATTTTAGATAGGTCAGTAGGGTTTAGATCAGTTTGATCAGTAAGGGTTTTGGCATCATCAAAAAGGAGGAAATTGTTGGGAAATTTAAGTAAAAGTTTTGATTGATTCCAAAACCAACTGACCCCAACCGAGTAGATGTTGCCAGATCCTAATGTTAGTATTTAGGCTCGCTGTTTGAGCAATGTTAAGATTTTATCTTTACAGGTCTCCAGCTGAAGACGGCAACATGGCTTCACTCGGATAGAACATCAGTTGTAAAAAAGACAACTCAGCGTTCAAGGGAGAAGATGATATAGAACATCAGTTGTAAGAAAGGCAACTGAGCGTTCAAGGGAGAAGATGATATAGAACATCAGTTACAAGAAAGTCAACTGAGCGTTCAAGAGATAGAACATCAGTTACAAGAAAGACAACTGAGCGTTCAAGATGGAACATCAGTTGTAGGACTCGAACCGATAAGATCGACAACTTGAAGTTCAAGTCAGCTGAGAGTTCAATTGTTCCTATTCAGACAGAAGGTCAGATGAAGATATCGATCAGATGGAACATCAGCTGAAGACCACTCGGATGAAGACCAAAACTTCTCAACTGACTATCCAAGGTTGAAAGTCAAAGGTTGAAGATTTGAATTTCAAAATGGGAAGTCACGTGAAGGTTTGACGGTCTGTCATTACCTCATTTGGCCCAACACAAGGCTGTCTCAAATGGAAATCAGAAGTCCAAAGTTGCCAAATCGGGAAAGTCTGCAGAGATGAGAGACAAGTCATCGCTTTCACAGAACAGAGATCAACGGTTCATCCAACGGCTAGTTGATTCTCTCCGCCTATAAATAGAGGCCTTTATTCATTCACCAAGACTCAGAAGACAGACAAGTGCGAGAGTAAAGAGTTAGACGAGCGAATATCACCAATTGAGAGTTCATATCGCAAACGAGCTAAACTGAATTCAATCTCTAAGAACATCACTAGTTGAGAGTTCCTAGAGTGTTAGATTCTGTCTTGGTGTTTTCAGATCTTAGTTTGAGTCTCCATTTGTTCAAGCTTAGATCATAGCTCACTTCTTGTTCAAGCTAGTAGTTGGAAAAATCCACCCTCACATACACCCCTAAAAAGGTTGTTAGGATCCTACTCTTCCCGTAATTGAGTAGATAGGTTGATAAGTACCCGTAAACTTATCTGTAAGGTTGATAAGTACCCGTAAACTTATCTTAATGGTTGCAAAGCCCGCGTAAGCTTTGTGGAAATTGTCCTAAAGAACCTGGACTGAGTTGTGTGGACTCACAACTCCCCGTGGACATAGGAGTTCTCTCCAAACCACGTAAATCTTTGTGTGTTTGCGTTTTCTGTTCAGTTATTTATTGCATATTCAACTGACCAACTAACCAGCACTCAAACTGCATTTTTACATTCTCAACTGACTTGGTTATTGACCGACCTTGCATCAAAGCGTGAGTTAATTTTATACGAGTTGTTATTTTCCACCACATTCCGCACAGCACCACTCTTCCAACTGAGTGTTCTTACTCAGTTGTGATTCCAGCTGAGTCGTCTTACTCGGTTGTGATAATTTTTTGGGGGTTGTTTTTAAAATTCTTAACTGGTGTATTCCTCCCCCATCCATACACCAGAACTCGTATCGGGACTATCACCTTTAATGTGTATAGGCACTTTAGGCTTAATAAGCTTTATAAATAACATGGCGAAAACTTGATAACCTAATTTATTTATTGATTTTAGTTGAAATAATCTATTTTTCTTTTTACGTAAATAAAATTTATTTAACTACACAGGAGGGGTGCAACCCAACGGGATATATAATTCAACAACAACATATTAAAAACAACAAAAAAACACTAAAGTTCGAAACAAACAGATGGATTACAAATCCAATATCCCAAGCTAAAGCAGACACAATGACGGGAAAGATTTGTATCCAGAACCAAAACCAAACTCTAATCATTACGAGTAACTTATTGCGGCAGCTAACATTTTTCTTGAACACCATCTCGTTACGTTGTTCCAAATATTCCATATATACAACACCAATCCATAAAACTTTCCACCCTTCAGTTGATATTTTATTCCAAGCTAAATCTCAAGGTTTGCTCCAAATGACATAACGGATTCACATGTCCAACATAGTAATTGATTCCAAACCAATTGTAGCACCCAACTCATACTTTGTGAGAAAACGAGCAAGGGAAAAAAAAGTGTTCAACAGTATCACGATGGGTTAAACAAAAGGGGCACCTTTCATCAACAACCTCGCGGAGCACACTTTTTTCGAAATATTTTGTTGAGCCGAGATCCCATTTTGTAGGAGTTTCCTACAAAATGTTGATGCTTTGCTTGGAGCAAGATTGCACCAAATAATCTTTAAAAATCCACGTGAAAATGCTTCCGTGATTTGTTCTCCTTTTAATCTCTTTATACGCCGACTTCGAAGAGTAACTTGCATTACTTTATACATTCCATTTCCAGCCATCTTCCTTATTTTGAATAGGCTTGAACTTGTCAATAAGAGAGAATAAAGAAGAAAGTAATTATTTTCCCCAATCAAATATATCTTTCCTCCAACTCCACCTCTATTCCGAGCTAGTCCCTACCCATTCTCTGTACTTTTTGACCCAAACATCTTTGTCAAGTCTTATTTTAAATAATCTGTTAAAACAATCACCTAAATTATCTAATTTATTGGATGAAGTTTAAGCATGAGTCATAGATATAATGAGAAGAACGTTTTTTTAGGACGGTAACTTTTACTGTTTTTCAATTATAGGCCAAAATTTTGCGGGCTTTCAATTTTAGGACAATATCTAAAATATTAATCAATTTTAGGACAGTATCTAAAATATTGATCAATTTTAGGACAAAATTGAGCCCGATCGGCTAAGTCGCACTTCACTCTCACGTGAACTCAAATCTTCGGCCCGATTCCCACTTGGCTGCCAACTAGGCGGTCCATTCATCAATTGTATATATTATTATTACAAAAAAAAATCAATTATTCACCCTACAAAGTAAACTCGTCCAGAAAAAGAAAACAAAACCACACCACAACTGCCCCAAGAGTCGATTATGTCAATTATATTTAGTTTGGGCAGTAAAAATTCTCATTTGCAATCGATTGTGACTAGGGTTCTTCAGCTTTGGGGTGGTTGTTGTGTGTTTTTGTTTTCTTTTTCTGGACGAGTTTACTTTGTAAGGTGAATAATTGATTTTTGTTTGTAATAATAATATATACAATTGATGAATGGACCGCCTAGCTGGCAGCGAAGTGGGAATCGGGCCAAAGATTTGAGTTCACGTGAGAGTGAAGTATGACTTAGCCCGATCGGGCTCAATTTTGTCCTAAAATTGATCAATATTTTAGATATTGTCCTAAAATTGATTAATATTTTAAATATTGTCCTAAAATTGAAAGCCCGCAAAATTTCGACCTATAATTAAAAAATGGTTAAAGTTATCGTCCTAAAAAAAAGCTCTTCTCTAGATATAATTGTACGCATACATTTTTCATGCGGATACTATTTGATATTAAAAATTATTTATTAATAATGTCAAACCGCAAAATTGGTGAAAAAAACAAGATGACTTGACAATCAAGTGATCCACAAAGTTGGCACATCCATAATCCTGTTCCTCACAAAGATGAATTTTGCATAGCATATTTGAAGTAGACCCTAGCCCTAGAAAGTTGTTTGGATTTACGCAGATACATAACCTCGATAACATACTTAATTGCAGTCCCATACTTAGAACACGTCCTAACAATGCACACACATGCTTATATTGAATTGCAATATTATCCAAATTTACTTTTTGCACTTGGACTTGTTTATATTTTTGTTTGAACATTCAAAAATTATGTTCTTAGCTAATATGTGTACGATATATTAGGAAAATAATTTTTATGGAAAAGATTTTATGTTCATTTTATTCTATATCTTTATATTAAAGTGTCCGTTGTCTTTCCTGTCCGTTTTTAATGTTAGGGCTTAAGTTTAATTCAAATCAAAAATGAAAAGCACTCTTTAGGCCTTTTTTTTTTTTTTTTTAATTATAGATGAAAGAGAGAAATTGAAGATATAATATAAAAATACAAATATGTGGATATATCAGAGTGAAAGTGAGCATCTGAGACTGAAATATCTCAAGTTCGAACTTCATGATACGCCTCTATAGGTTGAGCATGTCACACTTGTACTTGGAAAATGTGGTTTACCTGTTTTGTGTGGTTTGCAGGCTACTGCACAAGGAACAAGAGTTTATCCAATGCACACCGAAAGTAGCGATTGCGAATTCTCACGATATAAAAAAAAAAGAGTAGGAATTTATTTTAGGCCGATTATGAGTTAAGGACATACAGTAGTAATAATACACAACCAAATTTTGCGTGCGGCTACTAATATCAATTCTGCTGTAACGTAGATTGTGACCATAAGTTTGTGTTTGATTTCTATAAATGGATGGATAATATAATGAGGTACCATAACTTAATCTCTAATAGCGAGTGTCACAAATTTTATAACTTAGCATTTGGTATGAATGATATTAAGAGAACCACAATGTTTATATCTTATTTGCTTTGATCGAAATTAATGGATAAATCAAGAAGCAACTGTCTAAACCACATAAGAAGTATAAAATTATTACTCCACTTCTTCAGTATAAAATTATCTTGGGCAAGGTGAAAAAGGTTGCCCGAAATTTAATACCTCATATCTAAATTTTTCTTAGAACAAAAGAAAACAGTATAAAATAATAAAATAATATTATCTTTTATTTTCTCGCCATTTCATTCAAAGTGAACGCAACTTAAAATTTGTTAGAGTTTTCCGGTTTGACGTGATATAGGTTGTGTTTTAATTTAATTAAAAATTGTTTGTATAACATATTTTATGTATTTTTTTCAGTTGACAAAAGACTGATTCTTCTTTCAAGACTTTTAGTACATAACTGTTGAAGCATGATTTCTTAGCTTTAAATTAAATGAATTGAAAAAAAAAAAAAGGTTGACAAAGAATCAAAAGTAATTATGCAAAATGGAATTATAAAATGAAAGAATTACGATTTATTAGTTTCCTCGTCTATGCGTTTACATGCCCGTTCTATGTAAATTATAGTTTACCTTTTTTCTTTTTTTCCTTTTTTTCTTTTTTTGTGTGGGTGTAGTTTGGCGTTTGATATTAAGGTGACTAGAATGATACCAATTATAACATATGTAAATAAAATGTTGATATCATGGGAAGATTTATTACTCAACTGAGTAGTTAGGAGGAGCCGTTTCCTTATATGTTACTACTTATTACTTGTTGGTTTGCATGATAAATCGGCATAAATACGCATTCGCACTTGTACGGTATTAATCAATGTTCACATATTTGCATATAGATTCCAAATTGAATATGTTTGTATATATTGCTAGTTTAAGGTGGATAATTTATCAAATATAATTCATGTGTAGCATGCTCTAGATCCAAGAATGAAGTACTTACGTTTTATAAATATAGTGCGCTTACTTTGATAAAAAGGGTGGAATACAAATATTGTATCTTTTTTCCCATTATTTTTAAACGTTAATTTTCCTCGGACAGGATGAATAATATTTTCGAGTAATCATTTTTCATCATTTCACTCCAATTGTAGAACATATTAACATATAGGATATGTGTGATATTATAATCCAATAGACAAAATGTATAAAAATGGGGAGAGGGTGGAGAAGTCATGCATGTAATAATTTTCTTTTTCAACCTAATAAACATGTAATTAAAAAAAATGAAAATGATAATATTTTCACTTGTCTTTTTCCTCCTCTTCCAATGATAAAAACAAAAAAAAAAAAGAAAAACAGGAAACACACCCTCCTATTACATAGAAATGGTTTCTTGTGACTATATCAAAAATTCTAATCAATAGAAACGAATACAAATCAAAGATGGCATTGGGGGCAGCTTATGAAAGGGACTTATGCATGTGAGTCAACGTGCCAAAATTGGTCAAAATAAAAACCCTTATTAGAGTAGAGAAAGAAGATCGAACAGATTTTTTTGTGCAGTAAAGTTATGAGTGCAAGTAAAGCAATTAATTGCCAATCCGTTAAGAAACCTCAGACCTACGTTTCTTTGCCGTCCATAATTAATTGTATCATAATTAACCACAATTAATTTTAAAAATTATTACTCCTATAATATAATAATAATACAATCTCACTCCATAATATATACTCGATCTGTACATATTTGAGTCAGCGCCATTCTTTTTTAAAATATCATTCTTTAATGAAATAATATTTGAATATACAAAATTAAATTGCATAGAAATTGCATCAGATCTGTATTACTATGAGATTCCATTCAATATCTTGATAATTGGATCAAATGTGAGTTTTGATCATAATGACATAATCCCATTCAGTATGTGTGTGTGTGTTTTTTGTGTGTACATGAGAGAGATAGAGAGAGATTGTATTCATTTTTTAATATTTACTAATGTGTTTATCGTTCTTTAAACTTTGTTCCACGTGCATGGTTTTTTTACTGGCTATTCATACTTTACTGCTCCCTCCGGCTCGTTCAATTTGTTCCATTTTACAATTTTTGGTGTCTCTTTCAACTTGTCACATTTTCTTTTAAGGAAATAATTAATACAGTAAATTATTTTATTCACTTCATATCATTTCAAAACCACTTTATATCACTTTATGTCACTTCAAAAATATTTTATATCACTTTATCAATTAAAAAATATTTTATATCATTTTATTTACTACACTAAACACATCCTTTATTATCTAATACTCTTGTTCTTAGTCTCTCTGCCGATCCCAAATAGAACAAGTTCAACGGGACGGAGGAAGTACTAATTAGTAAAAATTCAATAAAGTGCTGCTCTTATATAATAAAATTTAATTATTTAGTTTTATTATACACTATCTATTTTCTTATTACATTACAAAATAATGCTCCCTCTATTCCACATATCTTGAATTTATTTTCGTACTGGAATGTTTCATCTACCTTGACATCTTCTTTCTTAAAAATAAAATAATAAATTTTTCAATTTATTTACTTTTTATCTTTTATTCTTCTTCTTAATCTCTATGACGCAAAGTAACGGTTCAAAATGGTCGGAATGGAGGGAGCATCATTCAAGTATAATAAGGAAATAAGTAATGTGAAGTTTCGTTTTTAGACTTTATAGTATTTTCTAAATTAAAATTTGTGAATGATTGCAAGAAAGTAGTTTTCCACATGAGTGATGATGATTGTCTCAAATCTGAATGGTCAAATTTGACGCACATGGACTAGTAATCTACGTACGTACGGGTCATATATATAGTCAATTTATTTTTAAATTGAAAAGTATGTCCACCCATATTCATCATTTCCTATTTTTTTAATAATCACTCAAATATTATTATTCACCCATATTCATCATTCCATTTTTTTTAATAATAACTCAAATATTATTATTTTCATTAGAAAAATTCACTCAAATAAATATGATACATTTATAAGAAGTTATAATTTCATGGACATGCTTAGAAGTTACTATTACAGTAAAAATATCGTCGTAGAATCTCGGATCTTCATTATTTTTTTTATTTCGTAAGATAATTTTATTATATTGAACATACCAACTTCGAATTAGTACTAAATTTATACGAACTCAAAATATGTAGTGCATATATTAGTGAAGCTAAATGAGAATCTAATTTTGATTAAATTAATAAAAAGTACTTTTTTAAGTCATTATTTATAAGGTTATTGATTCACAACTATTTAATATCGGGCATTATTAATAAATAAAGATTTTGTTATATCTACTACAGAGCTCAACGCCTCATCTACTCTTGAAAGTTGAAACTACTGAATAAAAAGAATCTAAATTTAGTACATAGTACAATTCAGGTAGGCCCAACATAGTTGGAATATATCAGAACTTTAATTCGGCCCAGAAATAAATTGATAGATGAATTATTGTTATTTCCTCATACTTAATTTAATCATTTCCCTACAGCCCAAAATTCATTTCAAATTTAGTTCGAATTGGACTATACAATATAATGGGATCGGCCATGCTAGGTCGACCTCAGGGGAGTCGAGAGGTTGGATAGATGACACGTGGCTGTCAAACTTACATCCAGTTTGATGAGTTTTGAAACCACCCCCATCATTGTTTTGCCTTTTTCTAATTAAATCTAATTATCCTCCCACATTTCCCCTTTTCCCCCCTTTTTCCTCCCTTTTTTCGTCCTTTTCATCTTCTTCCTTCTTCCCCCCACTGTACGAGCATGCTGCAAAGTCCTATCATACTAACTTTCTTCGCCATTTTCGAAGCTTTAGCCAGTTAAAATGACTACTATACCCATATTATATCCCTACATTTGTGAATGGATAATTTCTACAGTGTTAAATGTAGACCATCTTACCTCAAAAATCGATTACTGTATCTGAAAAGTGGGGCAAGTGAGTCGATTCAGGGTTGCCACGAATCGTCGACCCCTAATCGATGTCGTTCATAAAAGGAGTAAAGTGGAGGTGGAGAAGCCCATTCGGTAGAAATTTGAAACCGTGAAGAAGAAATTATCCAATCTTCGAAAAAAAAAGATAGTTCGCGCCTCCTCTTCCTCTTCGAGTAGCAGAAACGATGAAGGGATGCCAGGCCCAGATTTTGGAATGTCTAAAGGCAAGGAGAATTGCGAACCCTACAAGAAGCGTCTGGTTTTCGGCGAAAATCCCAAATCTGCTTGCCCCGCCGGTAATCGAAACCCTAAAGCCAAATCTGTACGGAGAAAAGAAATTTCACCTCAAATCGTGACCACGGCGAGCCGGAAAAGAAGAAGCTACATCGTGTATGATGGGTCCTCCGACGAAGATATCCAGCCTACGTCCAAGAAAGTTGCTAGTTTGAGAAGGGGACTGAAGATATCTTGTGCGACTGCGAAAAAGTTTGAGAATGAACTACCATGGCAGCTAAAAGTGCCTATTACCGAGTCAACCTCCTTTTCAAAATCCAACCGGAAACCGTCTAAAGATGAAGCCGCCACAATCTGTGATGATGTATGTTTCTCTCTCTACTAAGACATTTCTAGTTTCTTTGCTTCTTGTTTGAGACATTTCTATGATTGTTATGATAAATTTTTTGGTTATTTGCTTCTTGTTTGAGACTTTTATAATCACTGTTATGATAAATCTTTTTGGTTATTTTAAAATTTAGGAAAAAAATCTGGCTATTAAGAGTTTCTTTGCTTCTTGTCTGTCTGAGACTTTTATAATTCCTTAAAATTGGACTATAGATTTTTGGTCTAAAAAAATCCTATTTTTCACCTAATATTTAGTTTAAATGTGAGTTGTGACCGGTTGGACGATACAATAACTTGTGCTAGTAATAACATTTTAGAGTATGTATATTTGTGATTTTATAATTGTTCTGAAACTAAAAATTGCTTGATTTTTTTTATTTAAAGAAAAAATTGCTTGAATTTATATGCAACTTAATGTAAATTCTCAACCATCTATCAATTTATTAGCTAATGAAATTCCTGGTCCACTAAGTTTTGTATCTGGTCCATTTTATGAAAAACTTTCAATAATTGCTAGGAATAAAGGTCTGTTTTAAAGAGAGAATGATTTTTCATCATCTCAATTGGAGTATTTCTTTGTGTTTTTTTTCTTTCTTTTTCATCTGTCTTTATTCCAGTAGACTTTTTGAGCAAAATATATAGAATGAGCTTGGAGATTGAACCCATTTATGTTTTAATTTACATTATCTATGTAAAATCCCACAGGTAATATATACTAGTATCAATTTTCAACTAAAAAACGTAAAAGTAATTTACAATCCTAATGATGATATAATCAACACATTCAAAAGATAATAGGAAAAAAAATCTGGCTATTAAGAGTTTCTCTGTTTCTTGTCTGGGCTATTAAGGAGATTAAGATGCATGTGAAGGTTCATGACCTAAAATTTGATGAGATTAAGGAGATGTTGCAGCACATCGTTGCTCGTCAGCTTGTGCGTGAGCGCGTCCATGATCATCATCGTCCTACTTCAAGACCCTCTGATTGTCAAATTCTCTCACACACGAACATCTATTGTAATGAGCCTGCTCCAAAAGTCACCTGTGATTGTCAAATCCTCTCACAAAGTGTCTGGTCCCCACCCGAAAAATCTAGAAAGACACCACCCAGCACCAAGAACCCTAGAAAAACACCAGGAAATTCCGGTAAGAAACTGGCTTGCACCAGAAGCCCCAGAGTTCATAATATTGATCCTCATCGGCTGGTTGATGCAGCCGATTTTATGAATTGGCGAAGGATGGATGCTGCTAGTGACGGGTAAGGGTAAACATTAATAAAATTTCTAAATTTTCAAATTAATAAACCTTAACTCTAATTCCCTGGTTGTTATTTTTACAGTCCAGTAGCTTTGAGGTTGCCTTCCGAGGTTGTGAGGACTGGCAATTATGATTGGTTTACTGAATTCTACGATGATGGGATCAAACTTCGTGACGAGGTAGTGTATTTGTTTAATTAGTTTAGAAGAATAGAAACTATATTACAATGCTCAGTGATTTTGGTATATTGTTCTGAACTTGAGTTGTCCCCAATCCCCATTAACTTGACTGATTGCATATTATTGGCTCATACATTATAAACTTTTTGGTTGATGACATCTCTCTTTTCAGTTCCTCTGTTTCTCTCTGCCCTCATATACATTTATAGGTATAAGATTTTATTATTGTTGAAGGCAGATTGATGTTGTTCAATTTCTTCAAATTATTAGTTAAAGTGAGCGTTGAGCAAGTGTGTGTGTTTATTTATTCTTGGGGCTGTTTGCTAAACTTTTGAATTCTCATCTTTTTTTTTAACTTGTTGTATGTAGTGGGAATTGTAAATATGTTTCTTTGTGTTGTTGAGCTGGCTAGTGTTTGGTGTTAATGAGCTGCCTAGTATAGTTTGATGTTTTTAAATGTTTTAAAAATAAACTAACTTATCAATATCTTTGGTTTCTTTTGCTCCTATCATATTTAGCACATGGATGTGCTTATAAACTTGTTAGTGTTGAAGTTCGAGCAGGAGATGGGTGCAAGTGTAAGAGATTTTTCTATCCTCGATATGTTGGCTTGGGTAAGATTCATGCTTATTACTATGTCTAGTAGTATTTAGTTTTATTTTTATTTTTACTGCTTTACAAATTCTGATGAAAATTCTTGTTATTGGTTTCATCTTTTGTATAAACTATAGAAAAATAATTTGAACATTTTAGATGGCTCCCTAAAAATATGTGATACTAGTCTCTTATCTATATATCATCTCATAGACCATGCACCGAGTAATGACAATATGCTTTTAATTAATAAAAAAAAAAGATCAGATTTGCTTAAGGTACTTGACTCTTTCAAGTACAATTTTGTTCTTGTCTGAAGCTCTAATTGTATCCTGAAATCTTGAATAAATCAGTAAAAATAGTGAACTTACTGATGAAAATGGAGAGATGATTGATAATTGATTCACATTGATTATGGTTTCTTGAGTACTTCAAAAATTGATTAGTTACTGCCTATCGAAAATTTAGTTATATTCTCTTCCTATAAACATTAGCACGTTTCACTTCAATCGCATGTCTGCATGCATGTATTGTTATTTTTCATATGCACTCTGTCTTGTGAAATGTGAAAAATGCCTCATTCAAGTTATTTTTCATATGCATTCTGTATTTATTCTGCTTTTATGATTTTGTTTCATATGTGATTGATTCAATGAACTATTTTATCATGCATGCATATTAATAGGTTTATGAACATGATGTGGTTACAGGATTAAGGACTTTTCATAGGCATTTATACATTGCTTAATCTCTTTTCTATACACATAAAGGCATAAAAATGTAGCATTACACATCTAACAATGCAACATTAATTGGAAGAACAAACTGAGAACTCTAGAATTTGCTTTTAATTTTAATATACCATAATTTTTTTATAACCGTTGATTAATAAATAATACTTCTTTTAGGGTGGTTTAACCCAGCATATCTTCAAGAGTTGCGATGATGATCTGATGTCTTATGTTCGTGGCTCCTACCCTCTTAACCGTGGCCGCGCTTGGCACATTGTGGAGAAATTGTATGGGTTTGGTCACGTTAATGAAGATCACTGGGTGGGATTTCAGATAAGCTTTCAGGAGCAGCGCATCACAATTGTGGACTCTATGTTCCGAGGCAAGAAGCTAGTGACATAATCAACTGTGGGATATTTGTCATGAAGGCTTTGGAGGCTATGGCACGTGGAAACTCGTTTGACAGCATCCAACCCGATCATTGCGCCGTATATAGGCTCAGTTACTGTGTTGATCTGCATGCACAGTCAATGCTTATTGCTGGAGATGATTGATCAACACAGATGTTGCTATTTTTGTGGTCTAAAATGTTGAATCCAAACATTCTGTTTGTTGGGACAAAACAATATTTTGTTGTTATTTTTGTTAAAACAATATTTGACATATTTGTCATGATCATTTGTGGTGATGTTGCCACAATGTTCGTGGTGATATATGTGGGCATACACTTGTCTGTAATCTTTTTGGTGGTGCTATTGATATTTATGCCTGTAATTCTCAAATATTACTACTTATTGTGTCATCCATCCAGCTGCATATTCATGCCCTACTTAGGATTTAGTTTAAGATTACATTATGTTTAACTTATCGATGAGTATATACCCCCGTGTATGAGGATAATGAAGGTGAAGGATGCTTGTTGGGGAAGTTCCTTGGCAGTAAGCATATTTACATCTACATAGGGATCTCTTGGACATTAATTCCACCTCTACATAGGGATCTTGATTGTATTTCGAAATGAAAATTTGTGGTTACGTTCTCAATTTCTCCTTTGTTCGTCTCAAATCCTTCCATTTCCATTATCAAATTACTTTTGTAGGTGGATGCAAACAGGGGAAGCTCACCATGAACGTGTAAGTGATGAGGCAAGGACGTTTCTTCAACCTTGGCTGTGAAGGGGAGAGATTTCGTATTTCGTATCAACTTTTTGAGAAGGCGTTTATATGTGTTTATTGTTGTTTTTTGATGCTAATGTATATTTTGATGCTAAATCCTTAACCTTGATAAGCTACAATCAGTAATCCATAAACCTAGGATCAAGGTGGCTCGAGAACTTGCTGCGGTGCTTAAAAATTTGATTGGTTAGATAACATTCAGCCTTGGCTTCCGATTCACAAACAAATAGTATTGCAACAACGCAGAACATACATTAACGTTAACGGAGAACATTCAG
Source organism: Schizonepeta tenuifolia (assembly GCA_029490685.1). Taxonomy (NCBI): domain Eukaryota; kingdom Viridiplantae; phylum Streptophyta; class Magnoliopsida; order Lamiales; family Lamiaceae; genus Schizonepeta; species Schizonepeta tenuifolia. The sequence goes on along the minus strand of CM055960.1, from coordinate 53,385,564 downwards.
AAGCTTTCCATTCGGCTTAATACTACTAGAAACAAAAATTAAACGCAACAATGACAACTAACATCATAGAGAAAAACCTCCAAACGTTAAGTTTCCATTCAGCTTGCGGTAATGTTGCTGGGAAAAATCCTGATTTCGGAACAGGACAAGCTCTTCAAGTTGGGCAACAATTTGATAATCTTGAAGACATATTTGAATTATGCAGTGAGTACGGTCGTCTAATGGGTTTTAGTGTTAAAAGAGGAAGTCAGACCTACTTCAAAGGGACAGTCGATGTACGAATGAAGGTATTTCTTTGTTCGTTCGAGGGTCGACCGGACGAAAAGCGTGGTAATGATATATCAGCTTCCTATCGGAAACAACACATGCGAACTGAATGTAAAGCGAGGCTTCGATGTTGCAGAACCAGCAAGAAGGTTCCATGGAAAGTAATAGTTTTCAATACATATCACAATCATGAGTTACTCCCTGCATCCCAAGGATATTTGTTGCAATAAGCTAGAAGGTTGATAGAGGGGAAAGGTTTATTAATAGCAGCACTTCATGCTGGTGGCATCAGTGTCACTCGAGCCCACAAATTTTTGTCTAATGAGGCCGGAGGGGTGCAGAATATTGGATTTTTAAAAAAAGATGCATATTACCACCTAGATAAATTGCATAGGGAACAAAGGCAACCAGATGGAGACGCAAATGCAGTCGTAAAATTCTTCCTTGAAAGGGCTAACAAGGAAACTGATTTCTATTCCAATAAAGATAAAGATGAAGATGATAGGATAATGAATTTCTTCTTCAGAGATAGTCGTTGTAAAATTGATTACTCATACTTTGGTGATGTCATCTTTGTTGATGCTACTTACAGGACAAATAAGTACGATTTGCATTGTGTGCCATTCATTGGGATTAATCATCATATGAGTAATGTGATGTTTGGAGTTGGTTTCTTATCTAGTGAGACGACAGAGTCACATGAGTGGTTGTTTGCTAAGTTTTTGGAGTCTATGGACGGAAAGGAACCCCAATTAATCTTCACCGATCAATATCAAGCTATGATGAATGGCGTGGATTACACTTTTCACGAAGCCAAACCCCAATTATGCCGGTGGCACATTAATCGGAACTCTACGAAACATTTTGGAGAACTGAATCAGAACTGTGAATTCAAGAAGGAGTGGATGTTCTGTATGAAACACTGCAAGACGGAGGGGGAATTTGATGCCAGATGGACAGCAATGATTGAAGCCTATAAGCCTACCACAACTCGGGATTGGTTCAAGAACATGTATAAGTTGCGAAAGTGTTGGGCTTCAGTGTTTACAAATGACAGGTTTTGCAGGGGCGCGTTCAACTAGTAGGAACGAGTCGACAAATAGAGTGATCAAAGATTTGTGCTCAGCAAACTGTCCTCTATATGACTTAGTACTAAAATATGAACTTATATTGAGAGATTGGCGTGGATAAGAGGTTGCCGAGGATGCTGCTAACATAGGTATTCTAGGTGGATTATTGAGCCAACAACTTTTGTTAAGAAATGTTGCACAAATTTACACGCGCTCTGTCTTTAAACTCATTTCAGATGAAGTAATTAACTCTTTGAGTGTTCGCATAACCAAACATCCAGTTGATTTGCGGGGTGTCATTTTGGAGTATAATGTTACATGGCATGGTGCATCTAAAAGGATAAGGATTGAAAAATTTAATCGAGTCACGCACTATGCAACATGCAGTTGCCATTTGTGGGAAACTACAAGTGTCATTTGTCGGCATATCATTAAAGTTTATTGTTACAACATGGTGCCTATGATACCAGCTCCATTAATTCTTCGTCGGTGGACAAAAAAAGCTAAGAATAGAATTCGTCATGATCATTTGAGTTTTGACCCGTCATTGGGTAGGCTTGACTTTGTACGTCAAATGGGTTCTGCAAGCCGCAACATGCGTTTTTTAAATGATTTGATTGACCAGAGCAATAATTACGGTTGTGACGATATAATTTAGGATTGTCTCAAGGAAATGAGGGTAAAGGTTTATGCAAAGATGAAAGCCACGAAGCCAACGGGGGCTGAAAATGATTCTAAAAATACAACAACACACGACCCTAAAGGTAAGAAAACAAGAGGATCAAAACGAACAAAGTCTTTTTGGGACTCACCTAAAGCTAAACGAGGTAGTTACGATCTCAACATCTAATTTATTTAGTGATTACATATTAATGATCGTGTAACATATTATTTTATTGTTTTTTCACTTCACATGCCCCAAACCCAAAACAAACTGCACTAACACACCTAACAGCAAAACTCAATCCTCGTTATCTCCAAGTATTTCTTACTATGGATCACGCTAAAGAAGAAGAGGGCGGTTATATGCCAAACTTTAACTAGTACCAATGGCACACACTTCACAGATTTCAATTTGAGGTGAGAATCTTAGTATAGTCTTAATTTTGACTTGTTTTTAGCAAATATAAATTTGCATTAACTGTTTGATAATGATATGCTAGTTATTCTTTTACTTTGATACTGTATTTAGGGGTTGTGGACTTTTAGCACTGCATCTTAAGTTTAAATATATCATGAATTTTATCTTCATGATAAAATGGTAGAGGTTTATAGTAAAGAGCAATGTACGATATTTTTTGGTGCCATATATTGATGAAGTGCCATGAATTTAATAGTTTCTTGTCAAGGGTTTATCAAGAATTTTCCAATATGAGCTGGCATAGTTTGAACTTGTAAGGATTAGGACAAACTAATTTTATTGATGAAGTGCCATAGATTAGGACATTTTGTTGGTAGGCTTTATTGGATATAAAGGTGGTGGCATATAGGTAGAAATTTAGTTGGTGGTGGGGTTAATGTTTAGTATTGTAAGAAAGGGACTAAATTGAGAAGCGGGGTGTGAAAACTGTTACATTCTTTGACAAATGATAGCATAGAATTGCAGAAGCAAATAGGATGTACGAATGGCCTCTTTCAGCTCTTTGATCGCCAGCAATCTTGATTTTGAAATTTGATGTAAATGAATTTTATGATCTCTTCGTAAGTTTTTTTAGTTTGTAATCATTGTTATGAATGAATGTTTATATATGTCTTCATTTGCTTCTTATAATGTTAGGCATAGCTGTAAATATAATGTATGTGTCTTAGACTTATAGTTTTGCTTGATTCATTCTCTGTGGAGTATTTTATTGTATTGTATTGTCTTTCTCGTTTGTTGCCTCAAAGTATTAAATGCAGGATTTCTGACTTCAATGGTGATGCCGTGGAAGGGGAGACTAACGACGAGCACCTGAGATCTGTGTTGAATCGATGAAGGCTCGTTTGATTTGTAGAGATTGTCTGATTGTATCTATTTATGAATATTAAAATGCTTGAGTAAGAAATGTGGTTTTTGTTGCTGTTACCTAATTCTATTTTCGTATGAAAATCCATGCATGTGAAGATGTACTACTTATTTTTATGAAAATCCATGCATATGAAGATGTACGATTTGTTTGCAAATTTACAATATTTTGCTCCCCTCGTGTCTAATGTAATAAATTAAATGGGTATTATTTAAAGAACAAAACTCCAATGAAGACTTTCCAAAGAATCTCTCTCTCCTCGTTATCCCATGCATCCTCTATTTGAACACTAATAATTTCTGGGAATATGAATTTAATAGTTTCTTGGCTTGGCCATATATAATATAACACATATTATACATAACAAAAGTATTAATGCGATAATACTTTGCCTTAATTCATCGTTTCATCCCAATGGCTAGAAAATTAAACCATTTATTTACTATGGCCAAAAGTGCCAAAATATACAGTAGGTACTAAGATCACATTCCACCACCACCAGTGCAATGCTCCATTATGGAAATTTCATCTCCATTCTCCATTCCCACCTACATATAATTAACCAATGTCAAAATATTCACCAGGTACATTTAATAATAATTGTATAGAAAATAGTTTAGAGTAAAGAGGAGTGAATGACATCGCCTGGTGTCTTATCATCCTTAAGTTGTCTCCCATCAAAAAGGAACACATATTGACCAATATCCGTGCCTGTTTCCCTTGCAAATGCGCTGAAAATCTTCTTGAACTGTGTATTTCGATTCATGTAAACCTTCTTGTTAACGTTCTCCTTCTAAGCACCAAAATTAGCAAAATTATTTTATTTACAATCTGACCAATATTTGAATAGAAGGTGGTGGTTCCACCTTGTTTCAGACAGTTATCTGCCTTATGCACATCCCACTTCTCTTTTATTTTACCAGTGATGCCCATCTTCTTCCACACACCATTCACCTCAAATATTTTTGTAAGGTGGGAACTCATCCAGGTAAACAAGGAGTAAATATGATCCCATCTCCAATCACCTGAATCATACACAGTGATGCATTGCTCTTGAAAATTGACTTCAAATGCCACCCAATGCTGTTTTGTTATGTTGGCAACCCCGAGAAGCCGATTTACCCTTGCCCATTCGATGCCAAGGATGTAGGGGCGATGTCCATTGACATAGGGCATCACATACCTGAGAACCCGTTCAAAATCTGGTTTTCCAAGTGCATCCTGGAATTGGTAAATCCACATTTCATAATATTAACTAAATTGACAAACAAATTATAACTAAGATTTTCAGAAATTAATTGTACTGTGGCCCAATGTTTGATGATCGTCCAATCCCTTTGCAACTGAGCTTGAGCACTAACATGACGTTTAAATTTGTACATCATCAAAGCTAGCATGGAGTCTATATGTTGCATATAAAGACATATAATACATATAATTCAGTTTATGAACTCAATTCAAATATTAAGATCACAACACAACAACAAATTAAATGAATAACCTCTTCACTAAGCCAACCCTTCCGTTTCTTCAGCTCAACGAACCAACGTGCATCTACCAAAAGATTACTGGGCATTTTTATTAGGGGTTGGCTGCAAATTAATTAAACGAGTCGAGTTAAAAACAAGTTTGGACCCTACCACAATTTCAGGACAGGTTATTTGTAATTGTAATCTTACCTTGCTTTTCCATCCTTACTGGCCTTTTCCCAATCCTCGAACGCCTTCAGGTCATGATTAGAAAAATGTATATCTGAATGATCAAAATCATATTCAAATACCTGAGGTTTTGATACTTTCTTTCTTAGTTGTGGTGAATCCATCTTCTTGGAGGGGCACTGGTGGCTTTGTCAAGGACTTGGTTTGAACTTGTGGAGATTGTTTTATAGTTATTCTAGGAGATGAACAAAGAGGGACACTTTCAGCTTCCTGAGGCACAATTTGAACTTGACGTTGCGGAATTTCAGCTTGCTCATCAATACTAGCATTGGGACTGGATGCTCTATTGCCTTCTTCACTTTCCTTCTCCATCTACGCATATACTTCATCAAGCCTCCGTGCGTCAACTGAGCACATATCATCATCAGCATCATCATCTTTTTTCTGTGGGGCTCATCCCTCAATTTTGTTGAGAACTTGAAGAAGCAGTTGTTTCATTTCTTGCACACTAGATTCAATGGTTTCCATTCTTTTCGCGTTAGCGACTTCCATGGCCTCCATTCTTGAAGAGACAGCAGTTTCCATGGCATCTATGCACCTTCTAATTTCATCCACTACATGGACTGCTTCCTACAAGAAAAATCATGCAGTTGCGGTTATTGTAATTTCATGAGAATGTTGTAAAAAAAAACACTAACTTGACAAAACTCACATTCATATCACTTGAAATCTTTGGACTCGAAGCAGCAGAATGAGGTGAATCACCTCTATTCCTATTGGACCATCGCTTTCCTCTTCTACTGCTCTTTCGTAGCTTTTCAACATTATTCTCAATTGTTGTCTTTCTGCCTTTCTTCTTATGGTGTCCCACCTTCTCATCATCATCATCATCATCATCATCTTCATCTACATTCCGATCACTTTCAAAATCAATCTTTCGGGCACGTTTTCTCATCGGGATGTCTTCGTGCAGCTGAGTTGTAGGGTTATGAATGCCCAACCTACCAAGAAATTCCACCTCCTCCGAGGACAGAACCATAGGCACCTGTTGATTATATGTTAAAATTAATGATGATTAAAGAAAATCAATCACTGTGTATTGAAATGTTATTTACCGGATGTATGCCAGCAGAAGGCAAGAAAAATTTAGAAGCAAGGTCTTCAAACTGAAAAGGAAACTCAGCACGCCATCTCGCCATCCTTATGATGCTATTTTCAGAATTTGCAACACGAGTACCAACATAGTTTTCCAAACCTGGAATTACCTCGTACGCCCATGCTTGGAGAGCATAAATGAAGCTGTGTATCTCACAAGACACGGGCTTATTATCTTCCTTACGTCTACTTAAATTATCTCTAGCACTATACATACTACTAACCAAAAAATCATAAGCCACACGCCCCCAATGAAAGTCTTTGAATTGATTCATATTATCAATCAAATGAAAATAACACAAGTAAATCCTTTTTGAGGTAAGATCCCTTATCAAAAGAAGAGAATACAAGACATACAAATGTGCCAATTTAACAACATCTTTTGACTTGCTACACTTCTTAAATTTTGTCAAACTCCAACTCCCGAGGTGCGACGTATGCGGAACACTAACACTAATAACCATCCATCAACTCAACTCAATAAGGGGATCATGCTCGGGAACAAGGGAATATTGACTGAAAGCGATAACAAATAAGAACATGCTTCCAAGTCACAACTAAAAACTTCCAACGAGCTTACATATCAACTCAAAATGACATAAGTATTTCACATTCTCGGAAACGAGAACCAACAAAAACTTTTAAAATGTATCGAGCACCTTGCTCTTATCCAACAGAATATCAAAAATTGTTTCAAAGTATATCAACAAGCATCATTTTAAAACATCATTGCAGCGGAGACTCGACTCAATCCCAAACAACGACATGTATGAAGATATGCAATTGCCCGTCAACTTTCGACTCAAAACAACACACCACCAAGCGGCCCGCTCCATCCTCATCCTGCTAACCTGCACGTTTAGAAATACATGCAGGGCTGAGTACTTCGTACTCAGTGAACACATGCCAAAAACTTTGAAACTTGCTCTTAGAGCTATATCAATTGAACTTGCCTTGCGGTAGCATCACAAGTATTTATGCAATAAAAACAAATTTACTTGTGAATGCAAAATCATTTTCTTTCTGAATAGACAGCGCTGTCAATGTAATACCCTAGATATTTTCTTCCGTCGCTAAAATAAAAAGTAAATAATTTATTAAGGCTTTGCACACCTAAGTTAAGGATTTTCAATTCTAAGACTAACGGTGAAATCCGTTTCTGAAAATAAATTCCAGAAGTCGTACAACCTACTACTGTATTAGGGTTTTCGCGTCCGATAAAATTTCATTCGAGAACTCAGATCGAAAAACCGTCTGACTTTACATTCACTTATTTTACGATAGAGTCTACTGGAGAAAGTCAGTTTTTATTATTTTTCCGGGCAAAATTTGGACTTTCATGTCCCGACTTTTCTTCGAATTTTAGAAATCGAATTTTGCTTTTCGACTAAGTAATCTATTTCCAATTTATTGGTCGAATCAGTTTTCACCGGAAACGTAACTGTCTAAGAAAATAATTAATCGATTTATATATGCAGTGTTAGACCCGTAAAACGCGATATATTGAATTAAATCACCCACCCAAACCGCCATCCCCCCTATGAGTCATCAATTTTAGAATCATCTTCTACTTTATGCTAAATATCTCATAACACCTCACCATTTCTCTCTTATCTCTCCCTCTCCAACCGCCACACTCTCTCATCTCTGTCTTCTCTCTCTTGTTCTTCATTTCCACCATTGTTGCTCTTTAAGTTCATCAAGGATTCAATCATCATACTTGCTCATCCTTCCATCGATCTTAATTCCAAGTCCATATTCAATAAGGTAAGGATCTTAGCTTCATTTTCATCCAAGCAAAATTCAATTCCTTTCATTATTGTCATGACCGAAAATTCTAGGGTGATGTAGTATAATGTTTTAAGTTATTTTTTTCATGGTTATTAATGCTTAGGAATGGATTTTCTATGGTTGGAATCAAGGGGAAATCATCCTCTCTAATTATTGGATAATGACCGAAAATTATGAAAATTATGTAGGTGAAGTTTAAGTTTGATTTTAAATGATTGGGTTGTAGTTTATAATTCTATGTATTAGTAGATGATTGGATGAATTAATTGAGATTTTTTTCTAAAAAAAAAAAAAACAAAGTGGTAAGAGAGGAAGAAGTATGATTTGAATGAGAAAGGATTATGATTTGGATGAAGTGATATGATTTATGAGATGTAGTAAGCATAAGATTCAACATAGATTTAAATTAGATTTTTCTAAAAATAAAAATGGAATCATAAGAGGCGAAGAATCATCAATAAGTTTAGTATTGATAATGATCTAAGTTTATGATTTTCATACCAGTTAATCTTAGTAGTTAATGAACATAATTGGAAAGTTTGAACGAATTTTAAAGATATCGAATATTTGGTAAGAGACGAGTAGTCGAGATTAATCGTCGATAGGAAAATCGAACGAGGAAACTAATCGGATATTAGTGTTTCTTGTTGATTAATAAACAAGAGTGTAATTGATGATAATTTCATAAGAATTATGAAATAAAAGTTAAAAGACTAAGTTGAATTTGAAATGAGATTGGTTTAGTAATTGATTAAGTGAAAAGACGAGAGAGTGCTCGTCGTATTATTAATCGAGGAAGGAGGAAGTATTCATGAGAAATGATCATGTGTCATGACTATAATATGATAGTAGTTTTGTGAGCATAAAGATTGTATAGCATTGATCGAACCTAGGGATTTGTGCGTCGAGTTTTATCGAGCGTTTAGGGTTATCTCGGACTGTTTTGCAACACTTTACGGAAACTGTCATAACTCTCTGCTCGCTTAACGAAATCAAGATCCGTAAATTGGACAGTAAATTAGACACCGTAGCTTTCTTTTGGTACCAAGCACATCCCCTGTTTCGAAGTGCTCTGTTCTGTACAAGCTCCAGACTTACTGACTTGTGCAGGAAAATTCTAAAACTCATTTTCTTAAGTTGAATTCTTTTTAACTTAGTTCTTTGAGAACTTCTAAGTCGTTATGAGTTATCGACTTCCGTTATTAACTGACCTAAGTGTCGAGTAAGGAACCGAGTTAGTTCTAAATGAGAAATGTTCAAGTCTCGTTTCTTCGTTAATCAAAAGAGATTAGTTAAAGTGCAAAGGCCAAAGTCTTAACCAAATTCAATTTCTTTTCTTTTTATCGTTGCGACCGTTTACTAAAGTGTAATTATTTGCGATAAAAGGAGAAAGTCGAGGTTAAAGATAGGATGGAAGATCAAAGACGGAAGCTCGTGTTTAGTTCTGTATTCGCCTAAGGTGGGCTTTTCTATATATCAAATAAAATGAGCGATGCTCGAAAATGTTTACTTATCGCTTTATAACTGTGTTTTAAAGTGATTATCATGGCATAAAATACTTTGTTTTATGTGAGTTCTCTTGTGCCTTTCTGAGTTAGCCAAAAGGGGTCTAACTAATCGATCGAACCGCTGAGTTAACCGGAAGGGTTTTCCAGGGTTAGTGTACACGATAGCCGGTGTGTGTGGTACTCTGTTGAGGGGTAGCCAGCCACGGTGAATAGAACGTGCGCGGAAGAAGTTAACTCTTCCCCGACGTTGAAACAAAAGTTGGGCAAGTTGAACATAACATCTGTAAAGGCTTGCGCAAGCTATATTGTGAAAAAAAAATGTTTAGTAGGCACGGGCATTTGATGAAAAACCCCGATGCGCTATTTATCGAGATGCCTGATTAATCTATACTCTTATGATATGTTTTTAACAATGTGCCCACTAAGTATGTTTATACTTAGCCCTGCATATGTTTTATAAATGTGCAGGTTGAGTGACGGGAGCAGCGGAGGTTGAGTAAAAGGTTGTGAATAGAGAAGAACAGTAGTGTTCTAGTTCTACGTTTTCCGCTGCAAACTATTTTGTGTCAATGTATAAACTTTTGGTCTAAGTTCCGTACTTTGAACTTAGTTAATTTAGAGAACAACTCTGTCGAGCGATCCTTCAAGGTCGACTCTTTTTATTTAATGAAGTCAGGTTCATAGTAATTATTTCTGTTTAAATGTCTGTTTATTTATTTATTCCCCCTTCTTCCCTGCTTCTTTAATGCAATCCCTAGTCGCACCCCGGCTTTGCCGTCCCTCGGGATTTGGAGCTGTGACAGTCAAACATATTATATACTCAAACAGTATGTATCATCTACCACATTCTCTCTTTGTGTGCCGAGAAGTAGGCCTCCTTCTCGAACACTGTGACCGGCCCAACCGAAGTAAGGCTCACAATCACCTCAAACAATTTATATACCACACGTGGATTTCCTGCCTGCCATTCAAGCATATGATAAATCATACCAAACTCACATAAAACGACAAGTCAATTGAATTTAAAACTCGCATCATAATGATACTCAATAACCAAATAACGATAGCATTCATCAGAGTTTTTGTTTTAGAAAAGCCCACCTGTCTTCCGAAGACTTAGCTAGGCGGCTTACTCGTGAAAGTCCTCGCTACTTGTTCATCCCGCTCGGTCCTTCATAAATCGACATCGGTAAAATAAATAAGACTTGATGCGTTAAGACGTAAAGTAGATGTTTGTCTCGGCTGGAGGATTTCTACTTGACTCGGGTCTCTCTAATCGTATTTATCTTTTCTAAGTTGATCTCTTTCTCGACTTTCTCGTTCTCGATTCTCGACTCTACTCGGTTACTAATTACCTCATCTCGTACTCTCATTGTAAATCATTATTTATCAATCGATAAAGCATTTCTCGACAATTAATAACATAATATTCATCTCAACTTCATTTCTCGAATTTTTACTCGCATTCTCAACTCAACTAATGTCATATCACATTGTTCACGTCACATCAATTATATCTCATGCAAGCATTCTCAACAATTTGAACAATTCATTATATCAAAATCGAAATGTAAACATTTCACTCAAGCATATAGATTCAATCAACATATTATAACTTAATATGGAATTAAATCAAACATATTATCTCAAACTCGATTCACACTTCAAGTCATATTAACAATTACTCGACATTACTCGACTCTCGTTTTTGATAAAACGTTAACTTCGATCTCATAAAAATAAATTTTCATTTTTCAAATATAAATTCAATTAATAGGAATTCTTTTCAATTAGAAACTCAAATATTCATCTAATATTTCTCGACTCAATATACGACATTATTTCAAAATACGTCGTCTTTGCTTGACTACGTATGCATATACGTATACGCACTATTATTTTATTATCCTCAATTAAAACTCTTGTTTAATTTAATCTCGACTTCTATCCTCAACTCATGACTCGATTTTTATCTCATCAATCAAGACTCGATAACTTCCTCGACTCTTCTCAAATTAAGACGATTTGAAAACAAACTCAATTATTTACTCACGCATCATCAATCAATACTCAATTATTAAAAATAAACGAGCATTTAAACACTTCATCAATTAATAACTCGATTAAAACATCTCTTATTAAATTTTCTTCTCGTCTCTCAATATTTCTCATTTAATTTAATGATTAAACATTAAACTATTTAACTCGATTTTAATATTTATTAAACAACTCTCGCTCGACTCTATACTCATTAACTCCTCTTACTCGACTCAATTCTTCGCAAATTATTATTTGCTTAACTCGACTTAACTCTTCGAATTTTTATTTATTATTTATTATTTACTATTTGATCATCAAAGCTCGACTCGACTCTTTATTCTCGTACTCTATCATTTCTTAATTTAATAAGAAATTATCTCTTTTTAATTATTTTATTTTTAACTCCAATATTTTATTTTTTATTTTAAAACTCCTCGACTAAATTTTAAACATTAGAGTTCATTTACTCGTTTAAATTTCTCACTCAATTTTTCATGCTCGACTCTTCAATTATTTTTCTCCTTAAAAATAATTTATTATCATTTTTCCTTCTTTCACGTTCAATTGAACGTCTTAACTTCAACTAACTCGATTCTCATTTTATACTCGACTTCCAACTCTATTTCTTTAACTCTAACTCTTATTTTATTACTTCTCGATTATTTCCTCCTCTTAATCTCAAAAATTAATTTCTCAATTAACTCTTCATCTTAAACTCTAATTATTTAATAAAGAAATTATTTTTCTTTATTTTCTCAACTTAATGACTCATCATTAATTTAATGATTTTCCTCTTTTTATTTTCTCTTTAATTTTATTCTCAAAATTATGAATATTTTATTCATTAAATAATTAATTAATTTCTTTTAGAATTAATTTTAATGATATTCAAATCTTCAAGATTTCATCAAGAACATCTAAAACACACACTAGGCATTTCTTTTTTACTCATAATTTTTGATTTTCACTCCAAAAAGCTCATTTCTTTCATCTCAATATCTAATACTCAACATCTAGCACTAACATACTCAAATCATCATTTCATCGAAAATCATCAAATTATCATAAAATTTATTTTTCTCTAAAATCATGCATATAACTCGATTTTTTTCAAAATAACATCATAGGAGATTAAATCATCATATACTCATAATCATCTCATGCTCTTAATATCATCATAACATCAACTAAATAATCAAATAATATACTCCTCCACACTCCAAAACTCACGGCACACACATATAAAATTAAGGCATGCATTTTCTCAAATTCATCATGCATAAATCATCATGTAATCATACTCATAAACATATATAAAGCATTAAATCATCAAAATCATAGAAAATCGAATTTTTCCTTCTCTTTTCCTAATTTTCGGCTTCTACTATTATTTAGGGATTTAATTTTTCTTTCTCTTTTAATCCATAGATTAATCACTAGGCTTGATTTCCTATCGATTTCCTCACTCGAATCTCACATCGAATCTCATATCAAAATCCCTAGTTTGCCTATGCATAAATTAAACCATGCATGCATCTTCTCTTTAGGGATTAGAGATTACATAATATACAAGTAATCAAATGGATTAACCTACTTTTAAGAAATAAATCCAAACTCTCCTCTTGATTTCTTCTTGGCCGAAAATGGAAGGCTTGGAAGGCTCAATCTCTAGCTTTGATTTCCATGGTGAATTTCATCTTGAATCCTCAAGAAAAAAAAATGGAACAAAAATCAATCATCTCTCAAGGGCATAAGTGCTGAAGATTATGAAGAGATTTGAGATGATTTTTGCATGGATTCAAACTCAAAACTTAAAGGATTTTTACCTCTTTAATTAAAGTTGGAAGACTAGAGAGGATGATGATCTCTTGAACTCTTAGAAGCTTGAAGCTTGAAGGTTTGAGCTTCAATGGAGGATTCTCAAGTATGTGTGTATGTGTGTATGTCACGGTTGGGAGGGGAGAGATGGAGGATTTTTTTTTCTTCTTTGGTTGCTCATGGCAATGAGAGAGATTTGAGGGTGAGAGGATTTTCTTTCTTTCCTTTGTTGATCAATCACATTGGAAATGAATTAGATAGGATAAGTGCATGAATGAAGGTATTTCACCTTCACAAGCAAAACATGAGATTTTTCATCCAAGTGAGATGAATGGAATTAATGAAAGGAATTTCATCATTAGGATTCCTTAGTAGGTTTTGAATTTAGGAGGGTCTAGGCTATGGAGAGATTTAGGGAGAGAGAGAGAGAGAGGTCGGTGAGAGAGGGAGAGAGATGAGAGAGATTTTTTTTTTACAGATAAAATTTTACCCGGATGAAAAAGTTTTCCGGTAGAATATATCCGTGTTATTTCATTTATACTGAAAACGGCTTTAATCTCTCCTTGTCTCGTTTCCGACATCGAAAACATCTCGATCCTATCTCGTGTCTCACGAAATAAATCAAGGAACCCGAATATCTAATTTTTAGGTTAAAATTCCAAGTAACGAAGAAAAATCTAAAAATTATTCGGCTAATTAATCCATTAAGGACTAAACTCTTAGAGTTTTCTCATATGATGTCGGATGAGCTTCTAAATTATCTCAAAGATCTTAGAATTAATTCTAGATTCAAAAGACACTAATTAGGTTTAATTCTGAGTTCGTCGGTGAATAGCATTTTCTCGGTTCTCATTATTATTCACCGAAAAGTAAAAGTTCTCAAATTTCACTGAAAATCATACTCATGCTCAAACTCATATAAATAAACTCAATCAATGCATCACATACTCGATCGAATAATCGAAACGAGAAAAACTCACGTCAAAGCGCACAAGGGCATTTTAGTCATTTCAAGAAAATATCTTTTCTTGAAGCATCTCATCACTCAAAACTCATTAATTAAGCATTTAAACTAATTTTAAACGCACTTAAGGGCTTATGAAAGTTCGGGGTATTACAAATTTGGAGTATATGTCATTAATTAAAATTTTACGACGGCTTTCGAAAAATAATTCATGTGATTTACTAGAAAGAGGAAGGTCTACAAATTCAGTGAATTTTATTCCAGTCATTTGTGCAAATTGTGTTGGACCGAACTCAATCAAGTTGCCATTAATCTGGAAAACAAGGAGACCACTATCCTTGAACCTACTTTGCATACATAATATCAAGTGGTGGATCAACTGACCTTGAAACTGCATATTTTGAATTTCAAACAACTGACCAAAATAAGAAGCACGCATTTCATCCATATCATGTGGGGACAAATGCTTCTTTATACTATTGAGAAACCATATCTGTGCTCTTGTTGAGATATGGCCTCCTTAAAATCAAAAACATAAAATAAAATAAGAAGGAGCCACATATCAGGAAAACAACAACATCTTTCTCATAATAGCTACACAATTAATTCATCATACTATAACATTAATAGCCAAATATGTTGACTTTTTCTCGCTCACTTAACCTTGAAAACAATTACATGTTTGGAAAATTACTGTCAATTTACTATTCATACATGATATATAACTAGATCCCAAGTGTCCTGCCACACTGGTGATACTGATACTGATTACATGTTTGGAAAACAACTTCTTTAATTTATTCTCCTAAGACTGCTGATACTGATCAGCCTACAACAAAAGGTGCAAATAACAAATTAATAGATCAACTGTAGAGATCTTATGACTTATAAAAACATGACAAAAAAATCCTCCGTATATAAAGTCTTTCTAGCACCACCAAAATGCATAAAAACTACATGAGAGAGCAGCAAATGATATACTTGTAAATGATAGATTACCTATTGTACAATGGACCCATAGGAAAGAAACTAGCATTCAACATAATTTTGCTTCTTATACAGAGAAAGGAGAGAGAATCCCTTTGCGCAATTGAGCAAACAAATCTAGGAATAGAAGCATTCTCATTTATACCATTACCAGCTGCTAGAATATATATATAGACAGAACAATAATGTCAAATTAAAGGTTTCTACATGATAGATGTTTGTTCATATATTCTTCTTCTAGTGATGTGCTCTGAAAAAAGGGAACGAGAAACCAATCCCTAATTTGTAACAGTCTAATTCACCACAGGGAATAAAATTCAACAAATAAACTACTTATTTGATTCAGTCAATCATTTTTCATGTAATTAGGGGAATTACATTATAAGTAATAAGCACAAATTAAACCTAACCCATTCACTGAGAACTCAAATTTTCACGCAAAAATTAGACCACAAAACATATATCTGGACGGGGCTGATTGATCTTCGCAAGGTTATATCCACGCTCTGGATTTTTCTTCGCATAGTGTTTCTTTGCAGATGACTCGCTTTTGGAATCGCACGGCCGTTCCCAGTCATCTGGCTTGTTTAAATCTTCCATGGTGTCACAGTTGCTTCCTCTTCTCGCTGATTCTGACCGATTTTCTGACATCGTTTTCCTCTTCTCACTGAAGGAAAAGTCAGTTCTTCGTTTTTGCTCTTTCTTATTTTCCTTCAATTCTTGTAAAAGTTTTAACACATAAAACTAATAAAGTAATAAAAAGGAAATGAAAAAGAAAATTTAGTTTTAACACATAAAACTACAAGTTTTAACACATAAAACGAAATGGAAAAGGAAATTTAAATATAAAAAATTAAATTTATGTAATAAAATCATAACCAATATTGTTAAACCATATAATTACTATTTAGATTAATATAAATATTAGACGATATTAATGTAGTTTTTGCTAATGAAAAAAAAAAAAAAAAAAAAGAAAAAATAATAATAAGAAGAAAAACTAAAAAAAATGAAGAAAAAAAACTGACGAAGAAAAGAAAAATGAAGAAAAAATAGAGAAAATAATCGAGCAAAGAAAAATCAAAGAAGAAAAAAAAAAAGTTAAAATATGAAAGAAAAGAAATGAAAAAATATAGGAACAAAAAATAGAAAATTAGCGAGATGTGAACGTGAATCGAGCCACTGTCTCGATTGACAGAGTTCAATGTTGGCAAACCCTTCACCCTCGACCAAACTCTTCTGGGGAAAGGAAAGTGTCTTCATCGACAGAGTTTTACTTTGATTGAATCCTAACGAATCGAGTTTTATAACCTTTACTAAGTATTAGCGAGACGTGAACGTGAATCGAGCAAGTGTCTTGATTGACAGAGTTTTACTTTGATTGAACCCTAACGAAGCGAGTCTAGTAACTTTTACTAAGTATTAGCAAGACGTGAACGTTAATTGACCTAATGTTTTGATCGACAGTGTTTTACTTTGATTGAACCCTAACAAATCGAGTCTTATAACCGTTACTAAGTATTAGCAAGACATGAACGTTGACCTAGTGTCTTGATCGATAGAGTTCAATGTTGTCAAACCCTTAACCCTACACCAAACCCTTAACCATTCACCCTCGACCAAACTCATATGCGAAACACTAGTGTCTTGATTGACAAAGTTTTACTTTAATTGAATCCTAACGAATCGAGTCTTATAACCTTTACTAAGTATTAGCGAGATGTGAACGTGAGTGGAGCAAGTGTCTTGATCGACAGAGTTTTACTTTGATTGAACCCTAACGAAGTGAGTCTAGTAACATTTACTAAGTATTAGCAAGACGTGAACGTTAATTGATCCAGTGTCTTGATTGACATATTTCAATGTTGGAAAACCCTTAACCTTTCACCAAACCCTTAACCCTTCACCCTCGACCAAACTCTTCTGCGAAAGAAAAATGTCTTGATCGATAGAGTTTTACTTTAATTGAATTTTAACGAATCGAGTCTTATAACCTTTACTAAGTATTGGCGAGGCGTGAACGTGAATCGAACAAGTATCTTGATCGACAGAGTTTTACTTTGATTGAACCCTAACGAAGCGAGTCCAGTAACATTTACTAAGTATTAGCAAGACGTGAACGTTAATTGATCCAGTGTCTTGATCGATATATTTCAATGTTGGCAAACCTTGAACCCTTAACCTTTCACCAAGGCCTTAACCCTTCACCCTCGACCAAACTCTTCTGCAAAAGGAAAGTGTCTTGATCGATAGAGTTTTACTTTGATTGAATCCTAACAAATCGAGTCTTATAACTTTTACTAAGTATTGGCGAGATGTAAACGTGAATCGAGCAAGTGTCTTGATCGACAGAGTTTTACTTTGATTGGATCCTAATGAAGCGAGTCTAGTAACATTTGCTAAGTATTAGCAAGCCCTGAATGTTAATTAACCCAGTGTCTTGATCGACATATTTCAATGTTGGCAAACCCTTAACCCCTCACCAAACTCTTAACCCTTTCACCCTCGACCAAACTCTTCTGCAAAAGGAAAGTGTCTTGATCGACAGAGTTTTACTTTGATTGAATCCTACCGAATCGAGTTTTATAACCTTTACTAAGTATTAGCAAGACGTGAATTGTAATCGAGCAAGTATCTTGATCGATAGAGTTTTACTTTGATTGAACCCTAACAAAGCGAGTCTAGTAACCTTTACTAAGTATTAGCAAGACGTGAACGTTAATCGATCCAGTGTTTTGATCGACAGTGTTTTACTTTGATTGAACCCTAACGAATCGAGTCTTATAACAGTTACTAAGTATTAGCAAGACGTAAACATTAATCGACCCAGTGTCTTGATCGACAGAGTTCAATGTTGGCAAACCCTTAACCCTTCACCAAACCCTTAGCCCTTCTGATGGTCCCGAAACGAGTTCTGGTGTATGGGGGAGGGGGGGGGAATACACCAGATGCAACTTTTTAAAACAACCCCCTAAAAATTATCTCAACCGAGTAAGAAAGCTCAGTTGGAATCACAACCGAGTAAGAAACACTCGGTTGGAAGTGATGTGTTGTGCGGAATGTGGTGGAAATAAACTCGTTAAAATTAACTCACGCTTTTATGCACGGTTGGTCAAGAACCAAGACAGTTGAGAATGCTAAGATCAGTTTGTATGCTGGTTAGAAGGTCAGTTGAATATGCAGGAAATAAACAAAATAAACACAAGCACACAGAGATTTACGTGGTTCGGAGAAATCTCCTACGTCTACGGGGAGTTGTGAGTCCACACAACTCTGTCCAAGTTCTTCTGGACAAACCACACAGCTTACGCGGGCTGTGCAACCGTTAAGGATAAGTTTGCGGGTACTTATCAACTTTACAGTTTAGTTTTCGGGTACTAAACAACCTATCTACTCAATTCCGGGAAGAGTAGGGTCCTAACACTCCTTTTGAGAGGAAGTGTGAAAAAGATGGGTTCCAACTAAAAGCTCGAACGTGAAGTGAGCTATGATCTAACACTCTACGAACTCTCACTAAGTGATGTTCTCAAGGTTTGATCTAAAGACACAAAAACTAACTAACTCTAGAACTCTCAACAAGTGATGTTCTAAGAGATTGAATGCGGTTCAGCTTGTGAAGGATTTAGTTCTTTCTTTTGCTCTTTCGTTTCTTCTCGCGTGTGTGTCTTCTCTTCTTCTCTGTGAATGAAGGCCTCTATTTATAGGCGGAGAGAATCAACTAGCCGTTGGAGGAGCTGTTGATCTCTGTTCTTTGAAAGCGATGTCTTGTCTCTCATCTCTGTAGACTTTCCGGATTTGGCAACTGCGTGCTTCTGCTTTCCATCTGAGACAGCCTTGTGTTGGGCCAAATGAGGTAATGACAGAGAGTCAAACCTTCACGTGACTTCCTTGTTTGAAATTCAAATCTTAACAACAGACTTCCAGCAAGGAGTGGTCGGTTAAGACTTTCGATCTTCAACTAACTTGTTCTTCAGCTGATGTTCTAACTGACTACTAACAGTTGAACTCTCAGCTGACTTCAACTTCAAGCTGTTGATCTTCTGGGTTGAGTTCTACAACTGATGTTCTGAAACTGAATGCTCAGTTGTCTTCCTTGTATCTTCTCAGTTGGGTTTGAACGCTTAGATGATTTCCTTTCATCTGATGTTCTCTTCCCCCATACTGCTTCTCATCTGATGAACACTCAGTTGTTTTCCTTACAACTGATGTTCTATCTCTTGAGACTTATTCCTTTGAATACTTAGTCGATTTTTGCATCTTCTTTCTTCGTATGCTCAACTATCGAACTGACACTTGAACGTAACTTCCCCTTTTTTAATATAATGAACGCTCAGTTGTGTTCCTCACAACCGATGTTCTATTCGAGTGAGGCCTTGTTACCGTCTTCAGCTGGAGACCTGTAAAGATAAAATCTTAACAATGCTCAAACAGCGAGCCTAACTACTAACCTTAGGATCTGGCAACATCTACTCGGTTGGGGTCAGTTGGTTTGGAATCAATCAAAACTTTTACTTAAATTTCCCAACACCTTCACCCTCGACCAAACTCTTATGCGAAACACCAGTGTCTTGATCGAAAGAGTTTTACTTTGATTGAATCCTAACTAATCGAGTCTTATAACCTTTACTAAGTATTAGCAAGACGTGAGAATGTTAATCGACCCAGTGTCTTGATCGACAGAGTTCAATGTTGGCAAACTCTGAACCCTTAACCCCTCACCAAACCCTTAACCCTTCACCCTCGACCAAACTCTTCTGCGAAAGGAAAGTGTCTTGATCGACAGAGTTTTACTTTAATTGAATCCTAACGAATTGAGTCTTATAACTTTTACTAAGTATTGGCGAGACGTGAACGTGAATCAAGCAAATGTCTTGATCGATAGAGTTTTACTTTGATTGAATCCTAACGAAGCGAGTCTACTAACCTTTACTAAGTATTAGCAAGCCATGAACGTTAATTGACCCAGTGTCTTGATCGAGATATTTCAATTTTGTCAAACCCTTAACCCTTCACCAAACCCTTAACCTTTCACCCTCGACCAAACTCTTTTGCGAAAGAAAAGTGTCTTGATCGACAGAGTTTTACTTTGATTGAATCCTAACGAATCGAGTCTTATAATATTTACTAAGTATTAGCGAGACGTGAACGTGAATCGAGCAAGTGTCTTGATCGACATAGTTTTACTTTGATTGAACCCTAACGAAGCGAGTCTAGTAACCTTTACTAAGTATTAGCAAGACGTGAACATTAATTGACCCAGTGTCTTGCTCGATATATTTTAATGTTGGCAAACCCTTAACCCTTCACCCTCGACCAAACTCTTCTGTGAAAGGAAAATGTCTTGATCGACAGAATTTTAATTTGATTGAATCCTAACGAATCGAGTCTTATAACCTTTACTAAGTATTGGCAAGACGTGAACGTGAATCGAGCAAGTGTGTTGATTGACAGAGTTTTACTTTGATTGAACCCTAATGAAGCGAGTCCAGTAATCTTTACTAAGTATTAGCAAGACGTGAACATTAATTTACCCAGTGTCTTGATCGACATATTTCAATGTTGGCAAACCCTTAACCCTTCACCAAACCCTTAACCCTTAGCCCTTCACCAAGGCCTTAACCCTTCACCCTCGACCAAACTCTTCTGGCAAAAGGAAAGTGTCTTGATCGACACAGTTTTACTTTCATTGAATCCTTACGAATCGAGTCTTATAACATTTACTAAGTATTAGCGAGACGTGAACGTGAATCGAGCAAGTGTCTTGATCGACAGAGTTTTACTTTGATTGAACCCTATCGAAGCAAGTCCAGTAACCTTTATTAAATATTAGCAAGACGTGAACCTTAATTGACCCAGTGTCTTGATCGATATATTTCATTGTTGGCAATTCCTTAACCCTTCACCAAACCCTTAACCCTTATCCCTTCACCAAGGCCTTAACCATTCACCCTCGACCAAATTCTTCAAAAACATATGTATCAATTAATTAAAAAATAAAAAATATATACGAATCGAAAATTGCATTAATCTAAAAATGAAAAACTATTACCTTTTTATTCGGAAGTATATTATAAATGAAAATTAGGGAGGCGTGAATGTGAATCGACCCAGTGTCTTCACCCTCGATCAAACACTTCAAAATAGTAAGTATATAGTAAAAAATAAAATACATATAAAAGTAAAGTATCATTGGAAAAGGAAATTTAAATATAAAAAATTGAATTTATGTAATAAAATCATAACCAATATTGTTAAACCATATAATTAACATTTAGATTAATATAAATTATTGGGCGACATTAATATGTATATGAATATATAGTTTTTGCTAATGGCGACACTAGGGTCGACATCTGACAATTTTAGTTTTTCCTTTTACATATGATTCATGAAGTGATTTTGACTAATTTTTAGTGGTATACACGTATCACTGGATTAATGCTCGACCTTTTGTGGTCGATGTAGCATGGAATTTTCCCAATATAATAAAAGAGTTGAACAATATGTGTATATTGTGCAAGTGATTTGCAGATGTTCCGTCATCATACAAAAAGGAAGGAACGGGGCATACCTATGGGATCAAAGATTTCAAATTCAAATTATACATAAATCATTGTATTACCTATGTTTCATTTATAACTAGTGTATAACCCCATAGAAAATCGACGGGAAATCACTATTCCATAAATTTTTCTCAAAATCGATGTAGGATAATGAGGTGAATAGTTCTGATAGAAAATATCCACTATCTCATATTGATTTAGAGAAGAAAAATAATTTTGAAGAATGTCAAGGTGACCCAAATCCTACATTATGAATTCAATATAAAATTAAAAAAAAAATCACTTGAACTATCGGTTAGGAATTGACCCGTCTAACCCCATGGTTCTGTGACAGATTTGACCCGTTTACCACAATTTTCATCGGAATCGGCCCCTTTACCCCACGTTTTTTATCGGAGTCAGGTCGTCTACCCGACGGTTCTAAGTCAGAACCACCCCGTAATATAAAAGATAAAATAGATAAATTTCAAGTATGAGTCACCACGGTTTTCATCGGAATCGGCCCATCTACTAAAAAATTCAATTGAACTGTCAGTTAGGAATTGATTATTTCTTTGATAAACATATTTATTCTGTTACATTAAATTAGAAATTATTTTGGCTTAGAAAATATATACTTCATGATTTTGTAAGAACTAATTTTGCTTTTATATACACACGTGGCGTGAATTGATATATATGTGATGAATTGATTAAGAATTTGATATATTTTTAAATAATTTAATTTGATTGTGAGATAATATGACATGAGAATTAACATAGATAGTGGTCGATGTGTATTAGTTATTATATGATAATATATATATATATATATATATATATTGTATAATATATTTTTGTATATAATAATACTAAAAATACGATAATTAAGATAAATAGAAATGGAGACTATAATCGATAATGTTTTTGAAGATTTGATCTTTTTAAGATTTTGTTTCCATGTAAATTAGATAAATAGGAATAGAGGAATATGAAGGGTATCGACGGGTAATTTTTATTTAATAAAATTAGTAATAAATTATTAAATGTAATATATGATATCATAAGTTAGATATTGTTTGTTAATCATTTCCTCTATTTTTGTAGCTAATTTTTAAAGGTTTTTTACTTGTCAAAATCGATGTAGAAGAAAATTTGATAATTTAGATTAATGAGAATGGAGGGATTTGAAAGATGCCACATAGGATTTTTGTTTAAGTAGAGTTATTTTCGTTTATATAATATACGAGCGTATAATCCGTCGAAAAATTCGACGGGAATACATTATTAAATAAGATTATCAAATTATTAGATAATGATGATACAATTTTTTATCTGTGAAAATCTTTAACTTCTAATTGTATTTAAAAAAGTGCTAACATGATATTTTTTTTAAAAGTTGAACTGCCGATTAGGAATCTGCCCATCTACCTCACAGTTCGAGGTCAAAATCGTTCCGTCGACCACGTTTCTAATTCAAATTTAAATAGAAAGTAATTATATAATTTCTTCTCGTCCTTAACCTCTAAAGTAGTATTCACTATATATCTCTCTTCTCTTTCTCTCAACACCCCACATTCTCTCGTCTCCTTCTCTTCATAAGAAGCTGAAAGATTGAGCTTAAGAGTCGTTTTTTTCTTTCCTTTATTAAAGATTGTCTTTAAGAATGAAGGTGATGTTAAATATCTTACATTATGAAATTAACATATAAATTTTTTTAAAAGCTGAACTGCTGTTTGGAATCGGTCTATCTATCCCTGCAGTTCCAGGTCGGAATCCTCCCGTTGACCACGGTTCTGATCAAATTTTTATTATAAAGTAATTATGCTATTCGTTATCGTTCTTACGACCTATAATAATATTCACTAATTATTTGAATTTATTTAAAAATTTATAAATTATTTAAATAATAAAAAAAACGTGCCATTTTATTTAAAATATAATTTTATAAATAAAAGAAGAAATAAAATTTTAAAGAGTGATCACAAGAACGATTGGTTAGACCCATAATTTAAATATCAAAGATAATAATATAATTCATACTAACAAATATTATAAGAGAGGTACCATAACTCTACTTCTTTCTATAGACTCGAATCATTTAATTTGAATATTGCTACATAGTTTTAATATTTTGAATAATGAAGATTTAACACAAAAATAGAGAGAAAATAAAAAGGGATATCCTGAGTTTAGGGGTTAGAGTTTGATAGAATATTGTCCATCTAATATTCAAACTTAGATGGGTAATATCTTAAAAGATTCACGAAGAGTAATTTTCATTATTGAGAATAAACTATAGACGTGTTCAATCAACAAATATTTAAACGTAAATTAATTGAAGTGTAAGAAATTATACATCGATCCCTAATTTTAATATATTAAAATATAATATATATTGATTTTGAAGATTTGATCTTGTTAAGATTTTGTTCCATATCCTATATAATATATATAATAATATAAATAAATATGATAAATATTGATTTTGAATTCAGAAAATTTGTGAATTTAGATAAATGAGAATGGAGGGATTTGGGGGTGCCACATAAGATTTTTTTTATGGAGAGTCGTTTTCGTTTATATAATAACTAGCGTATAACCCGTCGAAAATCGACGGGGAATTATATTTAACAAAATTTACAAAATTGTTTGATAGTAATATGTGATAGATTAGGTTAAATTTTTTTTTCTTAATATTCTCTTTCTTTTTGATATTTTTCATTGTCTATTCTTCTACAAAAGTGTTATGATTGAAAATATATTTGTTTTTGAAAGGAAAGCGACTTTTAAGTTCATTTTTTTTATACGAAAGATACAAGAGGAGAGGGTGGGAGAGACAGATGTGAATAATACTATATGAGTTAAGATTGTATGTAAGATGAATTTGAGTTGCAATAATTCATTTCATTTTATAATAGTGTAATTACCTTTACAAAATAGATGAAGAAAGTTGATTTTGGTTCCATTCTTCTCTCTTTTACCTACATGAAATCAATATAAATTTTACTTTTGTAAGTTTTTTTAAATTTTTTAATTTAATTGTTTGAATTTTATTTTGCAAGTACCTCATAATCTGTCGAAGATTTCACTGTACACGACATTAATTGTCCTATCGTGTGTCTGGCCATCCTCGTCATATGCTAAAATTTTGAGTCTTTTTTTGCTGGTGACTCGTGATATTGCAACATACAACTGACCATGGCTGAATACAGATTTCGGAAGGTATAAGCCTATATTTGAAAGAGACTGTCCCTGGCTCTTGTTTATCGTCATAGCAAAGCAAACGTTCACAGGAAATTGCCTCATCTGGAACCGAATGGGGAATTTAGTAAAATCAAATGGACTCATTACCATTCTTGCAATTGAAAAATTTTTTCCTGCATTTTTTCCTAAAATCAATTGTGCTTCAATTACCCAGTCCCCAAGCTTAGTAATTATCATTCTGGTGCCATTGCATAGTTCATTGGAGGGATCGATATTTCTTAGAAGCATGATGATGCAGCCCTCCTTCAATTTTATTCCGTGTCTTGGCAAACCCGAACAGTTTATCGTATTAAGATGTTCTACAGAGAAAACTTCATCGTCTTGATCAACTTCTCCATCCGATTTGCAAACGTTGTCTGAACTGAGGTATACCCTTTCTTCGACTAGCATCAACGACATGACATAATCATTAATGGTATCAACCATGTCATTTCTTGGAGCTAAAATAGCTCGACTCTTAAAAATTTCTGGATTTGACTGTACATCCTGTTTGTAATTGTATGTGCTTTCCACAATTGTTGCAATATGATCAATTGCGTCTCGTATAAGAATATCGTGGACAGTTTTACATCAGATTCTCCATCGCCAATACTCTCTCCAACAATACTGTCACCGACATTAAGTATCCATTGTGCAAATTCTCTGATCTCTTCAGAATTATTTTCAGATGCATTTCCCTGTTATAAAATAGATCATTATAATGCACATAAAATTCTAATTGAAAATGTAGTTTCGAAATTGAAATTATATTGTTTGTATAGTTACCTGCAATCTCATATTTTTTGTTAATTTAAGAACTTCACACGAATTCCAAAGCTTAGATGAACTTATTGAAGCATGCACATGTCACAGCCCCAAATCCCGAGGGACTGGAAGCCGGGGTGCGACCGGGATTGGATTAAAGAAGCGGGGAAGAAGGGGGCTAATTGACTAATCATACATGAAAGGCATCAAATAAACCATGAACAAGACTTGAATATAAATAAGAAAGAGTTAATCGCTAAGGATTACTCGACAAAAGTACATAGTAGGAACTAAGTTCATATTTACAGACTTAAACTACAATGTATTGTTCAAAAGATACATATTCAAAAGGACTTAGAGTTCTGCAGCGGAAGAGTTCTAACTAAAGCATCCTATCTTTCAACTCAACATCAACCGTCGCCGCTCACCGTCGCTTCAACCTGCACATTTAGAAAACAATGCAGGGCTAAGTACAAAAAGTACTTAGTGGGCACGATGCCGAAATCATAATCATAAGTATAGATAAATATGGCATTTCATAATTGTAGCACATTGGGGTTTTATTTAAAAGTGGCCCGTGTCTACTAAACATTTTCTGACTCTTTTCTCATAAATCCTTCGCGCGAGCATTTTCTGACTAATGTTACGTTCAATCTTGACCAATTCTCATTCACCGTGGCTGGTACCCCTCAATAGGATATCACATACACCACAAGTTACAAAGTGCACTAACTCTGGAAAGCACTTAACAGCTAACTCAGAGCCGATCGTTAGTTAACCTAGTTAGATTAACTCTAAATCTGGAAAACACGAATGTTGACTCAGATAGGTACAAGAGAACTCATATAAAAACATAAAACAGTTCATGCCATAATATCACTTTGAAAACACAGATATCAAAGCAATAAAGAAAGATTTTCCGAGCATTGCTCGTTTTATTTTGTATATAAAAGCCCACCTCGATATACAGAACTAAAAGCACTAGCTTCCAATCTTCGGATCTTCCGTCTTTTCTTTACAGCTGGCTTCTTCCTTCATCGTAAAATAATAATACTTAAAAACGGGTCGTAAAAGAAAATCGATCAAAGAGAATCGAAATAAGTTTTAGTCGTTTCATTCTTTAGGTAATTGCACGCTTACTAGATTCATTTTACTTAAACGGGAACGAGACTCGAACAAATCCCGTTTAGAACTAGGAAGGTCTCATACTCGACTCTTAAGTCAGTAGAGAGGGTAGTCGATAACTCGATACGACTTAAGAGATCATAAGGAACTAAGTTGGAAAGAATCAACTTAGAAGAAATTACGTTTTAGTTCATTAAACTACTTATGAAATTCCTCGCTTACTACTTCTTTATTTGAACGGATAAGAGATAAGATCTCGACTGGTTTTTATCACTCAAGGCCCTGTACTTGACTCTAGGGTCAGTAGGGTGATATTCGATAGCTATTACGGCTTAAACGATCGAAAGAAACTAAGTTGTGAACGAAACAACTTAGGAGAATTGAAACTGAAATTTTACTGCGCAATACAGTGACTCTGGAGTCTTCCCAGAACAGAGGATTTGGAAACAGGGGATGAGCCATGTACCTTTGGAAAGTTTGGAATGTCTAGTTTACGCTCCAATTTACGGATCGCAAATCCGATAAACGAGCTAAAAGTTATTACAGTTTCCGGCAAGGGTCGTAAAACTGCCGCGATAACCCTAATTGCTCGATGGATTCGACGTATAACGTCTTAGGTTCGTTCTAAGCTCTCGTATTCGATTTCTTTAGAAACTGGACCCTCAAGGCAGTCATCACGTATTCCCGTACGTGACGAACTCCTTCTCAAAATTCGTCCAAAAGCACAACGTCTTAAACGTCGGCTTTTAACTAACAATTACTAAACCAACAAGTTATGAAATTCGCGTTCTAGTTCTCGACTATAACTATAGCTCATATTATATTAGCTCGAAAGCTCATGACGTCAACTACAAAGTTATTCTCAAGTCCATCATAGACAATAATATCAAATTAGAATTCTCATTCGACTTCTCGGTTATTAGTTACGTCTAGTTGTTCGTCTCTTATGAAATTTTCAAAGTTGTCGGATTCCGTTCAAATTTTACGTCATTAAACTACATCTAACGAGAATCACTTTTATGCATACAAACATTTCATATCATCACTATATTTCAACTTATAACGTGTTCTTCGTCTCTTACATTTCATAAAGTAATTTTAGAAAAATCTAATTAAATTCCTATTAACAACTAACATCATTTACAACCTTATTCCATCAACATTTCATCAATTAAATCAAACACATGGAAACCCCTAAAACTACCATAAAATTCGGTATATATATATATATTAAGAGAGTGATTTTCTTCTCCAATTAACACCATTTATTCATTAATCAATCTATTATAACAACAATTAATCAATTGCAATCCAATTTCAAACTAACATGCAAAAATCCCCAAATTCAAACTCAAACCCTAAATCGGTTTTCACAAAACATGGGGCTTTCGATTCCTCTTTGTTCTAATCACCAATTAAACATCTCTTAAGCATGAATTTATCATTAATTGAAGAAATCCAAAATCCTACTAATTATCCCTAAATTTTCGGTATAGTACAAGAGTTAGGGTTCTTAAATTTTAATCAATTTCAATCCCTAATTAACCTATCTAACACATCCAATTTCATTAATTCAAGATCAAATCATCTAATCCAATACTCTAATTTTCGATCAAAAAGAAAAATGAAATGAAGAGGATGATGGATGGATAGAAGTATGGAGGAGATAATTACCTTGCTAATTAATGAAAAGAGAAAGAGGTTTGGATGGTTGGATCAAGACTTGTGATTTTCTTCTTGGAGTTCTTGAAGCTCTCTTCAATGGTGATGAAGAAATGAAGATGGGAGTGAGGAGAGTTGGGCTGCCGACTTCTTAGTGTTGGGAGGGAATGAGATGTGTTGGTTTTGAATTAATATAATGTTATAAGGTTGAAAGGTGTAAAGGGATGAATAGTATACTAATAGGTGTCCTAATTAAACATTATAAAACATAAATATCCTCTAATGAGAGTGAGATGATGTCGGTCAAGGAGGAGAGGGAGAGGGAAATGCGCGCTTTTCCGGCGCGATCCGACGTTACGGAAAACGTTCGACGAAAAACGTAGCTCGGCACAAAATCGTCGCGATCCGATTCGACCGAGAATTTTAACGTACGAAACTTAATCGGAAAAATAAATTTACAAAATTTATTTTGACAAAAACTCGGGACGACACATTCCGAGTTTTGTCCGGAAAATCATAAAAACGAACTTTCTCGAGCGAGTTCGTATTCGTGAATGTAAAAATCAGACGGTTTTCCGTTCTGAGTTCACGAACTAAAAACTTTTCGTACAGCTAACCCTAAATACAGTAGTCGTCTAGCTGACTTCTGTAATTTATTTTCGGAAACGGATTCGACCGTTAGTCTTAGAATTCAAAATCGTAAACTTAGGCGTGCAAAGCCATTTATTTAATTAACTTTAAAATTTTAAGATCGTAAGGAATTTATTGGGCATTACAACACAATATCGTGTCGGTTCCCTTTAGGGATGACTGGCAGAATCTGTCTGAAGTCGTCCCCAAGAACTACAACCAAACCACCAAATGGTTTGTCAGAACTCATAACATCTCTTAAGCTTCTATCGAGTGCTTCAAAGCAGTATCTATGCATCATTGGTGCCTCATCCCAAATAATAAGCTTTGTCTTCTTGAGCAGTCCGGTGAGATCACTGTCTGGTTTGATCTTATTGCACATAGAATTCTCATGGCAGTCTAATGGTATACCAAATCTAGAGTGTGCAGTCCTACCTCCAGGAAGTAGCAGCGAAGCTATACCACTCGAGGCTACAGGAAGTACGATTTCGCGCCTCCCACGTAAGGTTGAACAAAGAGTATTCCAGATGTATGTCTTTCCTGTACCACCATATCCATACAAAAAGAAAAATCCACCATTACTTGTATCAACTGCAGTCATTATCTTATCATAAACTGATCTCTGCTCATCTGTTAATGATGGATATAATTTAGCATGCTCCGCCTTCATTTCAGGGAAGAGAAAGATTACCTCAATAAAATCAATGTGTATTTTCTCATCTTTTGCACCAAAAGTTTTATTTGGCCCATTTATTTATTAGTCGGTCGAATAAATAACTATATTGTTATAGTTTAATTTGGCCAATTTATTAGTTGGCCGAATAAATAATTATTTTTTGTAGGAAATCAATTTATTAGTTGACCGAATCAATGGTTCCAAATTTGAATTTGTGACATTATTCGCATATTTCAATCGACTTACGGCTAACCATATCTCCAACACAGTATCTTAGCAAAAACTCAAAATATCAAGAAAAATCCACAAACCAAAAGTTGCATGTTTTCAATTATTTCTCTCCTATGTGACACCTCTCTTATATCTTCAATCATATTTATCTAAGTTAATTTTCTAAATTATTATGTATATTTTTGGCTCTTTGAAGCTCCACGAAGACGACGTCTGAGTATATTTGTAAGATTATTTTAAACATCACAAATGAAACTAACTTAAAACTACATGTGTGAGACAAATAAAAAACATGTGTAAATCTAAACCTTTATCATTAATATATGTAATTTCATAATAATTAAAATAAAATAAAAAAACATACTTGTGATTACGTAATATAAATTACAAACCTTAAGATAAATTCTTTAACTTCTTGAATGTCAGGGCGGATAAAAAATTTGCTTGCGTTTTTCATTGAGGTAATCTTTCTCTTCCCTGAAATAATATTAATTTTGTGAGCAATGCTTTTAAATTTTAATATAAAAGATTAATGAAATTCGAACCATTGAATGTTGTTAGCATAGCAAACTGAAGTGCGATTATAACTGGCTCTTTATCCTCACTCGACTTGTTGTCCACAAATAATTTGAGCTCATTGCCAAATGACCCCCATAATGTGCAAGTTATTGATATGCCACTGTAATAAATATAATACAACAATTAAATTATAAATAAATAAATAAACTACAAATTATGAACAATGAATAATTGGCAATCATACTCAGAATCAGTCAATTTAATTTCACACATCGTAGACGAGCCAATTCTCGTATCATAGCTCTTCACAATAATATTTGTAGTTTTTACCTCGACGAGAATATCTAAAACATGAATAAATTAAAGTTGATAACATTATATAGCATAAATATATTTTAATATAAAAAAAGAAATTTATTGATAAACGCCCATTTTGTAGCAACTTATCGCGTTTTTATAGCACAAAGTGCGTAGTTTTGCCTTTAAATGTGAGCGGTTTTATATTGTTTTCAATATCTTGAATGGATCTCACGTTTTGGTGGAGTTTTCGCATGTGTGTAGGTTGAACGGGATGCCAAGTCAAGAAGGGAAGGATTTAGAAGAGCGGAGACGAAGAAACGGGACGAAACAGAGCAATACCGCCAAAACCGGCGGTCCAAGCACCAAAACCGGCGGTTGGAGCCGGACCGCCGGAAAACAGGGCTAGGGCGCCGAGTGGGGCGCCGAATTTCACTGGAATGCGAGCTCAAGAGAAAAATCAAAATCGGCGGTCCATCCTGGACCGCCGAAAATTCCGCTGATCCGCCGAAAATGCCCCGCCGACCGCCGATTTTTACTGATTATCCCTTTAGTCGCGTTTTTCCTTCCTTTTGCGATTTCTACATGTATTAACACTTTTCTACTCCTATATATAGTAGATGGCAGCCCAAAAACGAGCAGCCCTCCACTCTTACCCTAATTTCCATTTGAAACACTTGCTATTTAGGGTTCTAAACACTATTTCATTTATTGTAATAGAGATTAGCTTGGATTTTGAAGACTTGTTGAAGATTTAATCATTGGGTTCCTAGTATTTTATTTATGCAATCCTTTTCCCTTTGTTTTGTGTTAATTTCAATTATGTCTAGCTAAGTTTTCTTTGTTGGTTTGAGAGATTTGTGTAATTTGATGATGGATTTGATCTTAGCTTGTTATTTCTAATTGCCTTCATCTATTTGATTGTGGTGTTGGATCTTGTTTTCATGTGGGAATTTTCGATCATCTTTCTTGCATGCCAAGTGTTTGTAGAATTACTTAATAGGATTTTACATTCATAGAAATCAATGATCACAACATGCATTGCTTTTGAGACTTAGAAGGTGAGAAATGCATGCATGGGAGCTTTGTCACAGCCCCAAATCCCAAGGGACGGCAGAAGCCGGGGTGCGACTGGGGTTGGATTAAAGAAGCGGGGAAGAAGGGGACTAACTGACTAATCATACTTGAAAGGCATCAAATAAACCATGAACAAGACTTGAATATAAATAAGAAAGAGTTAATCGCTAAGGATTACTCGACAAAAGTACACAGTAGAAACTAAGTTCACATTTACAGACTTAATCTACAGTGTATTGTTCAAAAGATACATTTCAAAAGATTTAGAGTTCTGCAGCGGAAGAGTTCTAACTAAAGCATCCTATCTTTCAACTCAACATCAACCGTCGCCGCTCACCGTCGCTTCAACCTGCACATTTAGAAAACAATGCAGGGCTAAGTACAAAAAGTACTTAGTGGGCACGATGCTGAAATCATAATCATAAGTATAGATAAATGGCATTTCATAATCGTAGCACGTCGGGGTTTTTATTAAAAAGGTCCCGCGTCTATTAAACATTTTCTGACTCTTTTCTCATAAATCACTCGCGCGAGCATTTTCTGACTAATGTTACGTTCAATCTTGACCAATTCTCATTCACCGTGGCTGGTACCCCTCAACAGGATATCACATACACCACAGGTTACAAAGTGCACTAACTCTGGAAAGCACTTAGCAGCTAACTCAGAGCCGATCGTTAGTTAACCTAGTTAGATTAACTCTAAATCTGGAAAACACGAATGTTGACTCAGATAGGTACAAGAGAACTCACATAAAACATAAAACAGTTCATGTCATAATATCACTTTGAAAACACAGATATCAAAGCGATAAAGAAAGATTTTCCGAGCATTGCTCGTTTTATTTTGTATATAAAAGCCCACCTCGATATACAGAACTAAAAGCACTAGCTTCCAATCTTCAGATCTTCCAATCTTTCTTTACAGCTGGCTTCCTCCTTCATCGTAAAATAATAATACTTAAAAACGGGTCGTAAAAGATAATCGATCAAAAAGAATCGAAATAAGTTTTAGTCGTTTCATTCTTTAGGCATTTGCACGCTTACTAGATTCATTTTACTTAAACGGGAACGAGACTCGAACAAATCCCGTTTAGAACTCGGAAGGTCTCATACTCGACTCTTAGGTCAGTAGAGAGTAGTTGATAACTCGATACGACTTAAGAGTTCATAAGGAACTAAGTTGGAAAGAATCAACTTAGAAGAAATTACGTTTTAGTTCATTAAACTACTTATGAAATTCCTCGCTTACTACTTCTTTATTTGAACGGATAAGAGATAAGATCTCGACTGTTTTTTATCACTCAAGGCCCTGTACTTGACTCTAGGGTCAGTAGGGTGATATTCGATAGCTATTACGGCTTAAACGATCGAAAGAAACTAAGTTGTGAACGAAACAACCTAGGAGAATTGAAACTGAAATTTTACTGCGCAATACAGTGACTCTGGAGTCTGCCCAGAACAGAGGATTTTGAAACAGGGGATGAGCCATGTACCTTTGGGAAGTTTGGAATGTCTAGTTTACGCTCTAATTTACGGATCGCAAATCCGATAAACGAGCTAAAAGTTATTACAGTTTCCAGCAAGGGTCGCAAAACTGCCGCGATAACCCTAATTGCTCGATAGATTCGATGTATAACGTCTTAGGTTCGTTCTAAGCTCTCGTATTCGATTTCTTTAGAAACTGGACCCTCAAGGCAGTCATCACGTATTCCCGTATGTGACGAACTCCTTCTCAAAATTCGTCCAAAAGCACGACGTCTTAAACGTCGGCTTTCAACTAACAATTACTAAACCAACAAGTTATGAAATTCGCGTTCTAGTTCTCGACTATAACTATAGCTCATATTATATTAGCTCGAAAGCTCATGACGTCAACTACAAAGTTATTCTCAAGTCCATCATAGACAATAATATCAAATTAGAATTCTCATTCGACTTCTCGGTTATTAGTTACGTCTAGTTGTTCGTCTCTTATGAAATTTTCAAAGTTGTCGGATTCCGTTCAAATTTTACGTCATTAAACTACATCTAACGAGAATCACTTTTATGCATACAATCATTTCATATCAATACTATATTTCAACTTATAACATGTTCTTCGTCTCTTACATTCCAATAAATATTTTTAGAAAAATCTAATTAAATTCCCATAATCAATTAACATCAACTACAACATAATTCCATCATCAATTCATCAATTAAATTCAACACATGAAAACCCCTAAAACTACTATAAATTTCGGTATTTATATATATGTTAAGAGAGTGATTTGTTCTCCAATTAACACCATTTATTCATTAATCATCCTATTATAACAACAATTAATCAATTGCAAATCCAATTTCATCTAACATGCATAAATCCCCAAATTCAAACTCAAACCCTAAATCGGTTTTCACAAAACATGGGGCTTTCGATTCCTCTTTGTTCTAATCACCAATTAAACACCTCTTAGGCATGAATCTATCATCAATTGAAGAAATCCAAAAATCCTACAATTTCCCTAAAAATTTCGGTATAGACATAGAGATTAGGGTTCTTGTTTTTGTTCTATTTTAATCCCTAATTATCCTATCTAATACATCTAATTTCATTAATCCAAGATCGAATCATCTATTTCATCACCCTAATTTTCGATCCAAAAAGGAAAATAAAAAGAAGAGGATGATGAATGGATAGAAGTATAGAGGAGAGGATTACCTTGCTAATTAGTGAAAGAAGTATTAGATTTGGATGGATGAATGAAGACTTGTATGATTTCTTCTTCTAGATCTTGAAGGTTTCTTCAATGGAGATGATGAAATGAAGATGAGAGAGTGAGATGACGAAGCTGCTGAAAATTTGATGTGTGGGAGGGAGAGATATGGATTTAAATTATAACCTAAAGTTCTAACATATTAAGAGGTAACATGTGTAAAGGTAAATAGTAAAAACAATAGGTGTCCCTTAATAACATTATAAAATGAAAAATATCCTCTAAAGTGAGGGATGAAGTCGGTAAAGGTGAGGAAGAAAAGAAAAATACTCGCTTTTCCGGCGCGATCCGACGTTACGGAAATCGAACGACGAAAAACGTCGCTCGGCACAAAATCGTCGCGATCCGATTTGACCGAAAATTTTAACGTACGAAACTTAATCGGAAAATAAATTTATAAAATTTATTTTGACAAAAACTCGGGACGACACAGTCCGAGTTTCGTCCGGAAAATCATAAAAACGAACTTTCTCGGGCGAGTTCGTATCGCGATTTCGTGAATGTAAAAATCAGACGGTTTTCCGTTCTGAGTTCACGAACTAAAAACTTTTCGTACGCGCTAACCCTAAATACAGTAGTCGTCTAGCTGACTTCCGTAATTTATTTTCGGAAACGGATTCGACCATTAGTCTTAGAATTCAAAATCGTAAACTTAGGCGTGCAAAGCCATTTATTTAATTAACTTTAAAATTTTAAGGTCGAAAGGAATTTACGGGGCATTACAAGCTTGTATTCTTATTCTTTTGGGAGTTGATTCGTCGTCTTGAGTCTTAGCCGATAGAGTCGTCGAGTTGATCCACTTTTACTATCTATCGAGAGAGGGTAGTGATTATCTTTGTGAATGCTCCTCTTTTTGATGATTAAATATGGTTATATGACTTAGTAAGTGAAGATCAAGCCATCTAGAATCAAAGCAAATCCCTAGAACCAACTCTTTCCTTCAATTGTCTTTAAATCCTTTATTTGATCGTTTATTTGTCATTTATGCTTGATTTTGAGTTTTAATTGCTTGTTTAGCCTTAATTGCTTGTTTAATAGTTGTATGAATCTAAAATCCCCTTATTCGAAGAGCTTGAATAGTAGGAATGCGCATGAACCTCATTTCCATTAGAAACTCGTTTTATAGTCCTCGTGGATTCGACACTCGTTACTTATGCTACATTTGACCCGATAAAGTGCGGTATAAATTGCTAGTGAAAGTAGCGATCACTTTTTAGCGCCGTTGCCGGGGACTATTTAGAGTTTTAAGTGTTAATGATCTTTGCGTTGAGAATACTAGGTCGAGCACCTTTTATTTGAATGTTTGTTATGGATTTAAGTTTGTACTTGATTGGCTTGTGTAGGTGAGTGGTCTATGATCACAAGACGAAAGAAAGGAGAGCTTATTCCTTTAGATTTGGAAATTGAGGTCACACACAAGCGAGCCAACCGGGAACGAAGAAAGCAAGCAATGGACCGCCAAGGGCCGAATCCTATGGCCGAATTAGAGAGACAAATGCAAGAGCTTCGCCGACAAATGGCGGAGCAACAAGCCCAACAAGAGAGGCCACCACTACCGCCTATTAATCAAATGGATGATCCGCAAGTAAACATGTTCCAAGACGGAGGATGGGGAAATAGATGCAATGCTAATCAATTTGAGATCAAGTCGGGTCTTGTGAGTATGGTGCAAGCGGAGATGTTTGGTGGGAGCTTCAATGAAGACGCCAATGCACACTTGAGAGCTTTCTTGGATGTGTGTGAGACCATAAAGATCCAAGGAGTCTCAAGTGATGCCATTAGATTGAGGTTATTTGGTTTTTCATTGAGAGACAAGGCAAAGGATTGGTACAAAACCATTGACCGATCGGAGATCACAACATGGGAGCAACTTTGCCAACTCTTCCTTGCCAAGTACTTCCCACCATCTCGGGCACAAAAATTGATATCCGATATTTCTCACTTCTCACAAGCCGGAGATGAGTCTATTCATGAGGCTTGGGAGCATTACAAGGATTTGTTGAGGCGATGTCCTCAACATGGATTCTCAAAGGAGCAGCAAATTAAAAACTTCTATCGTGGGCTTACGAGTCATACAAGGGAAGTGGTTAATGCCACTGCCGGAGGTGGATTGACCAACCGTCCCTATGAAGAGGCGGTCTGTATTTTGGAAGAAATGTCGGCGAATAGCTATCTTTGGCCTCAAGAGAGGAATTCTTCTAAGAAGGTTGCTTCTATCGCCGATGATAGATATGATGATGTGTTGGAGCAACTCTTCTTGCTTAGGAAGGAGTATGAAGCCGATAGAAAAGCTAAGTCGGAGGTGAAAATGATAGTTCAACCGATGCAACATGGGGGTGAAGAGAGTTACCATTTTGAGGATGCCAATTATGTGAATCAAAGGGGCTACAATAACTTCAATCGTTCAAGCTACCCTCCGGGTAATCAAGCCTACAATCCTAACTATAGGAATCCCAATCTCTCTTATTCCAACCCGAACAACGCCATTCATCCACCGCCCAGATTCTCGGTGTCTCAAGGAATGATAAATGAGCCGAAGAAGCCCACGCCGTCTATGGAGGAGATGATGCAACAACTTCTCCAAAACAAAAATGCTTTCATGGGTTCTACGGGTCAAAAAGTCACAAGTTTGGAGGGAACCGTCTCGGCCCTATCCAAGTCGGTGAAGATGCTTGAAGGTCAAGTGAGCCAAATGGCTAATCAAGCGGCTTCTCAACACAAGCAGGGCCAATTTCCAAGTAATACGGAAATGAACCCGAAGAATCAATGCAACGCTATTCACTTGAGAAGTGGTACAACCTACAAGAACTACCCGAAGTTGGAGGAGAAAGATCAAGAGGTCAATGAAGAGGTGGAAGTCGAGGAGCCCGTTCGCCAGAAAACAGGGCTAGGGCGCCGAGTGGGGCGCCGAATTTCACTGGAATGCGAGCTCAAGAGCAAAATCAAAACCAGCGGTCCAGCCAGCGGTCCATCCTGGACCGTCGAAAATTCCGTTGGACCGCCGAAAATGTCCCGCCGACCGCCGGTTTTTACTGATTATCCCTTTAGTCGCGTTTTTCCTTCCTTTTTGCGATTTCTACATGTATTAACACTTTTCTACTCCTATATATAGTAGATGGCAGCCCAAAAACGAGAAGGCCTCGACTCTTACCCTAATTTCCATTTGAAACACTTGCTATTTAGGGTTCTAAACACTATTTCATTGATTGTAATAGAGATTAGCTTGGATTTTGAAGACTTGTTGAAGATTTAATCATTGGGTTTCTAGTATTTTATTTATGCAATCCTTTTCCCTTTGTTTTGTGTTAATTTCAATTATGTCTAGCTAAGTTTTCTTTGTTGGTTTGAGGGATTTGTGTGATTTGATGATGGATTTGATCTTAGCTTGTTATTTCTAATTGCCTTCATCTATTTGATTGTGGTGTTGGATCTTATTTTCATGTGGGAATTTTTGATCATCTTTCTTGCATGCCAAGTGTTTGTAGAATTGCTTAATAGGATTTTACATTCATGGAAATCAATGATCACAACATGCATTGCTTTTGAGACTTAGAAGGTGAGAAATGCATGCATGGGAGCTTGTATTCTTATGCTTTTGGGAGTGATTCGTCGTCTTAAGTCTTAGCCGATAGAGTCGTCGAGTTGATCCACTTTTACTATCTATCGAGAGAGGGTAGTGATTATCTTTGTGAATGCTCCTCTTTTTGATGATTAAATATGGTTATATGACTTAGTAAGTGAAGATCAAGCCATCTAGAATCAAAGCAAATCCCTAGAACCAACCCTTTCCTTCAATTGTCTTTAAATCGTTTATTTGATAGTTTATTTGTCATTTGTGCTTGATTTTGAGTTTTAATTGCTTGTTTAATAGTTGTATGAATCCAAAATCCCCTTATTCGAAGAGCTTGAATAGTAGGAATGCGCATGAACCTCATTTCCATTAGAAACTCGTTTTATAGTCCTCGTGGATTCGACACTCGTTACTTATGCTACATTTGACCCGAAGAGCTTTAAACACTCATTTTTTTATGGTTTTTAAATCATTTTGAATGCACATTTTGTTTTAAATCATGTTATAAATAAGCATTTTGGTTTAACTTTGCTTGTTCTATGAGATTTTACACTTGTTTGCAAGTTTTAACCAAAATTCAGAAAAATTAAAACCAAATTGGAGCATAAGGATCTTAGAATGTGAAAGAGGAGTTCGATACGAAGCTGTGGGAAGAAACGGAGGTCAATTCGGAGTTCGGACGAGGGAGAACGAGGCAAAACAAGAAAACGTCGCGCGCAGCGAAGAAAACCGGCGGTTTGAGGCCAAACCGCCGAAAATGGTGCCCAAACCGCCGATTTAACCGCCGAAAATCACTGGTTCACTTCCAAGAAGAAGCCAAACCGCCGAAAATGGTGCACGGACCGCCGATTTTGTGGTCTGGACCGCCGATTTTGCTAGTTTTTCTCCATTTCACGTTTTTAACACCCTTTAACACTTCTTCTATCCTATATAAGGGGATTTAGCCCCAAACTCGGCAGCAATTCACCTCCTACCCTAGGTTTTCATTCCCAAATTTTATTTTTAGGGTTTTTGTTAGGTTTTTATCATTATAATCAAGATTGAAGTTGGATTTCCATGTCATTGAAGAATTGATTGAAGATTTCTCCATTTGGGTAACTTTGTATCAAGTTCTATGGTTTTATTTATCCTCTTTCTTGTTATTTCTCTAATTATGTCTAGCTAATTTTCTTTTGTTGATTCTATGGATTTGTGAGACTCATTTATGTTGATGGATTGATTCTCTTAATTCTATTGTGCCTTTCATTTCTTGCTTGGTTTCTTGGTGCCTTTATTTGTGTATGGAGAGTTGGCCTCTTTTCTTACACACCAAGTGTTTGTAGAAATTTCTAGCCGGTTTTTATAAGCATGGACCTCAAGAATTACCAATATGCTTGCATTTGAGACTTAGCCGTGATATATGCTAGCATAGGAACCTTTAATCTTCATGTGCTTTTGGGAGTTTGTAATGTATTTCGAGTCTTAGTCGGAGAGAGACATATTGCTAATCTACTTTTGCATTTCTTATCGAGAGAGGGAGTGCATTGCCTTTGTGATTTGTTCCGCATGATTTGGATTAAAGTGGTTAATAGGTTATTAGAAAATATCCATCATCGTTGTTGAGTTGAATCATTTCCATAGAATCGACCCTTTTATTGTGGTTAAGTATTCTTAATTTTATTTGTTGCTTTGTTAAATTATTTTCAATTGTTGATTTTATTTTTAGTCAATCAAAATCCCCTACTCATAAACCCCTGAAAGCTTGAATAGTAGGAAAGTGTCTAAACTTTATTTTCACTATATTTTCGGATTATAGTCCTCGTGGATTCGATACTCGACTTGCTATATAGCTACAATAGCACCGAATAGTTGCGGTTTTATTGCTAGTTAATTTAGCGATCAACTTTTTGGCGCCGTTGCCGGGGACTATAAAGATTATATAGTGTTAATAATTTTGACACCAAGATTACTAGTTCAAGCATTGTATTTCTATTTTGCATTATTGTTCTAATCTTCGGTACTTGAGCTCTCTTGTAGGAAAGAAAGTGGTCGCCACCGTATCCTCCTTGAAGTCATGAGGTACCGTCTAGCTTTAGACGTTAAATTAAGCGCTTGTTGGGAGGCAACCCAATGTTTATTTGTTTATTTGCTTTTGTTTGTGTGTCGTGATGCACATATCTCGTTTCTTTTTCCCTCCAAACTTATTTTCGAACTTTATGCTCTTCAATAAGTTTGGGGGAGGGGGGTGAGATAAGATATGTGTCTCACTTGTTAAAAAAATAAAAAAAAAATTGTGTTTAAGTTTTGTTTTGTGTGGGTTTCAAAATGTTTGTTTAATCTCCGCGTTGCTTAAGTGAGATGCCAATGATGAAATTGTTAGTTTTTGTGAAATAAATTGTTGTTTGGTATTCTTGATCCAATTTGCATGAGTCTTGGTGAAATGTTGATCTAGACTTACAAGCTTTGAGAGAAACCCGTGAGGATTTGAGCCTTTATTGATATATTTATCAAGTTTCTTTCTTGAGAGCTTGATCATGCATGCGAATTGTCTTCTAGAACTTGCTTTGGTTCTATTTTGAGGTTGAATATTGTGCAAAGAACTTGGAAATGATCATAGGCCATTTGTTCATAGCCACCGTATAATCCTAAACACTTCCCTTTACTTGAAATTTATCCCTTGCTATCCTATTTGAGCTTTTATTGCCTTTATTTGTTAGTCGGATGATAGGGGGTTGATGAAGGTTATGGGAACTCTTGTGTGTGTGCTTTAACTTTGGTGGATTTGGAAATAAGAAGATGGCTCTATGATTTGAAAGTCTTAAATTCTCATAAGCTCAAGGAAAAAGAAAATGAATGAAAAGAAAAAAATGAAGCAACTATTTGAGTTGTTTTGATAAGGATGTGCCTTGTTAATGAAAAGAAAACAATTGAGCATGAGAGAATATTAAAGTAGTTGTGCTTGTTGGTTTTGTATGCACAAATGAGCCTTATATTGTAATAATTGGGTGAGAAGGAAGATGGATAAGAATCCATACTCGGTTTGAAGTAGATATAAGGTTGGTGCTTGATTATTGAGCTACTTAGCCAAATTTTCCTACCTTGACCAATGTGCCTACATTACAACCTTGAAAAAGACCTATTTGATCCTTGTTCTTGCACAATTTATCGATGGAGAAGTTAGACAATCTGCAAGCTTATGGTAAGTGATTTGTTATGCATTGATTTCATTGAGCGTTTTTACCAAACTTTGAGTTGTTGAGCGATACACTTCCTTGTGAGTCATTGTTTGGAAAGTTGAGATTGATCTTTTGCTATTAGCTTGTGTCAAGTTGGTGATAGTGATGCTACTCTTTGAATAAAATGTTTTGTGAAATTTCAGGCATCATTGATCTTAGCAACGCCCCATTCGTGTTTATTGTACTTTGTTCTACTCATTATTCGAGGACGAACAATGGTTTAAGTTTGGGAGAGTGATAAACACTCTCTTTTTTTTTTTAAATACTAGGAACCCAATGATTGAATCTTCAACAAGTCTTCAAAATCCAAGCTAATCTCTATTACAATCAATGAAATAGTGTTTAGAACCCTAAATAGCAAGTGTTTCAAATGGAAATTAGGGTAAGGGTCGAGGCCTTCTCGTTTTTGGGCTGCCATCTACTATATATAGGAGTAGAAAAGTGTTAATACATGTAGAAATCGCAAAAAGGAAGGAAAAACGCGACTAAAGGGATAATCAGTAAAAATAGGCGGTCGGCGGGGCATTTTCGGCGGTCCAGCGGAATTTTCGGCGGTCCAGGATGGACCACCGGCTGGACCGCCGGTTTTGATTTTGCTCTTGAGCTCGCATTCCAGAGAAATTCGGCGCCACACTCGGCGCCCTAGCCCTGTTTTCCGGCGGTCCGGCTCCAACCGCCGGTTTTGGTGCTTGGACCGCCGGTTTTGGCGGTATTGCTCCGTTTCGTCCCGTTTCTTCGTCTCCGCTCTTCTAAATCCTTCCCTTCTTGACTTGGCATCCCGTTCAACCTACACACATGCGAAAACTCCACCAAAACGTGAGATCCATTCAAGATATTGAAAATAATATAAAACCGCTCACATTTAAAGGCAAAACAACGCACTTTGTGCTATAAAAATGCGATAAGTTGCTACAAAATGGGCGTTTATCAGGTATCCGGGGTGGTTTGAAGCAAAAAAAAAATGATGATTTAATGTGGGGTTGGGTAGTTATAATGGACTTTTGTTTTGAAGAGAAAAGAAATTTTCCCATAAGCTCAAAGAAAAATGAATGAAAAAGAGAAAAGATGGTGGAAGTTAAGAAAAAATGTGCCCTATTGTGTGTAGAATGCTTTCCACTTGAAAATTGAGAATGAATTGTGAAAAAGAATATGAGCATAAGGGAATGAAAGTGAGTTGAAGTCCTATGAATGTGTAGTGTGTGGTGAGGAAGGAAGTTGGAGAGATTTCATGCGTGTTTTGAAGTAGATATAAGGTTGGTGAATGAATGTGTTAAGTCACTTGGCCAAATTACCCTTCCTAAACCAATGTCCCTACATTACAACCCAAGAAAAGCCCTTTGTGATCCTTGTTCTTACATAATTTTGTTTTGCAATGGAGATGATAGACGATAAGCAAGCTTATGGTAAGTGGATTTGCATTGCATGATTTCGATGAGAGCTTGAGCCTAAACACTTGAGAGTGAGGGATACACCACTTTGTGAGTTTCGTTTGTTGAGTTGTTGAGATTGGCATGCCATTAGTTTGTGTGAGTTGTGAACAAGATGCTCGATTTTGGCATTGAAAGTGTTGAGTTTTCTGAGGCATTTAGGATCCAAAGTTGCTACTTCATTCGATGTTTATGTTCTTTAGTTGAATATATTGTTCGGGACGAACAATGCTTAAGTTTGGGGGAGTGATAAACGCCCATTTTGTAGCAACTTATCGCGTTTTTATAGCACAAAGTGCGTTGTTTTGCCTTTAAATGTGAGCGGTTTTATATTGTTTTCAATATCTTGAATGGATCTCATGTTTTGGTGGAGTTTTCGCATGTGTGTAGGTTGAACAGG
This sequence comes from Schizonepeta tenuifolia, assembly GCA_029490685.1. NCBI lineage: Eukaryota > Viridiplantae > Streptophyta > Magnoliopsida > Lamiales > Lamiaceae > Schizonepeta > Schizonepeta tenuifolia. The sequence continues at coordinate 53,342,159 of CM055960.1, read as the reverse complement.
ATGCCAAGTCAAGAAGGGAAGGATTTAGAAGAGCGGAGACGAAGAAACGGGACGAAACGGAGCAATACCGCCAAAACTGGCGGTCCAAGCACCAAAACTGGCGGTTGGAGCCGAACCGCCGGAAAACAGGGCTAGGGCACCGAGTGGGGCGCCGAATTTCACTGGAATGCGAGCTCAAGAGAAAAATCAAAACCGGCGGTCCATCCTGGACCGCCGAAAATTCCGCTGGACCGCCGAAAATGCCCCGCCGACCGCCGATTTTTACTGATTATCCCTTTAGTCGCGTTTTTCCTTCCTTTTTGCAATTTCTACATGTATTAACACTTTTCTACTCCTATATATAGTAGATGGCAGCCCAAAAACGAGAAGGCCTCGACTCTTACCCTAATTTCCATTTGAAACACTTGCTATTTAGGGTTCTAAACACTATTTCATTGATTGTAATAGAGATTAGCTTGGATTTTGAAGACTTGTTGAAGATTTAATCATTGGGTTCCTAGTATTTTATTTATGCAATCCTTTTCCCTTTGTTTTGTGTTAATTTCAATTATGTCTAGCTAAGTTTTCTTTGTTGGTTTGAGGGATTTGTGTGATTTGATGATGGATTTGATCTTAGCTTGTTATTTCTAATTGCCTTCATCTATTTGATTGTGGTGTTGGATCTTGTTTTCATGTGGGAATTTTTGATCATCTTTCTTGCATGCCAAGTGTATGTAGAATTGCTTAATAGGATTTTACATTCATGGAAATCAATGATCACAACATGCATTGCTTTTGAGACTTAGAAGGTGAGAAATGCATGCATGGGAGCTTGTATTCTTATGCTTTTGGGAGTGATTCGTCGTCTTGAGTCTTAGCCGATAGAGTCGTCTAGTTGATCCACTTTTACTATCTATCGAGAGAGGGTAGTGATTATCTTTGTGAATGCTCCTCTTTTTGATGATTAAATATGGTTATATGACTTAGTAAGTGAAGATCAAGCCATCTAGAATCAAAGCAAATCCCTAGAACCAACTCTTTCCTTCAATTGTCTTTAAATCGTTTATTTGATCATTTATTTGTCATTTGTGCTTGATTTTGAGTTTTAATTGCTTGTTTAGCCTTAATTGCTTGTTTAATAGTTGTATGAATCCAAAATCCCCTTATTCGAAGAGCTTGAATAGTAGAAATGCGCATGAACCTCATTTCCATTAGAAACTCGTTTTATAGTCCTCGTGGATTCGACAATCGTTACTTATGCTACATTTGACCCGATAAAGTGCGGTATAAATTGCTAGTGAAAGTAGTGATCAATACCCTTACACTCCAACACCCCCTTTTTCTCCGGTTTGTCAATAAAAGGCTAATAAAGCTCAAAAGGGGCTAACAATGGATAATTCAAAGCACAAGGTAGTGTTTGGGTTTTAAGGGAGCTAACAAGGATGGCCTAAGATCATTTCCAAAATTCTTGCATAAACACGCATTCTTGACGAAGAACCAGAGCAAGTTCTAGAAGTGAATAAGCATGCATGATCAAACTCACTAGAAAGGAACAAAATTCATAGCAAATCAAAGCTCAAGTCCTCACTTGAGCAATAAACAACCACAATTATAGCAACTACGCTCCACTTTTTCAAATTTTTCACAAAATTTCAACAAATTCAACAAACTTGCAATTCTAACACCACAATCAAACAAACACACCAACAAAGCAAACCAAACAAAACACAACGACCCAAGCAAAATGCACACATATTTACAACCGTCTTTGTATTCACCTCCCCCCTCCCCCAAACTTAGTCGAAACCGAAGGAACCGAAAAAAGTTTGAAGGGAAGAAATAAATACAAAGACGGAGATACCTCTCATTCTTCATTGGGAGGGCGGAAATGGGGGCCAAGGATGGCCTTCCTCAAGCTGCGCGGCTTCAAATCGGTGCACGAGATCCAACAATTCGTCCTCCTTGATGACATCCTCTTGGTGGTAACGATCTTGACGCGCGTAGAGCTCTTGTTGGAACGCATTATGTTGATCAAACCATGATTGCTGGAAGGCTTGGCGCTCCGCCCTTTCTTCTTGGTGGAACCGCTCTTGGCGGCCAAAGAGCTCTTGCCTCAAGTCTTGCATATCGACTCGTTGCTCTTGATAGAAAGTGCGTTGTTCTTCTTGGAAGGCTTGCTGCTCCTCTTGGAATGCTCGAAAATTGGCTTGGGCCCTATCATCCCTCTCATACATGTCATTTTGGAAAGCCCTTAGATATCCGTAATGCATTTCTTGGCTTTCTCGCATGTCTTGTTGGCCGATGCGGTTAGTTTGGATATCATGCTTCATGACGGCAAACTCACTATCCCATTGGGTGCACAAATTATCAATGTGCGAGATTTGCTCGGGCATGCTTGAGAATTCTTCACCGTAGAAAGTTCCCGGCGCCGCCGACCCTCCATACGGGTTATAGGGTCCATAGGGCCCTCCAAATCCATGGTATCCACCTTGAAATCCACCGTGTGGCCCTTGGAAACCACCTTGATACCCGCCTTGGTAACCGCCTTGGGTTCCAAAATATCAAGCATGCCCGAGTAACATGCTCAAGTTAACACCCAATTAAGGGTTCCAAAATATCAAAATAATCAACAACCAACCCTAAGAGATCAACTAACATGCTCAAGTTAACACCCAATTATAAGGAAACATGATTACATGAACAATTAAGCACAAAAACCCCCAAAATTCGAAAATTCAAGGCCTAGAAAAATTACCTAAAAAAATAAAAACGAAAATTAACACAAACAAACTATAAAACTAAGCAAAATAAACCATATAAACAAGAATTAAAGAAGCAAAATACCTCAAAAATTCGAAAATTTGCAAGAAAAAGTGCAAAATTCCACAACTTGGGTTTGAGGATTTGGGTGGATGAACACTTGAATTTCTTGGATGGAGATGTAGATTAGGTGATGGGTGTGGTGTGTGTGGAAGGATTTGAGGAGATGTGGAGGATTAAAGAGAAATTTGGAGAGGGAGATGGAGTATTTTCGTGAGTTTTAGAGAAGAGGAAGAAAAGAAATGAGAGAAAGAGGAGAAAAAGGGAAGAAAAAGGGGAAAAAATGGGAGAAACCGCAATTCTCGGCGGTCCAACCAACATTTTCGGCGGTCCAAGCCAAAAGTCGACGGTCTAGGCTGGACCGCCGAGCGAGTCGCCGATTTCAACTTTGAACGTGGCCGAAAATTACACTGATTTTCGGCGGGCATTTCGGCGGGCTGGGCATATTTTTCAGCGGTCCGGCCGCCGATTTTGACTTTGAACCGTCTTTTTTTTTTTTAAGGGAAAAAGCTGAAACAAAATTAGGCTAAAAAAAGAAACTCAACGCGGGGAAACAAGCTACAAAACGAGCTAAACTTTAAAACAAAAACGAGCAAAACCGAAACACCTAACTTAAAATTAGAAAAACCAGACGAACTACTCAACAAACCACCAACAACAAGCCAAACCAAAGGAAACTACAAACAACCAAAACTAACTCAACAACGACCTCCATACTCAACCAAGCAAAACCAAGCCAAACACATATTCACAATCAAACCAAACACCACCAAAGCAACACTAAAAAAACTAAAACGAAAAGAAAAACTGAAAGCAAGTAAAATGTTGGGGTGCCTCCCAACAAGCGCTTTGTTTAACGTCTAAAGCTAGACGATACCTCACTCTTCATGGAGATTGTGAATAGTCGGGAGGTGGATTCCATTCCCAATTGAGAGTAAAATCCCCCAAAGTTGGGGCATCTCTCGCCTTGTCTACTCCATTAGTTCCAACTTCCAATGATTTGTCAATATCCCAATAAGTCGTCAACTCAAATGGACGGTCCTTCATGAACAATTGCTCCAAAGAATCTTCAAGTGGCAAGGGTAAACTTTCTTCACATACTTCCAAGCAATCAACAAAGTTGCACTTTTCAATACTTCCCTCTTCCGGCTTCTTCATTGCATTGTAGATAGAAAGTGTCATCTTATCACCATTGACTCTAAATGTCAACTCCCCATCTTCAACATCAATTAAAGCACGACCGGTGGCCAAGAACGGACGACCAAGAATTAGCGGGACATTCTTGTCCTCGGGCATGTCAAGCACAACAAAGTCGGCCGAAAATACGAATTTTCCAACCTTCACAAGAAGATCTTCAACCACTCCCTTGGGATTCACGGATCGATCCGCCAATTGTAAAGCAATGGAGGTTGGCTTGATAGTTCCTATGCCCAAACGATTGAAAATTGAGAGAGGCATCAAATTAACACTTGCCCCCAAATCACACAATGCCCTATCGAATGTATGTTCTCCAATCTCACATGGAACTGTGAAACTCCCCGGATCTTTGAGCTTCAAAGGAAGCTTCCTTTGCAAAATGGCACTACATTCTTCCGACAAATTGATTGTCTCATACTTCTTAAGTTTCTTCTTCCGGGATACGGCATCCTTCAAGAATTTGGCACATCCGGGCATATCTCTAAGGCATCAAGTAAAGGGATATTTATGTTTACCTTTTGGAATATATCCATGAACTTGGCAATTTTCTCATCTATCTTCACTTTTGCCAATCTTTGAGGGCCTTTAATAGATCCTTGTTGTTCCTTCACTTGAGTAGGGCGATCCTCCGCATCAAACTCTTCTTTCCAATCGTCACCATACTCCTTCAACATGCTTAGACAAGGGGCCACACTCATCACATGAATTGCATTGCATTGATTCTTTGGGTTGACCTCCGTGTTGCTTGGGAATTGACCCGTTTTGTGTTGAGAGGCAGCTTGATTAGCCATTTGGCTCATTTGCCCTTCCAACATCTTCACCGATTTAGACAAAGCCGAGACATTGTTCTCCAAAGTGGTGATCCTTTGACCCGTTTGCCCCATGAATGCATTTTGATTTTGGAGGAGTTGTTGCATCATTTCCTCCATAGACGGCATGGGCTTCTTCGGCTCATTTATCATCCCTTGAGAAACCGAGAATCCGGGTGGTGGATGAATGGCATTGTTCGGGTTGGAATAAGAGAGGTTTGGATTCCTATAGTTAGGATTGTAGGCTTGATTACCCGGAGGGTAGCTTGAACGATTGAAGTTGTTGTAGCCCCTTTGATTTACATAATTGGCATCCTCAAAATGGGAACTCTCTTCACCCCCATGTTGCATCGGTTGAACTATCATCTTCACCTCCGACTTAGCTTTTCTATCGGCTTCATACTCCTTCCTAAGCAAGGAGAGTTGCTCCAACACATCATCATATCTATCATCGGCGATAGAAGCAACCTTCTTAGAAGAATTCCTCTCTTGAGGCCAAAGATAGCTATTCGCCGACATTTCTTCCAAAATACGGACCGCCTCTTCATAGGGACGGTTGGTCAATCCACCTCCGGCGGTGGCATTAACCACTTCCCTTGTATGACTCGTAAGCCCACGATAGAAGTTTATAATTTGCTGCTCCTTTGAGAATCCATGTTGAGGACATCGCCTCAACAAATCCTTGTAACGCTCCCAAGCCTCATGAATTGACTCATCTCCGGCTTGTGAGAAGTGAGAAATATCGGATATCAATTTTTGTGCCCGAGATGGTGGGAAGTACTTGGCAAGGAAGAGCCGGCAAAGTTGCTCCCATGTTGTGATCTCCGATCGGTCAATGGTTTTGTACCAATCCTTTGCCTTGTCTCTCAATGAAAAACCAAATAACCTCAATCTAATGGCATCACTTGAAACTCCTTGGATCTTTATGGTCTCACACACATCCAAGAAAGCTCTCAAGTGTGCATTGGCGTCTTCATTGAAGCTCCCACCAAACATCTCCGCTTGCACCATACTCACAAGACCCGACTTGATCTCAAATTGATTAGCATTGCATCTATTTCCCCATCCGCCGTCTTGGAACATGTTTACTTGCGGATCAAACATTTGATTAATAGACGGTAGTGGTAGCCTCTCTTGTTGGGCTTGTTTCTCCGCCATTTGTCGGTGAAGCTCTTGTATTTGTCTCTCTAATTCGGCCATAGGATTCGGCCCTTGGCGCTCCATTGCTTGCTTTCTTCGTTCCCGGTTGGCTCGCTTGTGTGTGACCTCAATTTCCAAATCTAAAGGAATAAGCTCTCCTTTCTTTTGTCTTGTGATCATAGACCACTCACCTACACAAGCCAATCAAGAACAAATTCATTGAAATGTTCAAGAAGGAGAAAATCAATATCCCCTTGCTTGATGCTTTGAGGGACATGCCGGGGTATGCTAAGTTTTTAAAGGAGGCCGTATCGAGGAAGAGGAAGCTTGGAAAATTTGAAACCATTAACTTATCGGAGGAGTGTAGTGCCGTGTTGCAAAAGAAGTTGCCGTTGAAGCAAAAGGATCCGGGGAGCTTTGTTATTACATGTGTGATTGGAGGTCAAACGTTTGGAAGAGTGCTATGTGACTTGGGGGCAAGCATCAACCTCATGCCCTTGTCTATCTTTAGAAGGTTGGAAATTGGAGAGTTGAAGCTCACAACGATTGCCTTGCAAATGGCCGACCGATCTATTTCTTATCCGAGGGGAATCGTGGAGGATGTACTCATTAAGGTGGAGGCGTTTATATTTCCTGCGGATTTTGTGGTACTTGACATGCCCGAGGACAAGAATGTACCGCTAATTCTTGGTCGTCCGTTCTTGGCCATCGGTCGTGCTTTAATTGATGTTGAAGATGGGGAGTTGACATTTAGAGTCAATGGTGATAAGATGACACTTTCTATCTACAATGCAATGAAGAAGCCGGAAGAGGGAAGTATTGAAAAGTGCAACTTTGTTGATTGCTTGGAAGCATGTGAAGAAAGTTTGCCCTTGCCACTTGAAGATTCTTTGGAGCAATTGTTCATGAAGGACCGTCCATTTGAGTTGACGACTTATTGGGATATTGACAAATCATTGGAAGTTGGAACTAATGGAGTAGACAAGGCGAGAGATGCCCCAACTTTGGGGGATTTTACTCTCAATTGGGAATGGAATCCACCTCCCGACTATTCACAATCTCCATGAAGAGTGAGGTATCGTCTAGCTTTAGACGTTAAACAAAGCGCTTGTTGGGAGGCACCCCAACATTTTACTTGCTTTTGGTTTTTCTTTTCGTTTTAGTTTTTTTAGTGTTGCTTTGGTGGTGTTTGGTTTGATTGTGAATATGTGTTTGGCTTGGTTTTGCTTGGTTGAGTATGGAGGTCGTTGTTGAGTTAGTTTTGGTTGTTTGTAGTTTCCTTTGGTTTGGCTTGTTGTTGGTGGTTTGTTGAGTAGTTCGTCTCGTTTTTCTAATTTTAAGTTGTGTGTTTCGGTTTTGCTCGTTTTTGTTTTAAAGTTTAGCTCGTTTTGTAGCTCGTTTCCCCGTGTTGAGTTTCTTTTTTTAGCCTAATTTCGTTTCAGCTTTTTCCCTTAAAAAAAAGATGGTTCAAAGTCAAAATCGGCGGCCGGACCGGCGGTTCGGTCCGGACCGCCGAAAAATATGCCCAGCCCGCCGAAATGCCCGCCGAAAATCAGTGTAATTTTCGGCCACGTTCAAAGTTGAAATCGGCGACTCGCTCGGCGGTCCAGCCTAGACCGCCGACTTTTGGCTTGGACCGCCGAGAATTGCGGTTTCTCCCATTTTTCCCCTTTTTCTTCCCTTTTTCTCCTCTTTCTCTCATTTCTTTTCTTCCTCTCCTCTAAAACTCACGAAAATACTCCATCTCCCTCTCCAAATTTCTCTTTAATCCTCCACATCTCCTCAAATCCTTCCACACACACCACACCCATCACCTAATCTACATCTCCATCCAAGAAATTCAAGTGTTCATCCACCCAAATCCTCAAACCCAAGTTGTGGAATTTTGCACTTTTTCTTGCAAATTTTCGAATTTTTGAGGTATTTTGCTTCTTTAATTCTTGTTTTTATGGTTTATTTTGCTTAGTTTTATAGTTTGTTTGTGTTAATTTTCGTTTTTATTTTTTTAGGTAATTTTTCTAGGCCTTGAATTTTCGAATTTTGGGGGTTTTTGTGCTTAATTGTTCATGTAATCATGTTTCCTTATAATTGGGTGTTAACTTGAGCATGTTAGTTGATCTCTTAGGGTTGGTTGTTGATTATTTTGATATTTTGGAACCCTTAAGTGATTTCTAGCAACCTGAGTGAGCTTATTGGTTAATTGGTGCATGATTATGTGTTTAAAGAGGTTTGGTGATGATGAATTGGTGCTTATTTGTTCAAATCTTGGAGTTGTAGATAGTCTTGAGCTTGTAATGTTTCATTTTGATGATAAGAGTAATGTTATATAGTTTGGTGTGTGCTTCAATTGTTTTGATATCTATTTGTGGAGGATTTGTTGTGAGGAATTCATTGCTATGTTGTTTTGGAGTTGGATACTAAACTATGGTGGTTGAGTATAGGTACCATGGGCCGAGGTAAAGCCGACAAGCGTCCACGCCTTGAGGATTCACCGTCTAAGGGCAAGGGCAAGGAAAAAGAGAAGCAAAAGCCAACTTCTTCCCGTCAAGATACGGCAACTTACTCAAGACGGCGACAAGTGGAGGATGATCCATACCATCCTTCCATTTTTGGGATTAGAAATCTTCAAGACCATCACAAGAAGTACTTCACCCAACTTGTGAAACGGGGAGTGAAGAAGGGCCTCGCCTCTTGCAAATATCCCGATGAAAAAGCTCTCAAGGAGCTCGGGTTATGGGCGAATGTAAAGTAGTTGTTCGACAACATTGGGTGGGGGTTGATCTTGACGGGGCGGTGGCCCACTTGTCCAAGGGCATCTTACGAGCTTCTCTCTACATTGAACATCCCAACTAGTCAACTCAAGCGCCCAAGCATGGTACATTTTAGGTTGGGAAACGAGACGCATTCGTTGACAATGAGCCAAGTCAATGCCATTTTCAATTGTCCGGATGGAGGTGATTGTGATAAGCCACGAGGTTTCAAGGCCAAGAATTTTTGGAAAGAGTTGACTATTACAACGGTCAAGCTATACTCTTCGGGCAAATCTAAGGCTACTTTGCTCCGCAACCCCGTCATTCGAGTTGTTCAACGAATATTGGCTCACACGGTGTTTCAAAGGGGAGAAAATAGCTCGTGTCGGAGTGTGGAGCTCCAAGTTATCTACTGCATGCTCAACAAAACGAGGCTAAACTTGGGGCAATTTCTTTTTCGCCAACTTTGGGCGCAAAAGATTCAAAAGTCCGGGGTTCTTTGTTGTGGTGGGCTCATCTATGCAATAGCCCAAGCCCTTTGCCCCGATTGTGCACAATGGGAGACAATTGATGCCAACTTGGTTATGGATATAGAGATGTTGAAAAATATGAGGGTTCTTGTCTCCGCATCAAAGCCTTATCTCTTCATCCAACATCCGGAGTGGAAGCCGAGGAAAGAAGACAAAGTGAAGGTGGAAGTCTTCCCACTATCCGACACCGTCCTTACCGAGATCACCTCCCTCAATCAAAAACATAATTGGAAGATGAACACCCCCCTTCATGAAATGGCTATAGAGGCGGCCGGTGATCCACAAATTGAAATGGAGGCAAGTGGAAGTAGTAGTGGAGGAGAAGGAGAGGATGAAGAAAATGATGAAGATAGGGATTCCGAGAATGAGAAAGATGAGGGAGCGGGTGAAGAAGAAAGAAGAGCAGCCCGTTTAGAGAAAAGAAAACAAGATTTGGAAAGCCGGAGGCGTCAAACCTTCGAACAAGGTCAAGGGTCCGGAGGAGGTTCCCAAGGCGGTTACCAAGGCGGGTATCAAGGTGGTTTCCAAGGGCCACACGGTGGATTTCAAGGTGGATACCATGGATTTGGAGGGCCCTATGGACCCTATAACCCGTATGGAGGGTCGGCGGAGCCGGGAACTTTCTACGGCGAAGAATTCTCAAGCATGCCCGAGCAAATCTCGCACATTGATAATTTGTGCACCCAATGGGATAACGAGTTTGCCGTCATGAAGCATGATATCCAAACTAACCGCATCGGCCAACAAGACATGCGAGAAAGCCAAGAAATGCATTACGGATATCTAAGGGCTTTCCAAAACGACATGTATGAGAGGGATGATAGGGCCCAAGCCAATTTTCGAGCATTCCAAGAGGAGCAGCAAGCCTTCCAAGAAGAACAACGCACTTTTTATCAAGAGCAACGAGCCGATATGCAAGACTTGAGGCAAGAGCTCTTTGGCCGCCAAGAGCGGTTCCACCAAGAAGAAAGGGCGGAGCGCCAAGCCTTCCAGCAATCATGTTTTGATCAACATAATGCGTTCCAACAAGAGCTCTACGCGCGTCAAGATCGTTACTACCAAGAGGATGTCATCAAGGAGGACGAATTGTTAGATCTCGTGCACCGATTTGAAGCCGCGTAGCTTGAGGAAGGCCATCCTTGGCCCCCACTTCCGCCCTCCCAATGAAGAATGAGAGGTACCCCCGTCTTTGTATTTATTTCTTCCCTTCAAACTTTTTTCGGTTCCTTCGGTTTCGACTAAGTTTGGGGGAGGGGGGAGGTGAATACAAAGACGGTTGTAAATATGTGTGCATTTTGTTTGGGTCGTTGTGTTTTGTTTGGTTTGCTTTGTTGGTGTGTTTGTTTGATTGTGGTGTTAGAATTGCAAGTTTGTTGAATTTGTGGAAATTTTGTGAAAATTTTGAAAAAGTGCAGCGTAGTTGCTATAATTGTGGTTGTTTATTGCTCAAGTGACGTGGTGAAATGCCGATGAGGATATTGAGTTGATTTTGTAAAACTTTGTTGAGATTGAGTGGTTTGTGAACGGCTTGCATGAATGATTGATGTGCCGGTTTTTACTTCTTGATGAATGAATAAAACCCGTGAGGACTTGAGCCTTGATTTGCTATGAATTTTGTTCCTTTCTAGTGAGTTTGATCATGCATGCTTATTCACTTCTAGAACTTGCTCTGGTTCTTCGTCAAGAATGCGTGTTTATGCAAGAATTTTGGAAATGATCTTAGGCCATCCTTGTTAGCTCTCTTAAAACCCAAACACTACCTTGTACTTTGAATTATCCATTGTTAGCCCCTTTTGAGCTTTATTAGCCTTTTATTGACAAACCGGAGAAAAGGGGGTGTTGGAGTGTAAGGGTATCCGGGGTGGTTTGAAACAAAAAAAAAAAAAAAAAAATGATTTAATGTGGGGTTAGGTAGTTATAATGGACTTTTGTTTTGAAGAGAAAAGAAATTTTCCCATAAGCTCAAAGAAAAATGAATGAAAAAGAGAAAAGATGGTGGAAGTTAAGCAAAAATGTGCCCTATTGTGTGTAGAATGCTTTCCACTTGAAAATTGAGAATGAATTATGAAAAAGAATATGAGCATAAGGGAATGAAAGTGAGTTGAAGTCCTATGAATGAGTAGTGTGTGGTGAGGAAGGAAGTTGGAGAGATTTCATGCGTGTTTTGAAGTAGATATAAGGTTGGTGAATGAATGTGTTAAGTCACTTGGCCAAATTACCCTTCCTAAACCAATGTCCCTACATTACAACCCAAGAAAAGCCCTTTGTGATCCTTGTTCTTGCATAATTTGTTTTGCAATGGAGATGATAGACGATAAGCAAGCTTATGGTAAGTGGATTTGCATTGCATGATTTCGATGAGAGCTTGAGCCTAAACACTTGAGAGTGAGGGATACACCACTTTGTGAGTTTCGTTTGTTGAGTTGTTGAGATTGGCATGCCATTAGTTTGTGTGAGTTGTGAACAAGATGCTCGATTTTGGCATTGAAAGTGTTGAGTTTTCTGAGACATTTAGGATCCAAAGTTGCTACTCCATTCGATGTTTATGTTCTTTAGTTGAATATATTGTTCGGGACGAACAATGCTTAAGTTTGGGGGAGTGATAAACGCCCATTTTGTAGCAACTTATCGCGTTTTTATAGCACAAAGTGCGTTGTTTTGCCTTTAAATGTGAGCGGTTTTATATTGTTTTCAATATCTTGAATGGATCTCACGTTTTGGTGGAGTTTTCGCATGTGTGTAGGTTGAACGGGATGCCAAGTCAAGAAGGGAAGGATTTAGAAGAGCGGAGACGAAGAAACGGGACGAAACGGAGTAATACCGCCAAAACCGGCGGTCCAAGCACCAAAACCGGCGGTTGGAGCCGGACCGCCGGAAAACAGGGCTAGGGCGCTGAGTGGGGCGCCGAATTTCACTGGAATACGAGCTCAAGAGCAAAATCAAAATCGGCGGTCCATCCTGGACCGCCGAAAATTCCGCTGGACCGCCGAAAATGCCCCGCCGACCGCCGATTTTTACTGATTATCCCTTTAGTCGCGTTTTTCCTTCCTTTTTGTGATTTCTACAAGTATTAACACTTTTCTACTCCTATATATAGTAGATGGCAGCCCAAAAACGAGCAGCCCTCCACTCTTACCCTAATTTCCATTTGAAACACTTGCTATTTAGGGTTCTAAACACTATTTCATTGATTGTAATAGAGATTAGCTTGGATTTTGAAGACTTGTTGAAGATCTAATCATTGGGTTCCTAGTATTTTATTTATGCAATCCTTTTCCCTTTGTTTTGTGTTAATTTCAATTATGTCTAGCTAAATTTTCTTTGTTGGTTTGAGGGATTTGTGTGATTTGATGATGGATTTGATCTTAGCTTGTTATTTCTAATTGTCTTCATCTATTTGATTGTGGTGTTGGATCTTGTTTTCATGTGGGAATTTTTGATCATCTTTGTTGCATGCCAAGTGTTTGTAGAATTGCTTAATAGGATTTTACATTCATAGAAATCAATGATCACAACATGCATTGCTTTTGAGACTTAGAAGGTGAGAAATGCATGCATGGGAGCTTGTATTCTTATGCTTTTGGAAGTTGATTCGTCGTCTTGAGTCTTAGCCGATAGAGTCGTCGAGTTGATCCACTTTTACTATCTATCGAGAGAGGGTAGTGATTATCTTTGTGAATGCTCCTCTTTTTTATGATTAAATATGGTTATATGACTTAGTAAGTGAAGATCAAGCCATCTAGAATCAAAGCAAATCCCTAGAACCAACCAATTCCTTCAATTGTCTTTAAATCGTTTATTTGATCGTTTATTTGTCATTTGTGCTTGATTTTGAGTTTTAATTGCTTGTTTAGCCTTAATTGCTTGTTTAATAGTTGTATGAATCCAAAATCCCCTTATTCGAAGAGCTTGAATAGTAGGAATGCGCATGAACCTCATTTCCATTAGAAACTCGTTTTATAGTCCTCGTGGATTCGACACTCGTTACTTATGCTACATTGACCCGATAAAATGCGGTATAAATTGCTAGTGAAAGTAGCGATCATTTATTAATGTGTATAATGAATTATGCTTACGTAGGATAATGTTCATATCATGCTTCTCGATTAAGTCAGAAAAATATATGAAATTGAATCCATATTCATCAATTTTCACTCTTTCGACTGGATCCGATACTTTGGTCGCAATGCTGAATTCGATCTTCCATGCGTGATCGAGTTTAGCATTTTGAAGTTCGGGGTTGTTTTCAGAAATGTGAAAATTTCTGAAAACAATTACTTGGCCCTCTTTGAGCAAGGGCTCAAATCTGTTCTTCAATTTAGATGAAATTGAGACTTGTATCTTGTCACCCTACATATAAAACGTGCAATTTTTATTATGTACAAAATTAATTTTTATATATATTTGGTACATTTGAAGAATTTTTGTAATAAACTAAAATATGTGTTTTAGGTTTACCCATTCATCCATTATGATCATCTCAAGTTCTTCCTTGCCGAATCGTTCTTTTTGAATCCAGAGACGCAAGATCCTCACAATTACAGTTTGGTTCCTTGTTTTTTGATTCACGGACTTCAAGCGGAAAGTCGACATTTTCTTTGTTAAGAATAAGAAAAAACACAAATTAGATATAGAATGAAGTAAGTTTATAAACATAGAAATCAATAGATAACAAATAAACACAATAAAAATAAAGTTGCTTATGGACCCTCAATCTACGGTTCCCTAGGAAGTATAGTTATGGCATAAAGACATTCCTATACGTCGATCTATCACTGCTTGGCGTGTTATTCATGGTAGGGTTACCACAATGAACCTTCTTAATTGTCATTCTTTGCATGGTTAAAGAAGAGACTGTGGATCTTCTTTTTTGGGACTGCACAGTTATTCAAATGGCTTGGAGAAGCCTTGCTCAATGTTTTTCTTCCTTGGATCTTAATTTCACAGATATTAACTCATTTTTTGTCTATGCTGCTAATAAAAAATTTAGTAAATTGCTTGACATTATTTGGAGAGTTGCTGTTTGTCAGCGTGATTTGGTCCATCTGGACTAATCGATATAAGCATATTATGAGGAGGCGAAGTATCTAAGTTTACAATTCTCTTTCACGTTAGGCTCGCCATGAAAGAAGCAGCTAAAGAATTCATTAATCTCTCTATCTCTGATGAGGAACAACTTCGGCATAAAATTGACGATAAAAAATAAAGTAAATACAAATAAATTAACTTAACTACAAAACAATTCAAAGATGACAACAAAACAGAATTAAAAAGCGCTACGGTAGAACACGACAAAAGGACGATTCAATATTCTTACTCTTGGTAGTTTGAAAGCATAAATCACATTAGCGAAACGGATTCGATCTCATAATTGCAAAATTAAGATTTCAACAATCCTTTAATTACAAAACTAAAGTGATTTCTAAACATAATTAGAAATACAATAATAAGATTCATAAGCAAACTAAACGAAACTAAAATAAAAGTAATACCTCCTTTAATTCGGCTGTCGTACGATGTTAATTACTTTCAATGGAGGAGCTCGGTCTTATAAAATTTAGTATTATGATTTAGGTGTTAAACTTGTCTCCTATTTATAATACATGGAAACACAATCCTAATATAATTAGGAATCCTAATATTTGCCGCAGGAATCCTAATATAATTAGGAATCTTCCAAGTCTTTTTCCTTTTGCCGCAAGCTTATACCATAATTCTAATCAAACCCTAAAAGTTAAAATAAAAAATAATATAAATATTACAAATAATAATTTAAATTCAGAATATTTGAGAATTAAGATAAATAGGAATGAAGGATTAAGAGGTGTGCCACGTAGGACTTTTTCAAACGAAGAATCGTTTTCCTTTTAATAATATAATGATGATAGATAGATGTCATTTTCTTTGGGAACGTCCCACATGACATGACGTGTTTTTTTGCTGGGCCAAATTAGAGATTAATTTGGCCTTAATTAAAAGTGGGCTATCAATATTTAACCGTAGCTACTACCCCTATTACATTATTCGCTCTCTTATCTAAGAAGTAGAATAACTTTGTTATACTATTACAATAATAATAAAATATTCAATAGAAGGAGTACCTGTCATACTAGATTTTTCTATTATATGATTTTTATATGTGATAATAAGTGAAAAACTGTATTTTTCAAAATTTGAAATTCAAGATTTCGAAAATAAAAATCTTCCTACAGTTTGGAAAGGCAATTATTATATACCAAACCCATCCAAAATAATTGTCGTTATGATGCTTTACATTTTACTGGTCGTTTTACCCTTATTTCTCTCTTTCACTAGTTGTATCTAATTTCATTTTTCATCACCCACAAGAATTACCGCAAAAGAAGACAAAGAGTGGCCGCATGATGATTGTTTGCAAACTATCATAAATTACAAAAAAATTACTGTATCTATTAAAATGTGTGTGAATAGCCAGAACATGAGTAACATTTTGGATGGGAGGGAGTGTCATTCAACTTGTAAATCAAAGAATCTAAATCGATTAGTATTAAGTATTACTACTATCTCCCTTGGTTTAAGCGTCAGCAACGAATGTTTCGTTATCCGGCCACGTCACTCCAAAAAATGTCTACAAATTCAGACAATGTGGGCGGCAAAAATCTGAGAATGTCCAAACACTAAACAATGAATGTTCCATTTCATTTTTCGCAACAATGACAAAATTGCAGGGGACGGTCTGTTGTACGGTGAGGTCCGCCACTCATTAGGCTTATTAGTAGTATTAAATAACCAATTGTGAATTAATAAACTTTAATTAGAAGGAATAAAACTTAATTACCTCATAATTACTGTAATTAGATTGGATCTCACGGTGAGTCCGAAAGTTTCCCAAGGAATAAAAAAGTGAATCTTGCGAATTATGCTTTCGTCACATTGTGTAGCCTAGCCGGCAACAAAGCAAATTAACAACTCAAACAGCAGCCCTTTACCTATGACGACAAACTGGCAGAATGTGAGTTAATTTTTAAAACATTCGACAATCATACAAAATGTCGAAAGATTGTTGAAAATTTTGGTATAAACGGAACGGGAAGAGTGAGAAGCGGATGATGGTGAGGGCAACGATGGAGGAAGAGTCAGTACAAAATTCTCTAGCCTTTGATAGAAAGAGCGGCTTCGATTCTGAGACAGGAATCTATCACTCCTTAGTCCATGTCAACGAAAATCTAACCATCCCGACCCAGCCTAATCTGGACATAGCCACATATGTGCTGTCTCATTTTCCTCCACCGGAGGCGGCTGAGAGGCGCATTGCGCTCATTGACTCAGCCACCGGCCACCACGTCACCTATGCTCAGCTCCACCGCTCCATAACCCGCCTTGCTGCTGGTTTGCATCACGGGCTCGGGGTGAGGAAGGGCGACGTGGTGTTCCTCCTATCACCCAACTCATTGCTGTATCCAACTATATGCCTTGCTGTGCTCTACACTGGAGCAGTCATCACCACTGCTAATCCAGTAAATACAGAAGCAGAGGTTATCAAGCAAGTGCGTGATTCCGGTGCAAAACTAGCCATTTCTGCACCCTCGGAGATTTCCAAGTTTTCTTCGACTGGAGTGCCTGTTCTCCTTACTTCACGTGGCGGACAAGGCGATCATCTTTCAGTAGAAGAGCTGATCGAGAACTGTGATTCTTTAGAGATTACGGAGGCGAAGCCGAATCAATCAGAGACGGCAGCAATTCTGTACTCTTCAGGGACTACTGGAACTAGCAAAGGAGTGGTATTAACTCATTCCAATTTCATCTCAGTCGTGACAATGATGAAATGGTCTGTCCAAGTATCCAAGGCCAGCGATGATGTGATCTTATGCTTCATACCTATTTTCCACATCTACGGCCTCGCATTTTTCGGGCTAGGACTGTTCAGCACGGGCAACACCATCGTTCTAATGGAAAAATTCGATTTCCAAGCAATGCTTGAAGCTATTGAGAAATACAAGGTGAATAACATACCTGCTGTTCCTCCAGTGATTGTTGGCCTGGTTAAGAGTGGTGGAGGAGGGCATGACTTATCATCCTTGCGACGAATTGGATCAGGGGCAGCACCACTGAGCAACGAGGTGGTTGAGGCGTTCAGAAAGAAGTTCCCGTGGGTTGAGCTTAGGCCAGGCTATGGATTGACTGAAAGCTGCGGAGCTACTACTTACTTTGCTACTGATAAGGAAGCAAAGGCTCGTCCTGCTTCATCAGCACGACTGCTTCCGTATTTTAGTGCCAAGGTGGTGGATGTTGAGACTGGAGTAGCGCAGCCGCCTTTCAAGGAAGGAGAACTCTGGTTGAAGAGCCCAAGTGTGATGAAAGAGTACTTGGGAAATGAGGAGGCAACTGCTGCAACATTTGATTCGGAAGGGTGGCTCAAAACAGGCGATCTTTGTTACTTCGATGATGAAGGGTACATCTACATAGTCGACCGGATCAAGGAATTGATCAAGTACAATGGCTATCAGGTATTATTATACGGAGTGTTTATGTCTAAAACTATAGTATAGATAGCTGAAGTGCTGGCATAATGCAGGTGGCTCCAGCAGAGTTAGAAGCAATACTAATAGGCCATCCTCAAATAAGCGATGCAGCAGTCATACCGTACGTTGTCATATATACCTTCAGTTAACTCCTTCCCCACCCCCAAAATCAACAAACGAACACACACACACACACACACACACAAATGCAAGATATGGAAGAGCATAGATATAACCTAAAGCCGTGTGCATGTAAACACGTTCTGATCACTATAATTTTCTCACACGGTAAGGAAATCGTGCAGACTTGAAGATGAAGAAGCAGGACAAATACCTGCAGCATATGTGGTCAGAGCAGCTGGTGCTAAGTTATCAGAAGATCAAGTCATTGAATCTGTAAATAGCCAGGTATTCATGAGACGAGCTCTCCCGCTCCCTTCTGTTGCATTTTCCTGTTGAAACGTGATTATAATACTCCAACAATGTATCAAAATTTTGCAGGTCGCACCATACAAAAAGATTAGGAGAGTAAGTTTCATCAGTGCCCTACCAAGGTCTGCTGCAGGCAAAATTCTGAGGAGGCAACTGATATCACAGAGTAAACAGCAGATGCGCTCCAAGTTATGAAGTTGATCTCCAAATTATGGAGTAGCCAAGAAGCATCTTGACAAGCAATGGAGGAATTTCATGTGAATTTTCCAAGTGGATTCATATATCATGTAACATATTATCAATATACTATCTAAAAATAATACGAGACTGCAAAGTCCAAATCTGTCCAAAAAGAGGTCGTTCTAGCAGTTCAATCATGTTTAACCACCTTCCAATAGTCTGCACCTAACAAGTGTCCAAAAAATAAGTTCTCAAGATGGCACTCACTGAAACTAGTAGTAAAACTAGCACAACACCGTATTTCATTTTAATTGAACTATTACATTACAGATAAAGAGAAATGAATGAATATAAGTGTTTAAAGTCGCTCAAATTACAAGTAAAAACAAAAGAGATTTGATGTTTCAAAATAATTCAAGAAAACAAACTCTACGTGGATGGGTTGAAGAAAATTCGCTTCATATATAACATCTAAGCCATGACATTCTACAAGGGGAAAAGGTGCTTCAAATTTCACTCTAGCAAGCACAACGATCTCTGCAAAGGTCACGAGGGCCTCCAGGGTACCCTTAGCAACTTCTTCTGTTCCGAGCAACTAGCTTATCCAGAAACCCACTTCCAAATACCACCAGATCGCTGCTTCTGGACTTCTGCGTGCTCCATATCATGTTCAAATGCAGATTTTTCGCTCCGAAGTGCTTGAACCTCTTCTTCTAAAGACGGGAGTGATTCAAGCACCTTCTTTAGCTCCGATATTTGTGCCTGAAAATAACAATAGATTGGCAAATACCAAAAATCAGTCAGAATTATTAAAACATAATGCTCTATGAAAGCACAAATTTTAGTCGGTTATCAACTTCTTATATCAATCCTCAGAGGATTTTGTGGTTTCTTTTTTTTGTTTTTTTTTTTTTTTTTTTTTTTGGGGGGGGGGGGGGGGTTGGGTTGATCAAAAGTCAAAATTGACCAACAAAAAAATAAGAAACAAAGAAGACAAAACGACAGATAGCTATATGACCTCCAGGTTGGCGCATCTTGACCTCTCTTGAACAAGCTGTCCTTGCATTGAATGTAATTCCTGTATCCAGTTCCCAAAGATAAATATATTTTACAACAACAATGCAAAAAATTTAAACTATATTCTGGCACCTAACCTTGGACAACTCAGCATGATTTTCCTTTATCTCTTCAATCTTCGTAACTAAAGCAGAGTTATCAGCTGTGATCTCAGCAAGTGATAATTCTAAAGCCTTCTTTTCATCTTTGATTGAGTTAATGTCAACCGAAAGATCCTGCCTGGAGGTATCCACTGGGATTATCTTAGAATTCAAATCTTCTTTTTCACCAAAGTCCAACAATTCAGATTTTGCCAAGGCATATGCGGCACTAACAGAAGCGGCAGCAGCAGCTGCTGCAGGTGATTGCAATATTTTAGGATTCAAAGAATCTCTCGGTTTGACCCTCATAGCATATACCTATACACAAAGGGAATTACCAAACCTACTGATGAGTTGAGTAAAAACACTAGACAAATTGGAAGTACTGAAAACCAAATGTAGAAATCAAGAAGTATCCCTGCAAATATCAAGCAAGTGCAATAGAAATTTTAGAAATGTAAAAATCATGAAGTATCAAACAATACTGCAAACATGCATTTATATTAACAATTGCCAAATTCTACTTAAAGATGTAATGATTCTGCTCAGACAGAATTTGCATTCTACGAAACTCTTTCATGCTGAAATTGAGCTCAAAATTTTATTTGCTTCAAAGGTTTTTCAAAACACCTGCTCATCACACAAGAAAGATTTCCTACACAAATAAATGTTCTCTTTCATATATCATTCATTTTCATACTTCCCAGATCTCAATTTTGTATCCCCAGGGTAGATTTACATGTCCTATAAAGTAACAATACTTCTCTATCATAGAAAAATGCAAATTCTATTATTTGTAAGACCAACAAATAGACACATCTACCAATAGCTTAAGCATGAGCCAAAATTCCATCAAAATTCTGATGTGAAGGTAAACACTTGTACCTCATTGTAATACTTTCCATTGTAGCCGCCAAACGTGATCAAGAAATTCTCTCTACCAAGTGATGCAGATGAAATACTGATCCCCTGGTTTAGATTTCAGATCAAATTCTTGTGCAAAATTAAATGTATGGGATACAAGTTAAATAATCTATAGATCCAACTCAAATGACAAAAAGACATATATTAAATACACAAATCACAGTGTGGTACCTCACTAGCTAGTGGATCTCTTCCTTTTACAGTAGTCGCCACAGATACAGCAAGCTTAGACATATTTATAACAATGGTCTCTAGGGCACCTGCAAGGAAAATGGTGTATTCATAAATGGTCACAAAAAAAAAGGCACGAGCTAATGTGAGAAGAAGAAAAGTTGCAAAAAAAAAAAAAAAAAAAAAAAAGCCAACTGAGCCCTGTATTTGAATTCACCCACCACTTTTGTTATCACCACCACCAACTATATACCAATTTCCATCGACTGCAACACCAGCATGACCAGCCCTTGGAGCGACTAAATCACCCTGCAATTGTGGTCGGGACCATTCCATCTACAATAAAATAAAATAAAAATTAAAAACATGCAGACCATTAATTCTTTCTTTTTACAAAGCCAATATTGTGGATAAGTTGTAGTTTCCTCATCCACTATTTGACCCAACAAAATGACCTATATTTCCTTAGGAAGAAAGAAAAATTATGACCCTCAATGGTTTAGGAGAACATATACAATTAACGAAATTAGTTTGTCTTATGAGTTTAAAAAAAAAATAAAATAAAATAAAATAAAATAAAATAAAATCTCCCATTAATATAGTTTGGTGGTCCTACAATCTGGAGTAAACGAAAAGAACTTGAAAGCAGACATTTTTGTATGTAAAAAAGAAACCAGGCATATGAACATTTATGAAAAAAAAAAAAAAAAAAGTAAAGATGTATTGAAAACAAATATGATGAAAATAAACTCCAGATATGCAGAGCACAGAGCAACCTTCTGCGGTAATCTGATTTAGTTTATGACTTTCCATCTAGTAAAAGGAGTCAGTTGGGAGGAAAGGATTAAAATCAACCACGAAACAAGATATAGTAAAGGATCACTTGCACATATATTTTTATATACTCTGCTTTTATTTGATTATAAATAAATAGGAAAACACAGAGTTAGAATCTTTGTTACTTGCATGTTTCTTAGTCAAGCACATGAAGGTATGGAAAGTATTCTTAAACCATTAGATCTATAAATTGAAGAGAGTAAGCTCACTGTTTCTAAGTCAAGCACGTGAAGGTCGTTGTAGAAGACTGAATGAGAGCATCCACCAAAGATGAAAAGATATCGTTCAGCATGTAGGGCAGCTGCATGATCAAATCTAGGGGATGGAGGTGTCTGCCTGTCAAAGTGAAAAAACAACTGATAATTGTAATATTTGGAATTCTTCAATGAAGATGTACATAGTACGCAGTAGTTTGAGTAGATTTCATACGTAGTCTCAACAGCACTCCATGTCATTGTCTCCAAATCAAGAACGTGAATATCATTTAGTAGTCGTCTGTGGCGATCTTCTCCACCAAACATGATAATTTTAGAACCAAATTGCGTGACAGACTGCCCACTGCGAGCTACCTAATGAAATACCAAAGAATACCTTATGATTACATCACTGAGGGAAGAAATAAATAAATAAGTAAATATATTAGATCTTTGAGGCAAATATAAGCACCCATGTAAACATCTTGTAGAAACAGTGCAAACCATGTTTTATTCATATTATTACCGGAATATTTCCAAAGGTCTCAACAACACCCCCATTGTATGCTTCGAGATCTATGAACCGAACTACGGAGAATATAGAAAAACTTCAGGGTCAGTATTGGGCTGTAAAACAGACTAAATGAAGACAAAAATGTTAGTTTAGCAGGATCAAGAGCTTCAGCATTATATCCTAAAAGTGAACCTGTGACCCTGTCACCACTCTCCTTTGTGAGGCCAGCAAGAAGAAGAAGTCTTCCATCCCACTTGATCTGAAGATAGCAAATTTAAGTCTAAATAGATCGACTCATATGTTTCAAAACAAACTAATATTATCCAAAATTAGTCATGGCTATTTGCAGCCTAAAATAGAAGATGAGGGTGGGCACAGGAACAGAGCATAAATAGCATAGAAAATGAAACTTCAAAACTATTTTACCATACTGTGACCCGAGGTTGCCGGGAAAACTTCCAGTTTGGCTCCATCTTTACTTTTAGCATCAGTGGCTTCCATGTTCAGCTTGGTACTTGACCACGTCAAGTTTTTTAGATCAAACACCTAAAATCATGCACATACAAAAAAATTAAACCGCAAGAAAACAATCATGAATGATAAGTAAGGAAGAGTTAGCAACACGGCAATACCTGTAAATCAGATAGGTATCTACCATTGCGGCTTCCACCCATAACATATAACTTATCTTCAAATACTGTTGCAGCATGCTGTAAGGCAAGAACAGATATATAAGAAACAAATGCATCACAATTATTAAATAGCGATCAAAGTTTACAATTCTACAACTTTTATCAAGAAAGAAATTACAAGAAAAATCACAATAAAAAGATAAAGAGTTCAGAATCCACATAATTTAAGTTTCTAGGTAACATCACCTTGTATCGAGCAGCAGGACGCTGGCCATCTACAGGGAGTGCTGTCCACTGTTCATGGTTTAAATCCAAATGCCAACTTTGACTGTCCATTCCCATTGGAGGTATCCTGCTACACCAGAAAATTTATCAGTTCAACGAAAGAACAAGCATTGGAAGTGGTTACAGAGGTACGATGATACAGGTATTTATCAACAAATTGAACTTCAGAGGACTCAGTAATGTATCTTAAAGCTAGTTCAAGATTATCTATGTATTTACTCCCAGGATACAAGACTAGGACCCGGCAAATGCACAAATCAGTACTGAGAGAAGGGTCGAAATGCAATTAACTTAATAGAGAGTAAAATTGGTTACGTTTTCAAAAGAATATAAGAAAAGGAGTGCTCTTCAATCAAGAATCAACACTTTTCACTATTTAAACATTGCAAAAGCAGAGTGCACTCAAATTTATCAATCTTCTCACTACATGTTTCCCCCACCCAAATGCCGAGCAGAAAACAAGTTTACAATTGTAATTAGGATATTCTCGTCTCATACAGATGCGGACGCAGCTAATTCGAATTCAACCTAATGCACTCAGATAGATTATCACTTTATATATGGCCACCAAACTCCAAATCACACTTAAAATTTGATTAATGAAATCCAGATTTTAATCTAATCAAGTACATCATCTCAAGATTCTCATCAGCACTCATTTTTCCGGTCTTCAGAATTCGAAAATGCACATGACTGCTCGACAAGACAAGATAACGAAAGATACACGAAATGCCGCCAAATCAACAGAATTGATCAGCAATTGAAATTATCAGAAAATTAAAACGGCTGAAACCTTACAAGATAGTAGAGAAATTGGATCCGCACAATAGAGAGAGATCGGACGGCTGAGAACGCCCGATCTCGTGATGGGCAAAACGTAGCAGATCGGAGCACCGACTGAAAGAAACCGAAATTCACGAAGCCGTTGAGCTCTGGTTTAGTGGATGAAGGATTTAACACTTGACAGTAGTAGTCCTGTGAAGAACTGATATAAGTCAAGAGGGGTAAATTTGACTTTTGTGTTAAACAATTTTCTCTTTTATTTATGTCCATTTCCAGTATTTTCTTCGTATAAATTTGGAAATTATTTTGCTCTGAAATGTGGACAATGTGCATTTGACTACTGAAATCAAACTCATAGAAATTTAGACTTTAACCACTAGATTAGCAATCAATTTTTTATTTTGGATATTCACATTTATAAGGGTGTTTTGTATTTTTGTAGGGTAGTATTGAATAAATATAGTTTCATAAATAATAAATAGGGCGTACTTTCCACTGAATCACTGATAAATCAAATTTTCATTAATAGAAATTGAGTTGATCTAGTTTAATAGTTGTAGTTGAACTTTTGCTGTCTACAAATTAATGAAACCGCAAGGAAAAAAAATGTATAGTGCTATGGATATCAGATATATATTTCTCTTTTTCTTTTTTTAATATTGAAGACCAAAATGTACTTTGATAATATCTAAAATAATGATCAGGCCATAAGTATAAACGTTAGCTGATACAGTGGCGATTTAGGCAATAGTTCGTTCTTCTACTCATACCAATGGCATAAATGTGGCTAAACAAATTTTCAATTCAATCGAATAATAATGAAAACTCAATACCCCAAATGAGTTTGAAGTCATTTTTCTTAATTTTCTGGACTGATCTGAAACAATTTGAAAGAAATATCTCACGTGCACAACTTTTACATGAACAAAGACAGGATGGCGGTCAAGTACTGCTACAATACACAAATAAAAAAAGAAGCATTGAAAAGCAGATGCACGATCTCACTCCAGTTCAGTTAGCAGAAGATGCCGGCCTAATCATGGTCAGCGTCTTCAATTTCTTCATCCTCAGGTACACCTCGAAGATACAGAACATTATTGCATCTGCAGAAGATGACCAAAAAAGAACTCGTCAATAACAATGCATGCATAACTTAAAATCATTCTGCTTGAAGCCAAAATGATGCAAATGATTCAAGGCAAAAAATGCTCTTTTTAGTAATGAAAGGTCGATAAACTTCATTCAATAATAGTTCATGTAGACATAACATTAGCTAGTCATAGTAAACTTTAAACTTCAATTTTTATGTCAATTATGCCGAAGAATGCTGTATGTACTGAAAAGATAATAGTGAGAAGATGAAATGGAACCTGATCAAGATTTCTCCTAGGTTTCCAGTGCACTGCCCATCAATGTATTCCTCAGCATTTGCAAGCTATCAAAATAAATAATAACTGCATTACATGGCTGTTATTTGACTGTTTTAAGGTAAAGCACCCAAGAAAATCATATTCTAATCAAGCTACAACCAACATATTTCACCCCTTTTTTCAGTTTATAGATTCTTAATCTTAATTACCTTTTGAAAGTAGTTGCCAGTGACAGTGTTAGATACTTCCAATTTTCCCATTTCAACCTACCCTTTTTCAATGATGATGACTACCCTAATAAAATGGTTGTAATAGATTCATAAAACATACCAAACAACAGGAATGATACAGAATCCAATCACAATTTCTACACTTCAGCATGCTTATACCAAAACTAAAAATCAAACTAAAAACTCAAAATTTCACAAGGTTTTAATGCAAGCGCTTGTGTAACATAACACTACGACAGTAAAACATCAAATATGTTCCGCATAATGTAACAGAAAGTAGCCCAACAAAAGAACATCAGTCAGATGGGGAGTGAATTGTTGTTTGGTCCGAAAAGGGAGTTTCCACTGCAAATGCCTACCACATACTAATATTATTTACACAAAACATATATATTCTCATGTCAAAGTATATTCCACAAGTTAGGTTGTTAGTTGGTCTTCACATTTAAATTCTTGAATCAAGAATCCTTACATTGTCGGTTAATATTTCTACATATATGTGAAAATGTGGCAAAATACATAAATATTAGTTCTATTCTAGGTACCTGCAAGTTCATGTACGAATCCACAGACACGAGGTAACCTGAAACACAATAAAATTAGAAAGTTAATCTTCCCATTGTTACCTGACTGTCAAAATTACACATAGCTCATTGAGAAAGGGTAAGACTAATGAAACCAGGTATTATAATTTCAGGGAGTCAATCCAAAATTTCAGTAACCTTTGTATTCCATCCCCCATTTGAGTTTGACCATGACAGGCTTCCCAGTGAGATTGTTCAAGAAAGGCTTGGGGTTAACTGGTACAGTCTGCAAGCAATAAATAGAGATGTTTCAGAGCGCAGAAACGGATCATAATGCCCAAAACTAAAACTAAATCAATGCAAATTATATCATTCCAAACCAAGAAAACTGCAAACAAAGGCTGAAAAGAGAACTGGCAGTCTTTCATTTTAACCAAAAATTCATGAGGCAATGGCATGGGGGTTATCTCTAAAGCAACTAAACGAACACATTAATTTCACAATACATGCTAGACATGTGATTTTTGGGTATCCCTGACCTAGGAAAGCTCTACACCAAGGCAGACAGAAAGTTAGGCACATCAGCTTATTTTACAAGTTTTGGTGTGCTTTCATCTATCAGTATTTGCCAAATCTTAGCATGTAGTGAAATTTGGTGTTGAACAAGATGTAAGCCCATCTTCACTCAATTGTCTTAAGTTGGAATATGACATGCAATGCAAAAAACATGCGATCACCAACGAGTTTTGATATGCTAAAGTGAGGTTGCAGAGCTGGAGTAGATAACTATCCAAACACGAACAGCTCTAATTCAAATTCTAAGGCTTAGACTCCTCAATGTCAAACACAATGGGCTTTCTAGTATCACCTGACGTTTATTAACATTCCATGTTATATTGTTGGCGAGAGCAAGGAGCCCAATCACGGAAACATCAAATTTATTCTAGTGTAGGCAAGTAACAAAAAACAAATGCGACAAAAAGGAAAATTAATGTCGTATAATTGGGTTCTTCATCAGAAACAGAGAGCAGAAACTAGATCAACCCGTATTCAAAATTATAACGTATTTCAGATGCCCTAAAAATTTCCCCACCTCCTAAAAATCACAACAGCCATACTTAAACCTAGTCCATATCTCATATAACAATTGGCTTCTTCATCAGAAAAATCAAAAGAAATAACACATTCAAGTATATAAAACCTAAACGGAGAATGAAAAATCCAGAAAAACCAATAGCATTTAATCTAACCCTCCAGATTGAGTTCACGCCGAATGTACATATACATAACACGCAATCTGTAAAATTCAAGAGAGAATGAGGAGGGGAACTTACAGCCATGGCAGCTGATTTAGGGATGAGAGAGAATTCTTGTGCGGGCAATTCTCGCAGGGAGGGTTTAGGGTTTGGGTTTTAGGCTTTTTTATTTTAGCTTTGGAAATTGACCATAATGATAAACCGACGACGTAGCGTCTTTATTTATATGAATAAACTTTCACAACATGGTACAAAAATAAAGAGTTAATTTCCAAACAAGTCACTTTTCTTTATCTATTTTGTAATTTCAATGTACCACTTTCTGAAGGTTTAAACTTTCAACACTTTTATTTTGAAGAAATTTCGATACTCTTAATTTTTTTTGTATCCCCACAGCCTATTAACTTATATAAATCGTTCCTAAAAAAAACCTCTTATATAAATCGTTATGGTTTTTCTTTTTTTTAATGTGAACTCCTAATAATATTGAGGTGAAGGAGAGACTCTGAACCACTAAGCATGGAGGGCTTAATCCCCCCACCAAATAAATATTTTAAAATATTTTATAATATTAAATTATCAATATTTTATGTAGTCATTATGCAAAGTCCCGTTACCAAATCAAATCATATCAAAATTTAAAAAAAAAAAAAAAAATAGCATCCACCAAAAATTTATTGTGACTACGCCACCGTAATGAAGTCGGAGTTGGGCAGGTTGAGATTAGGCAAATTTTCTTATGAATTATATTCGTCGGGATATAAATGTATGTTCCAACCAAAACTGGGGTCACCTTACTTTAGTTTTTATTTATGTATTTATTTTGAATGATTATTTTTATTAACGAAAAAACAACTGATAATTCCAAAAAGTGCCCCTCAATTTTTTAATATGGAAATATTGGACTCAACGGGATTCTAAATTTTAGTTGATTTGCACATCATTTATAATAGAAACACACACACACACAAAACACATTTCAAGAAAATAATAAAAAAAAAAATATGTCATAACTCATGAATAATTGCACATTACGAGTTATCTTCATGTGATCATAAACAAACACAGTAAGTTAATGTCATACGCAATTGGATGGTATGATTCAGACATGACATTACATTGATAAGTAGTGATTTGAAGGTGTAAATGAATCAAATTAATGGATGTCAATTTTAGTTGACCTTCGCCTAAACAACTTTGATACACTAGTAACACCTAAGTGCTTATAATTAATAATGGTGTGATGAAGAATTCCACTATTATGATTTCAACTTCAAATTGAAATTGGCGGAATATATGGTATTATGATTTCAACTTCAAATTGAAATTGGCATGAATGGTAGACCATGTGTCACTCTTTTCCTCCTTATGTTTATTTGTTGGGAGTATCAAATCAAATATCATTGTCCAATTTTATTTGAAGCTCTAATATTAATTTTGATCGATTAATATAATCAAGTACAAAAACAATGCTAGTATAATATATATATATATATATATATATATATAATTTAGTTTATATAAAATCACTCCACAAAAAACTACAAATTAATCTGACCCGTAAATCATTGTATGATCTATGTATGCATGCATTGGATATTTATAAGTTAATAAAAACGTATTAATTATAGACCTTGGCCTTTTGATTATTTTTTGTACTTAAGTCGATTGAATTGGATATTACTTAAATTTTCCAACACATCCATTGCAATAAATCATTTGTACAGTAGAAGCAAATATAGATGCTTCCATTTTCGACCAAGAAATTACTAACAAAAATAATTGCTAAACAAAAAACTTATACCTATAATTTAAATTTTTACTATTTTATAGTACCTATAATATTTTAAATGTAATCGAACTTAATAGTAGGGAAAATGGATACAGTGGCGTCGGCAACATGTAAAGTGAAGGGATTAAGAAGTAGTAAGTGTAAAGTGCAAGCAAGCATGCGGGAGATGATGCATGTGGCTACAAAAGAAACTTCAACTTAGAGAAGACATTTGTCATTCATACAAGGCTTTGTAATTTGTATACCAACAAAAAATCCCCACTAACCTACTCATATTCCAGACAATGAATTTTGGGTTGGTGACATAGTGGGGGTAGAGAGAGAGAGAGAGAGAGAGAGAGGATGAAAGTACAGTTTTGATTAAAAAGATTGGACAACTCCTATATATTTTCAATTGGGGTTTCAATGCAACAAGTATAATAATTTATTTACATGCGTTGGATGTGAAAATTGATAAGAACATGATACACTATTGTTTGGTCTTAATTAAATTGATAATTGTTTGAATATACTTTTACTTGGCTCTATATGTACACGAAAAATATGGACGTTTAGTAATGATAACTATACTCACTATTTATAGAAAACACTGTCTAACTAATATGTATAATGACAATATGGAAAAACTGATATATATATATATATATATATGGAGTTCAATAAACTCCAACAAATTAAGTGATTTATCATTAATCACATCGTTTTGTCTCATCAGAACGCGCTTACAAGATAATATATACAGTAAAACCTCGATAAATGAATATTCTTTAGACTAGAAAAAATATTCGTTTAGTGATTGAGATTATTCGTTTATCGAACATTCATTTTTCCTCTTTGCCCATTTTTCGGGACTGGAGAAAATTATTTATTTGGCGAGGTTATTTGCTTATCGAACATTCATTTATCGATGTCTTGGCGAATTAAACAATACCTAATTATTTGGCTACGTATCACAACGTCCATACGTAAAATTTGTACTGGTGGATGACAAAATGTGGGTTGATTTGGATACGCATTAAAAAAAAGAAGGAAATTGGAAAAAGTCGTGTATAGAATAATAGACATCGATCACTATTGAAGATAACCCTAGACTGATGGCCATCCACGTTCTACTGATGCGATATGAGGCGCATTGCCTTTAAAATAATAATAATAATAATAATAATAATAATAATAATAATAATAATAATAATAATAATAATAATAATAATGTATTAATTGTTTGTGTACTGAATTGAGTATTTTATACTATATCATATCATTGTGTAACATCTTCTACTGTAGTTTGTAATTTCTTTTGTTGTTACGTGTCAATAAAATTTAAACATTTATAAAATTTTCCTTGTGAAAATTAGTACACAACTGATGGAATTTGCATAGTATAGTAATAAAATAATAAATGAGATAAAAATATACTTTTTCAATTGTCATATTTATCTTTTGACTCCATGCAAAAAATACTTCTTCAATTTTCTACATAATAATTAGGGATAAATGTGTGTCATTTTGTCCATTGTCGTGGTATATATTTTTGTACGGCTCAAAACACTTATTTGGGGACGAAACTAATATACGAGATTATTAAAATAAGGTAAAAAAGTTAGAAATGAGCAAAACTTTGAAGTTTTAAGTGCTCTAGTCAAAACTCAAATGTGAAAAGAAACTAAGTGCATGGATGGCTTAGGTTTGAAGTATTGATTGGTCCCATAATCCCATTCACTAAGTTGCTTACAGCCTCAAGTCAAAAGTGGGACTAATAGAAACGATACACCAATTAAAAGATCGATTTTAAGCCAAATATTAATTTATTTCATAATATTGTTACCATTTTTATTAATAATGTTCTTTTTTTTTTGGAAAAGCGGAGTTGTAAAAATTGAAACGTGATACCTCTTTGATTGTAAGAATATTTTTGAATTACAAATATATATATATATAAGATGTGAATATGGTGAGAACCACTCCTTATATGAGAATTAAGAATTAATTACGACCACCAATTTGCAAAGAATGAGCGGCTAGAAATAAATCTAGAAATTCAACATGATTATAGCAGAAAAGAGAGATCGGACTAGAGTCGATGTTCAATAATAGTATTTTTTTTTTCCTAAAATAGTATCTAGGAAAAAAAAATACTATACTCCAGCAACTCATCTTCTAGACCCTCGACTCTAGTCCGATCTCTCTTTTCTGCCTCCGTCTTCTCTTTTTCTCTTCACCACCACCACCACCCACCATTTCTAGTTGCTGCCACCACTACTGCTGGCCTCCATCACCACCATCATTGAACATCGTTGATGTCGTCTTCCTCTCTCTTTCTCTCTCTTTTTTGTTGACTTTCTCATTGAGTTGAGAATTTGTCAAAAATCACTTGCTCATCATAAATAAGAAAATGTGGGACATTTACACTATATAAATATATAATCACTACACCACATATAGGATGGTCTATTACACTAACATATAAGGTGAAAAATCTACGCATGCGGACGAGATTGAACCAAGAGTCCAACACCTCTTATATTCCAATGAGATACATAGTTCTAGGCATATGAAATCTAATGTAGCATATAATGTCCTTTTGCTAGGATGGAAAATACTACTGTATCACATTATGTAATTAAGCTTAGCATGGAAAATATCACATTTGGGACGTGCCATATGAAATTTCGGATGCTGATGATTTTGAAATATTAGAATATAGTAGTATATTTTAACATTTGGACATTTGTGAATAAAAAGCTCGAATATTGAGATATAAATTAATATTTTGCATAAATAAATTACCAAATTAATTTACGTAAAATTTTGTCAGAGTCTACGTACCACTACCAGTACCACTCCAAGTAATAATAACACCGCACCCACCGGCCACTTACCTACGCCACTATATCTTCTATCTCAGTTAAAATAATATTTCCGCAAAATCTTCATAAAATAATTAAATTTGATAAAAAGAAGCTACTAGAAAGCCATGCAACTTTTGGAAAAGTTGAGGTTCGCACTTCCCACTTCTATAAATAGAGCTCATGCTTTAACGTTATCGATCATGATTTAAAACACTACAATCACTAAGAGATAAAAAGAAAAGAAAAGAAAAGAAAAGAAAATTAGCTAGCTAGTGTTTTGTTACGGTATAATAATATATATAGTTAGAATTGTGGTTTATTTTCAAGATTATCACAAAATGGCACGTAACTCCAAGGTTTTCGCAGCAGCATTGTTAGTAATGCTGTTTGTGGACATTGCCTTGGCAGCTAGGCTGGGGAAAAGTGTGAAGGGTGGAGGTGGCGGCGGCGGTGAAGGAGGGGGAGGTGGTGGGGGAGGAGGGTCGGCACTTGGTTCGGGTTCGGGTTATGGTTCGGGATATGGCTCGGGGAGTGGTTCGGGATATGGAGGTTCTGATGGGGATGAATATTATGGGAATGCTGGCGGAGGTGGCGGTGGTAGTGGCGGAGGCGGCGGTGGAGGAGGTGCTAGTGGTTCTGGGTCAGGATATGGGTCGGGGTATGGGTCGGGATACGGGTCGGGGTATGGTTCGGGTGGAGGGGGAGGGAAAGGAGGCGGTGGTGGTGGAGGAGGAGGGAAAGGAGGTGGTGGTGGCGGCGGCGGTGGTTCGGCCGGGTCTGGAAGCGGTTCGGGATATGGGAGTGGCAGTGGGTCAGGATATGGTAGTGGAGGTGGAAAGAATGGTGGTGGAGGCGGTGGAGGAGGAGGTGGTGGCGGTGGTGGAGGCGGCGGCGGCGGTGGAGGCGGGGACGCTTCTGGATATGGGTCTGGGTATGGAAGTGGATCCGGATCTGGGTCTGGGTATGGACGTGGTGGTGAAAATGGGAAATGAGAGGAACCATGAGTTAATTACATGATCAGTTAATTAATGGGGGAAATAAACGTTATTTTTATTTGCACATAATTCGGTTTCAGAATGTTAGCAGTAAGTATGTAGCAATAAAATTGCATGGTTTTACCAGCCTTTTACGTTGAAATAGTGGTGTGGTGACCTCAAAACATTACATATATTATTTTCCTCATATTATGTAGTTATTTGTTATCGTTGTCATTATTGTACTCGCTTTTATGGAATAAAATTGATATTTCTTTTTCTATATGGTGCAATTATTTTGAGATTACCCATTAAATATGCATAATAAAACAAAACTTTTGAGTTGATTTTGTAATTTCAATTAGACATACAATGTTATTTTCAAATTCCGCAATGGATACTTCATATAATTCTAGTTGATCATTGCTATTAAAGAAAAGAGTTGATCTAAAATAGTACCTTCATTTTTGAATAAGTGTCACGAGCTACCAAAATTCTTGTTCTGGAATAAATGCCATCATAGATTTTTATGAAAAAATTGTGTCAAATTTATTATATACAGTATACTTAAAACAATGAAAGTATTACTTTTCTATGTATATATTCACAACAATAACAGTCTAGGGGTAAAATGAATAAATTGGCTACTACTATTATCTTAATACTTACTAGGAGACAGGATTAAAATTGATGGAGAGATACTGAAAAACGCCCACGCCTAGAAAGTCATACTACTGTAGTATGAATCAAGATATGCTGAGATTTGTTTCCATCAGACCAATGAGTATATATCTACGCCCACGATGTCGACTTTTATCCTACACTTTTGTCATATTGTGTATTCACACTGTTTTAAAAAAGAGACACCAACTTTTCATTTCGGACCAAATGGAGCATGCCTATTTTTTTATGACAAAAACTCCCGTGCAGCAATCCTGCTGACCCGACCTGACTCGGGGTCAACCCTCTTTTATCAATTTTTCTTTTTAATTTCATTTTTTTATACTTTTTTTTTGTTTGCCGCTTCTTCTATGGTCAAGATTCGAGCGAGGGGAGCTGAAGGCCCGGAGCGAGCCGAAAAAGTCCAAATTATTGTCCGCCGATTATCCTTATTTTAGTAATCGGAGTGAAGGCGGAGCCGTAAAATCGGAGCCAAAGGCTCCGTCGGGACAAAAAATCTGGAAAAAAAAATGGGGCGCGTGGACCTCACGCCCGAGTCGGTTGGGGCTCGTGGGCGGGTCGGGTCGGGTCGGGGTCCATTTCCATGGTGCATGCGTCTCCACAGGAGACCTACTCATTTTATTTTTTTCCAGTTACAACGTTTTGAATTAGTCGACTCTTTTTCCATGTACTGTAGACACATATTATGACATGGCATACATAGTTTGATCGTCAGAAACATTGGGCATATTTCAAAAAATTAGTGAAATTCGAAAATATTGATAAGTTTACAATTTAGTTCCAAGGAATGAGTGGTGGACGTATCTGCAACATAAAGAAGAATGAATCGATCTGCTGTCTCACCAGTATATTATGTTGTTTACAATGAAAGGAATAAATGTGATGAACGACATGTGGGTGGACTCCCAACTGCACTTAGAAGTTAGAAGTAACATTATCAACTTAAATTTTCAAATTCCACCATATTTCTCCACTCAGAGAGAGTGAGAGATCAGATCGTGCACTAAGGCTGGTCGCAACGCCGTCTCGAAAGCGTGGCTCGAAGGCGGCCCGAGACGGGGCGACATCGAGGCGGTGGCGTTGCAAGCCCGCGTGGCTCGAGACCGGCTCGAAGCCAGTGCGTGGCTTGCACGCGCGGCATTTTCGGATTAAAAAAAATAAAAAAATAATTGAAAAAATCGAACGTTGCGCGTTGCAACAGCTAAAATGCCGATTTAATTTTTTTATTATTATTATTTTCCTCCACTATAAATACACTCTCTCATCCCTCATTCATCTCACAAACAAAAATACAACTCTTTCTCTCTCAAATTTAACTCTCAAAAAATGTCTTCATCGAGTTTTTCATCTTCGTCGGTTGAATATGTCTAGACCGGCACCGACGACGAGGTACTGAAGATGATGGCGGACGTGGATCGACACATCCGTGTACACTTGGTGGCACAGAAAAAGAAGAAGAAGAGGGCGAGGTCGTTAGTCGACCGCGACCGTGAGCGGCGTGTGCGCTCCTACACGCCGACTACTTCGCCGACAACCCCACATACGGCGAGCACTTTTTCCGACGTCGTTTCCGGATGCATAAGCATCTCTTCTTGCGCATCTGCAAGACGTTGGAGGAGAACGTCCAATTTTCCACGCATCGACAAGATGCACTTGGTCGATGGGGGCTGACGTCAGTGCAAAAATGCACGATGGCGGTGCGACAACTAGCCACCAGTGGTGCTGCCAATGTGTTCGACGAGTACCTGAAGATCAGAGATAGCACGGGCCAGCAATGCCTCAAAAAATTTTGCCGAGCAATGATCGACCTCTTCAGCGAGCGATACCTGAGGAAGCCTAACGCTGCCGACACCACACGTCTGCTCCAAATGCACGAGGCGCGGCATGGGTTTCCAGGGATGCTCGGGAGCCTGGATTGCATGCGCTGGACTTGGAGGAACTGCCCAAAAGGGTGGGCGGGTGCGTACACGCGCGGTGATCAAGGCGTGCCTACCTTAATCATGGAGGCAGTCGCGTCGTGTGATCTGTGGATCTAGCATGCCTTTTTTGGGTGTGCTGGCTCTAACAACGACATCAACGTCCTCAATCAGTCGCCCTTGTTCACCAATGTGCTTGAGGATAGAGCTCTGCCGTACAACTTCACCGTCATGGAAAACCGATACGACAAGGGATATTACTTGAACGACGGGATCTACCCTGCTTGGCCAACACTGATCAAAGCGCCGAAGGTTGAAACTGACCCAAAGACGGCGAGGTTCAAGAAGATCCAGGAGTCGGCCAAAAAGGACATAGAGCGGGCCTTTGGAGTGCTCCAAGTCCGACGGGGAATAATCTGGGCTTCGGGTCGGTGCTGGTATACGAGGCATCTCTGAGACATCATGTTCGCGTGCATTATTTTGCAC
This sequence comes from Schizonepeta tenuifolia, assembly GCA_029490685.1. Taxonomy (NCBI): domain Eukaryota; kingdom Viridiplantae; phylum Streptophyta; class Magnoliopsida; order Lamiales; family Lamiaceae; genus Schizonepeta; species Schizonepeta tenuifolia. The sequence continues at coordinate 53,306,246 of CM055960.1, read as the reverse complement.
AACATAATAATCGAAGACGAGCGGGAGAATGCGGAGAATTGGAGAGATGACTCCGATTCTCCGTCCACTAGCGGGATATCCCGGAGGACCACTCCGATCGCCCTTAAGACCTATCTCGCTCGGGACGCCGACTTGAGAGATCAACGAAAGCACCATCGGCTTACCAATGATCTCACCGAGCACCTTTGGCGCAAATTTGGAACTCTACCGGAGTAGTATTTTTATTTATGCGGATGTAATATTTTATTTTATTTTAATTAATGTATTTTTATTTCAATTAATGTAATGTTTTATTTTATTTGAATTAATGTAATGTTTTATATTATTTTTATTAATGGAATTTTATGAATTAATTTAATGGAAATGAAGAATTGTTTAATATTAAAGTTGGAGACAGCTGCGTTGCAGGGGTGGGGTCTCTAAGGAGTCTTTAGTGGATTTTTGTGCTGGAGACACCCTTGGAGACCAACCACTAGTGGTCTCCAAGGATTTTACATAGCCTAAGTCATGCGATACAAACGGATCCTAATAAAATCATTATGGTTGTCAAAATAACCAAATTAATTGTTAGGGGGGAATGATTCCATTAAAACGTGAAATAGAGTACTATCAAATCTTATAAAGCAAAGTCAAATTCAAGCAATTAGCAACCTAGGCGTACTTTATCCTACACTCGGGTGAACACCATATTTTAAACACCACAAAGCAGGTGTGAGTGTGGCTGGTTCTTCACCCACCAGAGTGGAGTGCACGAGATATGTAGGATCTAGGAGACCCAACGAGCTAAAATGCTGCATTTCTTGTTGATGCCTAGTAATAATGCATCGTGGAATGCAAGTCACTATGCAATAATAAAACACAAGAGAATCTAAATTCTATCCCTAGATTCTAGGCTATTAATCAGATAAGTACAACGAGAGAAGCAAAATCTTCAAGAAAATAAAGTTTTACAGCACTGGTAAGACTATTTTCTTATATTTTGTTAGTGGCATTCATTGTTTCTCTTTCTTCATCTATCGTACAACAAAGTTACACAGACATTACTGGGTTATTTATATGTAATGCAATAACATCGGCCAAACATATATTCCGACTCTAGCTTGAATCAAATTCACATAGTTTCATTATAACAGATGGTATGAACAAATTAAAGGAGTTACCAAATGATGAACTGTATAGGTCATTGAAAACCTAGCATCGCAAAGCGCAGATCAAGTTCAAAACTATTACATCATCTCTCAGCAGCAGAATCAACTTTTGATAATATCATGGACTCGGCAGTATGAACTGCGCTTTCAGACCCTATGATGGTGACTTTCCTGCAATACGAGGCAGATGTGATTCCTTAATCCTTACTCGGTACTCACAATCATTGAAAAGACACAAAGCAGTTGATCGACCCATACCTATCTGATGTCCTAGGCATGAAACCCCCTCTATCGGATATTTTTATCCGAGCTCCACTAAACTGCATAGCAAGGACACAGTTGGCACCCAAATAGAAAAAAGAAAAATGAGAAGCAACATACTCACCTGATTAATCTCCATAAGATTCCTTCCTCTGCGTCCCACAACTAGTCCAATATGTTCATCTGCAACTCCGATAGTCACGGAAGTACTTCTATCTTTCTGTAGTAGCACATTGCAATTTTCCAATTAAGCCACATAAACTGAACCGTGAGAAACTTTGAAGAGGATTAAATGTGAAAGATCAACACTCCATTCCAATACTGGAGAATATAAGAAACATAACAAAGAAACTGAACCAGAATAATTATGACCAATATAAGTACATTAACAATGATATAGATTCAGAATGTACAGATTGAACAAGTACAACATTCCTACTAGGTTATCTTTTTTATTTAAAGAACAATTTTTTTTTAAATTAATATTAAAGGAAAAATGTGCATGTCCTCAAAGCCCATTGCTAGCACGGAAGAGCTTGCTTATAGCTATGTTTAGGAAGTAAACAATGTAATCATGTTTCAGAGCTGCGAAGTCTCCATAGATAGTAGCTAATAAGAAAAATCATTCAGTGGATAGGAGAAATGTAGCATGTGGTCTGTGAGCGTGTGCAACCAGAAATCTAATAAGCAGTAATAAGCCAATAACTATGGTTGACATTCATCAACTTAAAGCTGAGATCATACCCTGTTTGGTTGTCTGTTGTTCTGATAATTCCCTCCGTCCCCATTTGGTCCATAGTTCATCCCATTGTACATAAGTGATGGATAAGTGGGACAAAATAAATAATAAAACATCAAAATAAAAGGTAAACTGACACAAGATATAAAAACGTTGCTTAGAAAATATGCATTGCGACATACAACTGAAAAGAAGTGGTCATTCTAGATCAATCTCATTATACAAGAATGTAGCAACTTCATAAATTTAACAATAAAGCATTTCTGAGGCTAAATCTATCATAACTTAGTAACATCATGCATTACGTTAGTAGAAACTTTTCACGGAAATAAATGTGCGCAGAGAGAGAGGTATCTTAGAAGTGCAGGTGAATGTCTTCCAAGGGACAAGAAAAATTGTAGCTAGTATATTACACATGTAAGAGGAAGTGGATTATCATTTCTTGTTCAGGTGGAATATATTGTCCCTTCTCCACGTGTTCTTTCTCATAATTTTCCTCAAGACTACCAGACAAAATTGAGATTTCGTAAAAAAATTATTCCTCCAATTACATTTTCACTCACCTCAAGAATAGAAAATTGCAAAAGCAAAAGACACAAGATAGTGATACACTTACAAAACTAGTATATAAACAAGTACCATTAGAACTGGAAAGAGAATAAACAAGTTACAAATAAAAACCAAACCTGCATACGGAAATGGAGTTTTCGAGGACTGCCGATAATAGGGGTCCATTATCAATTTCTGTATGATTAGCTCAACTGCCCGCATTTGTTCCGCCAAAGTACCAGTTACAGTTACTGCCCTATCCTGCAAGCCAGGGTAATACATATCTTGGGGAGACATCTTAATGTCAGCTTCAGAGTCTTCAATCACTGATCTCTTTGAAAATTCAGTATAGTAAAAAAAAAAAAAAAAAAAAAAAAACAAAAACAAAAAAAACAAAAAAACAAAAAATAAAAAACGACATAAGTTAAGAAGCATGAGATTTAACAAGAATCTAAGCAACAATCTCTCCAAGCTAGTGCATACAAAGGTATACCAGAGACAGTCTATCTATACATGTTCAATGTATCACCCCATGACCAAGATCAGGTAGCATTAGTTTTCAGAATTCTGAATCAATAATCAGATGAACGTATATATTGCTGATTCTAATTAAACAAGACTATGTTCATTTCAGTATACTAAAACGCCACCAAGTTATTTGACCATTGACAATGACAGGGAAACATGATTGACAAAGATAGCACAGGTGAGATGATTAATGAAATAGCATCTAGTCATGAGACGATGGACGTGTGACACAAATAAGAATGGCCACTTCCAAACTCATCAAGTTCGGAGATGATACCCAAAAAATTTCATCTGTGTAGGTTTCTAGAAAGTCAAATAGGGCAACTCCGACACCCTCCCCCACCCGATCCCACCCTCCTAGAAAAATCAAAGACCAAATGGATAATTTTTATTTGCCTCCACACAAACTCAAGTTTGAAATCTTTGAGTTTTACTAGGTTCCTGCAAACAGTAAAACATCGTGATAAATTTATAGGACAATGAGTATTACCATCATGTATCAAGTCTAGCAAAGTTGAGATGGTCAGGGTCAAAACTAACATTGAGAAGAAATAATCCGGTGAATATTTTAGTTTTACAAACTTTTAACCAATTCCACTAACTTTTTGTTATGTTCACATCTTGATTTGTGCAATTATTTAACATTATTTAGACATGTGTGGTTTAAAACATCGAGTAGGCTTACCTTATGTTAGCACCAGCCTTTCCTATTAATCCACCATAGGAGCTATTGGGTACCACCAGTCTAGTTTTAGATTCTGGATCAATTTCAGCTCCATCCTCAGCAGCATAAAACTAATTCGAATGGATAAGATCTACTTATTAACATTTTTCATAGCTTGTATGAGAAATTCTTAAAGTTGTATCACTAACCTCATCAAGTAATCTAGATAGAATAAGATCACCTGCCTTTAATATGTCATCTACTACTCCAGAGACCATGATAATCTTATCGGATGTGCCATGAAATTATTGTTCTTGTGTACACAGTATAAGAATTGATTATATGAGAATAAATAAATGAGAGATTGATGCTTGATTACATAAATTTCAATAAATTCTATGATGTTTACAATTTTATTTCTACTACTCAACTTAAGATGTAGCTTGGACCAACTCATTCACTGCATATATTTTATATAGATGAAGAAACTATATAATTCAGTGTATTTAGCTAAATTACGTTCTACTGCATCTAAATCACACATACTAAAGCATAAATACTTCATATATTGAGAAATGTCAATAGTTGTCATGTACGCAATACAAGATTATTTCTATTGTGTACGTTAGAAAGTGGAAGTTAACTACTACTACTAAAGACATAATGAAAAAAAAAATCAAAAGTTCATGTGTACACAATAGAAGTTAACCTCTATTGAGTAAGATATAGAGTATAAATATCTTTAACTTTGTCCACAAGAACTTTCCACTGTTTTTTTATTCTAGAGCTATTTATGACTTTATTATGCATTTTTTGTGTTTAGTAAACAATTATATTTACTCTTACTTATTACACAAGCCATATGTGGCACAAAAATAAGTAAATGAATGGTGGGAGTTATATCATGTATAATTCAATGACTTAGATGAAGTTCCTAGCAATATACATAAGATGTGGCTCGAACCGCAACATTCATCGAGTACACTTTACACGCAATAAGAAACTGCTTAATTTGATTAGTTTTGCTAAGGTACGTTGTAATTCCTCAAATCACTACTACTAAATACATAAACAATTCTAATATTGAAATTAAAACAAAAGTTCATGTGTACACAGTAGAAGTTAACCTCTATTGTGTAAGATACACAGTATAAATATCTTTAACCGTGTCCACAAGAACTTTCCACTGTTTTTCATTCTAGAGTTATCTATGACTTTATTACGCGTTTTTTGTGTCTAATAAACATTTATATTTACTCTTACTTCTTACACGAGCCATATGTGACAAAAAAATAAGTAAATGAGTGGTGGGTGCTATATCACGTATAATTCAATGGCTTAGATGAAGTTCCTAGCAAAATATATCTAAGATGTGGCTCGAACCACAACATTCATCGAGTACACTTTACACACAATAATCTGATGAGTTTTGCTAAGTTATGTTGTAATTCCTCTAAACCACTACTACTAAAGGTATAAACAATTTTAATATTGAAAATAAAATCAAAAGTTCGTGTGTACACAATTGAAGTTTATCTTTACTGTGTACACTACACAGTAAAAATATCTTCTACCATGTCCGCAAGAATTATACAATTTTTCTAGATTCTAAAGCTATTTATGACTTTATTACGTGTTGTTACGAGTCATATATCGCACAAAAATAAGTAAATGAGTGATGTGTGCTATGTCACGTATAATTCAATGACTAAGATGAAGTGTCTAGTAATATACCTAAGATATGGCTCGAACCACAACATTCATCTTGTACATTTTAAACGCAATAAGAAACTACCTAATTTGATGAATTTTGCTAAGGTACATTTTAATTCCTCAAAACTACTACTACTAAAGGCATAAACAATTCTAATATTGAAAATAAAATTAAAAGTATGACTTGAGCAATTTTAATTTTGAAAAGCTCGGGAAGAATAGAGAGAAAAATACGGTGAGAAAGACGAAGAGAGAACCCAAAGAAAGGTTGGGAAAAACTACAAATAAGTTAATTTAATTGATTAAGAGATGTTTTATTAGCAAAATAAGAAAGGGAAATTTTAAGCATAGCCTCCAAATCTCTCTTTATAACCCCTACTTAAAATATAAATATAAATAATATTATTTGTACCATTTTATTCCTATATAGCCCTTTCGTTTGATCTTTAAACTATAATTACAATAACTATAATCCTAAATAATGTGAAGCAAAATTAACATAAACCCCCATCCCAACCTCCAAAAAAAAAAGAACGAATATACTGCGTTGGTTTGCAAAAATCTAGAAAATTAAACAAAAAGAATACAAAATGGCTATTTGCCGAAGGTCCAGAGTCGGAGGCGGGTCACCAGCGTCTGCTTTTCCATTGAGGGTTATTACAATTCTCAGTTCGACTCCAATGCCGAAGATTGAAATATGGGTTCTTATTTACATGAATAATTTGCAGTCGGCAGAGAGAGAGAGAGAGAGAGAGAGAGAGAGAGAGAGAGAAATCAATGGTATGCTGATGCAAAAAATTATGTAGCACAACGGATAATTATTTGAATAATTTTTTTATGGGAGAAAATTTACAGTAATCGACGAAGGGATCTGTCAAAGTGTCTATATAACTTGAATCCATTAATCGAATTCCTATTCGTATTTCGCACTAGATTGAATATTGTGAATCAGGTTTTTAGGTTGAAGGCTTCTTATGGATAAGTACACAAATGATAAACATGGATTTTCTCATCTTTATAAGCTTAATTGATGTCAATGTGTATTGAGAAATCATGTTTGGAATGAGTTTTGTACTTAAGAATTGTTAATTTGTGAAATATGATGCTCGTTCGTGCTTTGTTTGAGTTTGCAGAGAATTGAAGTCAAAATAATGCAAATTGAGCTTGATAGAATGAAAGTACAGCTCGATAGGAGTTCGTAGGTGAAAACGGATCCAAAATCGGAGTTGTAACGAGGGAGAACGAGCCGATTGAAAATTGTTGCGCGCAGATGCAGTGGCATGCGGCCTGCATGCGGCCGTATGTCAACCGCATGACAAATGCGAGAGTTGGCGATAAACCATGCGCCCTACCATGCGGCCGCATGGTAAGGCGGTTTTACGCGTTTTAACTATTTTCGAGCCTTATTTGTTTCCTTAATTAAGTTTTACACCCCCAATTGAATTATTACCTATTCCCTAGTATAAATAGGCTCCTCAGGGCTTAGATGCAACAACTTTTTACAAACTTTTACACACATCATAACTTTGGCATGTCTTGGAGATTTGGAGCTTTTGGAGAAGACAGGAGATTCAATTCCTAGAACTTCACTACGGTCTTTCTGTTTTTTTGTTTAGATTTGAATTCTTGTGTTGTTTTACCATGATTATGTGTGGCTAAATTTCTTATTATCTTATGATTAGAAAGTAGATGAATATTTGTTCTTGAACTCTGTTTTTAATCGATTAATCATGACCTTTTCTCCTTTTCTTTATTCTTGTGCTTTTTCATGCTTGATTGCTTGATCACCAATTGTGCATTCTAGTTGTGTTAATTTGATATCGAAAGAAGATAATTAATGCTTGAACTGAGAATAGGGAACATCATCTTCAATAAAGTCGAAACATCTTGAGATTAGGGTGAAGATAAAGAATCTTAGGAACAATTAGGAGTTATAAGTTAGTAATTGATTGGACACAATAGTTTCTAGCTTATAATCCAAGGTTTATTTGCCGCGACAGCGGACTTAAACTAAATTTGTGATTGTCTTAGGGAGAATCGAGTCCTTTAAATGATTAATTAATTAAAATGAGTTTGAGATTAAATATCCATTGAAATCGAAACTATAAGATAATATCTCCTTTATTTGATTCCAAATTTGCTATGCTTTAGTTAACTTTTCATTTACTCTGTTATAATTAGTTTAACTAAAATCCTTAATCAAGAGTTTAAATAGTGAATGTCAATTGAAAGCAGTATTTTTGGATCTTGATTTCAATCTCTGTGGATTCGACCTTATTTACTACAATTACAATGTGCAATTGCAGTGTTAATAAAATAGTGAACAAGTTTTTGGCGCCGTTGCAGGGGATTGAAATTAAGATTTGTGATATTGAGATTAAATTGATTGAGACTAGTTTAGACATTTATTTTCAGTTTGTTTATTTTAGTTTAATTTCTCATTTCTCTTTGTTTTGTGGTAGGTAGTTTATGCTCACACGTGCTAGTGGGGAAGAACTAGTACCGTTTGATCATGAAATTGAAGCTATTGCTCGGCGTAATAACGTTAGGAAGAAGAAGAAGAACATGGCTACAACTGAGGAAGTAGCAGCTCTTAGAAGGACTATTGATGAGCTTGTGGCTCGAGAAAAGGAGCGAACGCGTCGTCCGACGCCTATTCCGTAAATGTCCCAACCATGGTTTCGATGCTCATAATCGCATTCTTATGTTCTACAATGCTTGCTCGGTGGATTCAAGGCAAAAAATGGATTTTGCTGCCAACGGGGCTATTCTGGCAAGAGGAAGTGATGAGGCTCTTGAGATTATTGAGAGATTGGCGGCAAACAGTTATCAGTGGCCAACAGAGAGGCTTCAGGTTCGGAAGGTGGCAGCAACGCAGGGGGCCGATCCCCTGGAAATCTTGACTAATCATGTTGTCAATCTCACCAACAAGATTGATTCATTGAGCTTGAGGCAACCACAACACCAAATTGTGGGGCAAGTGCGGATGGAAGGGACTAATTGGGTGAACAATATGAATGGAGAAAATTTTCGAGGAAATCAAGGCCAATACTATCATCCCAATCAGCATTGAAATCTTTCTTATGGAAATCCGAACAATGCATTGCAGCCCCGCCTGGATTTTCTGCTACTAATGGAGTCATTAATGAGCCAAAGAAGGAGAGCACCGATGATTTGCTCAGAAAATATATAGCCATTAATGATGCTAAATTTGGGAAGATGGAGTCCTCTATTGGAGCTTTGGAGACTCACATGAAGATGATGGAAACTCAACTGGGACAGTTGGCGACCTCGATTGGAGGGCAACCTCAACAAGAGCAATTCCCGAGTAACACGGTTGTCAATCCAAAAGAGCATTGCAAGGCCATTAGTTTGAGGAGTGGTACTTCTTGTGAAGGACCGAAGATGCCCAGTGATGCCCCAAAGCAAAGGGTAGAAGAAGAGGTTGTTGAGGAAGAAGTGCAAGAAATTCCAAAAAACAAAGCAGTGGATGAACCGACTCCTCACTCTAAGCCGGTTTCGATACCATCATCTCCCTCTACACAAGTGGTGACTCTGTTTCCTCAAAGGCACCAAAAGAAGAAGGACGATGCACAATTTTCTAGACTTTTGGATATTTTTCGGAAGGTGTATATTAACATTCCATTGGTGGAGGCTCTTCAAAACATGCCGAGATATGCTAAGTTCCGCAAAGATGTGATTTTTCAGAAGAAGAAATTAGGGCTTAGATGCAACAACTTTTTACAAATTTTTACACACATTATAACTTTGGCACGTCTTGGAGATTTGGAGCTTTTGGAGAAGACAAGAGATTCAATTCCTAGAACTTCACTACGGTTTTTCTGTTTTTGTGTTTAGATTTGAATTCTTGTGTTGTTTTGCCATGATTATGTGTGGCTAAACATCTTATTATCATATGGTTAGAAAGTAGATGGATATTTGTTCTTGAACTCTGTTTTTAATCGATTAATCATGACCTTTTCTCCTTTTCTTTATTCTTGTGCTTTTTCATGCTTGATTTCTTGATCACCAATTGTGCATTCTAGTTGTGTTAATTTGATATCGAGAGAATAGGGATCATCCTCTTCAATAAAGTCGAAAGATCTTGAGACTAGGGTGAAGATAAAGAATCTTAGGAACGATTAGGAGTTATAAGTTAGTAATTGATTGGGTACAATAGTTTCTAGCTTATAATCCACAGTTTATTTGTCGCGACAACAGACTTAAACTAAATTTGTGATTGTCTTAGGGAGAATCGAGTCATTTAAATGATTAATTAATTAAAATGAGTTTGAGATTAAATATCCATTGAAATCGAAGCTATAAGATAATATCTACTTTATTTGATTCCAAATTTGCTTTTTGTTTTGCTTTAGTTAATTTTTCATTTACTCTGTTATAATTAGTTAAACTAAAATCCTTAATCAATAGTCTAAACAGTGAATGTCAATTGAAAGTAGTATTTGTGGATCTTGATTTCAATCTATGTGGATTCGACCTTGTTTACTATAATTACACTGTGCATTTGCAGTGTTAATAAAATAGCGAACAACAAATTTGCCCGAAACAAGAGTCGAATGCATTAATTAACCTAAGAGGTTGTAGTTGTGTGAAGTTGGGGGCTAAATCTAAGATTTTTGAATTACAGTTTGCCGGCTATGTTAGATCGATGAATTGAAGTTATTTTAGAATTTATTTGATAGTCACCATTTAATTATAACAAATTTAGAGGTTATAAGAATAAAATAGTCAAATACTATAATTTATATTTATTAAAAAAAATAGGATGACTATAAAAAAAGATTTGGGGGCTATGTTTAAAATTATTCAATAAAAATTGAAACGTTAAGACAAACGTTTTATATTCTTAGGGTTGTCAACTTTTTAGTAAAAATTAAATGAATTTTTAAACCCATAGTGGATGCTCTCATCTCATGATGCTAATTAAACATAATATTGAATTAGATAAATTTAAATACACTGAGTTTAAACTGATTCAAGATTAGTTTAGTTAATTATAAAATTTTCAGATACTTGATTTAAAAAAAAGAATTACACTATTTTTGTCATCATAATACGGAGCAATTCATATAACTTCGACAAACTCAATCTCAGCCATCCATGAATCGTTTAATCAACGGCTATTCACCACCATCCGCGCCCTAGAAATCCACCAATAATATCAATGCGGGGCTTTATTCCAATATGCCGCCGTAAGCAATAATCTATACCGTCCAATTGCACCATACATAAACGGCTCAGATCACAATCCGCGCCTAAAGTAATCCACCAATCACAAATCATAATCTCCCAGCTATATAAAGCCCCTTTTCCCATTCCTCATCTCACCGCACAACGCAAATCAATCTTCAGAATCCACAAAAGAAAATTCTCCACACCCAAAATGGCACCAAAGGCAGAGAAGAAGCCAGCTGAGAAGAAGCCAGCCGCCGAGAAAGCTCCGGCGGCGGAGAAGGCACCGGCAGAGAAGAAGCCAAAGGCCGGGAAGAAGCTGCCGAAGGACGGCGCCGCTGCTGCCGGTGACAAGAAGAAGAAGAGGAACAAGAAGAGCGTCGAAACCTATAAGATCTACATCTTTAAGGTCCTGAAGCAGGTCCACCCCGACATTGGGATCTCGAGCAAGGCCATGGGCATCATGAACAGCTTCATCAATGATATCTTTGAGAAATTGGCGCAGGAGGCGGCGCGGCTTGCTCGCTACAACAAGAAGCCGACCATCACCTCTCGGGAGATCCAGACCGCTGTGAGATTGGTGCTTCCCGGTGAACTAGCGAAGCACGCCGTGTCGGAGGGGACGAAGGCGGTGACGAAGTTTACTAGCTCTTGAATTAGGTCTGTTTCTGGTTGAAATTTCTATGCTGCTTTAATTAGGGTTTGGAGATAGGGATTTTGATCCTCTGTTTTTGTTGTTGCTCGCCCCTGAATCGTGAATATAGAACATTACTTTTTCGTAACTGGTGTTTATTTAGTTTTTGGGTGTTGATTATCTGTTAAATAAACTTCGACACTGTCCAATATCGATGAAATGCTATGGTATGTGCCAAATTGATTAAATTGTGACTTTATTAATTGTTAGCTAAACCTTATATTTCTAATTTGCTTAACACGATTCGCCAATTTAGAGTTTGATCATTGTACGGGTTAAATAAAAAAGCTCGAATTAGTTGAAGATTTGTAAATTGAGGTTTGAGACATAAGATGGCCAAGAACTTTTATAGGGTATTTGGCTAAATTTTTTCTAAAAAGCTTAGAATCTTCAAGAGCTTGTAAGCTCATTGAAGAGCTTACAAGATGTTTTGCCTCAAGAACTTATAAGCTATTCAAGTGGGGATAAACAGAGAGAGGGGAGAAAGAGGGAGGGGAAAAAATTAGAGAGCAGAAACAGAAGGAAATGAGGGGAAGAGAGAGATAAGAGAGAAAAAAAATTATAGATCAGATAGAGAAAATAATTAGATATAGAATTTAAGAATAAAAAATTACTTATTTTTTATTTTATTTATAAAATAAATATTTATTTCTTTAAAATTAAAAAGATTGGAAGTAAGTAAATTGAATGTTGAGGATAACATCTTTAAAAGAAAAAGTTGGGGTAGAGGTTGAGGAGCTTTCAAGCTCTTGGAGCTTTTTTCTTTTTTTGCACTTATAAGTTCTTGAAGAACCTTTGTTGCTAAACATGTTGCTAGAGCTTATAAATTATTTAAAAGAACTTTTAAGCTTAGTCAAACACCCTAGTCTTGTAATTTGATGGTGAAATTTCTGCCAAAGGTGAAAACCCATTCTCTGCGACAAAAATTAAAATCTCAACTTGTAAAAACCTGCATTTGCGTTCTTACTGAGATTCTTTTATTGTACTAAATATGTTGGTTATTTTGAAATATAACCCTATACTTTTTGTAATTATTTATGTTAGAATGTGGGCGTTAAACATGGCCCAGACCAACACATTTTTGTGGAGCTGGATCTGATCCAAAACATAGCCCGTTTTCTAAAAAAGAAGCCTAAGTTTGGGCTGGAGTAAATATAATAAGGGTAATTCTAAATATAACCCCTAATTTACTTTTTGTAGTTTCCAATTTAAAATATAATTAAAAAAAACAAATAAAGTTACTCTTTACTCCAACCCCCATTAAAAAGTTTGGTCTACCACGTCGCGGCCAAGTTCATATGACTAATTTTCCTGTGGTGCGGCAACGGCTTGTGGTTGTTCGACAGTTCCGGCGCTTTAGCATCACCTTCTAGAGCCTTATGAGTCATTGGAGTGAGTCACGCAGACTATTTGAACAACTTGTTGGGATCAAAACCTTGTCCAGTTGACCAATCCTTATAGTGTTCAAACATCTTTACGGTTGGTATTAAATTAATTAAAAATTAAATTTATTGATATGAATTTCCCCCTAATTTGGCTGCACACTTTAAATCAAAAGAACGAAATGAGTCTGATAATACTGAATCAAGGAGCACTCCGAAGTCCACAATGTGAGCTTGATTCAGGCGATAAACATCCGTCCCTATGTGTGCTTTCATAAAACGTTGGGGCTATGGGGGACTTGAGAAAAAAAAATTAAAAACAGATAACATTGGGTGGAGGCTACAATAAAATAAAGGGTCATATGGTTAAAAGAGTAAATTCGTAAATATTTTTGTTATTTTAAAAAATAAGTGGCTACAGAGAGTAAATTGAGGGTTATGAATAGAATTTCCCATATACTCCCTCCGTACGCGTAAAAATGCCCTACTTACCACATTTAAAGTGTACACCAAAAAATGTCCATTTCACTTTATGGACTTATATACCCTAAAGAATCTTATTTATTTACACTCATTTGCTATTGATGGACCCATCTTCCAACAACTTTATCACTACCATTTGTCAATACCACTATCTTTTTATCAATATCACTACCCCTACTATTTAACTTTTAACCCACCCATAACAACTTTACCAACTTTCTTAATACTTGTGCCCAGCCGTCAATGGGGCATTTTTTCACGTATGGAGGGAGTAATAATCATCATAACATATATAATAGCGAAGTTTACGTTCGCACTACGTGGCGCGTTCACGATTATTCATTATTTTTTTATCTTAATTCTCACACAATTTAATTATATAATAATAACAACATCACATTTATCTATCAATTTATATAATAATTTATATCAAACTCATAATCTCAATTCTCACGCGGCTCATAGATAGTTTTTATACTATATATTTAATACAAAATAATATGTATGAAATTTTTAATCTCAATTATATATTTTTTATAATTGAGAAACCCACATAGAAATTTTAATATTTTTCACCGTCAGTAAAATATAATAGCGAAGCTTATGTTTGCACTACGTACCATGCTCACGTTTCTCTATTACTATTTATCTTAATTCTTGTATTTTCGGCACTATTTATTCATGAAAATAATACATATATTCAAACTCTATTCGTGTAATAATAGATATCAAATTTTTAATCTATTATATCAATTCTCACAAATATAATTACCACACAATTTGATTGTATAAAAATAATAATAATAATAATAATAACAACAACAACAACAACAACAACAACAACAACAACAACAACAACAACAACAACAACAACAACAACAACAACAACAACAACAACAACATCACATTTATCTATCTATTTATATAATAATACACAATAATTCTATCAAGTCACACACGGTTGAACCATCGGTCGGTTCAAACATTAATCAACTTTCAAATTAAATTCATAATAGAGAGTACTCTTCTCCAATTTGCCTCCAAAATTTCCCTCCCACCCAAACCCCATCCGAAAAATCGATCCACAAAGACCCCCTCCCGAATTTCACTTACATTCACACCCAACTCCAAACCTTTTAATTTGACTAGCGATGAAAGTTTCGAAAGGGTATGCTTGTCAATAACTAAACTTCTGAAATTAGAAAATTAAATTATAAATTAAAAAAATACGTAACATTTCTATTTTGTCACTGTATAGCTGGATATAGTATGTTCAAATAGCAATATCCTTTTTAAAATAGTGATGTTTACATTCAACTACGTGACGCGCTCTCGATTTGCTATTCATATTTATCTTGAATTATTTATTTTGTGCATTATTAGTTCACATATATATTAGAGCTAATAGTGCAAAATAGCCCTTTTTCTAGCAAAAAATATTAAAATGTCACTCACATTTTAAAAGTTGTAGAATAGCTTTTAGTTTATGAAATGACATAAATACCCTTAATGAGTATATAAGAAGGCTAACTTTAATTTGAATCATACAAGAAGACTAGTTTCTTGTATGAATTTCCAGCGAAAATTTCCGGCAAAAAAAAACCGGCCAATAATTTCCGACCAAAAAATTCCGCCGAAAGTTTTCCGACAAAAAATTCCGGCGAAAATTTGAATCATACACGAAGTCTAAGTTCATGTATGCATTATACATGAAAACTAATTTTCGTGTATGCATCATACACGAAGACTAACATTCATGTATGTATTATATACGAAAATTTTTGCCGCAAAAAAATTCAAATTTAAATCGTACGTGAAGATTAGTTTTCGTGTATGCATCATACACGAAGAAAAAAACATACACGAATACATATCTCATACAAGAAAAAACGCATAGAAGAACGATCTCATACACGAATGCATACACGTATACATGAATGCATACACACATACAAGAACAATCTCATATAAGAAAAAAAAAATGCATACAAGAAGAAGACCGCCGTCCCCGGAGAAGACCGTCGTCGCCGGAGAAGATGACCGCGGGAAAATTTTTGCCGGAGAAGACGACCGTCGGAAATTTTTCGCCGGAAATTCATACATGAAGTTTAATCTTCGTGTATGATTCAAATTAATGTTAGCCTTCTTGTATACCTATAAGGGTAGAAAAATCATAAAAGAAAACAAAAGGCTATTTGGACAACGTTTTTTTCAAAGTGACAAAATTTATTTTTTGTTCTTAGGAATGGCTATTTTGACTTTTTCCTCATTATATTATGTAATATTCTAAGTTGTATTTATGTTATTATTTAATTTATTGTAACTTATCTAATATATTTTTCTCGAATTTATTTTATGTTCTGTTAATTCATAATTTTAAACTATTTATTTATCTAATTAGAGTGTATCACGTACTCCCTCCGTTTTCGAAATGGTTGCCACATTCTGAACAATACGGGTTTTAAGAAAATGGTACTCCCTCCGTCCATTAATTCTGTACCCATTTAGTGCTGGCACGGAGCTTAAGAAAAGCTGATAAAGTGGAGTTAGTGGGATAAAGTTGTTTTTGAGGGGTAGTGATAAAGTAGTAGTTAGTGGAATAAAGGTTGTTAGTGGTGGGGCCATAGTGAAAAAGGTAGTGATAAAGTGGTAGTTAGTAGAATAAAGGTGTGGGTCCAAGTGGCAAAGGGTAGAAAATAACATGAATTAGTAAGGGTAGATGGGTACTTTTATACAAATGGGTATAGAATTAATGGACAGATAAAATGGAGCAAGTGTGTACAGAATTAATGGACGGAGGGAGTAGATAGTAGTGAATTATAGCGAAATATTATTGTAAACGGAGTAAGGATCACACAATAAATGTGAGTGGAATAGCAAAAGTGGCAACCATTTCGTGGACAAACTTAAATGCCAAAAGTGGCAACTATTTCGCGGACGGGGGAGTATATAATATTCCATATCTACAATTAATAATCAATTCATATAGTTCGCTAATGTAATACTCTAAATATCTTTAATTGAATTGCTATATTCATGAACTATAAGTTCTAAGTTCAAAAAATACCTAAAATTCCAAACACCAACCGTGGCATACAATAAAAAATTTGTGAATCATGCAACCACACAATAAATTGTTTACTTCAAAATAAATTAATAGTTAGAGTTAATATATATAACTTTTGAAATAATTTATAAATAATAATTGAAAGTGGCGTTGTTTTACAACTTAGAACTACTATGTTTGATTGATTTATTTATTTATTTTTTGAGTTTTTCAAATTTGATGGAGTCTCCATATGACTAATAAACAATAAATTAGAATTCACATATATAGTGATTCAATAGAAATTTATTAGTACTTTCGTTTATTTTAGTTGAGATTAACTAATAGTTAATGATTGATTACAAATCGCATTTATAGAAATGGATTAGACATTCCATTGTGTTATTGTTATTAAAATAAATTATGCTAGATTTATATTAAAAAGTATTTAACTCATGATTGGTGAAACATTTACATCTAGCTATATTTATTTTATGCGTAGTAAAATTCGCACGAATAAAAGTACAAGTAAAATACATTTGTATCTTTATTCAAATACATATAATATGTACACAAATTATAAATTGAAATAGTGGACAGAATGAATGAAAAAATAAAGGAATTATAAAATGATTCAAATAATATCAAATAGATTTTATTCACACTTATATAAAAACGGATAGCAAACCAAATGCTACTAAAAATTTGGATTCGAAAAGTAAAATGATTTTCTAAGTTTCCATAATTAACCATAAAAAAAAGTAAATTCAACAAACATATCCTAAAAAATAAATTAAAACTATAAGATAATTAAAAAAACTTAATAAGTTTTCGTTTTTTTTTGTTTGAGTTGAAAATGAAAATGAAAATGTTCTGGCTAGACTCGAAAAAAATGTGTTATTGCCCTTGCTAAATTTTTTTGGACATCTCTCATTTTTGACACCTTTACTATTGGTCTAGCGCTATTTAGAATTCTTTGTAGTTTTATATTAACGCTATTTTATTAATGAACGAGGACGTGTATAGATAGTAAGGTTGCATTTTTAATCGAGTTTAACATGAAAACGTGTATAGAAGCACCACACACAATTTAATGGAAAAGCAAATAAGTATTTTAAGGCCTATTAAAAAAATGTTATTGTAAATTCCTACAAATATCAATTGATTGTTTTATACGGTTAAGAATTTAGAGCACCATATTAATCGATATGCTATACAACTTTTTTGTTTTCTTTTCTTTTCATTTTGTTTCTTATTTTCCTACTGATAGACAAAAGAAAAAGAAGTATAAATTTCTCAGTCTTTTAACTAAAATTAGCAATATTAATAAACCTAAATTAATAGCCAGTTTGGATATATCGGAAAAAAAAAAAAATTTTGATCGTGTTAAAATATTCATCTGAGAATAAATTGCAATTGATAAATTGTCGAGTCATGAAATAATTTTTTTGTATAGTTTTAATATAAATTTATTTTAAATAAATATAATTTGTTTAATTACCTTTTATGTATACATATATTATAGTGTAAAATGATTCCCGTCCATTTTTCAACGGGTTACTTACTAGTATCCATAAATACTGAAGTGTTGATGCATCCCACCTCATTTAACATTGATTGGAGATAGTGACATAAGCCACTTTATATGATGGATCAACCCTCTCCCTCAAATGGCCTTTTAAGGAGTATAATAAACAAATTGAAAATACAAGATGATTTCTTGAGATGGAACAGGGGTTTTTATATAAGAAAATATAAGAAAAAACCATGTATTTTAAAATACTCCACAACAGATAAATTTCAATTCCATCTACTTTATTATTCATTAAATTATGTTTAACAAATTCAATCTGGACATGTAAGGAGATACAAATCGCAAAGTATCACATCGGAATTTATTCAAACAGATGTAACTAAATAGTTAAGAAATGAATCCATAGCTCCAAAATCATCAATCATGCAGCCTCATTGCTTTCTCTCAACAGCCATAACAGTTAAAGTGAAGCCAACTCCCATTGCCCCACAACTTCAGTTTGATGGATACAAATGCAAAACCTTCGAACAAATCCAAATAATCAAACTTAACAAATTCAAATAAAATCCTCTTCTCCATATACCACTCAACATCTGAACACAGAACATGCAACTAGAAAAGATGAACTACACATTCTTACTAGACTTGAGCTGGTGAGCTAGCTAGCTACTTCATGATGCACAATCTACGAGCAGCAACGGGCAATTTCAACACTTTCAGCCACCACTGCACCTTGAATTGGTTGCTTTAAATAACAAGTAACACATGATACTCATCACAATGAAACCGAGAATGTTAAAGACACAAGCAACATTTTTTGCACCACTCCTTCACAGATAGTTACAAGATGTTCGCAATCAAAAACATAAACTCCAGAATTCAATAGAAACACACTAACTCTCATCTCCCGTGCAAGTCACAAAACACACAAAATTCTTTTACCGGATAAGTATGAAGCATAGTAGCAACAAAAATCGAACAAATTACTAACACAAAACAAATTTCAGATCGAGAGGAATCAGCTTCGAATAAGCATTAATCAGGTGGACTATTCATTTCTCAGATGCTCGGCACATACACAATTAAAATTGGTTGCACCAAGAGAAACACCTAAAATGAAAAACAAAGCCCATCAGCAGTACCTGTCAGAATCATCATCTTCCTTCTCATAACCATATCCAAATTAATGACATATTTCTCAAAATCAAGAACCAAATAACATAGGTCAAGTTGGGATCCAATGCACACAAAATCAATAGACTAACAAATTAGCAATACTAAAAATCAAACAACATACAAAAGTTATATGATAAAAATAAGTATTTGTGGTATAAGTAAGCATCAGATGAGCCAGGCAACAATCATGTCCGAGGCACAAGTCTAGATCACCTGCAAAGGACCCGCCATACTTTTTCCTCATTAAGTCATCTAGATGCATGAAAACTAAAGATCAAATCTCAACAAGGTTGTGTTAACCAACCTTACGAAAGATAAAAAAATTGAAGTAAAATAAAGCTTCAGAAACAGTTATAAGAAATTAAATTCCATGAAATCAATTAAATTGCTTCGAACCAAAATCCGCAGCATTGTAATTTAACCTCATTCTCACCCATACGTTTCAGAGACTGCACAGATTAATAATTCAACGATATAACCAGCTAGATTCAGAACATTGTGCTGTATATCTTTTCCCAAACATATCCCAGGACGTGTCAGCATCGAGCTTATGGCCAATTTTCAAATATGTAAATAGCATTTTTTGGCAAAATATAAAAAAAATCGAAAAATTAATTAACTTGTCTTAGAGAAAGGGATATTGGGAACTGATTTAGCAAGCAGAAGGCGGAGTAAATTGCCTCTGTAAATTAAATCCCAATATCTCACAAGCAGCAAATAATTTTACGGTTTCGGGGAGAAGATAAAACAGCTAGTTACCAAAGGCAGAGAAGAAGCCGGCCGCCGAGCAAGCTCCGGCGGCGGATAAGGCACCGACAGAAAAGAAGCCAAAGACCGGGAAGAAGCTGCCGAAGGACGGCGCCGCTGCTGCCGGAGACAAGAAGAAGAAGAAGAGGAACAAGAAGAATGTCGAAATAGATCTACATCTTCAAGGTTCCGAAGCAGGTCCACCCCGATATCGGGATCTCGAGCAAGGCCATGGGCATCGTGAACAGCTTCATCAACGATATCTTTGAGAAATTGGCGCAGGAGGCGGCGCGGCTCGCTCGCTACAACAAGAAGCCGACTATCACCTCTCCGGAGATCCAGACCGCCGTGAGATTGGTGCTTCCCGGTGAACTACGCCGTGTCGGAGGGGACGAAGGGGTGACGAAGTTTACTAGCTCTTGAATTAGGTGTGTTTCTGGTTGAAATTTCTATGTTAGTGTCGCTTTAATTAGTTATTAGGGTTTGGAGATGGGGTATTTTGATCCCCTGTTTTTGTTGTTGCTCGCCGGCCCCCAATCGTGGATATAATTACTTTTTCGTAACTGGTGTTTATTTAGTTTTTTGGGTGTTGATTATCTGTTAAATAAACTTCGACACTGTCCAATATCAATGAAATGCTATGGTATATGCTAAATTGATTAAATTGAGAATTTATGATTCACGGACTCTTCAAAATATACTACGTAGCCGTATCGAATTCTCGTTAGGATGCAATTTTTGTCGAATTCTCATGCGATTCGCACTGGATTAGCCACGTGACGTATCCTTCCAAATAGAAAATAAAAAACAATCGGATTTGCGAATCTCGTGCAGAAAAGTGTGAATCTTATTGATGATGGGGTTGTATGAGTTTGTTGAAGTTTATTTGAATTATGACTTCTATATTTAAATTGTTATTATATAGCTTAGTTAAATTAATTGATATAAATTCTTAAGTTTTGAGCAAGAGAAAATGTGAATTACACATATTTAATTTATAAAAAACTTGAATTTCTATATAATTTATCAGTATTATATATATTTAAATAATATTAACTAGACATATCATTGTCGAATCGCACTTTAAATTTTTTTAAATTTTGTATCCTCATACCCGTATCATATCGCCTCCGCACCTGCTCCCTCGCACCGGTCCAACATAGAGTTTGATCAATGCAGAAGTTAAGTTTTAAAAACGTTTCGCCAAATTCGCAAATTGCACATGTTTAAAAAAAAACGTTTTGTAAAATCAAAACGTTTTAATTTTTTACAATTGAAGTCCGGTGACTCGTTTCTCCCAACTTAAATCTTGCGTGGCAGTCGGAGTTGACACGCTGGACTTGCCGGAAGCCAAAACGACGTCGTTTCGAATTTAATAAAATAAAAAAAAAACAAAAAAATATTTTTTTCCCACTCACCCTTCTCCCCCATCTCATCCCTCTCCCCCCACCTCACCCTTCTCCCCATCTCATCCCTCTCTCTCTTGCCTCCCCATCTCCCTCCTCACCCTCTCGTCCGCCGCCAGCACTGCAACGATAGGGAAAGAAATACCCGAGTCAAAGCAACGGCGGCACAGGCCAACTCAAGGCAACGGCGGCGCAAGCCAACTCAAGGCGGCTTTTGAGGAAGGCCTGATATTCCTTGGAATCGGGTGATATATTTGCATTGAGCCCGACGTCAACAGAATGGTGGTTGCCTTTGATCTCGACGCCGTCGTCGTTTTGCGGGGGTTGAGTCGAGGAGGAGGACGACTGTAGGGTGGTGGTGGCGGCCGTCCGATCGGTGGCGGAGGCCTCCTGGAGGTAGCGTTGGAACGCCCACTCCGATGAGCTGCGGTTCATCCCTAGATTAGATTGGGCAGTGCTGGCGGCGGACGAGAGGGTGAGGAGGGAGATGGGGAGGATAGAGAGGGAGGGATGAGATGGGGAGAAGGGTGAGGTGAAAAAAAAATTGTTGTTTTTTTTTATTAAATTCGAAACGACGTCGTTTTGACTTCCGGCGAGTCCAACGTGTCAACTCCGACTGCCACGCAAGATTTAAGTTGGGGGAAACGGGTCACTGGACTTCAATTACAAAAAAAATAGAACGTTTTGATTTTACAAAACGTTTTTTTAAAAACATGTGCAATTTGCGAATTTGGCGAAACGTTTTAATTTTACATGCAATTTACCCTATTATTAATTGTGAATAAATCATTCATCTGCATGGATCAACGTTACTCGGGTGCAGCCATAGTATGAAAAACATATTATATCTAATAAAATCGTGATCAAAGACCATATTGTGTTGAATTTAATAAACTTATCAAATAAATATAGGCAAAGCATCACATGCAATTAAGTAACCAAACCCAATTATGAGAATTTTAAATGATAATTGTATAGTTTCGGAGTAACGAAATACACACTGTACAGAGAGAATGATAGGATTCAATCGATACATACCTTATGAACACAGAGACAGAGAAAGAGAGAGAGAGAGAGAAACAAAGGAGAGATTGGTGAGAGAGAAGAAGAGCAGAGGAGGAAGGTTTTAAGTAGGAGACTAGGAGTTGGTTTCTTGGACAAGGGGCACGTTTTCTTCCGTTTCTATCGGTTTGTATTTTGAACAATACCCGAAAATTTTCTTGTTATTTTTCCTCTTAAAAAGTATATTTTATAAATTTTTTTTACACAATTATTTATTTAAATCTTATAACTTGCACCTAAAATTATTTTACGGATGAGCATGATTTTATATTTATTCAATTAATTTTAATAAGTAGTATAACTCTCCTTTCCTTTTTGTCGGAGCTTATAAATAAATTGTGTATATAAGGTTCTAGTGCATATTTAAAAAGAAATAACTTATTGTGTAATAATAATAATAATAATAATAATAATAATAATAATAATAATAATAATAATAATAATAATATGTTTGTCCATATAATCTTTTCTTGGAGAAAAAAGCTACTTTAGTAAATAGCTTGGCACAATTTTTTCATGCCTTTTTATTTTGTTTACACGTAAACATACACTTTTAATTTTAGTTAGATGTTTTAGAAATTATTTGCACCATAGATGGATCAATACGCAGCTATATAATATATATTTATATGCTTATTAAGTGAAGTCGAATAAAGTATACATAAGATTAATGCATGTTTCTTTCCGACTTGGGGAGTCACTTCATTCGTGTTTATAATGTAGTATAATAATGGATGTGATAATGTACTTTTATCTAGTATGCTGGTTAATAAGAATTCGCATATATTTGCTAATTCATAATAATCTTATTGTTTGTTATTTCACTACACATAAATATGCATCATGATTGTTCATAATCATCTATAGGGTTGGAACGCAGAGCTTAACTATATAATTTGCAAGTTTCTTCAAATCGACTCAAGAAAATTAAGGTGGAATTTAAAGTTGCAGTTATCATTTATTTGTTAAAGACCACTTATTGAGAGGCTGGTCAGAGGGATATTCCCACGGATGACTACACGTTGAGCATGGCTTTGAATTGCTTCTGCAGTCTGAAACGAGTTGATTTTAGATTTGCTATCTTAGGCAGCTTTTTCAAGCGTGGCTACGAACCAAATGTAGTAACATTCAACAATCCCATTGATGGGCTTTTCTTGGTTGGAATCCTTTATGTATATTTTGCACAAGTTATACGTGTTCAATGCAGGCAGAGCCTTCGGACTATACGAAAAAGAAGTTATAGCCTCCAGACTATTTACAAAAGTGATAGTCTTTGAGTTATTTAAAAACAGTTATGGCCTCTAGACTATTTACAAAAGAAGTGATAGTGGGTTATTTACAAAGTAATGATAGTCTTTGGGTTATTCACTAAGAGCATGTACTACAAGGGTCTTGTTAGACCTAGGTCTAAGCACTGGGAAGCGTGATTTTAATGATTGGTGGTGTTGAGTTAGACATAGTTGATTTTTTCACTACAATGGGGTTGAGTAAAACCTAGGTCTAAGCACTGGGAAACGTGATTTTAATGATTGAATAGATTTTATTTTGTTGTTTTTTTTATTTGTAATAAATATTATAAAAACTAACTTAATTAAATTCAGAAATTAATAAATGACAATTTTATTGAATTTAAAAAAAAACTACAACATACACTAATTAAAAAAAATACAATAATTAAAAACTACAACATTACAATAATTTTTTTTTTTAAAAAAGGACAACTACTCCTCCCAATTGAATTCCCTTGCAAGTTTGCGGCGAACATTTTCGTACCTCGCCTTTTGCTCGGGACTCATATTCGACGTGTCGGCAATATAGATATTGAACGCCCACTCCTCCCTCGATTGCTTGTTGAGGGATGCCAACTCTTCTGCCGCCTGCTCCCGTAGCGCATTTTTGCCCTTCCTCCCTTTCTTCGCCGCTTTCACTCCTTCGGGTCGAACCTGCAGAGTGTTTGCATCGCTCCCGAATGTGGTGGATGCGTTGCCGCTGGCAGACGAAGTATACTCGCCGGATTCATTTATCTTCGTCCGCTTTAGAGCTGTTGGCTTCTGAGGGTTGGTGAAAGTCGGGATATGCCTCAAGAGCTCCCACGCAGCCCTATACGGGAACGGTTTGTTGAACTTCTCAGCGTACAAATCTTGGGCCCCTGTGTATAGATCAAAGTAGTTTTCCCTGCTTCCGAGCTCGTTTTCTACTTGGATGTAGATGGCGGCGAAGTTCTGGATCTGTTTCTTGGCGCGGCCCCATGCGCTCTTCATCGCACTCTTTTCTCTTGGGTGGGCGGGTGCTATGAACTCGTTGAAACGGTTCATTATTTTCTCCCAAAACACGCTTGAGGTTTGGTAATTGCTGGTGATCGCGTCCATCCCGAAGTCAACGTAGCACTTTGCGAGGTATTCAATCTCAACGGGCGTGTAGTTAGGACCTCGCGTTGGCTTATTATGCTCGTCGGATGAGGCCGCGGCAGCTTTCCCCTTGCGGCGTGCCTTTCCCTTCCCCTTGGCCGGAGAAGTGGTCGTGCTTGATGTCGCGACAGCTTTCCCCTTGCGGCGGGGCGGGGGCGGTGGTGTTGGCTCGCGTTTATCCGATTCCTCTTGGTGGGAATCGCCGTACGCCTTTTCCTCTTCCTGTTCCTCGTTCTCCACCTCAACATGGTCGTCGTCGTCGTTGAAGTTGAAACGTCTGAGTCGAGCCGTACCCGCTGGGGGATGCGAGAATTGGGAGTACCCGGATGTCGGGGGTACTTGAGAGAAGCCCGGCGCAGGCGAAAAGCCCCGCGCAGGCAAAAAGCTCGGCGACTGCGAGAAGCTATAAGACGAAGGGACTTGGGAGAAGCCCGGCGTCTGCGAGAACCCAGCCGACGGGGGGAATTGGCCGTACCCCTGCGGTTGTGAGAACTGCGAGAACCCAGTGGCCGGAGGGAATGGGGTGAAACCCGGCGACGGGGAAAATTGGGAGAAACCCGGCGTCTGCGAAAAAGCACCAAACCCTGCAGGGGCCGAGTATTGGCCGAAACCGGGAGAAGATGAGA
This sequence comes from Schizonepeta tenuifolia, assembly GCA_029490685.1. Lineage (NCBI taxonomy): Eukaryota > Viridiplantae > Streptophyta > Magnoliopsida > Lamiales > Lamiaceae > Schizonepeta > Schizonepeta tenuifolia. The sequence goes on along the minus strand of CM055960.1, from coordinate 53,280,887 downwards.
ATTGGGAGCTTGGATTTGCTGGATTGGGAGGTGGATTTGCCGGATTTGGAGATTGGTTCGGTGAGATTGAACCAAAAGTTTGCGAGTACCACGAATTGAACTGGTCGTCGGCCATTTTTTTGCACAAAATAAATTTGAAAGAGTGATTTTTTTTGTAGAAAAGAATGGATGAAGAAAGAAATTTGTGTGGAGAATGAATGAGATGAAGGGATATATATAGGGAAAAAATGGGATATAACCGTTGAAAATTAAAATGTATATGTTGGAGACATTTTAATTATATCCGTCGCTTTTTTATTTTTTAAATCAAAAAATTAAAAAAAAAATAATTGAAGGACCAATGGGGACACGCCACGTGTCCCCATTTTGCAATGTGGCGGAGTCGAGCGAACGACACCGCCATCGACACCCCCTTCGACACAGGGGGGTGTCGATCCCCCACTCCGGCGATCGACACAGGGTGTGTCGAGTGGGGGTGGGTTGATCTCGCTCGACACCCCCCTTCGACCTTTGCTGCATATGCTCTAACGAGTTAAGCTTTTGGGCTTCCAGTTGAAGCCTTCGGGCTAAGAGGTAGTAATATATTGATTTCAGGCAACGTGATGAAATTGACGATTTTTTATGTATATTATTATTGTAATTTATGTAATTTGGATAAATGCACCCTACCGAGTTTAAAGTACTCATCCTAAACTATTTTATTTTCCAGCAGAAAATTCAGGCAATGTTCGGCTGAGCGAGTGATGATGGTCAAAGAAGCAAAATGAGTTTTCTTTTTATTTATTTAAATGTTATTCATTTAATCTTCCGCTATAAAATTTATTATTCTTTCATTTAGTCTTTTATTTATTTACGATAAATGGGCTTTACAATTAAATTCTCTTTTTCAACTAAAAGAATAACTTATAAAACAGAATTGATTTAAAAGATGAGATTACTATCAGTAAATTATTTTGAATTTTATATGTATATATACCCCTATGCGGCTCTGCCGTTTGTTTAGAAATATGCTAGTGATACTAATAATTCTACATAAGTAGTGTTTAAATAAAAAACAAAAAAACATACGTAATTACATAAATAAAAGAAATTAATTGAAGAAATAAATCTTTGCGGGGTTTGTGTGATCAATAAGCAAATTCCGCATGATTCTCCCACCTATAAATAAGAGAGAAGTGCAAATATAGCCACCCCTAAAAAGAAAATTGCTAATATAGCCACTTTTTTAAAAACGATCAAATATGGTCATACATGCACGACTAGCATACACGACCATAGCAATATACACAATAATGCACATATGACTAGCATACACGACTATATCAGCATATACGACCTGAATACACGACTAGCATACACGACCATATCAGTATACACGACCAGCATACACGACCAATATACATGGTCGTGTATGCTGGTCGTGTATGTAAGTCGTGTATGCGTGACCATTTTTGATCTTTTTTTAAAAACGTGGCTATATTAATTCTTTTCTTTTCAGAAGTGGCTATATTCGACTAGTTCTCTGTAAATAATCTCAAGCATCAAAATCATGACTTTCCGCTTCACTTTGACCTCTACATCTAAGTATATACCTATGATTTTCCAACAATTTTCTCAAGCCTAACATTTGATTCAATTAAAATGTGACGTACTGATATAGTTATAATATTTGGAAATAATTGTTGCGACGTCGTCAAAAACAGTGCAAACTCCTGAAAATTATTTGGAATCCTACTTATTCTTTGCAAGAGTTACACAACAAAAACTCTGGTGCAACTATTGCACCGTACAACACCAATCCGCCCGGCCCGACCCGTTTGATCCGGTCAGACCTCCCTTTGACCTTTTTTTTTTTTTTTTTCAGTTTTCATTTTTAATTTTAGTTTTTTTTACCCTCCTTTTTTTGTTTGCCGCTTCTTCTTTGGTCAAGATTCGAGCGAGGGGAGCCGAAAGCCTCGAAGCGAGCCGAAAAAATTCAAATGTATGCACGGGAGTCCTTCTCGAGTTACACAATTTACGAGATTTTTCTCATCACGACAAAAAAATCAAGATCTAAACGTGTAATTTGTGCAATTAAAAAAAAACATCAATAATTCAATATAAACCAACAAGACAACACATGAAAATAATAAAATTGATACTCATCCAGAGGAGTTCATAATCATAATCCAATACCCATATAACCTAGAGCAATAGTTAAACATCAAATAAGTAAATTCAGTTGAAAAGGCCAACAACTTTATTAGAGATACTAAATGGCTAAAATCATAATCCCACAACTCTTAACTCTGCAGGAAAAGAAGCTTAGATTTGATGTCAAAAGAATGTTATAGCCACCTTGAAGATTCAAATCGCAGCCTTTTGATCATGCAGGTTTAGCAGCAGCTCGTCTGAGTTCAGGTACACCTTGTTCATTGAAGATGAAACACAGTGTGAAATATCCTTTGACGCTTCTATTCTCCTAAGTGTAATGAACGCTGGATTGTTGGCAATAGCTTGACCGATAAGCTGGGCACTCTTCGCCTCTCCCTGTTGACAAAACGAGAAAATTTGCACGCGATCTAGTGAAGGAAACCAGGTTCAGCAAAAAAGAAGTAAAGCTATAGCTCGGTAAAATAGCAATACAAACTCAAAATAACAAAAGTAACAGATGTGTTTGGATCAAATTTTTAATTTTTATATATAAATAATTTGTTGGAAAAATGTCACCACACAAGAGATACAGTTGCAAAGAAACCAGCATCAAAGAAATAAAGAGGAATGCTTCCTCACCCCGAATAAGTGGCAATTGCCATCAAAACTCGTATAGCAAGAATGTAACATACTTACACTTTTCTCCCCTAATCATTGCATGGAAAACCGTACACCACTAAAGAATTCACATTGAGGAAAAAGGGTAAAATGAGAAGTTGGACATTATATTTCTATAGAATTCTGAAATGACACTTATTCGGGGACAAGTTTTATTCAAAAAATAAGACACTTCTTTGAGGGAATGGAGGGAATAAACTGTTTACCTGTGCTCTAATTATAGCACTTCGCTTGTCTTGCTCAGCTTTTTCGACCACAAACTTGGCCCTCTCAGCTTCTTGTGCAGCAATCTGTTTAGCTTCAATGGCAGCAGTGAATTCCTTTCCAAAAGTAAGGGAGGTGATAGAAACATCATCCAGTGCAATGTTGAAGTTGGTAGCTCTCTGTGTCAAGATCTGCCGTATTTCCTTACTGACATTCTACATTAATTAAATATAAAATTAGTCCCTATTCCACTGTTTACACATTATAAAATTCCAAACTATGATACTTAACTGTTTACTGTTGTTTTAAGGTAAAATCATTCACTGTGTAATCAGTCAACATAGCAAGACAATCTTGATAGTAATTTTTTCACATGCTTTTCTGCATAACACAGACCTACAATAAAATCTATTGTCAAAGGAATCACTAATCATAGATTAGAATGACATGCTAGATATGATGGAACGTAGTACGGTTTTCTCAAGCAGCAGCCAGCAGGTAACAACTACAAGAAAAACATTTTTGGCAATGATTGCTCAGGAAGCCTCAATGAACCTCAACAATCGGCACTTACCTCTCTTTGGGTGATAAGTTGGCTAGCATTGTACTGGGCAACCACAGCTTTTAGAGTCTCATGGATAATTGATGGCAGGACTCTCTCATTAAAGTTCTCACCAAGAGTTCTATAAACAGTAGGCAATTGGTCTGGAACTGGACGGGTGAGAACTCGAAGGCCAATCTTTACCTGGAAAAGAATTATTAATAGTGTTAGGTGTATGAAGAATGTAAATGATAAAAATAAATCATTCAAATTTTCAATACTTCAATTTTATTTCTTCAAAAGAAAACTAAACATGTCAAACATTCTCTAATGGTTTCCCTCTAAAGCAACATACCCTTCCCCACTTATTAAATACTAACACACTACAAATCTTCTGATACCCGTCCTCAAACCCCTCAGGAATAGAGAGAATCGTCTTTCTTGAAAAACAGGCAGAGACACCTCAGAAAAGGGGAGTCTATTATCAACAATACCAGTAGAGTTTCCTGCTTAAACTCGAGCTGCCTTTCAAGTGTTTGCCATAGAATGGAGATATTTTCAAAATAAATGACAGCAAATATCCAACTCTTCTAAGTTTCCCAAATAGTGGATGTATATTATGCACTACCAAATTATTTGTGCATGTGCATTAGAGAGAAAGAGTGCGAAGTGAAGTTCACCATCTGAAGGTCGCGACTGCCAGAGGTGCTCTCCACCAGATGGGGTCGGGCACGAACATCATAAATGACTGGCCTGTCAAACCATGGAATCCTAAAATGTGTTCCTTCAGGGTAGACCTGTAAGTTGAGCAAATAAGAAAATGCACATCGATCAGAGTGAGTCAAAAGAAAGGCAGGATAGATTCCTCAAGTTTACACACCTACTGACACTAATCATCCTACATATCATTTGCCAAAACATAAGAATATAATGACACTTCATTTCTCATCACAACATAATTGATGAAGTTTTTACAAATGACGAACAGAGCCTACTCGCACTACAAAGAAATAAGTAGGAAAGCTCAATCAGAACATCGCATGCATTAATCAAACAAAGACAGTAACAATTAACAGGCAACTAACTCATCATCAGGTCACAAACCACTCATAAACTACTTCTCTCAGCAGGCACAATTGCATAATGCATAGTCATTAGAGGAATGCAATATAATCGACTCAAATTAACATCCCCTCGTCTTTCCCTACACTCTGCTCTCTTTATTGCTCATAACCAACACCAAAATGAACACGCATACTGATTAAGATGCAGACACTGCTATAGGAAACGAGTCAAGCACGAAAAACAAATATAATACTAAATTCAATGCAACCGATTAATTAAGAGAAGACACTACCTGATCTCTGACCCCACCAATCCGACTGAAAACAATTGCTCGGTGCCCTCCCTCGACATTGTAGAGACCTTGATTGAGTGCAGACAAGCCAAGCACTGCAAGGACTCCCGCACCGACTATCTTAATACTCCCAGGAGGAATTGCCGCCATGATCGTCCACAAAATCACTGCAAAAAAAGCAAATTACATAAAACAAGGTCTGAAAATATGTGAATCAAACAAACATAACCCCATTTACAACCGAATTTGAGATGATCTCTCTTATCCTGCCAAAATAAACTTCATGTCCCAAAATCTATGAAAATGAAACGAGTATACGGACTTTTAATCATACATTAACCACAAACAGGTCGAATATCACTCGAAATTAACAAAAAAATCAAAATAAAACAAAATTCTGAGAAAATACAGTGTACGTTATGGAAATGATAACTTCTGGTTCTCAGAAAGACGAAAGAAGTGAGCAACCGATTACAAACCTATTACAGTATCAGAAATGCTTAAAAACACAATTTAAAAGGCAGAAAAATGACGTTCAACAATTCAGCTTGACTAAACACGGCGTAGTTACTACGTGTGGATTTTTATATCATGAAATAAATGTATAATGTGGAAAAGTTGAAGGGTTTTTGATCTGTAATTTATACCTTGAGAAATAAGAGACGAAGGTAATCAAGGTATATTGTTTAGAAAAGAAAGATGGCGACGAATAGCAGTGGACAAGGGTTTTAAGTTGGAAAGGAGTGTCTTGGAAAAGGGTTTTTTGTTGAGTTGATTCTTTCTTTTATACCATAAATAAATATATAACAAAATGATTTTTTTTTATATGAATATTTGGGTAAATAAATTTAAGACATATGTCTTATCACGAATAGCCGTGATTTTATTTTAATTCATGATAAGACATGTGCTTTTTGTTATGCATATCAATTTGGATGAGTTTAAATAAAATTTCTTTATATATCAATTACGTTTTGAATTTATCTCCAAAGTAGATCTATGCTATCAAGCTGAATCATTCCAACCTTGGATCTTGTTTTTAATCTTAGGCTATCTGCAATTCTTAGAGCACCGTGCTCTAACATTAGAGCACCCTTAGAGCATTTTATTTCTGTATTTCAAGAATGCTTTAAGGGTGCTTTATCTTTAATATTATACAATTCTCCATTTTCATTTATTAAATTAATTTATCTATTTGTAAATAAATTAAAATATACTAATTAATAAATAATACGAATTTTCCATTAATATTTGAAAATTGGAAAATTTTACATAAATTAAAATACACTAATTAATAAAAAAATACTACATGTTGGAATAAAACTAAAAAATACGAAAAAAAACTACGCTCACCCCGACGTTGCTTCACCTCCTCCACCATCTTCCTGTGAACTTCCTGCTGCTCCGGCGTCATAAATCTCGTGTCCCTAGAGACAACTTCCAAGTCGGTGGCATCACGTCTCTGCTGAACATATTCGGCCCGGATGCGTGCATTTTCCACCTTCGCTCGAGCTGATTCACGCAACGCCACCGCGATCTCATGCTTGGCCTCGGCGAACTGGGTAAGTCGGTCGCCATATCGATCCATGACGGATTCGAACTGGGACGAGCCCTCTACCGACTTCTTTCCTTTCGACCTTGCCCTGGCCCTTGCCGCATCTCGACCCTCCGGTCAGGGAGGCGCGCTTTTTCCTTCGGTGGACTGGGCCTCCTCCGCAGACGGCTGGGACTGAGAAGAAGTGTAGTTGCCCTCCGCCGTAGTCTTCGTCCTCTTCATGGACGGTACGTTTGGGAAATTGGCGAGGACGAATCTGGGGTTGTCTTTGAAAATGTCCCAAGCTGTGAAATAGCGGAAAGCCGGTCCCTGGGTATTTGACCGGTAGATGGATTGGGCCTGGGCAATCACATAGCCGTCATCGGTGCCGCTTGGCCGGCGAGATTGACTTTCTGGAAAGCGCTAATCCAGGCTTTAACGGCAGTCTGGATGCGGCCGAAGAAGCTCCTAACGGCTTTCTTGTTGAGCTCCAAGTTGAACTTCTTGTTGAAGCGCTCTTGGATAGCGCCCCAATATCTCTCGCCGGACTGGTCGCATCCGACGATAGAGTTCCAGGTCTCCTCCACCCAAATCTGTGCCATATAGCTGGCTTGTTCGTTGGTGTAGTTGTGCCGCTTCGCCCGGACGGGTTCCGAGTCATCTTCGACGGCAGCGGCGTGAGAGGTGGCGATGGCTTTGCCCTTCCCCTTCTTTTTTCTTCCTCTGGCAGCGGGCTAGGACGGCGGCGGTGCCACAATGTGGCGATCCTCTGTGTTTGTTGCCGGAATGTCGGCGTCGGGGAAAAACGACGGGTAGGATTCGGCGGAGGCCGAAGTGTTGAGGTTGATTGAATCAAGCCACGCCCCCGTGAAATAGTTCATGTCGTCGGCATTGTCGCCGAACCAGTTGTATGGATTATTGGGATCCATAATTTTTTTTGGGGATGAATTTATTGGAGAAATGAAGGAGATGAAAAAAAATTGAGAGATGAAAGGAATGAGAGGTGTGAAAATGAGGGAGATGAAATGGGTATTTATAGGTAAAATAAATAAAATAAAATAAAAAGAAAAAAACCTGCAAAATTACCGTTGCCGGATAAAATTGCCCGTTGCATTTAAAAATTTTAACGTTGGCGCGTGTAATACACGCGCCGAACGTTTTTTTTTTTGTTTTAAAATTGTCGAGCGCGTGGCCACACGCACCATGCTCGAGCATGGCTCGAGCTGTGCTCGAGCTCTTCCCCTCCGCCACGCAGACGTCTCGAGCCCCCCCTGCTCGATGCCGGCTCGAGCACCCTTGCTCGAGACCGGTTGCAGACAGTCTTACATATTTGTCAATTAATTTATGCTTTACCAAATGTGTAACTATGATCAAATTTAGATACCGATCAAAATCAAATACTCCTATGTAAGCTTAAATTTGTTTGTGAGTGAAGCCATTGAAAATAAAATCTACTCGTATGCCACATTAGTTTTTTTTTTTAATCTCAGATTGCCCATGATTTCACGGCCATAATGTGAAACAAAATAAATACAAGTACCAGTGTACCACTATTGACAGAACACATCACAAATCATTAACATTCACCACGTCGCATAGTATGCTATCTATTACGAGAAGATATCAAAATATTTATTGAATTATATTTCTTACTATAATATCGTATTGTTTGTCAATAAATACAGATTTACCTTTTTAAAAATAGAATTATTTCTCCAATGAATCACAGACTCAAAATGACCTTAATGAGATATAGTACTAGAACTAAATTATAAAATCTGAATGTCATCTTCGGGAACGTTTTCGATGCGTTAATCAAATTTAATTAGCAAGATAATAAAATCAAATTTAAGTTAACATAAGAATGACTCGAATAGCCGAAGCCCAAAAACAAAAAAATTGCAAAGGAATCATATAAAAAACGTAATTTTATATTACGAAGATAATTTATGGGATGTAATAAAAATAAAGATCAGAATTCAGATCATCCAAAACTTCCAACACTAAAGTCGCTCCAAATACTAGCAAAACAATGCTAAAATCTAACCGGAAACCTAGATTATATATTGGAGTTCTAAATTAATAACTAATCCAGATACGAAAGTAAGAACTAGAACATTAACAAATCAAAATTCATAACAAAATATTTTAGAAACTTGTGACGATTCCGATTCAGACGCAAGTACCACCATTTTTACATCAACATTAGCAAGGGGGCAACCTTATAAACTGTATATATCACCAAAAGCCCTAATTCCAAACCAAAGGAACAAGCCAGCAATTCAAGAGCTCGTAAATTTAGTCACCGCCTTCGTTCCCTCCGACACAGCGTGCTTCGCCAATTCTCCGGGCAGCACCAATCTCACGGCGGTCTGGATCTCTCGGGAGGTGATGGTCGGCTTCTTGTTGTAGCGAGCAAGCCGCGCCGCCTCCTGCGCCAATTTCTCGAATATGTCGTTGATGAAGCTGTTCATGATTCCCATGGCCTTGCTCGAAATCCCGATGTCAGGGTGCACCTGCTTCAGCACTTTGAAGATGTAGATCTTGTAGGTCTCCGTGCTCTTCGCGCGCCTCTTCTTCTTATCGGCGGCGCCGCCCTCCTTCGGTAACTTCTTCCCGGCCTTCGGCTTCTTCTCCGCTGGAGTTTTCTCTGCCGCCGGGGACTTCTCCGCTGCCGGCTTCTTCTCCGCGGGTTTTTTCTCTGCCTTTGGTGGCATTATGATGGAGTGAGAAAATCTAGAGAGAGATTGATTGAGATGAGAGAATTCTAGAGTTTGAAGACTAGAAAAATATGACAAGGCAGAGGCGGTGAGGTAGTGGGGTTTATATTGAGTTGGTGACGAAACATGATTGGGTGGAGAGGAAGCGCACGGATCGTAAATATGAACCGTCGATTGGTTTGGAATGGACCGTACCGATTTAATGATAGAGGATTAAAATTAAATACGCAATTTTGGGCTTTTCAAATCCCTTGTTCGGCGCTGCATTTAACCTCGCTTATTTCGTTCAATAGGGTAAGGGATATCAATCTGGTCAATTCTTTTGGTGTTCGGTTGTCAGATTATTCGGTTCGAGTTAATATGTCAGAGTTGGATTTTTTTCAGATTGAAAAATAGCAACCCTAACCTACTATAGGTTGCAGTTAGTTCGTCGGATCACAAGATTTTAAATATAATTAAATAAAATAAGACTTTTCAATAAAATAAGTCTAATAGTTATCATACAAAAAGTTAAGTACAATAATTCAATATTAATTTGTTATCTCATAAATAAAATTAAACAATTTAATGACACTCGTCTTCTATTTGAATAACTTTTGGAGTGACTTCAACTTGATCATTGACTTCAATTTCATTATCTCCACCATCTATTTAAGAAGAATAAAAGGGAGAGTATGATTTATATATAAATTTGGTTGATTAAATATACATAATATAAAAAATGACTTACATAAGTATGATTTATATGACTAGGTCTAGGGTTAAATAAACGAACAAGATATTATTCGGGTTAGTTGGGTTGACCCTAATTTTTTTCGGGCAAATTCTGATCGGGCTGCAACCCTATCAGGTCAACCCTAATAACCCAGTTATGTATTCGGATTGCAAATATACAACTCTAACTCTTTACTTTTTTCGGATTATTCGGATCTATCCGTCGGGTTCGGACTTAATTGACATCCCTAAATAGTTGTTTTATGGCTCCCAAATCTTAATGCCAATATTGATTTAAATTAAGATATAATAAAAAAATCTCTAGCCGATAATAATCAATTAATCATGATTTGTAACTATGAAAGAAAGATACAACAATTATATTATTCGTACAAGTATAATACTACTATATTCACGTGAAAACAAAATAATCATTCCAAATGTAATACCAGTAGTAGTATAAATTGAATGACCACATATCATATTAACTTAGACCAGGTTGAAGCCTAATCCAATACGTAAAAAGATTTGTAATGTTGAAGGGACTAGCCATGCCCATCCTAGCCCAAAATTCTTATCGCCCAACTCATGATAATTATGGAGAGAGCTATTTAATTGATTGGGCTTTCCACATTTATGCTTTCAATTTTTCTTACTTATTTGTAAATGTTAACTCTATTTGTAAATGCTAACTTTAATAAGGAGTATATTTATTGTGATGAAAAAAATATTCACTCCGTCCACAACCAAAAAAAAATTATGTTTTACTTTCCGTCTGTCCACAAGAAAAATGTTTGTTTCATTTTTTTGTCAATTTTCTCTTAATATTTACTATCCACTTTATCACTAATTCACTCATTGTCATTATTAACCATACAATTTACTTTAGTTTAATCATTCACTCAATTAAATAGGGCCTTTAGGTTGTCTGCATCCCTAACTCTAATTCAGCACTTAGAGATATTATCCCTACATCTCAACTGTCTCTAAAGTATTTCTAAATTTAATATTATAAAATTAGAATTTTGATTTAATTATTGAAAATTGGAAAATTACAATCATTCAAATTAAAAAAAAAAACAATACACTAATGAATAAAAATTTAAAAATTACACAATAAAAAAAAATTATGCCCACCCCCGACGTTCATTCACGTCCTGCACCATCATCATGTGAAGCTCGAGTTGCTCCCTCGTCATCTACCTCATATTATTTTGGATAATTTTCATGTCGATGGAATATTATTTCGCCCGAGCAGCTGCGAGCATTGCCTCCGCCATCGACTGCTTGACCTAGGCGAGGTTGGTGAGTCGGGCGTTTGTCTGATCCAACAAGGAGTCGAGCCCCGACGACTCACTTGTCGCCTTCTTTCCTTTGGCCTCCCTTCTTGCATCCGCCCTAGCCGCATCTCGACCATGTGGTCGGGGAGGCGCGCTTTCTCCATCGGTGGATGCCTCATCCACTGACGGCGCGCGTCTCTAGCCGGTCTCGAGACGCCACCCCTCGCATCTCTCCTGTCTCGAACCCACCGGTATCTTGAGCCCCCTTTGAGACACCAGATGCACCCAACCTTATTCCATACGCAAACCATTATTTAAACTCTTTAAAACAATTTAAAACTATATACTCCCCCGTTCACGAATAAGTGTCCACTTTGGAACAGTAACCGTGTTCGTGTATAAGTGTCCACTTTGCCTTTTTGTACAATACTATCCTCTTTACTTTACAGAAAGTACTATCATTTGTCATTTATGACCCCACCTCACATCAACTTTATTTCTACATTTTTATCATCCCAACAACTTTATTCTTACTTTTTGGTCAATACCACATCTTTTTTGTCATTACCAATGTTCTTTTGTCATTGTCTCACTACCCATATATCCTAACTTTTACTCCACTCACTTTCACTTTATCAGCTTTCTTAATATTCGTGCCCAGTACAAAGTGGACACTTATTCCTGAACGGAGGGAGTACTAATAAGTGGAATCCTTACTCCATTTACACGTACTCCAATAATTTTATTAAATTTTGTGTCAATCCTCAAATATACATCTTTTTTGTGTGGACGAAGAAAGTAATAGATATATTTATCATTTTTCTAGTAAGATGCATGCATCATACAATTTGTGTAGCACTTGGGGTTTTTCGGGGGAGCTATTTTTGGCGCTAGACAATTAAATATTATTAAATATTAATTTGTTGATCACTTTGTTTTTACAGAATTCTATGGATTACTTAATATTTTCAATTATTAAAAGTAAAATGCGTCAATGATCGTTATTTGACTGTAGTTCAACATGATTTTTATAATAAAATTAGAATAAAAATTATTGGTGATGGTGGTTACAAAACTCCGTACCCCTTCCTCTTTTTTATCGCATACAATTCTTCTTGAAAGCTAAAAAAAACATTAAACCGAAACTAAAAATTAATAACAACACACATTACTTATCTCACATTCTATTTTGGACGTTCCACTTTACTTGTCTCATTTTCCATTTAAAGAAATAATTAAGAAATCACTTTATTCACTATCACTTCAAAATCACTTTATATCACTTTATGTCGCATAAAACACACTTTATCTACTAAAAAATACTCCTTCCATCCCCCGTTAGTATGGTGCGGGGATTGTGCACAAGTTTTAAGAAAAAATAAATAAATATATAGTATGGATAGTTTAAGTGGAGGAAGAGACCCACTTATGATGTGTTGTTAATTTTTTAGTGGATGAAGAAACTTTATTGGAGTAAATATATTGAACGTTTAAGGGTAAAATTGTAAAAAATATGTCTTAAAATAAAAATATCATACTAACCAGAAACGGCTAAAAAAGGAAAGTAACTATACTAACCTGAGACGGAAGAAGTATTTTATATTATCATTTTATTAACTATACTAACCACACTCTTTATAATTAATTTCTTTTTTCGTGCCGGGAACAAATGAGACAAATAACGTGGAATGGAGGGAGTATGATATTCAGTCGAGTGCTGGAACATTTTGAAATAGAGGTCATTGAAAATTGTTGTGGTATGCGACTGGAGAATTACACACTGTATACACAACACACCCTCAAAATGGCAAATTTTTAACTAATAATCCCATAGTTAGAACTAATATGTCTTGTCACCATTTACGTCTAGCTCTAATTTCATCAACAAATTTGAAGTAAAATTCACGTTGAGCATCCGTCATTTTACTCGTATCCTTCAAAACGATGTCGTAGTCCTTCTGCAATAGCTCGATCTCCTTCTGCTCGATCTCGATCTTCTTCTGCTCAACCTCAATCCCTTTCAGCTTCATCATTTCCTCTTCAATTTGATGCATTTTCTCCCTATTTTCAATTGCTTCTTTAGAAAGCTTAATCTTGCTTTTATCCTGTCTTTTTCCCCAAATATGCCCACCGATTGGATGAGACCGAACTTCACTCTCTGTTGAACTATGACTCTCCGATTCCGATATCTTCGACTTTTTGTTAGCGTAATAATCCTTTTGTTGGGGATCCCATTCTTCTCCCGCCGCCGAATTCTTCTCCAATACCATTTTCTCCGCCTTCGGTGCCATTTTGATAGAGAGAGAAAGCTAAAGAGAGAGAATGCCGGGAGAAAGGCCAAGGAAGACTAGAAGAGTATACTTTAAAAGGCAGTGAGGTGTTGGTGTGTTATTGAGCTTAGTGGTGTGACGCGATTGATCTAAAGCGATCGCACCGATCGGTAATATAGACCGTCGATTATTTTTGGACTTCACTGTCAATATTTGATTATCGTACCCCCTCCGTCCATGAATGAAATATATATTTACCCATATTTTTTTCCCACAAATTAAATATCTACTTATTTTTTTGTATAACTATACCCTGTTATTTTTCCTTTATTTACTACCTTTTACTATTGATGACCTCACCTCCCAACAATTTTATTCCTACTTTTTTTTTCATCATAACAACTTTATTCCTACTTTTTGGTCAATACGACCATTCTTTTATCAATACCACTGTTTTTTTGTCATTATCCTACTACTCCTACATTCTAACTTTTACCCCACTCAAAACAACTTTATCAATTTTCTTAATCTCCGTACCGGAATCTAAATAGGTATTTGATTTGTGGACGGAGGGAGTAGTAACTAGTGTTGTCCGCGTGCTTTGCGTTGGTAACATTTTTTTTTTTGGAAAAATTATACCAAAAATCCTGATATTTTCTCAATTTTCGGTTTTAAACTAAATTTTTTAAAATTCGCAAATTAATGTACGATCTTTTAATTTGATGCAATTACCTCCCACGGCCTGTCTCCGACAGAAATTGATTGCTTACGTGGTAAATTATTTCCTTACGTGGTATTAATTTGCTTATGTGGTATTAATCTGCTTACGTGTTACACGGAAAAAATTGCACCAAAAATCCTGACCTTTTTCAATTTTCGGTTTTAAACCAAACCTTTTAAAATTCGCAAATTAATGTACAACCTTCCAATTTGATGCAATTACCTCTCGTGCCCGATTTTCTCCCAATTTGCTGATGACATGGAAGTCAGAATCTTCTTCAACAGACTTCATCTCCATAATTCTTCTCCATCGGCTTCCTTATCTTCATGGGTTCTTCATCGATACAATCTGGATCTTGGAATAATCCCGAAACTCAGCAGTGGCTACCTGCCCCCCATTGTTTCTGCTTCATCGCTATCGGGACCACAGCTCCACCAGTTGAGCAATGATAAAGCACACTAAGACAAAAGATGAATAATAACCTATTATCTATCAGTATGTTCAAGCAATAATTTAAGTCAAATCATCGAACAAAAATAGAGCAAATTAGATTCGATTATATCTGTAATAGAGTATTAGGAAATTATGGTTATTGATTCAGAGTGTTGTGTCATTTTGGGTCTACTTTTTCACCTCATATATGATTAAAGGAACGGCGTCGTTTAGGATAGGAGTAAAACGATGTCGTTTTGTGCCCATTCACCAATTAATATCAGATATGCATAATTATTTAGGGGAAAAATTTATTATACCCACATTGAATTGTGCAAAATGAAAAATATCCACCCCTTGCAAAATCAATATTTTTTACACATGGTCTCACTCACTAATTATTAGCAAAATATTATTATATATGAAATATTGTTTAATAATTTGTGGGGATAAATACAAGTAATTATCCGTATAAACATGCAAATTATACGCCCTTGTATACGAACGTGTATGCAACAGCCCAGATACGCAAAAAAAATCTTAAATATTGAAAGGGATGAGCAAAAGCCCAGATTTTTATTTAGAAATTATATAAAACTTATTACAACATAAGTATATCTTCTTTAGGGAGGAGACAGACTTATTTAGCTACCCATGATAGCAGAACTTGGATACATAAACTAAAAGAAAAGAACGAAAGAAGAAAATTATGCTAGGTTTATTTTGAATGAAGCAGAGAAGGTGGTGAGTAATTTTTCGATGATCCTTCTGCCTCAACTTCTGCCTACTTAAATAGAGGTCTGGAGTGACCTCTCAACCTCTATCATTGCCTCGGATTCTTTCCATGGCACTTTTCTTTCACGTGAAGTGGGTCCTGTCATTATTGCTTGAGGACAGCCGACCTCCCATGAAGCTGGTCCATCTTGTCTCCCATTATTACATGAAGACAAGCAACTTGAAGATGCTTTTCTGGTAGTGGTCCTCCTGTAGCTTTACCCACTTGTAGTTTAGTCGGTAAAACCTGTTCATCCACCCACCATTGTCGTTTTCTTTTTTGTGAGTGGTTTTCCAACTCAGAGTCACATGACTCCTTTATCCTGTGTTGGGAATCTACTTTTTTTCTCGGGGCCCTGGGTGCCCTTGCTCTTGGTAGTGCCTTGTGCTCTGCATACTCATTGGAGCGAGCCTTCTCTTTTTGTCTTCTAGGTAGAAAGCCCTTTCCGAGTTCTAGCTCATTCTGGTTTGGACAATCCGAACATATGCGTTCAGACCATTGCCTGAAATGAGCCATGTTGCAATATTTGCGATGAGTCTCCTTACTCCCCGCAGTCCTGTTTTCCCAAAGCAAAGTCCTTTTTTCTTTCGAAGGCTTCCTCTGCAAATTTGATTGATTTTCCTGTCATAGTGTTTAACAGGAATTATCCATTTGCTGAGTTCTGGAATAACTTGAATGAAAACTTGACTTTGTCCATCTCCGTAAGTCAGACCCATAAACACCATGCTCTTCTGGTTGAGATGAGAAATTCTGGCATAGTTGAGACTAGTGCAGTCCCTTCCTCCATTGGTGTTTTGATTCTTCCTAAGGCACTGGTATCAGGTCTCCTCTGAGCCTTATGTAATGAAAGGCTTCATGGTTACCTTTTCTTGCTGGTTCTGGAGCTGCACTGATAAAGTATAGCTCCAATATATCTCCTCGGCTAAGCGATGGATTGTTAGCCCATTTTGAAAGCATGGACCGCGTAGCAAAATATAATATAAAAATACATAGTATAGAAGGGCAAAATATATAAATTTTATGCATACAATATTTTTGGTATAAATTTCATGTTTTTGGCTAACTAATCATATTTTTTCCCATTTTAAAAAAATAAAATTAAAGTTAATGAGTGTTAAGACATTTCAAAGTGTCACAATAGCCAATTTGAAAAGTCAATGGGTAAAACACATTAGTTTTCAAAGGGGTGGGTATTTTTTATTTTAGCATTGTCAAAGTGGGTATTTTTATGGATTGCCACATTATTTAACACATAAGCAAATTAATACCATGTAAGGAAATAATTTACCATGTAGGCAATCTATTTCTGCCGGGGACAAGCTGTGAAAGGTAATTGCATCAAATTGGAAGGTCGTACATTAATTTGCGAATTTTAAAAATGTTTGGTTTAAAACTGGAAATTGGAAAAAGGTCAGGATTTTTGGTGCATTTTCCCTCGTTTTATATTTGCCTAGTACGATGTCGTTTGTCGAGCCGAGAGTTTTGCCACGTAAAAAATTCTGACTTCCATGTCAGCATCAAATTGGGGGAAAATCAGGCACGGGAGGTAATTGCATCAAAATGGAAGGTCATACATTAATTTACGAATTTAAAAAATTTAATTTAAAACCGAAAAGTAAAAAAAGGTCACGATTTATGGTGCAATTTTTCCTTTTTCTTTTATTATGCAAAGTGATATTGTTTTTTTTTTTTAAATACTACATCTTTCCTATTAGGATTTATAATGGTTCATCATATACATAGTCATTAAGCATTTTTTTAATCCAAACCTATCAAAAGGTTAACATCACTCAAACACGTCCTAGATCCAATTAAAAATAATTTTAAAATTCGTATCATCCTAAATTTATTGGGAAATATTCGGTAATTACCCGTTTAAAACTTGTATACTAAAAATTAAACATAAATATTAATTTTACTTAAAATAACAAAATATTATAAATATAAAAGTTAATATAATAAAAATATACAAACTTTGAGTCAACTTTTATTTTTCCCACGAACTTTCGGTTTTCCTACGAACTTTCAACTTTTTGTGGCAATACACAAACTTTGTGTCAATTTTCATATTCCCACAAACTTCAACTTTGATCCAACTTTTTGTAGCAATCGAAAGTGTGCAGCCTTTTCATCCAACGACTAATTAAACGATATCTTCTTTTAATCTCATACGCTAAAAAATTGTTTTAAATTAACTTCAAATTCCAAACGATTATAACTTTCATGTTTATAATCCGATTTATACAAAATAATATATCAAATTAAAGATATCTTCACAAGCTTTAATGTGAGAGGCATATTGCATATGTTATTATGAATTAAATTATCCAATTTTCAGAAAGAAAGGAAAAATGAAAAAAAAAATTGCTACTAACAAAATGGGCTCGGACCGAAAAGTACATGAATTTGGAGCTGCTAGCACAGTATTTGGCGGAAAAAAAAAATGAAGAGCATTCCATTTTAATATATTTATATAGATAATAGAAATAGAAAAGGTTTGCCGGATTTTGGGCTATTTTCCAAAAACAATTACTCGCTCCGTATCTTTTAAACAATTAATCCTCTTATTCTTAATCTCCCATATTAAAAAGAAATAAGTCAAATCAAACAAAACGAAGAGATTTACAATAGCCTTTCGGTTTCGCAAAGCTAGTGCAAAATTGATGCTAGTATTGATACAAATTATTTTTTATACATCTAAATCTTCTGACTTGATTTATTTATGTGTTGCATGTTCTTATGATTTATGTTTAAACTTTGTTTTGGGTATTTATCAAGTTTAAGGCCAATTGCTAATTGTAATTTAGGATGAGATTTACAGGACTATTTGAAGAATTTATTTATTTATGCAATAGAATGAGTCCATGACAAAGTAAGCTATAAAATTAATTTTTGAAAATACTATTCGCCAACCGCCAAAAAGTAATGTATGCCCCTGGCTATACAAACTGAATCCACTTATATACTGTAACAAAAGTTAAATTAGCAGAAAATGTAATTTTGCTTTAAAATTTAAAACATATACTGTACTATTCTACTATTACTTGACGACAATGATAGATGCAAATAATTAAGCTTAGTTTAAAATAATACTAAGTGGAGAAGCCCAAATTAATAAATGACTCCTAAGACTATCTGCATGCCTTCTCAAAGAGGGGTGCTCGAGCAAGGATCGAGCAGGGGTGGGCTCGAGCTCATCGCGTGGCGGGGGACAGGCGCTCGAGCACGGCTCGACACTCGCGGGACAGAAAAAAAAATGCGGGCGCGTGGCGCCACGCGCCAACAAGAAAAAAAATTAAATGGCAACGGCTTGATTTTGGCAGCAGCAACGGTAGAATACCCATTTTCATCACCCTCATTTTCACACCTCTCATCCCTTTCATCCCTCAAATTTTTTTTATCTCCTTCATTTCTCCAACAAATTCATCCAAAAAAAAAATTATGGATCCCAACAATCCTAACAATCCATACACCTGGTTTGGCGACATGTTCGACGACCCGTTCGGTTTCACGGGGCGGGGCTTGATTCAATCAACCTCAACACTCCGGCCTCCGCCGAATCCTATCTGTCGTTCTCCCCCGACACCGACAGTCCGGCGACAAACACCGAGGATCGCCTCATTTTGGCACCGCCGCCGTCCCAGCCCGCTGACGGAGGAAGAAAAAAGAAGAAGAAGGGCAAAGCCAACGCCACCTCTGCCGCCGCTGCCGAGGAAGATGACTCGGAACCCGTTCGGGCCAAGCGGCACAACTACACCGACGAACAAGCGAGCTACATGGCACAGATTTGGGAGGAGGAGACCTGCAACTCCATTGTCGGATGCGACCAGTCCAGCGAGAGATATTAAGGCGCTATTCAAGAGCGCTTCAACAAGAAGTTCAACTTGAATCTCAACAAGAAAGCCGTGAGGAGCTTCTTCGGCCGCATCTAGACCACCGTTAAAGCCTGGATTAGCGCTTTCCAGAAAGCCCAATCCCGCTGGTCAAGCGGCGCCGATGACGGGTATGTGATTGCCCAAGCCCAAGCCATTTACAAGGCTAATACCCAGGCACCTTCTTTCCACTATTTCACAACTTGGGACATTCTAAAAAACAACCCCAAGTTCCTCCTCGTCAATTTTCCAGACATACCGTCCATGAAGAGGACGAAGACTACAGCGGAGGGCAACTACACTTCTTCTCAGTCCTAGTCGTCAGCGGAGGAGGCCTAGTCCACCGAAGGAGAAAACGCGCCTCCCCGGCCGGAGGGTCGAGAGGCGACAAGGGCCAGGGCAAGGTCCAAAGGAAAGAAGCCGGTCGAGGGGTCGTCCCAGTTCGAATCCGTCATGGATCGATATATCTCCCGAAGTACTCAGTTCGCCGAGGTCAAGCATGAGATTGCGTTGGCGTTGCGGGAATCAGCTCAAGCGAAGCTGGAAATTGCTCGGGCGAGACAAGATGTTGTTCGACAGAGACAATATGCCACGGACTTGGAAGTTGTCTCCAGGGATACGAGATATATGACGCCGGAGCAGCTCCATGTTCACAAGATGATGGTGGAGGAGGTGAAGTAACGTCGGGGATGGGCGTAATTTTTTTCCGTTATTTTTAGTTTTATGTAATTTTTTTTTAATTATGTAGTGTTTTTTTTATTGTGTGCGACATGTAATTTTCCAATTTTCAAATATTAATGGAAAATTCGTATTATTTATTAATTACTGTATTTTAATTTATTTACAAATAATGAATTAATTTAATAAATGAAAATGGAAAATTGTTTAATATTGTGCTGGAGCACCCCTTAGAGCACCCTAATGATCTCTAACGGATGCAGATAGCCTAACCCAATACCTACCCTCTACAGTAACAAAGAAGTGTTCAGTTAAATCAGCTCAAGTACTCTATTTAAAATACTACTCACTCTGTTTCACCGTAAGTATCATTTTTCTTTCTTATTTCTTTATGAGACAAAAATGAAGAAACATGACACTTATATCGAGAGTAATGTGTTTAGAGTTTTTATTATTATTATAATTAAAATTAATACTTCATCCGGACTTGATATATATTCATATTTATCCATTATTATTTGTCAATAAAAAAGAATCTCACTCCACTCTTTCCATTTAAATCAAATTTAGCTCGCATCCACTTCAACTCACAAGTCACAACATATTCAACATTATTTCACTTTTTTTACTCACAATAAATGGGCCTTATACTAACAATAATTTTAATCACATGTTATAATTTTTTAACTTGTGTCAAGTGTAGGGATGGCAATAGGTTGGATTTTTATGGGTACTCGCACTTTTCAAACCCTGAAGGGACGGGTTTCGGAAAATATTAAATGGTATTGGGACAGGTTTGGGTAGAAACATGCAAACCCGTGACGTGTTTGAATCGGATTTGGACAATTATCTCCGAGTACCCGCTACCCAAATCCATTTATATATATAAGATAAAAGATATAATTATATGTATAATTTATTATATAATTATCTAAATTAATACTCCCTCCGTCCATGAAATAAACTCCCATTTCATGGACGGCACGGAGACTAAGAAAACTCAAAAAGGTGTTTTGACTAGGGTAAAAATTGAAAAGTAGGGGTAGTGTTAATAAGAAGATTACTTTTGTTAATGACAAATTAAGAAGGAATGCGGTTGCACACATGGTTCCATTTCCTGTTTTCCCTTTCCTGTTTTTTTTTATTAACAGCAGATTTTTTCTTTTTTTTTTTGCTATGATCGAAATTTTTCATTTCCTGTTTTTCCATTTCCTGTTTTTTTTTTTTTTTTTTTTTTTTGCAAACAACCTGTTCACATTAATTAGGTTGCATCACACCTAATCTATTCCAACAAGACAGATTGAACCATGAAAAAAGAGAGGGAATTCCAAAAACAACATGGCATTCATTAAACAAAAAAAGAGAGGGAAATCAGCACAATTTGGAGCCAAAACACAATTTCATTCATTAAATAATCCCAAGAAGTACAACTGATTTGACCAAATAATTTGGGGGGAATTTCAAACTGGACTAACACCTTACAACCACTATAAATAGAGCATTCAATAGGCAAATCTACTCTCAACTACTCAAAACAGTACAGGTTAATCACAAAAAAAAAATGGTAGATGCAAGAGCAAGGCCAAAACTAACAGATGCTGAGAAAAACACCATCGCCCAATGGTTGCTACAGCACAGCAGTGGGGGGAAGCTCCTTTATGGTTGCAAAAAAGAGGCTGCTCAGATTTTCCATGTGGATTTGAGGACCATATGGTCCATATGGAAATCAGCATCATCGCAGCAAGCTTCCGGAGTACCTATACAGTTAAAGTCCATGAAGAAAGGGTCAGTGCATAAGGATAAATGGAAAATGGATGCTGACAAAGTGAAGAAACTGTCTACTTTACAGAGATCCTCCCTTAGAGTGATGGCAGGCAACCTTGGAGTAAGCAAATCACTTATTCATGTGTGGGTGAAAGACAGACAGCTTAAACTACACACCAATGCCATCAAACCATTTCTCACCCCTCAAAATAAGCTGTGTAGGCTAAGTTGGAGCCTTTCTCAGCTTAGTTCAGTCACTGAGGGAGGTTTCATCAAATTTCAGAGGATGTACAACACCATACACATAGATGAGAAGTGGTTTTACTTAACCAAAGTCAAGGACAGATACTACATGCTTCCAGATGAGGTTGAGCCTTATAGGACATGCAAATCAAAGAGATACATAGCCAAGATAATGTTTAATAGTGTAGTCTCAAGACCAATCATAGATGCACAAGGAACAGTCATATTTGATGGAAAATTTGGCATTTTTCCATTCATAACAGAGGAAGCAGCTCAAAGGAACTCAAAAAACAGAGATAAAGGCACTGTGGAAGTCAAAGCAATACAAGCCATCACAAAACCAATCACAAGGGACTGCCTAATCAAGCAGGTATGACAACTTACCCGTTTCCTATCAGAATCTGCTCAGATTCATCATTTAGACATTTAGTTTTCATTCATGCAGATGCTGCCCGTTTTTAAAGCTAAGTGGCCAGCTTGTTTAAGCAAGCACATATTTATTCAACAAGATAATGCGAAGCCACACATTAAACCGGATGATCCAGAGTTTTTAGCACTTGCAAAAGCTGATGGATTTGACATACATTAGTCTGCCAACCTGCTAATTCTCCGGACACAAATGTTAATGATCTTGGCTTCTTTAGAGCCATACAAACCCTCAAAGATCAGAAACCAGCCAAGAATGTGGAAGAGTTACTGCAAAATGTCATAGCTGCATATGAAGAATATCCAGCAGACAAGCTCAATCATGTGTTCCTTACACTGTAAGGATTCTATGAAGAGATAATGAAAGATAAGGGAGGCAATAACTATAAAATTTCCCACATGAACAAGGTAAGATTGGCAAGGCTTGGAATTCTACCAGACTGCATTGAGGTTGAAGAGCAGCTTGTTAGGGACAGTTTAGACTTCCTAAATTCTCAAGGAAGTGAGGGAATTCAAATGTACAGTTTGGATGATCTTGTTCAGGGAATACAACATGTGGCAATTAGTGATTAAGGCTAGACATTCTCTGTTTTTTGTTAAGGTTTGCAGGGACAAACACTATTAAGGTTTTTTGGGATTGTGTTTGGAATGTAAACTGGATTTTGTGGGCATTTTACTAATGGAATTAGTCTCAGCACAAACTTTTGCATCATTGACTTTATTTTGGGCCTTTTTAACACTTAAATCAACCTCCAAAACTAGGTAATGGATCATCACCTAGTGGTGGCATCATTAAGTGCATGAACATCTAACCCCTCAGACAAATACATCACAAACCAATGTCATCACAGGAAAGAAACAATCAAGTGTAGTATCATGTTCAATCAGATAGTGTAGTATCATGTTCAATCAAATGTAGTATCATGTTCAATTAAACACATAAACCAGCACTAGAGCATTGAAGAGGCAAATCTGGTCTCAACAACCAAAAACAGTACAGCTTCATTGCATTTAAAAAATGGCAGATGCAAGGGAAAGCTCAAACATACAAGGCATCACCAGCCAACCATTCCAGTCAAGTGTAGTATCAAGTTCAATTAAACACATAAACCAGCACTAGAGCATCGAAGAGGGAAATCTGGTGTCAACAGGCCAAAACTAACAGTTTCATTACATTTAAAAAATGCCAGATGCAAGGGAAAGCTCAACAGAACAAGGCATCACCAGCCAACCCATTCATAACAGAGCTTAGATCACCAATCACAAATCAGAGATCAGCAAATCACCAATCATAGATTAAACAACAGTAATCATAAATGAGAGGTCAGAGATAAGAACACAATCACCTAGATGAGAGATAACACAGAAGGGACGAAGATCCCTAGAGTCTGCAAATATCGGACTCACTCTGCTTCGCTCTTCCACCCCGCCGGGATAAATGGCGGCATATCGGAGCATCCAGGTGTTTCCGGCACCCAAGTTTCAGGGAAGACGACGGAATCTGCACAGATTGGAGCAGATTCATCGTTGGTGGACTCGAAATCAGAGAGACCAGCCACCTCCTCCGCCTCAGATTTCCTCTCCGAATCATCAAGAGAAATGAAGTCCTCCGAATCATCAAGCCGCACAGCTTTGTCCTCCGCTTCCATCACCGGAAAAGTTGTTTCCGGCACCATATCGATGGAGTCAGTCTCCAACTCCCACGAATAATCAGGAATCGGAGAGAAGTGAGTTGCAACAGGGATTGTTAAATCAGAAATGAAGGAAGGAATATCATTTACATCGGGAGGTGCAGAGAGAGAATCAGAGTGAGAATGAAATGATGCCATAGAGGGTTGCGGCGTGAGAGAGAAGAAGTGAGCTAGGGTTTGGGTGTGCCGATTTGGGGGAGGGATTGGAGAGATTTGAGGTGATTTGTCTGTTAAAGGGTAGTAGGTTGTGGGGTATCTCAGTTAATTAGGTTGGGTGATTAGTGGATTTAATTAGGCAGTAATAATAATGGGTTAATAGGTAGTGGTGGGCCCATTAGTGGTAAAGGGTAGAAAAAAGAGGAAACAATAGAGGGTATAATTGTCCAAAAAGCAGAGTAGGAGTTTCTTTTGTGGACAAAAAAAAGTGAACAAACAGGAGTTTATTTCGTGGACGGAGGGAGTATAAATATTAGTAGATTTATGGTTTTATCTGATTTTCTTAACCTACACACATATTCTGTAAGAGTCAAGTCTTTAATGTTTCTTTTCTACTTTTGTAAATTTACTTCCGAAATATGAGCACACAACGACAGCATCAATAATGCGTAATCTTCTAATTATGTTCTAAGATTTTGTAAGTTCGTACTAGTATTTTGCTTTGAGATTAATTTTAGTGAAATTAATAACTTATGTTTATGTTTTAATCATATTTATAATATTTTGTTATTTAATACTATTTATTTTTTAGTATTTGAGTTTTTAGCGGGTAATAAACGGATAATACTCAACAGATTCGGGTCAGATATTGATTTTAAAATTATTTTTTAATTGAATTTGGGACGGATTTGGGTGTGGAAAATTTTTATGAGTGGACCTTTATTCTATTTACAAAAACTTTAACTACTCCCTCCGTCCACGAATCAAATCCCTACTTACCCATATTTTTTTGTCCATGAATTAAATCTCTACTTACCTTTTTATACAACCATACCCTCCTACTTTTCCTTTATTTACTATCCTTTGCCATTGGTGGTCCCACCGCACAACAACTTTATTCCTACTTTTTGATAATCACAACAACTTTATTCCCACTTTTTGGTCAATACCACCTCTTTTTTGTCAGTACCACATCTTTTTTAACATTACCATTGTTTTTTTGTCATTATCCTACTACCCCTACATTCTAACTTTTACCCCACTCAAAACAACTTTATGAGCTTTCTTATTTTCCGTGTCGAAACCTAAATGGAGATATGATTCATGGACGGAGGGAGTACTTTATTAAAATCTATACCCAACACAGAACAGGACTCCTTTTCTTGTACGTGTATGAAGAAAGTATATAATCGTTGTATTTTTTTCGTTCATAGTTAGACATTATTATTATTAAATAATCCCAGCAGCAAGAGAATGTAACAGATAAACGCAAGAAAAATGTAACACACACACAGAGCTCGAGCTTCAATATGCAGCATCAAACAAAGACATCATCAAAAGAAAATGTAACTGAGATTTCAAATAAAACTAATCTAATATACACCTTCCACTCACAATCAAAATATCAAGTTCCATCAAATAGAATTCTGTATGTAACTAAATGACATGCAACTACTCAAAGAACCAGTCCTTCCTCAAAATCATTGAAATTCAAGTAGAGATAGTTCCAATGCTGTTGGATACCTCCAATTGATGACATAAAACATGCAAAATCAGTGTAAAAAACGCACGAACATAGAAAAAGAACTACCCTATAATCCAGAACCAAATTACTTCCTTATCCTCTCATCAGCTCAGCAAACTAAGTTTTGAAAGAACTCAGTGACTGTCAATCAATTATCTTTAACACGACATATACATTACATCTTTTACTCAAGCTCCATCAGTAAAAGAATTTAAAAGCTCCATCTCTTACTCCAGCTGAGTTGCTGAATCATAGATCAAATACTACAAATATATTGCCATGCAACCAATTTTCTTATTACTTCAGCATAATCAGAATACTAGATTCATGTCAGAAAACAGAGAGGAAGGGTGGGAGAGTAGAATTGAAAATCCCCAAACCAACTGCCAAAATCAGTTAATCGATCAAACTAATTTAACATGACCCCAACGGCACAGATAATGCAACACAAACACGAAATTAGGCACTGCAATACACAGACATATGATATTTGCAACTTTTAAGCATCTTAATTAAGCTAAAATAGACTTATGCAGAAGATTGAAATTACGGAAAAGAGGGAAATTTTTTCTGAGAAGATGCATTCAATCAATCACCAATAATCATTCAAACAGCTCGTAACATCAATTTATACAATCGGAAATGAGAAAAACTAGCAACGCTCAAATCGAAAACAAGTTAATACCAGAAAATCTATAATTTCGGCGAAACCCTAGAAACTATTCAAGAGCTCGTGAATTTCGTCACCGCCTTCGTCCCCTCAGACACGGCGTGCTTAGCTAACTCTCCGGGCAGCACAAGTCTAACGGCTGTCTGGATCTCCCGAGAGGTAATGGTGGGCTTCTTGTTGTAGCGAGCGAGTCGCGACGACTCCTGGGCCAATTTCTCGAAGATATCGTTGATGAAGCTGTTCATGATTCCCATAGCCTTGCTGGAGATCCCGATGTCGGGGTGCACCTGCTTCAGCACCTTGAAGATGTAGATCTTGTAGGTCTCCACGCTCTTCTTGTTCCGCTTCTTCTTCTTATCTCCAGCGGCGGCGCCGGCTTCCTTCGGCAGCTTCTTACCGGCCTTGGGCTTCTTCTCCGCCGGAGATTTCTCGGCGGCCGGCTTCTTCTCTGCGGGCTTCTTCTCTCCTTTGGCTGCCATTTTTTGCAACTCGTTAGCGAAAATTTGAGTGGGATGGAAAGAAATCTGAGGAATTAGAAATTTTCGAGATGCTTGAGTGAATTTTTGAGGTCGTATATTATATAGAAGAGAGAGTGTGATTTGATTGGTTGCTTTAGATTGACGCGGATTGACATGTACAACCGTTGGATATATATTATTTAACGGTTCAGATTGACATGAGAATGTAACGCAACACCTTTTGGCGGTCAAAAAAAAGTCTTTGGCGGTCATACATAAGTTGACCTAATTTAAAATATTTACATGATCAAGTTAAGTATTAGTACTAATTTATTTGTCTTTTTAGCATTTTTTCAATTAATTTTTTTTCAACACCTTATTAAATCATATCATGTGAATTGTAAATATTACTTTGGTGAAATTGTGAATTATTGATTGAATGGTTTCTAGGTCGTCGTACATTTTTTAATTGTTTAGGAATTTATGTGAAAATTAGTGATTTGTTATTTGTGATTATTTTTTTTATTTATGTTTCTTTAATGTTATTGTATGTACTAGTGTGTAACCCGTCAAAACTCGACGGGAATTGTCCAACAATATTGTAGTTTACAAATATAAATTTAAATATCATTCAATATTTTATTTTAAAGTGATATATTTAATATAAATATTAAAGTATTATTTTGAAGTGATTCAATATTGTCCAACAATATTGTAGTTTACAAATATAAATTTAAATATGATTCAATATTTTATTAGTACTAATTTATCATCTCGTTGAAAATAAGTATTACATGAGTGGATATCTCGTGTATTGACGGATAATCGTTGTAGATAGTAATTTATATAAAAAAAAACAATTCAATACTTATTTTAAAGTTATAATTTGACAAATCATTGTAAAGGATCATCTTGTTGGACAATAAATGTTACATAAATCATCTTATTGCAAATAAGTGTTGCATGAAGGATAATCTCATTTTTATTACGCTATTTTAATATGATATAATTTAGGCCAAATTGCATATAAATTCCCCACTTTTTTCCAATTTCGCGTTTATTTTCTCACTTTTTTTTCCGCGAAAAAAATGGTTACCTTTTTATTTTTCTCAATTAGATCCTACCGGCCAAATTCCGGTGTAATAAATGTTGATGTGTGCAATTAATGCTGATGTGTTAGGTAAGACAATTAGGTGGCTAAAACGACGACGTATAGAAATTAGTCAATACTACGTCGTTAGTGGGCAAAACGACGACGTTTCATTAGTATGGGCAAAACGGCGACGTTTCATTAGAGGATTGAAGACGACGTCGTTTGTGAAGGAGTAAAAAAACACCCACGACCATTTAGTGCCTCATTCTGTAAAAACTCCCAAATTCTCTCTGTAAAAAAGATGTGAAGCGATGAAGCTTGATTTCAGTAAAAATTTCCTTTAATCTGTCAGTTAATGCATAGTTTATTCCAGTTTTTTTTGTCGCTGTATGTTTATCTTCTTGTGCGCACTTGTTGGTGTGGTCCCATAAGGAAAATCTGGAAAGCAAAGGTAGCGGGAGTGATTATCGATGGGGGACAGGTAGGACCCTAAACTTCTTTTTTTATGTACCATTGATACAGTTATGCACGCTTTTTTTGTGGTTAATTGCATATAAAATGGTTTGTGAATGATTCAATTAGGGTTTTTCTGTTTAGTTGTATGGTTTAGGGTTTTCTCGTGCGTGGGTTCATGCTTACTGTCATTGATTCGTGCTCATTTTATTGCTTTCAGTGACCTATTTGCTGCTTATGTCCATCATGGGGGTCAGTTTGCCGTTTTAGACAACACTGATGTTTATGTGGAAAGGGAATGTGAGTCTACATTCAATCTAGATCCGGACCGCTTTGGCTATTTCGATGTTACAGAGTTGGTGGAAAATTTAGGATATGTTAGTTGGTCTAAGCTGTTATACAAAATCCCTTATGCTCAAACATCTAGGGTTCTGAAATCTGATGCAGAAGTGACAAAAATGCTGAGTTTACTTAAAAGTGGGACAAGGGTACTTCATTTATATGTTGATGGTGGGAAAACTCAGAGTGATGGGTGGAAAATCTGTGCATGTTGAGTGTGGTAAAACTGGGCATGATGTGGGTGGGAATTATGGGCATGATGAGGGTGGGAAATCTGGGATTGATGAGGGTTTAGATGAGTTTAATATTGATGGGTCTGAGTGGGAAGAGTTTGATAGAATTGTGGAAGAGGGTGACAAGCTTAAGAGGAATGATGGTGAGGGTGAATGCAATGAGGGTGAGTTCACTGATGAGTTCAGTGAAGATGATGATTATGCACCTCGTGATGGTGAAGAGTCTGATGATTCACTAGATGATAGTGAGTTAGCATCTGATGATGAAGAATATAAAAAATGTAAAGAGAAGGTCAGGGCTGGAGTTAATGTGTTTGATTTGATTGACTTAGATGATGGGAAAGGGCTTGGGAATAAGGATGGGGAATTTCCTGAACATGTTTCATCTGAGTATGAATCATCAGATGGAGATGTCTGCTCAGTATCAACTGATGATGACAATGAGGGTAGAAGGAGTAAAAAGTTCAGATCAGTGTATTATGCAAGGTGTAATCGTAAAGAACTTGAACTGAAGCTTGGTATGAGATTTGATGATGGACTGCAGTGTAGGGATGTGCTAAGAGATCATGCTATTGCAAATGGCAAATTCATCAAGTTTAGCAAAGTGAGTAAGGAGAAGTGTACAACAATATGTAGAGGACATTGTCAGTGGAGAGTGCATGCCTCTGTTGTGCAAGAGGAAGACATATTTGTGATCAAGACTTACTACCCAAAGCACACATGCACTAGGAAGACCAGCAACAAGCTGGTAAGTTCAAATTGGATAGCTCGTAGGTATTTGAATGCATTCAGAGTCAACCCTAATATGCCTATTCCCCAATTAGCTGAGGATCTTAGGCAAAGGCATAGGACTGTTGTTCCAAAGGATAGACTATACAGAGCTAGATCTCTTGCTAAAGAGATGATTAGAGGATCAGTGGAAGAACACTATGGCCTGCTTAGAATATATGTGGCTGAATTAATTCGAGTTGACAAAGAAGTTAGATATCAGTTGCTCTTGGGTGAGGGGGCAGTTTTTAAGGGACTCTACATAGGTCATAGTGCAATCAAACATGGGTTTAAGAAGAGTTGTCGACCTGTAATTGGTCTTGATGGTTGCTTCTTGAAGACCTACCTTGGAGGAATACTACTTTGTGCTATTGCTAAAGATGGGAACAATCAAATGTTCCCAATCTCTTTGGCAATTGTTGAAGTTGAAAATGAAGAATGCTGGACTTAGTTCTTGACTTGTCTGCTTGAAGATCTTTCCATTGAAGGTGGATGTGGCTGGACATTTATAAGTGACCAACAGAAGGTATTTTCATACCTTACTCTTCTTTGTTTCATCATTTAATCTCATAATATTATCAGTTGTGATAATTTCTAATACATTAATCTTCTTTGCTTGTTAGGGACTAATGAATGCTGTTGCCAAATTGGCTCCACAGGCTGAGCACAGAAATTGTGCTCGACATGTGTATATGAACTGGAAAAAACAACATAAGGGCACATCTTTGAAGAAGATATTCTGGAAAACTGTTCAAAGCACCTATGTCCAAGAGTACAAGCTGAATCTGGAGAAGATGAAAGCTGAAAATGAAGCTGCATATGAAGACTTCATTGAAAGAGATGTCCAAAAATTCTGTAAGGCT
Source organism: Schizonepeta tenuifolia (assembly GCA_029490685.1). NCBI lineage: Eukaryota > Viridiplantae > Streptophyta > Magnoliopsida > Lamiales > Lamiaceae > Schizonepeta > Schizonepeta tenuifolia. The sequence goes on along the minus strand of CM055960.1, from coordinate 53,250,296 downwards.
TTTCTGTCTTTGCATTCATGTAGTGATATGATAAGCAACAACATAGCAGAAACATTCAATGGATACATACTACGTGCAAGGGGGATGCATATATTGCACATGTGTGAGGATATAAGGAGAACCTTGATGGTAAGGCAGGCAGGTTGATAACCTTAAGAAGATGGCCATGGTAACTGATAGGATTTGTCCAGATATTTCCCTTAAGCTTGAGAAGATGAGAGAGAAAAGTGTAGAGGCTTATGTGTATCCTAACACTGAGAAGAAGTATGAAGTGCACTTCAATGGTGAGAAGTTTGTTGTGGAGATCAGCAGAAAGACATGTAGTTGTAGGGGGTGGGATCTGACAGGGATTCCTTGAGTGCATGCATGCGCTGCTATACATTTTTTCAACAAGAGGACCCATCAGACCATGTTCACTCCTACTACACAGTTGAGAGGTATCTAGAGGCATACAAGTATGCTTTACAGCCTCTCCTTGGTGAGAACATGTGGCCGAGGTAGAGGGATACAAGGTGCAACCTCCAAATGTTAGAAAGCTGCCAGACAGACCGAAGAAGAAAAGAAGAAAGGATCCTCAGGAAGATCCGAAGAATCCCCACAAACTCAAGAGATTTGGTCTTAAGATAACATGTCAAAGATGCTTTCAGAAGGGGCACAACAAAATTACTTGTGAAAATCCAGCTGTTGAGAGGCCAAAAGAGGTACATTCTTTGTTTTCATCATGATTTGGTCATGATACATGTCTAATATATGTATGACTTATTAGGGAAAGAGAGGTAGGCCGAGGAAATACCCAGAACAAGCTCCAAGGCCACAGAATATGAAGGTCCATAGAACATCTACATCCAACAAAACGTTAGGGGTAAGTATTTATTTGATATGTTTGCATCTGTGCTTGAAGATATGAGTGCTTGAAACTAGGGTTCTAATGCATACATGTTTTTCTTCTTTGTAGATGACAAAGCAAAGAAGGGTGCTACACCACGCATCATCCTCAAGCTCCATCAGATCCAATGTTACTGGAGCAAAAGAGGGTCCTTCTACTCAAGAGAGTAGGAATCCAGCAGCTGGCAATTAGAAATTGTGGGGCAGTTGGCCTATTTTTGTGCAGAACTTCTAGTATCATTTCAGCCACAAACTTGTATCTTTTTGTGCAGTACACTTTTCATGTGAAATACACTATGACTGAACTATTTACTGCTTGGTGGGATTTTATAAGAATTTGTACACTTTTTGTCCAGATATTTAGCTTATGAAATGGATGCATATATGTTGCTTGGATGCATGCATATATGTTGCTTTTAGGGTTAATCTATTGCATTTCTGTTATGTTTATGTTCAAGAATACTTCATCACATCATTGATACACGGATATGATCCTTATATGGAACATAAATAAGACTTATATATCAAGTAAATCCTGATACATCAAGATCCAAAGTACAAAATTAGACTTTACTGTCTACATCATTAATACCTAATCATAAATAAGACTTTACTGTATACATCAAAATTCATACCAAAAAAGGTCATCTAATCATCCTACTGACCAAGATGTGATGAAATCCCAGCTTACAACATCCTCATAACATCTCAGATTACAACAAAATGAGCAACACTACATCAAATTACATCATGAAAATGACAAACAGTAAAATAGCAAAAGCAACATACAGTCCCTTAATCATCCGTGCCATAATTTTCATATTTTTGGCAAAGTTCTTCTTTTCCTCAATATCTTCAACCTCTTCATGCAAGTCTTCGTTCTCATTCTCCTTCAGGGCCATCCATGTTCTTTCTCTTCTGTGCATTCTGTAACTTGACGAGTTGCTCCACAACAAGATCCCTCTCAAGCTTGATCTTTTGAAAACAATATTTATAGTACTCAGTGAGCTCCGGGTCATACCAGTCCCAATATTTGCAATCACCCCTCTGTAGTCAAAGAAATTGGAAACATCAAAATCAAACAACACACAATTGAACATTCTATCTATAAAAGTAAAGATAAAACATTTAAAATCACATCTTCGAGTTGATTTCCACTTACACGGCCTCTTAGGTGACAAAAAAAGTACCGACGCTCGGGATTATCTACATTGTTCGAAGCCTTCACGGTTGCATGTAGTCCACAATGACAAAGCCTCTGGGGTTCGGGATTTGCCGTGTTCATTGAGCCCGATCGAGAAGATGATGAAGCCATCCAGAATTCACACAACACTGAAGAAACACAAGGCGACACGAATCAGTTTTTATGCCCTAACGTCGTTTAACCAAACGTGTATATATATATATATATATTTGTGTGCTAGCATGAAACGACACCGTTTTAATATGTCTAATACTACGTCGTTTACTACATCGTGAAAACTTGCCAAATCAGCAAATCCGGCTGCCAACTAAGCGTCAGATTGGGGGAATTTGGCCGGCAAGATCTAATTGAGAAAAATAAAAAGGTAACCATTCTTTTCGCGAAAAAAAAAAGTGAGGAAATAAACGCGAAATTGGAAAAAAGTGGGAAATTTATATGCAATTTGGCCTATAATTTATGAATCTTAGCTCAAAAGAAGAATAAACTTTAGTTTAAAGGATGCATGTCTAGTATATCAAGAACCAAAATCTTATTAGTGTGCAAGTTCCAAATCTTATTTCTATGTCATATTTCCATGTGTGACCCATGTAGATTCGACGGGAATTACCTAAAATTCTATAGTAGTTTATATCCGTAAATTTAAAAATAATATATTATTTTCATCTTAAAGGGATATATTTCGACAAAACATTAAATAAAACATCATCTTGTTGCAAATAATAATTAGATAAGTGGAGATCTCATGTATTAACGGATAATCAGTTGACATCATTAATTACAAATATAATTTTAAAAAATAATTCAATACTTATTTCAAAGTTATAATATGAGAAAAATCATTGTAAACGATCATCTCGTTGGACAGTAATGTTACATGAATGATCATGTCATTGCAAATAATTCTACATGTATGATTGATGAGTCCATATGTTGTGTCCATTTTGTGTCTGTTTTAGGCAGTTTAGATCGAGTCTTTGTGTGTGTTTTGTCTAGTTTCAGTGTCTAGGAGGACATATTCTGCGTAGGAGAAGGTCTATTGCTCTGCAGGTGGATTCTGGGCAAAACATGGATGGAAAGCTACATTTCTGGAAGCAGGCAGGGAAGGATGGAATTGGTCAAGATAGGCGGAGTGTTTTGGTCAACTGGCGTTGTTTCTCTCATAGGTCTAGAAGGATAAGGAAAAGATGATCTAACTTAAATATATTTTCTTATCCGACTAGATTTAGGATCCGCAAGGGATCTTTTGAAAATAGATGTGACATGCCATGTTGGGATTGTGCTTATCAAGTATTTACTTGCATCCCAAGGTAGCTCGTGGATTCCTTCCATGTTAAGGACCGGGGGCCCAAACCCTAGCAATATCCTATAAATATTGAAGCCTAGCTGCTGCGAGAGGACGCCGTTTTGTTATGCTTTCATCCTTTTTTACTTTGAGAGATTGTGAGGAAAACAACAAGTCCTACAAGCAACATTTTATTTGTATTTTTGTTCGTACTATTTTTGATCGGCACTTTTTGACGGATTTTCTTTCTCGAACTTAGTAAGTTTTTAATATAGTTTTTATTATAAGTTCCTCAATTTATTGTGTTCGTAAATTTACATTCATGTCTAGCTAAGTTTTTATACTTGATTTGGACAAGATAGTTAAGTGAATACTTAGGCTTGAGAGGTCTAAAACGTGCTTGATAATTGCATGCATGTATTCCTGATATGTTAATGAGCTTGTTCCAATATGGTGTAATACTATTAAGGGGTTAATAGGCCGTTAATCACCTAAGGCACATTAAATCACTAATCAATTGGGAAGTAGGAGTGTTTTCCATAACTTATCTCAATTAAGATTGATTAACATTAGAGGAAGGTGTCTATCTTGCTGGGCTAGACGTGATGATTCCTTGTTGGGCCTTTCTAGTAGTTAATGCTCATTGAGCAAGAAACTGAACGATGACTCCGATAGAGGTACTGCCCAAGGTAGGGAGTCGGCGATGCGTCACCAACTAAGTAAGGATATGTCATGGAAGGGTTTGTTGGGAGCGTGACGAGTAAAAACGGATCTCAACATTCAAGTCCTATAATCAACGATGCATGCATGTGATGAATATATTTGCACCAATGATCAAGCTAGAGTTTTCACTTAACAATATCTTTGTCCAGATCAAGTCATTTTTGTTATTGATCAAGTTATCTGTTTTCTTTTCAGTATTTATTTAAGTTCTCGTATTGGATAAGAGAGCCCCAGTGACCAAGATACCAAAACCAAACTTTCTTGTTAAGTGGAGAAGGATTCAAGAGATAGTAACAATCAACTCCTTGTGGATCGATCCTATACTTACTTGTTAACTATATAATTGTGAGGATAGACTACAAATTCATTTTGAGAGTGCGAACGACAGCCTCATCAATTGTGATTCTTGAATATTGATTTCATATATTTGTTATGTTTCATTAGACTTTAATTTTAATCCTCTATATTCGCCACGTATGCTAACAATTTTATTCAGACCTAACTTTCTTTTACAAATCATATATGTATCTCCAAATATAAAGCCACTAATCCATTCAAGATGACACATTAGAAAGAAAAAAAAACGTAATCGTAAATAAAAAGTTACAAACCCCAAAATATTATGTATCAAACATTTCTAGCCTTCATTTCTTTCTTCTATTAGATTTTTGCATCTCCAACCTGAATTTCTCATGGCAGTTTGTAACGAACAAATCTGTAAGTCTATCAATTTCATGACAAGATTCTTCATCGCCTTTCTCCTCCATCCACTGCATATACTTGGATCGCTCGACGAAGTCCTGCGCTGCCCCAGTATTATACGACATTGGGGAGATGCTAATCATGAATAACGATTCATTTTCAATTTTGAAGGTGTTGAACAAATTCAATTCAGAGAGTAAAAAGAACCGTATTAATCTCTGTAAATGTGACAACCAAAAAATATACCTATAATATGATAAAGATTATATAGTAGTTTTATATTTTGTCTTAATTGTGAAATATATCCAATTTCACTTTTTCTAAATTAGTTATATCCACTTGTTGGAAAACAAATTAGTTATGTACATGTTTGGTATGAAGAGACCAATTTACCCTTGATGTTGTATTGTTTATATTATATCTCTTACACATTAGGTACGATTTGACTTGTTTCATACTTTTACTCTCATTAACCGAAAATGATTGTGATGTTAGGGTATGAAAGTTAGCAAAAGTGGTCAATAATTAGATAATTCGTGTTGCAATGATTAGTTTGTCTAGGGTTTACTCAAAACAGATTTTCCGATACTATATGTAAACCAAAAAAACAACCAAAATTATATGAAATAAAAACAAAAAAATATTTAAACATTACAAAATAACCAAAATTATATGAATTGCTAAATTTATTTAAACCCGCTCGGCTAAATGTATAATATTGAAAGATCCCACTCGAGATTATTGAAGATCCCACTCGAGCGGGATCTTCTAAATTTCGAGCGGGATCATTCCATGTTGAAGGATAAATATTATTTCGAATAAATTCTTAATTAATTACGCAATTTTTAATAAATTAATTATATAATAATATTGAATACGTAATAACTAATTAACTTATTTAAATAAAAACAGTAAAATATGTATAATATATAAAATTAAATATAATTATATCAATTTGACAACTTTTGAGAAATCCCGCTCGGTTAATTCATATATATTGGAAGATCCCACTCGAGATTATTGAAGATCCCACTAGAGCGGGATCTTCTAATTTTCGAGCGGGATCATTCCAAGGTGAAGGATAAATATTATTTCGAATAAATTTGTAATTAATTACGCAATTTTTAATTATATTAATTATATAATAATATTGAATACGTAATAACTAATTAAATTATTAAAATGAAATTACTAAAATATATAATATATAACATTAAATATAATTATAGCAATCTGACAACTCAACTTAAATCCCGCTCGGTTAGTTCATAAATTTTGGAAGATCCCACTCGAGGTTTTTGAAGTTCCCACTCGAGCGGGATCTTCGAATTCTCGAGCGGGATCTTCTGTTTCGTAAATCTAAATATTATTAGAAACTAATTATTAATTAATTACTCTATTTTTAATTAAATTATTAATATAATAAAATTGACTAACTATTAAGTGATTTAAATTAAAATGAAAATATATGTAAACTATATTAGAATAAGCAATTAAAATGAAAATATATGTAAACTATAGCAATTAAATTGAACAATAATCCCGCTTGTGTGTTCTAACAAGAAATGAAGATCCCACTCGATATTATTGAAGATCCCACTCGAGTGGGATCTTCATTTTTGTTAAGTTTGTACGAGTGGGATATATAATTATTTTGGAACTAATAACATTATTTAATTTTTTATATAGTTTACATATTTTTTGGATTGTATTGGTATATTAATTCGTAGATTTTAATAATTTGTATACAGTATGTGATAATAATTGTACTATACAACTGAGTGTGATAGTAATCGACACTGGTGGATGTGAAAATTCATCTGTAAATATTCACGTGAATGGTATTTCACCATTGATGTAACAATTTTACTTTCACGTGAATTTGTACAATTTCACTCACCCAATTGATTGATTGAATGAATGAATGAATGAATGAATTCTATAAAAGTGGTAGCAGAGATGAATCTTCAAACACCACAACCATCAAAATATTTTGTACTCCTCGTAAAAAATTATCACAATATGGAAGAATGGAAATATTTCAACATCAAATATGGTGGAGAATGGCACGATTGTGAGTATGTGGGAGGTTCAGAATCGGTCACTCAAGTTCTTGCTGCCACTCCAGCTCTTATCAATTTGAAATATAACATCGATGTGCTGATGCGTCGAAATTCGATGAGCACTCGGTACAAGATTTATTATTTATCTCATGCTCGAAGTGGTCGCACTGTGAAGATTCTCTTGAGCACAGATCAACAATTTGCTCAATTGTGCATGGAGTCCCGTCCAACCGTATATCTCATCCACAGCCAAATAGATGTGTATGTTCCATATTTCGAAGAACCTGGGGCGTCATCCTTTCAATACGACCAAGGGCAGCCGTCGTCATTTCAATACGACCAAGGGCAGCCGTCATCATTTCAATACGACCAAGGGCACACGTATTCTGATGAAATGGAGCGTATCCAACAACAAATCAATTCCCAGGATTTCTTTTCCAACTTATATCCTAGTGGGTATAATTACGAAGCGACGTCCACGTATCACGTACCTGTTGTTCCGGATTGTCATTTTCCAGACAACGAAGATGATGAACCACAATGCACTGTCGAGTTGGATTCAGACGATGAAGATGTTGACAGTGCTGATCTCCAAACTGATAGTGAAGCATCTGAAGACTGGACTGAGGAAGGTTTACGCGATTTTACTATGGTGGAGCACAGTGCATGGATTCGTCCCAGTGCAACGACGGACGCGTGCGATCTAACTAACTGGTTAGTTCCGGTGATTCCGCCCGATGCAACGATTTCTCTCATAGCACGTGATCCTGGCCTGACAGATGATGATGAGTTGCGTGTTGGTGCTGTTTTCCACAGCAAAAAAGAGATAAATATTGCAGTCGGAACGTGGCACATGGAGAGAGGACTTGAATTCAAAACTCCGAAATCAGATTATATTAGAATGAAGTTCTTATGCAAGTATCCGAATTGTCCATTTGAGTTGCGTGCAGCCTCACGTGGGACGAATACTTGGATAATACACAAGTTCATTCCTGAGCATTCATGCATCTGTCAGCTACGACGTGCCGCTCCGAGGAAAATCAAGATGGATGTTGTTGCAACTTACGTGGAGCGAAAAATCAGAACCAACTGTAAAATCATGGAGCCAAAGGCCATTATGGAGGAGATGTTACGCGAGTTCGGTATCACCATCCGTTATGATTTGGCGTTGCGAGCACGGCATTACGCAATACAAAGTATATACGGATGGTATGTTGAATCCTTCCAGTTGTTGCCTGGCTATCTTCACATGCTCAAAGAATGAAATCCCGGCACGCTGACTGATCTTGAAGTTGGAAATGATGGGAGATTTGAGCATTTGTTCGTGGCTCTCGGCGCCTGCAGACTCGCGTATCCATTCAATATGAGACCTGTGATAGTTTTAGATGGCACTCATCTGAAGTGCAAGAATAGAGGTATTTTATTTGTCGCTATGACGAAGGATGCCAACGAGCATGTTTTTCCACTGGCGATAGGCGTTGGCCCAATCGAGAATGATATATCTTGGAGATGGTTTCTATCCCGTTTGAAAATGGCTTATGGCGAGCTTAGAGATACATTGATTGTCTCTGACGCACATGTCTCCATAGCGAACGCTGTCAATGAGGTGTTTCCAAATGCAGTTCACGGTCTTTGCTACTATCACTTGTTGAATAAGTTGACGTGTTATGGGAAAGTTGTTGTAAGGTTGTACGAACGAGCTGCTTTTGCATATCGCACTTCAATTTATGATAAGGCAATGACCTCTATTCAACAAGAAAGCCAAGGCGCATACGACAAACTAATGAGAGTTGGACCAGAGAAGTGGGCTCGATGCAAGTGTCCATTGCCGCGTTATAGCCATCTCACTTCAAATGCAGCAGAAGTGTGGAATCATAGAGTAAAATGGGCTCGTGGTCTCCCTATATGCTCAATGCTTGACGCTATAAGGTATATCATCGAGCAATGGTTCGATGAGAGACGAAATTTGCCCAAAGGGGGCGATGAAGTTGTCACTCAAGAGGCGGCTAAGAAGATGACAGAATCAATGAATAAGTCATTTAGGTACGATACGAGTGGTGGAATCGGTTTGGTGTTCAACGTGGGTGATGGTAGAAGAAATTGGAAAGTTGATCTCAATTTACACACTTGCACATGTGAATTTCAAGATGATGGATTGCCGTGTTCGCATACTTTTGCTGCTATCCGGTATGTTTTATTGCTTCAATTTGCATAACCATACGAAATTATAATTACAATTATTAAAAAGTTATAATTAACATTATTGTTAAAAAATGTAGAAAAAATGCTAATGATGTATACCAATATGTGCAATGGTACTACAAACGAGAAGCTTGGGACGAAGCTTATCAATATCCTATACATCGTGTTCCACATGTAGAGGATTGGGATATTCCAGTTCAAGTGGCCAATATCTTGGTCTTGCCTCCCGTAATCACTTCACAGGCAGGACGGCCGAGAACTAATCGGCGAACATCTGCATTAGAGAGAACTAGCCGGAGACAAACCACAAGGCAAGAAGCAGAATCATCGACAAATCAACGTCGGAGGAGATGTGGTAATTGTCGTGAAGAAGGTCATACGCGTAGACATTGTAATCGGCTTTAACAATCTACCATTAATCGTAACTATGTTGTTTGAATTTATATAATTTATTTGTCTTGGAAAATATATTTTTTATTACTAGAAGATTAAATTTAATGAATTTTAAAAAAATGCATAACTTATACGGTTAAAAAAATCATAACTTAATATTTATATAATAAATTTAAATAACAATTATATTTATTTTTACATCTTCTATATCCCACTCGTGAAAACCGATATCCCGCCCGGAAATTAAGGAATTATTTTTAGATCCCGCTCGAGTGGGATCTACATAGCTCGAGCGGGATCTATGTTTTTTGCATTTATATAATTTATTTGAGTTCGATAATGTATTTTCTATTACTAAAAAATGAAATTTAACGAATTTTAAAAAATGAATACATTAAACAATTAAAAAATAATAACTTAATATATATATAATAAATTGAAAGAGAAATTATATTTCTATTTACAATGTTTAAATCCCACTCGTGTAGGTTTAGATCCCGCTCGGCAACCCTAAAAATGTTAGAGATCCCGCTCGAGTGGGATCTCTATAAAATTCGAGCTGGATCTTCTACTATTCAATTTATATTATTTATATGAGGTGGAAAATGATATATTTATTACTATTATGTTAAATTTCATCACATTTTAAAAATGCATGTGTTATTTGATTAAAAAAAATCGTAACTAAATATATATAACTTTAATTTCACAAACAAATATATTTTGGACTGCAAAATTAAAATCCCACTCGTTTAGGTTTAGATCCCGCTCGGTCTCCTTGAATATTATTTGAGATCCCGCTCGAGTGGGATCTCTATACAACTCGAGCGGGATCTTTTTCTATTAATTTTATATAATTTATTGAAGTGGAAAATGAATTATTTACTACTATTATGTTAAATTTCATCACATTTAAAACAATAAAATGCATGGATTATATGATGAAAAAAATCTAAAATTACTAAATCAAACTAAATCATAACATAAATGTAGTCTAAAGCTCGAAATTCATTACAATAAATATTGTTCCAATTCTAACAAAAAAAGAAAAGTGGTACAAAGCTCTTAAGCTGGTCGACAAAGTTCATATATAGCACATGTCATCCTTAGTCTATATGCTGTAGTGCGAGCTTGCCCCCATGGTATGGATGGACGCCCAGTAATCATTCTTTCAACTTGCATCAGTGCAAATGGAGCGCAACTGTGACTGTCTCTTTGCTTAAATTGATGATCAATGTCAGCCACTACCAATTGCAATGGATCATGGATAGCGGTGCACCCAATACGATTATGTTTCCAATAGAAGGCATGGCTAAGCACTACATGCCATAAAACTAGCAGTGGCTTCAACCTATCAAATCGCATTTGTTGCACTGCTGGATCAAGATTGTAGTACATGGAGTCGTACAGGGTCGCCGTCCATGACAACATGTCGATACTAACCACCACGAAGTGTGTACTTACACAATGCACTAGTATGACCTTCACAAAATGGACATAGAAGCATAACTCAATTAAATCTACTACATTATAACAAATAGTTTTCAACAAATTACCCAAAAATCTAAATTCACTTACTTGTGTTGCATCAAACATTGAGGTATGTGACGCTCCAGCGTCTTCTCTTCCGTGGATGGTAAATAGTATGCTTGGGGCAGGCTGGTACTGCAAGTCACTGGTTCTTCCCAAATCCCAGTCATGTTCGAGCGAACCCTGTTTCATCAATAATATTAAAACCAATTTATCACTCAAGACAGTGTTGTTGAAATTAATAGTAAAAAGCTACTTACGAAGACACTCGTGTCTAAGATGACTGTGTTCCTAAAATTCACACCAGGCTTCATCCCATCATCTGCCTTCAATCGCAGGCGCATATTCAATAAGTACAAATCAACGGCCTACAAAAGATGGTTAGATATTATATTAAATTAGTAACAGAAATTAATGATAGCCATCTAATAGAGTACAAATTTACTTACCCCGGCAAGGACATCAATTTTTGGATTTAAAAGCTCCATAAACCATGCGTGATCAAGTTCTACACCACTATCTTCAATAATCATCTTGCCACTCGACGGACCGTTGCAAAATTTTTGGAATTCTTCAACCAGGTCATCTGCCAGTGGGATCGGTGCAACTTCGGCTTGAAATGACGTAGAAACTGAGGCTGCAAGCTTTTTCTTTCTAACCCCTTTCCGTTAGGCTGTTTAACGGCCGCCTCTTCTGGTTGATGGCGATCAAGTGGGATAGCAGAGATAACACTGATTGTCACTTCTTGTGAATGTTGCATTTGGGAACGATCTTGAGCGAGTGATTGTTGAAACGAGCTTCCAATAATCTACAAGGACAAAGTATTAGAATAATTCAAACATAATTAAAAAAACTGATTTGATAATAAAATCTTTACATTACCTCTCCCAAGTGACTCCACATATCCATCTGATGACCACTTCCGAACATGGAATGCCGAGGCGGATCATGATGCGTACTACCGAACTGTCCTTGCGGCCGATATGCCGTACCAAATTCAGGCATAGAAAATTGGGCCGGAGTGAATGGCTCAGTAGTGTATGGGATGGAAATGGGCGGGGTAGTACAGGGCACAGTGAATGGTTCAGAACTGTATGGGATGGAAGTAGAGGGCAAAGAGGATGGTTCATAAGTGTATGGGATGGAACTGGGCGCCGTAGTAAAAGGCACGGTGGTGGGCTCTGGTGGTGGTGAGTGGAAGATGGGCTCCTGCCGAGGCCGAGTTGTAGGTTCATATGCAGGTGAACGTCGGGATGTTCCACATCGCATTTGATCCATCAAGTCCCCAAACCACTTGGCAAACCGAGGTACCCATCTCTTGTCCATCTTGTCCAGGAGCCGATCCTCAGATTTTTCCAGTTCCTCTCTCATCCAACGACGATCATTGTATCGGCGGTGGTGCTCGCCCCCACTGCTGGAAGATGATGATGCAGCTTGTTGGGATGCAGCTTTTGCAGTTTTGCGAGTACGCTTCCCCTTATCTTGTGGCTGAATTTGAGGCTCCTCGTCTGAATTGTCGGCCTCAACATAGCTAGCACCCGCTCCATGTGATCGTCTGGGCCTTGAAGCTTCATGTGTCGGGTTAGCCTCTTCAGCAAAAATTGCTTCCGTACGGGGACGAGAAGGAAACTGGTCACCATCCCTTAGCGGATTGCTGGGCGGGACAAAACCAATATTGAGAGCATTTGGATATTGAGTCGACTGCCAGTAAAACGTCATCGACTCGTCGTCAGAAACAGCAATCGGTGTCAAATTAGGCTCCTGTACAAAAACAAAATGGATATTAGATATGGCGTATTGTATAAGAACAGCAAAGTATTAAGAGATAAAAAAATTAATTTATTACCAGTTGAGAAAAAAGTGGTCCAAGATCTGTTGTAGGTCTGCTTCTAAACCTCCATTTAAGGCATCTGGGAGCCCCGGTCGGGTCATCAAGTCTTGCAGCGGCTTCCGCTAAATCTGGCATGACTTCTAGAGACCACACATGAAATGCCCACACTGCACCATAGAAGTGATATTTCTTTGTATTCTGCACATTGGTGATGTAGTGCTTCAAATTCAAGTATGAATATGCTCCCCATGGAAAATTATTGAACAGATTCAAATCATCAACCAATTTCCAAATCCACTGCGGAACCAATTTCTTCATGTCTCTACCGAGTATTACCGCGTACGCCACTATAACATGAGCTGCGCCGAGGTACAAATCAACACATACATCACCATTTCGATCGGCAATGAGCGCTCGCGTGTTCTTAAATCACTCCAGTAAGGCATTCCCAGTGATAGGCATACCGTTACAGAACCGTCGATAAACCTCCACATCCGATAAATCGTGGTCATCTGCCGGATTAAAGCTCGACTCGCCAAAGCTCAAACCAGTCACCAAAGCATATTCTTCAATAGAAAATCGGAGGTTTACGCCGTTGATATGGAACCACATCTCGTGAGGCTGAGAACATGGATAGTTGATCTCACGTGACAGTACGTGATGCACAGCCATCCCGCATTTCTGCCCAGGCTCCCAATAGACAAAATGCCCGAAGCATCCATTTATAAATCTCCTGACCAACTCTTGACCACCGACCTCATACAAAACCCTTCTGACATCTTCCAAAACACCAATCCTATAATACGTGCTAATAGTAGAACTACGGTTGATAGAGTCGGGCCTCTTGTATGTAATCTATGCACAAAATCAAAATAACAATTCATTACAAATAAAATAAAAAATAATTCGATACATAATCCAAAAAAAAAAATTACACAACTTCTTATAATAATCCACGAATAAAAATTGATTACATTTAAATACGCATATTTTTTTAATCCAATTATTCGACTAAAATAATTTAAAACTAAAGCAAATTGACAATTTTCTACGCAAATGGAAACTATTTTTTCTAACCATCAAATTGTTCGACTAAAATAATAATTATTATATATTGTTCATTTTAAATTAATTTCATCCAAGAAAAACAAAGATCCCGCTCGGACATGGGTCCCACAGAAAATTCAGCCCGAGCGGGATATACAACCCACCGAGCGGGATCTTCTTCACGGAGAGCGGGATTTCATATACGAGTGGGATTTCATATAATTATATTAATATGGGATAAACTACACTACAAACCTAAAACATATGATTTTAATTTTGTACGCACAAAATCGAAACACAAAAAATAAACAACAAATCAATCAACAATTAATTCAACAAATAATTCAACTAATAATTTAACTAATAATTTAACTAATAATTCAACAATTATTAATTAATATAAAAAAATCGGCTAACCTCTAAAGACATTTTGACGGTGGAGTGGAGGTGAGGAACGAAGATCCCGCTCGCCGCCGCTTGTTTTCTCTTTATTTGGAAGTAGAGGTGGGAGGTTTTTCGACGGTGAACAACGGAAGATTTTTGCATGGTGAAGGGTGGAGGCGGTGGAGTAAGATGAATTGTATATAGGGCGGGATTTATTAGGGTGTTTAATGTCGTGCGTGATGGGTGGGATTTGTGATAGAATTGAAGATATATATAGATGATATATATTGGCGTGATGGGCGGGATTTGATGATATCAAATTTAAGATATATATAGATGATATATATCGAATATTGAGTAATACAAAGATATGAGACAAAAATTTGAGTCAACCCATATTCTTCAACCAGTGCATGTGATGCAATGTCATATCTCACAAGCATGCTCTACCATATGATTATGAAGAACATACATTCCTAAGTCATGCTCTTCCTAGAATGCATATAATCGAGTATAACTTTACAACAAGCATCAAGACCACACAAAATCATATTTGCCATCACTACACTATGAAATCACATAAACATCATCTTCTTCAAACCAAGACCAAAGGTTCCACCATTTTCTTTCCCTAAACATGCTTCTAAGATATTGAAAAGAAGGAAGAAATAAGAGAAATGAGGGTTTAGACTTTATACCTAGCCTTCTTCTCCTCCTCCTTTCTCTCTTACTCTCGGTTCTCTCTCCTTCTCCTTCCTCCCTCACGGCTGCCCGTTTCTCCGGCCTTACTAGATGGTGGTGGTGGTGGTTCCGATGGTGATAGATGGTGGTAGATGGTGGTAGAAGAAGAAGGGAATAGGGCTTGAGGAGAAGGTGATTTGCAGAGATGGTGAAAAGTTTCATCTGCAACCTTTTTTTTTTTTTTTAACATGAATGAAGGGGAGGGGGAATCTCTAGGCAACTAGGAATATCATTACTCTATTTTATTCTAATTGGGGATTACGGGAGGTGATATGGGAGAATGAAAAAGGGATAATGATTATGTTAGGGAGAAAAATCTAAGCAAAATCTAATCAATTAAAGAAATAAAAAAAAACTCTAATTAAACACACGCATACTCACCCACACGGCACACACGACAAAACACATTCACTTACCTATATATAATATATATTATTATATTATATAATTTTCTTTTATATAGTATTTCGATTATTCTTCCATTATACGACATTCGCTCATCCGATCAAAGTTTCGACCGAGCATATACGTAGAACTAATTATTTCGGTCTTAACGAGACCAATATCCATGTTATTCTATAAATTAATTCTTTTACAAAATTAAATAAACAAACGCTTCATATTTATATTATATATATAATTTATCTTTTTGATTAATTATTTCTAATTAATCACATTATTGTATAGGCGATAATAATATCGACATATTTCACTCGAATAATAAAATATGAATGCTCGTGCTATGCAATGCATATGACGTCTAAATTTTTATGATTTAGACGTATAAAATTTATCGGGAATAAGTGACTGTTCTATTATCTGATTAACTCTAATTAAATTTTTATATACTTACAACGAAATTTTTAGGCTCGAATTTTCGGGGTTCTACATTAGTAAACACCCTACAAGTTTATATATGTTATTTATCTAAAAGTAAATTGACAATTAACAAGTTTTGCGAACGGAAATTTATATATATCTATATATTATATAAAACGAAACGACTCTACGTAAAAAAATATCATATGTGGCACCTTCATTCTTATTTATCTAAATTCTCAAATTTTTGAAATTAAGAACCGATATTCATTGTATTCAGCTTTAAATTAATTGTGAAGTGGTGATTCAACTTTTCTTTTCTTTAATCTTATGTTGAACTCATAATGTACGACATTTATGGTTGCTTTTGTTCTTATAAATAATCTTCAAATTATTTTCTATTCTAAATCAATATGCAAGGAGTATTTGCAATGAAAATGATCCATCTCAATTTTTATACATAATCGACGTGGGACAATCTCTTTAAGAGTCAAATATGTTTTTGCTTACATCGATTTTGGAGAAGATAGAGTTTTGAAAATTATCAAAAGAAATGTGAGTAGATTATATTAGAATTTTTAACACACGTTACCATATGGTTTGAGACGTAAACATGTGATAAAATTATTTTTAAATTGAATTTGAGAAATGTTCAAATACATATAAATTCTAAACGAATTTAGTAGATTGCATAATCGAATGATAGAACGCAAAAATAATTGACAAATAATATTTTTCTTAATCTACATATTACTATCTAATAATTTTATTATAAATATAATGCCCTATCGATTTTCGACGGATTATACGCTAATTGTTAAATAATTAAAATCATAAAACATACATCCAACTAAATTATAATCACAAACATATAAATGTAAAATAATAAATACATAAACTTGAGTCTCTAAAAGTGACCAGTATTAATTTTGGCACAATAGAATAAATAAAATAAATTATAAAAATAAATAAGCTTATAGCACAAATTTTGGTCAGATTATGTAAACATGATCCACATGGATGTCTAACTGCAAAATTTAAAAAAAAAAAAAAAAAAAGTCAATGAGAAGTACAAAGTGTAAACTCACACTCTGTAATATTTTTTATACTTTTTTCGTTCCCAACATGGAAATGAGCCTTTTAAGAGCCCATTCCGTCGAAGTTTTTTTCGGTCGCTTCGGCTTAGTAGCTCTAATTGGTTAATTGGTTTACTACTGCTACTCGTACGGCGTGGGACATTTCTCGTCATACCGCACTCATAGCAACAACTGCCTTCTTGTTCCGCACTCCTCATTAGACATTGCACTCGAAGCAGTCCCACCTGGCCGATGTTATCTAATGAGCTAGTTTGGAGTTCAGTTGTTACTTAAACAATTAATTGATCACCTTATCTCCTGAGAGTAAGGATAGATTGGAATTAATAGCATTAGCTGGAGCCGCTACAATGGCATTAACAGGAGTTGGTATTGGTACTTTAGAGGGATTTATAGAGTTGATTGAATGAATTGAATATATATATATATATATATAAATAGTAGACGGAACGATTGCAGCTAACCCCTGTAGCCTCACGAGCTATCCCCGGACTAGGGGATAGCGAAGTGCAGGCGGCTTGCGCTCAGTTGTAGCCGACCGGCAGGGAGGCGGCTAGAACTGGTATTAAAAGAATTGTAGCTACTCATTAGATCGTCTACTACTTATATTGATATATCCGGAACGAGTAACCCAATTGCAGCTCTGAGTTAGGACTCCTATATTTAGTTGATGGATACGGAACATAAATCTCAACTGCAGCTACAACACCCCGACCATTGGCCTTTTACGAAGCCAATGGAATAGAGGGTGCTATCCTTTTTGTAGCTGATAAACCACCCCTAGCTATTTCTGAGTCATCGAAGAAATAGGATACCAAGGGTGGCTTCCATTACTCCGATGAGACTTTTTTAGTTAGGGATCGTAAAGGAGACGGTTATTCTATCTATTTTGATATAGAAAATCTTATTTTTGAGATTGACAGCGATCATTCTTTTATGAGTGAACTAGAAAGTTCTTTTTCTAGTTATCGCAATTCTAGTTATATGAAAAAAAAGAAATGTTTGTTCTTTCCTAGAACGCATTTTTTCGCAAAATCTCGTCTATTAACAAGTAATAAATTAAGACTTAATAACGGTGTGGGCACCGTATACAAGTTTTAATAAAAAATTAATAAATATTTGGTAAAAAAATTTTAAGTGGACGAAGGGACTCATTTAGATATATTGTTAAATTAGTGGATGAAAAAACTTTATAAGAGTAAATATATTGAATTTTTAAGGATAAAAAAGTAAAAGACATGTTTTAAAAAGGAAATACTACACTAAATTGGGACTACTAAAAAAGGAAAGTAACCATACTAACCCGAACAGAGGAGTATAACATAAGGTAAAGATACAAATTACATACATTTTACATAAAGTTGGAAACACAAAAAATGAAAATACAAGATGATTTCTTTAGATGGATGATGAACCCATATTTTGTGTTCATTTTGTGTATGTTTTAAGTAGTTTAGATCGAATTTTTGTATGTGTTTTGTCTTGTTTTCGTGTCTAGGACGATATATTTTGGGCAACAGGTGATTGGTGGCCTAGCAGGTGTATTCTGGGCAATATAGATATTGGAAGCAATGTTTTAAAAACCAGACCGGACCGACCGATTCAACCGATTGAACTGGGAACCGGACCTAGGGCCAGTCGGTTTGACATCATTGAACTGGGTATGGGAAAAATTCGGGATCAAACCGATGGAACCGGATAAAATCGGACGGTTCTGTTGTACTAAGGTATAGTAAGAGGAGCTAGATTAATGGTAGCTGAAAGGAAGATTTAATGAATATCCTTGGAAAGCAAGTGTAGCCAAGGAGGGAATCCCCTTCGTTGTTGGCCGTTCCAAGGGGCGGGACTCCTACAACGGCTACCCGAGATGCGGTTGACATTATTGAGCCACTTTTGAATAGATTTGACTGTAAATCTATTGTAATCGCTCAGATGCCCGATCTTGAAAATAAAGAATACTTTAACTATAGAGTAGGGCTCTCCTTCCTTTTGTCTTTGAATTAGGCTTTAGTTCTCTTCTCTAGGAAGTAAGTCCGTAAATCTAGCTCGAAATCTAGTCGGTTGACTTAGAAATCTTGGAAGAATAGGGAATTCTTGATTTATTGGAAAGTAGCTCTGATTTCTTGTTTTCTAGTAGTAAAGAGTGGAAATCTCGCTATCAAGCCAAATCTGCTACCTCTTCCAGTCTTGCATAGTACGTGTGGTTTCCTTCGTGGTGAACTGTGGCATGCTTAGCCTTGTAAATCCAGAGCTTTCTGCTTTGAGTTAGTTAGTTAGTTCTGGTGAGAGGTGGAACCTTGAGCCTTTCGCCTAGCCCTAGACAATGCTCTTTGGCGTTGGAAGTGGAACGGGTAGCTACATATCGTGAGTGAACCCCATCCGAGGGCTTCCCTCACTGCTGACAGAAGAGAGCTCCTCTTCAACCGCCTTGGCAACCAATCGCGAATAGCAACTCTGGGTTATTACCCAAATAAAGTACTCATCGGGATCGAAATAGGTTGTGGTGTCCGAACTCTCCCCATTTTGTTACTGAGTTCCTTGCTTTTAGCAAACCTGCCTGACTTAACAACGTCCTCGGAAAGACACCACCTGCTAGAGTAGCGGTTCGCCCTCTACCTCTTCACCCTGTATGCATGAGCTGGAGGCAAGGCTGGTCTCTTTCCTTTCTCCTGTTGTTCTTTGCTTCAAGGCCCAACATTCCTGAGTCTTCGATGGAATTGAGTCAATAGCCTAGGTATTTGTCTTTACCCTAGCCTTAGTAGTAGCAGTGTTAGAGTGAAATCGAGGCCTGGCAGCGGGAGTAACACTAGCCCGAAAGAGTTTTTTGGTTATGCGCTCATTGTCTTTGTTTTCGGCATTGGCTTGTGTTATCAGAACAATTATTTGGTTAGGGCTCTTTCCCTAGGAGATCTCTCGGAACCAAGACGTCATCTCAACAGTCGCTTCCCAATCATGGCTATCAAGGAATTGTTCGAATTTTACTCTTCTATGAGTTAGAGGCAGATCAAGAAGCCTATCATTCGAAACACATACGAGAAAGCTGCCCCGGTTTCTCTTGATTTCCATATGGCGAGCAGGAAGAATTCGGGAATAGGATAGCCTCCCCAGCAGCTTCGCTCAATAGCTACTAAATCAGCTACTACTTTTCCAAGATGGACTCAAAAACTGCTTTCTTTAGAGCGGCATTTACGGACTTGTCTCCTAAAGAACAAGAAAGGAGCTCATTCTTGGTACACTTCTCCTAGCTATAGTTGGATGAATAGCGCTTTGAGTTATATCTGGTAGTTCAAAATGCCTTCTTAGCAATTGCTCTTACTGCTCGAGTAGACTGGTGAGTGAATCATCTTCATCCTATAATAAGAGGAAATGCAAAAGGGATTCCCACAGTAAGGGAGATTGGTCCTAGCTACTTCTTTCATACCAGGAAAAAAAGATTGCCAAATCGTTCTCTATCGAATCATAGTCTAGAGCCAAATGAAATAGATTTCCCTTGCCTCCTGGCTCCACTGGGCGAGTAGAAGACATTGAGAAATCATGGAAACTTGCTCGACCAAGACTAAAATAAGTGTGAATGAGGTGCTGGATCGGCTTAAAAGAGCGTCTTTTGTAAGGAAAGAGCTCGTAGCCACGTTATCGGTCTTGATCACGAACCTTGAGCCCAGTGAAGAAAACTACACTGCGCTCCAGCTGGTGGTGAAGGAAAGAGGGAAGCGACTCGTTCCTTCCATTCGGAGGGCATTAGAGGTTCGGAAGGCGAACTATGCTGTCAGGGCACATCCCTGGAACTCGATCGAACTTCGGGTTAGTTGTCTAGCAAACCGATGTTGTCTCTCCCGATGTCAATTTGAAACAAAGGAAAAGTGATCTTTCACTTCGTAAAATCAGACACTGAAAAGCGCTTCTCCCTAATTATGCTTCCGAATCGGAAGAGTTTGAGGGAAAAAAGGAAAGAGGAAAAGCAAGCAGGGGCTAAGCCTGATCTTTATATATGAGTAATCGCAGTAGAGATCAAAGTAGATTGAATTCATTTTCTAAAAGAAGAGTCTATATACGCGATTTCATTGTGAGTTCGCCCATTTTTGAATAAGCTTTCTTTACTGCATAAGGGCATAAGCGAAGTCAAGGGCTAATAGCTTCGTAGCTGCGAAAAAGAATAACAAGCACCACGCCGAAGGTCTTATTAGCTTCCTTGCTACGCTCGGATGAAGACTACTAAAACCAGTATTTATTGCTTTTACTGTTGATAGCCCTCTCCATTTTATTATATGCTTTACTACCAAACATACCGTTTTTTTCTATTTCCTTCCACTGTGAAGAGAGCGTAGATTTCGATAGGATATAATTTTTGTTATTCTTTGAATACTTAAATAGCTCGTACCTAATGTCCTTCATTTTGTTCTTAATACTCTCTCACCTATGCCCATCATTACTTAAATAAATTTCTATCTTTTTTTTTCTATGTTAAGAGCCTTCTAGACGTAGTCTTTTTGTTCTTGTCCGGGTGTAAACCGAAATCCGAACTTAAGGATAGTTCGAGTTTTTCTCGTCACTTGTCATCTGTAAACAACAACAAAGACAGCTGTGGGGCAGGGGGAGCCACCGGTACCTGTTGAGCTGCCACAGGCTGGGCTTGGCCCGGCAGATCCAATCTTAAATCTAAGTCAATTTGGGCAACGTCAATCAGTTCCTGCATATCAAAACTTGTTTTTTCTTTTCCTAACTAGTTATTTCCGGTTGGATGCCAAGTACCACTTAAGAAAGCAATAGGGGAGCCAAGGCACGCTCGAAGAAGAGAACCAGTGTTTGATTCAATTTCCATTTCTATATTGTAATTGTATTTCTTCAGGACTTGGCCAGGGTTCGCCTGATCCGACCTCCTCTAGTACAGACTATACTATAATTGTATCGGCGGAATCAGAGAGAAGGAGAGAGATCTCAAAGTGGCTAACCCTCCTCAAAGCCCGAAATACTGGGCTAAAACTAGATTTCTCGTAAGCTTTCGCGATAGATGTAATAGTAGGAGGGGGAAAGGATCTAAGCATTTCAGAGAAGACTTCCTTGCAAAGTATGCGGTTTTTGTAACTTGATCCATTTTCAGATGTTGGTTGAGAAGTTAGAATCCATACACCTTCTAGCAACGGCTAGACGGGGCAGAGTCAAGCAAGAAGCCTAATTCCTAATGGTACGCAAAAGGGCCCTCAAAGAAGAGGGGTAGAGAGATGTGTGTAGCGAGGTCAAGGTCGACTACGAAATGCAACCAATGGTAGCAGGCCAAGCATTCTGATACACCGTAGGGGCTGCAATCCGGTGATACAATCTGGGCGAAAGAAAGATTTTTTTCTTTGAAAAGGCAGTCGACAGCCACCGATCGTCCTATATGGGCTTACCGGCGCTGTGTTAGCCGATTATCAACTAGCCGGAGATCTCGCTTATGATTGTAAGTGGATTGATTTAGATTCGCTACAAAGGCTAAAATACGTTTTCGGCCTTGCTTTTGTATTTCCACTTGGGAATAGTAGCCCAAATTGAAGCAAATGCGGCCTTGTTCTTTAATCCAAGAGATGGAAACTCTAGTCGTAATTCCTTTCCTAGTATGAGTGGTTTTTGTCCCTTTAGAGAAGACTGACCGAACTAAAAAGAAAGAAAGAAAAGTAGCTCCTGCCGCTAATGTCTTTCTTGTTCTTTGTTCGTTTCGGATAGATCTATGAAATGTCTGCCTTTGTTCTTGTCTTTTGCTCTTACATAGGATAGACAAATGTAAATCTAGCTCTAAATAGAACAGCTTTTCCTGCCTTACTAATAGATTTAGGAATTTGAGCAGTTTAGTGATTTAGTAGCTCATCCTAGGAAGGAATGACTTGGTCTTCCTTTGCCCATTTGATCAAGGATTTGAAGGAATATTTACATCATCAAATAAATGATCAGTTATAGATAGATATCATTGAATCTAAATTAGATAGAAAGCTCATCAAAAGTCTATTCATGCCATTGATCTATGGGAAGACAGTGAACAATATAATCCTGTATACTAGTTCAATACTATATAAAACAGCTCTATCGAGTGCTGAACAAAACCAACCTATGATGGATTCATCAATTGTCAATGTCAGGGTATTTATGTATCCAAAATAAATGGCTAAGTTGATTGCAATTCACCATATTTTATCCTAATATCATTATGTGCGTACTTCCCGGTGACTTGATTGATTGCCCGAGACATGTTAAATAGTTATACTTAGGGTATTGACCCTTTACAAGGAATAGTTCGTGTAGGAGTACTTGATCTACTTCCCGACTTTGCCTCAGAAGAGGAGTTCAAACCCGGTATTGGACACTTCCTTGAAAGAAGACACTAGACAGATACCGCTAGACTGGCGTCTTGATTCCGGGATACCGACATACTTAGATATTACCCATCGGACCTAGACTTGCGTCTTGATTCCGAGATATCCACATATTTGGAAAGAAGCCATCGGGAGGAACCGGTTTGTCTTGATTCCGACAATGCTTTTTAGCGAGAGTTCGGGTAGAAGAGAGGAGTTACTGATTTCCTGAGCTATTGTTATTTTCTTGCTTATCTTTAGCCCTGTTACCCGGTTTGTCTTCTTGCTTTCCAAGTGACGAACAAGAACCTTGCTTTACCCCGTTTGGTTGTTTGGGTGTTTCGCCTTTGAACTCCTAGCATCGGACAAGGAACAGGAATAACCAACCCCTTACCACCTGGGTTCCCTGAGGACGGGTAGTTGTCATTACCTCAAGTCCTTACCAGCCTGGTGTGAGAATTCTCCCTAAAACAGGCCTTAAAAGGACCAATTTAGGCCCTTATCTCCTCTCTTTGATGCCCTATTTGGTTGTTATTTCTCTTACCAGGCGTGTACAGTGCAATCAATCTACTAAAGAGTTCTCCCATGACGGCAGCAGTTGATATTCTATTGATATTCTTTTACCGTAACCTAAATATAAGAAGGGTCTTTCGTCCTTTGCTTCTAGAATTTGAAAAGAAAAATCAGAAGAGAGGCCGAACCGTGGCTCCGAAAGGAATGGCAGGCCACATACCCGATCAGTACGGTGCCGGTAAGGGTCACCCATCTGTCCTCAGAAAACCTAGGTGACAAGGTCTCAGTTCTCCTCTATCTTTCCTCTCTGAACTCTAGACAAAAGCGCAACTAACTCTATGATTTCTGTAGATTTCAATTCTAGCTCTCTCATTTGAGAGATCATTTATAGTTCTAATCTCAAATAGAAGACGAATAGGAACACCAAAAACAGAGGAGACAACTTTTAACTATGAGTCGATGAGGCTTACCTGGTTTTCTGGGTTAGGACTGAATTAACTATTCCATCGCTTATTAGTTAGGATGTACCCACCTGATAGGTGGTTATTTTACGCCTTTGTTGTTAAATCTGAACAAGGCAAAACCAAAGCAATCTCTATATAGCTTTAAGGGGCACACGGTTACCAGGATTGGCTAGATGGAAGTGGTATGGGGATGATACTTCCTTGAAGATGCTCTCTGCAGATTCACACCAAATGCTTCCCCAAAATCATCATGAAGAATCAAAACGCCTCCAGAAGATTTTGTAAGAGGCTGCAGTAGAGGAACACGTACATGACATGTCCCAGCGCAAAGTATATCAACCACTTGACATCCATCCGATGGATCTGTTATCGTGCTGTTTGGATATATCAAACCAGCCGTGGAGATAGGATTCGTTGTCGGCTCCTTGATCTGCTTCTTCCTCCCCGTGGGCGCTTTTGTAAGGTTTGTATAGGGCTATAAGTAGGCCCTTTGCTATTTCTATAAGGACTGCTCGCCTTTATACGGCTTCGCTCCTATGTAGTGGTCGACCTAAAAAGTGGTATTCCTGCCATAACAGAATGCCTATTATCTAGTGCTAGAAGCTTCGCCAGAAGCAATCAAGATGAGGGTGCTCTGCTTCGTAGACAAGGCTCGTTCCGTACTTGACTTACGAGCTCGTGTAGTACTCGCCCCTATCTTTAATCTCTAAAGGGGCTTATGCACTCCACTCGCTGTCTACTGAACGAGCGTTGGAGCGAGCGAGCAAAGCCTTCCATTTAGTGGTTTCTCCCTCACCCTACTCTTTTCTTTTCGCTTAAGCTCCCCCGGTTTAGGGGATTAATTGATTGGATACCCGAGAACCATAATCTTTCCTAGGAACAGCTTCTACGACGATAGATAGGGGTCAGGTTTGTTTGGCATCTACTCGCCCCCTGGGTGGTGCGGCTGAGCCAGAGTGGGCTCAGCAGTCGGCCTATGTTTCCGGGCGCACGCATAAAGGCATGATTAGTTCCACAAATCTAACTGCACTGACCATAGTAAACTCCTTCTCGTTGTAACGAAATAGAGGTCTTTAAACGACCAGGTACAGCTACCCTCGCTTTAAAGGATTTACTCCTTGTTCGTTAATCTAGGTTTAGAGTTGGAGTTCTCGACTAGGAGTTCACCACAGTCTTCTCTATCCCTAGGCCTTATATCAGGTCCTTCAGTGAAGATAGTACACTGAATTACCACTCACAAGCAACCCACATGTCAAGGGTGCCTTAGCTTGTTACTACGGATAAGAAACTTCCAGTGTCTCTAAGGAGAGAGTGGCATGGATATGAAACAAGGAACTCGTTCAGTAGCATCGTAAAGAGGGAATTAAAAATAATGAGAGGTAAATCATTGAATTCATCAATATATAGAGTATGGCGGAAATAAAAAATGATATTTTTTTTTCATAAAATAACTCTTTCACTCGGCAGGGCATCAACCTTAATAAAATAAAGTATGTTTCCATTTTCACAAGCAGAAAGACAATTGATTGAAGCAGACAAAGAGAGTATGACCTGAGCGTACCAAGAAAATGAGGGGGGACCAAGCCCTACCGAATGCTCTCTTTCTATCTATGCCGCATCTTCCATAAACGAAACCAAGAGGGAAAGCAAATAGTAATAACAAATCCTTGCAGCTTTCATCTCCGAGCGGTTCGCAAGAGATCGAAGAAAAAACTCCTGAATGGGTGGTTCCAAAACTCCAGGAGGTCCTTAGCTTAACAGCCCAGATATCTCAACACTTCACATTCGAATAGAGGATGGACGACTAATGCTTGCTTCAAGGTCGACCTCTATGGAATGGGTATCCAATACATCTTCTCTGGAATCTTCGCATTTCAGCGAGGTACAGACCAGGCTAGGGAGTTCCCCTTTTATCACAGGCTCCAATGAACCTAGGCAATGACATACGAGTTAGCGTCTACGGGTAGCTACTGGAAATCCTTTCACTTTAAACTTTAAAGCTTCTGAGCTACTCTGCCTTTTGTCGACCTATTTCAGAGCAAAACAGAAGCAAAAAAGGCTGCTTTTCTCGACCAGAAATCGTATTTTTTCAACCGATCACGTAACTCTAAAGAAGTAGAAAGCTGGCGTTGTTGCTACTTAGTTCTTGCTGCCTTTCTCTGTACAAGAAAAGAAAGTAGTCTATTCCCAGATCTGTTCTCCACTTTTGACTCCTTTGGGCGAATGAATCCAAAATTGCCTATATAATAAGGCTAGCTCAGCTTTTTTTTTATTCGGATCGGATTTATGTTGGCTTTGTTGGGAGGCTGGCATAGTTTGTTACGTCAGCTCCAAAAGGAGTTGTTGCCTTGGAATTGATAAAGTTCCGTGGAGTTCATAATTGCATAAAAGAAGTCAAAGTAGCTAAATCACTGGTCCAACTAGGCCAAACAGTAGCTTCTCACAGGTCTCCTCGTGACTTCTCTCAATCGGCGTTGCTAATCGATCGGTGCATTCTAGCATTCATACTAGTACTGTAAATGGGAATACCAATACCGCCACCTATTCATTTCCCCGCATCAATCAATAGGTTGGGTTTAGGTTCAGTGCTTCGGAGAATGAGCAGCAAGGTAAGAGGATGGGATATGGATAGTTGTCAGGGTCATATATTCATATCTGTATCACGTCCTCCTTCTTTTTACAGCAAAAAAAAAAATCGTCAGCATATCTGACGTTGAAGATATAGAAAGTGCGCCGCTTACGAGGAGTTACTCATCCTTCCTAATGCTCCCATGTTCGAATCCTGCCTCTGCTAACAAACAACTCGAGTAAAATGAAGATGAAGATCCACTTAGAGACTAGGGGTTATACTTTATCTGAATCTGAGAATAGCGGGTAATCTCCTACACCTGCTGCTTTCTTCCCTGCAGCTAAATACCAAAGCGGTGTTCTTGTTTCAATGGTTGAATCAATAGGAAAGGTTTGACCTGATCCATCCATAGGTGGTAATCCCTCTCAAAAGAAGGTGGCTGGTTGACCTAGCTTTTATCCAAGCGTCTAGAGAGGCTTTTAAGCTACGTTTGCGACCTCCTTTGATAGATTGTTAGACTCTGAACAAGGACTCGTAAATGCCTCAATTAATGGCTCGCTTTCCAGGAACTAGAATTCCTTTCTAAACTGATGATATCAGGCATTCTACAAAGATTTTATAGGTATACGTGTTCATGAATAGAGGCTTTCGTAATAGCAATGGGTTTACTCAGCTGATTGAGAACGAGATTCATAGGTCACGCAAGCTGCCTTAGAGGATCAATTTACAGGGATATCTATTTTACGCAACCCTATCATCAATGGAAAGTTTTCAAGTTCATACTGAGGAAAATCAGATGTTACATCAGCATACGAGGACGCCTCAATGAAGGGAGGTTTGATCAATTGGGTGCATTCGATAATATTTTAAAGATGGAAGCAAGGGTCACATATTAGGCCTCGATTACTTTGCTTTTAGATGAATTAGTAGGATAGAAGATATTCAGATCTATAGTGCCATATTGATAATCCAATAAGTAGAGGTTTTACGTCTCTGTTGTTAAATCCTTGATTCTAAGGCTTGTTTTTAGTGGTTGTTGACAAATTGACAGTTCGGTTTCTTAGGTATAAAGACAAGCAAGGGTTGGGAGTTGTGGCTTAAATTGCTTTTTATGAGGGTCGGTTTTTACCCCACTGGTGCTATGAATGCATAAGCAGGTAAAGAGTACATGTGTTGCACTACCAAGGATGTAATAACCCCTAAAGAAGCTAAGGCAAGGCCTAATTGAAAATGAAGCGAATTGTTGATTGTATCATAAAGAACCTTATGCCCCCGCCCTAATCGCCCTCCTGGAGGAATATGTGCATCTAAAAGCTTTATTAGCCTATTCAGCTAGTGGGGCATTGGTCATAGCTG
This sequence comes from Schizonepeta tenuifolia, assembly GCA_029490685.1. Lineage (NCBI taxonomy): Eukaryota > Viridiplantae > Streptophyta > Magnoliopsida > Lamiales > Lamiaceae > Schizonepeta > Schizonepeta tenuifolia. The sequence continues at coordinate 53,222,171 of CM055960.1, read as the reverse complement.
AAATTCGTCGAAGGGATAAAAAGAAGAGAAAGAAAGGGAAGAACAATCGAGAGCGGAAGGAGCATGGGGATTGATAGAACCGGAAAAACCGCCCAATCCGAAAATTTTAATTAAAAATACAATGTTAGTGTTGAGAATCGAACCCAATAGCCTCTAAGATCATATTAGGCTCCTATCATCTGATCTACTGTCACAACTATTCATTTCTTGAACTATTTTATTCTTATATTCAATTTTATTGCTATAATAATATAAAAAAACCTTAGAAATATTGAAAATTAAAATATATAATATTATATATTTTTTAATGTGTACTTAGTGTGAAATAATAATTAATTTTTATATTATTCAGTATTTATTATTTATTAATTATTTAAACGGTTCAACCATGGTTAAACCGATTGAACCATGACCCGGAGATCTCATCGGTTCGAACTCTGGTCCAGTTTTAAAAACATTGATTGGAAGCTGCATTTCGGGAACGAGCATCGATACGAGGCAACAAGCACCCGATGATACTCCAGCTTGAAAAAAGGATGATCACATCAGACGCATAGCAGAGTGGAGTCGTTGGCTTAATTTTAATTCCATGCAGACCATGACATGTATCTTGGGCAATGAAGCAGAGCAGAAGGTGTGCTGACCAATAAGGCAATGTGCAAAGGAGCAACAAACGTGTTTCTCTCCGAGGTCTTGGAGGATAAGGAAAAGATAACCTAACTTAAGCATCTTTCCTTATCCAACTAGATTTAGGATCCGGAAGGCATCTTGAAGATCGACGTGACATGTCATATTGGGGTCGTGCTTATTTAAGTATTTACTTGCATCCCAAAGTAGCTCGTGGAACCTTTCATGTTAAAGATCGGGGGCCCAAATCCTAACACAAGCCTCTATATATATGTGATGTTAGGCCGTTGTCATCATCACCATTCATATGCACTTTTGTCTTTGTTTTACTTTGAGCGTTTTGAGGAAGAAACAAGTTCTACGGGCAATCTAGTTTATGCTTGTAGTTTTTAGTTCCTATTTTCGATCGACACTTTTGTCCGGCTACTTTTCAGTTGAATACTTCGTAAGTTTTAATATAGTTTTTATGAGTTTCTCCATGACTCGTGTTGTTTCATTTATATTTATGTCTAGTTAAGCTTTAATACTTGATCTAGGCAAGACAATTAAGTGAATTCCATTGCTCGAGTTGTCTATGTTAGGCTATATAACTATATGCATGCATTCCTGATATGTTAATGTGTTTGTTCCAATATGGTGTAATACAACTAAGAGATTAATAAGCTGTTAATCACTTAGAAAATATTAGATTAATCAACTAAGAGGTTGGGAGAATTTTTCATAACTTATCTTAGTTAAGATCAATTGACATTGGGGGAAGGTGTCTACCCTGCTGGGCGAGACATGATTATTCCTTGTTGGGCCTTTCTAAATATTAATGTTCTCTGGGCAAGAAACTGAACGATGACTCCGACAGAGGTATTGCCCAGAGTAGTAAGTCGGCGATGCGTCGTCAACTAAGTAAGGATTGGTCATGGAAGGGTTGAGAGCGTGTCATTACAAAAAGATGTTGGCATTCAAATCATATCACCAACGATGCATGCATATAATGAATATATTTGCACTAATGATCGAACAAATGTCCTCACTTAACATTGTCATTGTCCACGTCAAGTTACTTATGTTATTGATCAAGTTCTCTGTTTCTTTTCAGTATTAATTTAGTTTTTGTGTTGGACAAGAGGGCCGAGTGACCAACATACCAAAACCTTTTGTGTTATTAGGTGGAGAAGGATTCAAGAGATAAAAACAGTCAACTCCATGTGGATCGACCATGTACTTACACGCTATTTACACAGATGTTGGAATATGTTATAAATTCATTTTGAGAGTGCGAACGATAGTCTCATCAATGGAATTGGGGTTTTATATAAGAAAATACAAGAAAACCATACAATAGTACATCTATAAATTAATATTATTGGGGCCGTAAAATTTTATTATTAGAAAGATATTAATTAATCAATAAATTAATATTTATTGGATTTCTTGAGATGTCAATTACCTATTGGGTTATTCAGGTGAAAATGAAGCATATTTAGAGATCCAAAGTTTAGTAGAAATTGTCGATACTATAATTAAAAATGCAATTGAAGATAAAGCTTAGGATGATAAAATCCTATGAAGTGGTTACATGAAAGAAATCAATAATAGCGTGAAAAACCCTTCATAATTTTTTATTGTTGTTTGAGAATGTTCCACTAGAGCTTTTTAATACCCTGAGAAAAGTTAGAGATGAAATTTATTTTCATATAACTTTTAATCTATATAATTCAAAAAATATTTAATTCATATTTTACTAAATTATTCTAGATATGTTTGTAATTTTAAGAATTTATCAATTTATAATTTTATTGAGACTATATATTTATATAAGAAACTTCCAAAAAATTATTATCTTAATAATTTATCAAAATTATTAATTTACGTTCAAAACCCAACTTGAAATAGGAAAAAATTAATCCTTCCTATTTTTTTATGTAAGTTGTTTTGTATTTTTAATTATTTATATTATGTTAGTCCCTCAATAATATAATCTTCCAAATCTATCCCTCATTTACTATCATTTCTTCAATTAATTACTCTCAAGGCTGCATTATTCCCAATTGGACCCTCTCTCTTTCCAATCGTTTCTCTTTATTCTGAATCTCTGATGCGATGATTAACTTATTTTTTCTCCCTTGTTCGTATTCTTCAAAGTTTTTCCAACCGAACATCTCCAAATAATCATGGAGATCAAAAGTGGAGCAAATTATTTTAAACAATCGTTTCTCTTTATTCTGAATCTCTGATGCGATGATTAACTTATTTTTTCTCCCTTGTTCGTATTCTTCAAAGTTTTTCCAACCGAACATCTCCAAATAATCGTGGAGATCAAAAGTGGAGCAAATTATTTTAAACAGATCGTTGAGCACCGTGCCTAATTTAATTTGCAATTTTTAAATTTTGATGTGAACATAGTTTTACGCAGAACATTTTTTTATAGTTGTAGTCCTGCTGGTTTAAGATTCAATAATTCCTTCCTCGTTCGTTTCTTCTTCTTTTTTTTTTCTTTTTTTTTTTGCCTCCAAATCAAATTTTGAGAAGACAAATCAATGTATTGTGAAAACCTCTTGCAGTCAAACATGTGAGTTGAATAAGACAATTTCTTTTTGTTTTCAACTTAATATTAATTGCTGATATCAAAACTACATTAACATAAAAAATTGAAGGGAGTATTAGTTAAGAGAAGTTATAATAGACTAAATTTAAGGAGGTTCAACTGTATTTAAAATACTCCAAAACAGATAAATTTCAGTTCCATCTAGTTTAATCATTAATTATGTTGAACAAATTCAATCTGGAGATGTAAGGAGATACAAATTGCAAAGTATCACATAGGAATTTATTCAAACAAATGTAACTAAATAGTTAAGAAATGAATCCATCACTCCAAAATCATCAATCATGCAGCCTCATTGCTTTCTCTCAACAGCCATAACAGTTAAAGTGAAAGACAACTCCCATTGCCCCACAACTTCAGTTTGATGGATGCAAATACAAAACCTTCGGTTTAAACTGAAACGAACAAATCCAAATAATCAAACTTAACTATTCAAATGAATGCTCTTCTCCATATACCAACATCTGAACACAGAACAGGCAGCTAGAAAATATGAACTACACATTCTTACTAGGCTTGAGCTGGTGAGCTAGCTAGCTACTTCATGATGCACAATCTACGAGCAACGTTCAACACTTTCAGCCAGCACTGCAACTGGAATTGCTTCTTTGAATAACAAGCAACTCATGATACTCATCACAAAGAAACCAAGACTGTTAAAAGACACAAGCAACATTTTTTGCACAACTCCTTTACAGATAATTACAAGATGTTCGCAATCGAAAACATGAAATCAAGAATTCAATAGATCCACACTAACTCTAATCTTCCGTGCAAGTCACAAAACATGAAAATTTCTTTCTCCGAATAAGTATGAAGCATAGTGGCAACAAAAATAGAACAAATTATTAACACAGAACAAATTTCAGATCGAGAGGAATCAGCTTCGAATAAGCATTAATCAGGTGGGCTATTCATTTCTCAGATGCTCGGCACATACACAATTAAAATTGGCTGCACCAAGAGAAACACCTAAGATGAAAAAGAAAGCCCATCAGCAGTACCTGTCAGAATCATCATCTTTCTTCTCATAACCAAATCTAAATTAATGACATATTTCCCAAAATCAAGAACTAAATAACATAGGTCGAGTTGGGATCCAATGCAAACAAATCAAACTACATACAAAAATTATGTGATAAAAATAAGTATTTGTGGTATAAATAAGCATCAGATGAGCAAGGCAACAATCATGTCCGAGGCACAAATCTAGATCACCTGCAGCCATAAGGGCCGGGCAGTCCAGATCGGCATAAGGATCCGCCATACTTTTTCCTCATGAAGTCATCTAGATGCTTGAAAACTATAGATCAAATCAACAGGATTCTGTCAACCAACCTTACAAAGTAGTAAAGGATAAAAATTTCAAGTAAGATAAAGCTTCAGCAACACTTATAAGAAACTAGATTCCATGAAATCAATTAAATTGCTTGGGACCAAAATCCGCAGCTTTGTAATTCAACCTTATTCTCACCCATACGCATCAGAAACTGCACAGATTAAAACATAACCAGCTAGATTCAGAACATTGTGCTATATTTCTTCTCCCAAACATATCCCAGGACGTGTCAGCATCGAGCTTATTGCCAATTATCAAATATGTAAATAGTGTTTTTGGCAAAATATTAAAAAATCCAAAAAATAATTAACTTGTCTAGAGAGAGGGATATTGGGAACTGATTTAGCAAGCAGAAGGCAGAGTAAGTTGCCTCTGTCAATTAAATCCTAATATCTCACAAGTAGCACTAATTTTACGGTTTCGGGAGAAGATAAAACAGCTAGCTACCAACATTAATTGAGCTAGCAAAAAGGCTAAGAATATATAACAAAAGAACAAAACAAAATTTGATCTTATTTCAGCAGAATTTCCGAAAAAGTTAAAAATTTTAGGACCGAAGCACCAAAGCTATACCAAGTCCTGGACGATGTTTGGGAAAAGATATATAGAATGTCGATGAAAACGGCGTCGAACTATAATCAAGCAACGAGATCTGCGTAAACTGCAGCAGAAATTAAAAAGAAAAAAGAAAAATGAGAACAGGAAGAAGGACATATATAGAAAAACGAAGGAGGCGCTCTAACGCGTATTCTAGGGTTTCTCGTTCCCATTACAATTTAAATACTTCCGCTTTGTGTAAAAAAAGTGTTCGCATTCCGAAAAATTCCAAATAAGTTGGCGAGTTTTTTTTAAAAGGGTTAATTTCATAAAAATACACAACTTTCAATCAATATTCATTTTTTTTACGAGCTTTCAATTTTTTGTGATAATATATAAATTTTAAATTAATTTTTAAATTTTTTATGAATTTTCAATTTTTTGTAATAATAAACGAACTTTGAGTCAATTTTTATTATTTTCACGAACTTAAACTTTGATCCAATTTTAATTTTTCCCACGATCATTATTTCACCAAAATTGTGGCAATCGAGAGTAAGTTTTTTTGTCAATCAGCTAAATTAAACTACTACCACATTTTAAAATTTTCATAGCTAATTATTTAATCCTAAAATTAACAAACTTATTTTATTATTTTGCTAGAGTTTTTCTTTTTTAATTGTGGAAACTTGCAACCGCTACTCGGTGCACACTGGGTAAACCCCCGTCCCTTGTGTATTAGCCTGCAAACTATACAGGGCAGGTAAACCACATTTTCCAAGTACATATGTGGCAGACTCGACCTATAGAGGCATTTCATGAGGTTCGAACCTAAAATCTCTCAGTCTCAGACGCTCACTTTTATCACTTGACCATTCCTAAGGGGACAAAAATAAGTAAAAAAGTTAATATTTAAAATAAATAAATTAATTAGATGAAGACAACTCATAGAAACAGTCTCACTGTAGCGGACTGTATCTATCTCCAAAATAAAAAATCTCCAAAGAATGAAAAGAAATGACCTTCAACAAGTTTAGAAAAAGAAATGGGGTGAGAGAGGCTCGAACTCTCCTTGCTAGAGTTTAAGGTGATATATATTGGGATGATTTCTCCAACTTTCTCCTATAATTCCATATTTCTTCTTAATTTTTTCAATTTTGTCATTAATTTTCTTGCTAAAATAAAATTCATACGCTAATGTCTTTTTCTTCTCAAATGACTTGCTTGTATAAATATGACAAATTATATCACCTAAAATCCTAACAAGACAATTAAATAGGTAAGTTAATTAGAGATTAAATGAAAGCGCACAAGATTAAAAGAAGAGATTGTTTGATTTAGTTGTCGGACGAAAAGACTGCACACTCTTGATTTCCACATAACCTGACTCAAAGCTGGACCAAAGTTGAAGTTCGTGAGAATAATGAAAGTTGACACAAAGTTCATGTATTATCACAAAAAGTTTAAAGTTCATGGGGAAATTGAAAGTTGACTCAAAGTTCGTGTATTGTCACAAAAAATTGAAAGTTCGTGGGAAAAATGAAAAGTGGCTCAAAATTTGTGCATTTTCATGATATTAACCCTTTTTAAAACTAAATAATTTTTTCTTTATTTATATTATTACACTGGGCAAATTATAGTGTTTGTTTTTTAATAAATATGGAGTATTTAAAATAGGGCAATTATAATGGTTTTTGTTAGAGAATTACGAGTTAGTATATTGTTGAGTAAAGCATCACATAAAAGGTGGACCTCTCCATTGCATGTAGACGAAACCACTACACTACATAAGGTTAAAATATATTATTATACTCTTTGATCAAAAAAATATATTCCCTCTATCCCGTTCAACTTGTCTCATTTTGCCATTTTTAATGTCCCGTTCAACTTGTCCCATTTTCTTTTAAGAAAATAATTAAGAAATCACTTTATTCATTTTATATCGCTTGAAAACTATTTTATTTCACTTTATGTCACTTAAGAAACACTTTATATCACTTTATCAATTAAAAATTATTTTTTATCACTTTATTCACTACACTAAACACACCATTTATCATATAATACTCTTGTTCTTAATCTCCGTGCTGATCCCAAATGGGACAAGTTCAACGGGACGGAGTACAAGAAAAACTGCTTGTAGTGACGACAATATGAGTAACGATAATGATTTTGTCACTACAAGTATATATACAGTGACAATAATTTTCGTTATCACAAAAAAGTAAAGTAGTGACAGATCTTACTATTGTCAGTATCTATCTTACTCTCCCATTTGTATTAATTTCTAATCGCCCGATCGGCGATCGCGCTGCGGAAGTATCGGCTTCTTCCGCCAAGAAAGAGAAAGACAAGGTTTGTTGTCTCTGAACAGGGATATGGTATTGGTATGTACGTGAGAAGACTTTCTTTCATTTTCTTTTGAATATGCAATTTTTAATCTATTTCTATATTGTAGAGATTGTTATTAAACATAGTGAATATAATGTTATGATGTTTTTTCCTGAATACAATTTCATAGTTATCTATTATCTATTATATATTAAAAGAGGGAGTTTTCAATCCCAAATCAATTGCAAAATTGATTGCAAATTTTCAAATCAATTTTACTGTGGCATATTTTGTAATTATCATTGTTAATTGAGTTAATTTTATAAGCTATGATGTACACATTTCATCCACGTTTTGATAACGTGTGAAGAAATTCTGGGATTCCTTTTTTTAGCCTATATTTAAAAAATGCAAATTTCAAGAGAGGTATCATAAGAATTAAGAAGCCCAGCCGTGAACGTAAAATCTTGTGCTAGACATATTTTTATGTGATTAAAGTTTCAATTGCTAAATTGAAACAAGAAAGATACAAATTCAAATTAACTATTTTTTTTTTAAATAAAAATGACGTATTATTAGAAGCTCAATTTGTTAATAGTCATATTCTTGCGTTGGAGATATTTTAACAAATTGACATTTTGTATTGGAGATATTTTAACAAATTGACATTTGCTAAATCTATTTTATTTTAATAATTATAAAAAAAATTCCACATATATAAATGTCATCGCAATTAAAATTCTCATAATTCTCACATATTCAATGTTTCAACATAATGAAAATAATTCCACAAATGTTATAAATACAAAGATGCAAAAACAAAAAATGAAAATTGATTGAAAAATTCTCATATATTCAAATGTGCCAACATAATTAAAATGATCTATTTACAAATTCTAAAATATTTAATGTGAGAACACAATTAAAATAATCCGACCTTAAATGCTATAGATGCAATATACAACATCTATTAATCGCAATTTGCAATCAATTTTGGCGGTCAATTACTTTCAAATAAAAATAAAAAAATATCTACGGTCAATTGAGGGTAAAATAATTTTTTTTAATTGATAATTGAAGAATAATTATGTAAATTTCATGATGAATGCGAGAATGGTGCATATTTTTTAGGATAATGGGTGGTAATTATTTTAATCAAATGAAGGAAACAAATGAAAAAGAAAAAACAATAATAGTAAAAATCTTATACTTTGAGCATAGGAAACAAAAATCCAGGTACAAAATTTTATATTGTTTTCTTTGGAAGAATTAAAATGGAAAATAAAATATTATCATGTAGAAACTAAAAAAGCTATTAATTTTAATTTCCAAATGTACTGTTTTTTCAAAAAACACTTTTTAAAAATATATGCAGCTTTAGTATGTACGCAGTGAGATCTCGGGTTCAAACCCTACCGCTCCCCCTTCTCCCATGTCAAAATTGAAAAAGAAAAACAAATATATAGGGACAAAAAGAATGAGACACATCTTCATAAAACAATATACTAAGTTAATAAGCAAGTGCAATACAATATCATCCGTAAAGTTAAAAATGAGATATAATTATTTATAACTTTTGACTATATAGGATTATCACATATGGGATAAAAGATTTAAACAAATTATTTAATATTTTAAAGTAATTGTTTTTGAGATTACAACTAGCTAATTTTGTAACTAATTTTTGTTGTTAAATAGAAGGGAAAACTGATTTTGTATAAGATGAATGTGGTAACATTAGTACGCTTTTCGCTTATTTATTTATTATTTGGAAGTGTTATTTTTGGGGCCAAGGATCATGTACGATGTTAATGGATTAATATAGTTCTATTTTTCATCTTCAATAATGTGATTCTTTAGTAATACTGAGTCCAACAATTACACTATTCCGTGAAATTTTTTTATGTCATATAATTTTATGGCCTTCATACATATTTAGAATTTTATAATTAGATATGTATAATTATAGTATAATTATTTATATTATTTCATTTGGTAAAAATCACTAATAATAATTTACAAACGTTCTGTTTTTTTTAGAAAATATTTTTTGGTAGTCAATTAGGTGAAAAATGGGAGACATCTTCTTAAAACAATATAGAAAACTAAAAATTAATTAATTTTATGTAACACCATATAATCCAAAAACTATTACTCTAATAAGAAAAGTATACTATATTATATATGACTATATTAATTATTACTTTTTTGAAATGTGAGAGACTACATGTTTATCTAAAATTTAACTAAAACATTGTACGATGACATCTAAAATATAAATTGTGGCCTAATTTGGTATGCTTCGGACAAATGTGTTAATTTTCCCATTGTACAAAGTCACTAGCTCTCCTATACTTGGTACGATTGAGACGATGAGCATCTTTGTCCCAATTGTATCAAGAATTGGGTTAGAATTAGATTTTTTAGAGGCATTTCAGTCTATTTACATCAAATTTGGCTAAAATTTATAAAAGTTATGTTAGTGACCAATTTTTTATTATTCACTATCATAAATGGTCATTTCAAATAATTAACACTTAAATATTATCAATTCATCAAAAATCTCAAAATATTAATAAATATGTTGTGCAAACCATTTGCATTATTTACTTATTTATCATTTTCCTCTTATTTTACATGGAAAATGTAATTATTTCATAATCTTCTCATAAAACATTCTACTATTACATAAAGTTGTAACTATGTCAATATTACTTCATTAATTATGCCCGGATCAAAGAAATTGTTTATTTATATCAACATATTAGTAGGTCTAATTAAACACAACTTTCTTTCTCTTTTTAGCAAAAGAGGTCGAAAAGTAGTTATAAATATTTTTTTAACCTATTTTATTTTCTTACATTTTAGCGAAATAAAAGGACATCTAAATTTGTAATAAACATATTATATGCAAGGAGATTAACTAACAAGCGCCTACCTTCTAACATGCATTAGCAAAATAGTACTTCTATTAAGAAGACAAATTGTCTCGATTGGTTATAATAAATAGGTTGGGAAAAATTACAATATTAATTTTAGATGTTTGTGGTTTACAAGTTTGTGGTTCATAATTAATTATACTATTCCACTGTTTTGTTTGTTATTTATAAATTAATTAAAAATTCTCTTTTATTATTTTTGTTAATCTCAAAACTCTATAATTGGAGATTACCAGTGCAAAATTACTTTGGATCTTTTACATTGGATTGTATTTAATTAGCTTAGAGAATGTTGTTCGAGGAACTTTATTTGGATCAATTTGTCATTGATATCAAACTCCTCAATTATTTTTAGCAAACCTTTTATCCGTGCATCGCACGGGAGCGAATACTAGTTGTTGTTAATTACAACATTAGGCAACAAATTCTGCTTCACTTGTGATTTTGTGCGTGTGTGCGCAACAAATTAAGGAAAGTCATATTTTCTCTTTTATTTTTTGCTTATATTTTTCTACTTTTTCAGAAAATGGAGTGACCTTATCAAGTATACAGCGATGGAAGTTGCAAGGAAGGGATGCGGATTCAGAAATAAGCGAGATCGACCACTAATTAATGTGCAATTGCTTGACGGAAGTTTTAATTTAGAAATACGATTGATCACATTATTGTAATACTATCATCTTCTGCATGTTCTTGTACAAGTCTTGCATCTTCAATTGTTTATTTAATTTTAGTTTGTATATAGTGATTTCCAGTTGAATTTAATTTATTTAGTGTTACATGTATTTGTCTATATGATTATTCTTTAACAATAACTGATTTATTGGATCCGCAATGGGTGTGTATCCGCATGTTCTTAATTTATAATTGTATTAATTATTATATAAACATGTTTATTGTTCCAAAAAATAACTAATACTAATATTATATAAAAATTAATTATGACATCAATTGTAACTCTATTGTTGAGTGCGACTACAAAATGAGCTATTTAGTGACAATTGTACCATGCGACTATCTATTAGAGTATATAGTGACAATTATAGTATGTGACTAAATCATAGATTTATAATGACAAACATTTTACGTCACTTAAAATCATGAACTACAGTGACAAACAATCTACGTGGCTACAAAAGTTAAATATAGTGAAGACAAAAATATTGTCACAAAAGAATCATCTTTAGTAACAAGATTTTCTGTCACTATAATTTAATAAGTAGTGACGATAATGGTTTGTTGTCACAAAACCTTTAGTGACAGTTCATATAGTCACGACACAATGACGAACATAAAAGTCGTCACTAGACAGTTTTAGTGATGATTTTGACACATATAGTGACAAAAAACGTCGCCACTAGAAGCTGTTTTTTTTTTGTACCATTACACCACACAAGGTGGAAATATACTACACTATGCATGCCGCATGCGAGATTAAATCCAATATCTCTAATTAAGGAAAGACTTGTGGTACTTTCGCCAACCACTTAAGATTGTTTATTTTTATTTTTCGAATTTACACATGTGCACATAATTCAAACCTTAATTTATTCATTGGAGGGGATATGTCTTAACACTTAAGCTACACCCTATTCTTTTTTTAAACCAAAAAAAATTGAATGAACTGGAACACCACAAAATAAGGATAGGTGGAGATACCAAAAATATGGAGGGTCGACTTATAAACGATTATTTAGATAGTCTATGATCATCCAATAAAACAACAATACACCGTTTGCATCTTGATGAAATGTTTACTTATCTAGCATAAAACGATTAATTAAATTCTAAAATCCTTTTACAACTTGCCTAATGTGATATTATAATTGTGCAGACTATTCGAATTAATTTTATAATTATTTAACTATTTCTTTTACTTTATGATGATTGTAATTATATTATATTATTTTTCATTTAAAATCAAATTATAGTAGATAAATGTAGCAAATTATACACATTCATAGCTAATTAGAAAACAATAATTTTATTCGGTCATACGGTGTCCGAACACACGCGATTGAATCAAAGAAAAAACCGTCGGTTTCAATCATCATTTAAAAACCGGTTTATTTAAATTGTGTGACTAATCTACCATATTTTGGCTCCAAAACTTCTTAGAGGGCGGTAAATCATCGAACACATTTCCCTTACATGCACACCCCTTCAAATATTCCCTCTCATCCCTAATTAAAGTCTGTTAGGATTTACTAATTAAAAGAGAGTTAATCAAGTGAAGATATTTTCAATATCATCTCTTTTTCAAACTTCTCTTTCTTCTGTCGATTAAAGTGAAGCTATTTTCATTTACATATCTAGTCTCTTTCTTCTCCTTTTTCTTGTCTCGACAGTTGATGAGATGCTAGTTTCACAACTTCCATGTCTGCCATTGAAAACCATGCATATAGTATGCACCGGATTAAAAAAAAAATAAAAAATTGCGGCGCGTGCATTGAGACTGTCTCGAGTGAGCGAGATAGGTTCGAGACGAAGGGCATTGCAGCAGGGTGTCTCGTGGGCAGCGGTGTCTAGAGCCGGCCCAACGAGACACCCGCTGCCATCAGTCTAAATGAGAACTAACTTTGACTTTTCTAACTAAAGAAGCCGATTCAGCTCTACGATTTTTAACAGAAAATTAATACTCTAAAATGAAAAACACATTAGCAGAATATTACACGGACGAAAATCATAGTTAATTTCGCTTTTGAACATCAAGGTGTACTAGTTTGGAAGTCGGACTTTCCGTCTTGGCTTCTAAGTATCGTCGAGGCCGATTTGTCTTAGTAATGGAATTTTTCTTTATTAAAAAAAAAGATTTTACGTGATTAATGTTGTTTAAATTGAAACGGAAAAATTGAATTAATGCATCAGTTGACCAAATTTGAAATTTAAATTTGAAATTTTATTTAGGGTTCGAAATTTCTAAATTGGCTACTAAGGGTTACTTGGTAAATAAGTATTTCCGCAATAAGTATGTAGTTAATTATTTATTAAAAAACTTTTAAATTACCTAATATACCACCATGTGGTCGGATATATGGTGTCTAAATAACACTACCTATTAGAAAAAATGACTTGAACGAAATGTGTTTATCAAGAAAATGTAAATGTGGTTTAAAAAAAAATGTAATGTGCGCGCGCATGTGTTGGCCCAACCAAGCGATTTATAGACGAAACTACTCCCTCTATTTTTATAAATGTCTTGGTTTGATTGGGCACGAAAATTAAGAAAGCTGGTAAAGTGTTGAAAAGTAAAGTAAAAGTTAGAAAGTAGGGGTATTGTTAATAATGTTGTTTAGTTTGTTAATAAAGTGGATTGGTTACAACAATTTTTAAGTAAGAGAATGGATATAACAAATCTAGTGAGTTTATTTCATTTTTAATTAAGGCATGTTGTATACATATAAATTGATTATTCAACAATTGAAATAAAAACTGATTATTCAAATTTGTTGGTTTGGTGTTTTTTTTTCTCCATGAAATAAAAACTGAGATTTTATTCCATGAAATAAATTTTGATTTTGCTTTGCGTTTTTTTTTTCTTCCATGAAATAAAAACTAACATATCATTCGATGGAATAAAATTTGTTGGTTTGGTGTATTGTGTTTTCATGTCTTTTTTATCCCATTAAATAAAAACTGAATTTTTTATTCAATAATTTTGGTGTAAAATAACCTGATTATTCAGAAAATTAAAAACACGATTATTCAGAAAATTATAAACCTGATTATTAATGAAATTATAAATCTAATTATTGTTAACAGATTGTTGGGAAATTTATTAGTATGAGTTTTGATGAATTCCAAAACCGACTGACCCCAACTGAGTAAATGTTGCCAGAACCTAATGTTAGAAATTAGGCTCGCTGTTTGAGCAAAGTTAAGATTTTATCTTTACAGGTCTCTAGCTGAAGATGGCAACAAGGCATCACCCAAACAGAACATCAGTTGTCATGAAATACAACTGAGAGCTCATTGTTCAGATGCAAAGAGGGGGAAGTCTTCAGAACATCAGTTGTGAAGAAAACCAACTGAGGGTTCATCAGATGAGAAACAGTAGAGAGGAAGAGAACATCAAGTCATCTGAAGGTTCAAACCCAACCGACTAAATAAAAGGAAGACAACTGAGTGTTCAGTTTCAGAACCTCAGGTCAACAGCTTGAAGTTCAAAGTCAGCTGAGAGTTCAACGGTTCAGAACATCAGCTGAAGACCACTCAGATGAAGATCAAGATTTTCAACCTACTAACCGAGGTTGACTGTCAGAAAGGTTAAGATTTGAATTTCAAAAGGAAGTCACATGAGGGTTTGACCGTTCAGTCATTACCCCATCTGGCCCAACACAAGGCTGTCTCAGATGGAAAGCAGAAGAGCACAGATGCCATATCGGGAAAGTCTGCAGAGATGAGAGACAAGCCATCGCTTTCAACGATCAGAGATCAACAGCTCCTCCAACGGCTAGTTGATACTCTCCACCTATAAATAGAGGCATTCTCTCATTCGAGAGGTTTACGAGATAAGAGACAGAGAAGTGCAATCGCAAGAGAAACAAACGCAAGAAAACTCTGCAAAAATCATATTCTAAGAGCATCAGCAGCTGAGAGTTCAAGAGTGATAGAACATTAGTAGCTGAGGGTCTATAGAGTTATAATCTGTCTTAGATCTTAGTTTGAGTGTTCATTCGTTCAAGCCATAGATCCAGCTCTCATTCGTGATCGAGCTGTAGTTGGAAAACCCACCCACATACACACCCTAAAAAGTGTTTGTTATGATAATACTCTTCCTGTAATTGAGTAGTTAGGTTGTCAAGTACCCGCAAACTTGACTTAGGTTGTTAAGTACCCGTAAACTTAACTGTAAAGGTTGATAAGTACCCGTAAACTTATTGCAACGGTTGCACAGCCCGGGTAAGCTGTGTGGATCTGTCCAGAAGAACTTGGACTGAGGTGTGAGGATTCACACCTCCCCGTGGACGTAGGAGTTATCTCCGAACCACGTTAAATCCTGTGTGTCTGTGTTTATTTTTATTCAGTTACTTATCGCATTGTTGACTGACCAAACTAACCGGCATACAAATTGCATATCTGTACATTCTCAATTGTTTTGGTTTTTTACCAACCAAGCTTAAAAGCGTGAGTTGTCTTAACGAGTTTTAATTTCCACCACATTCTGCACAGCCTCACTCTTCCAGCTGAGGTTGCTTACTCAGCTGTGAGATTCCAACTGAGTCCATTTTATTCGGTTGAAGTAAATTTTTTAAGGGTAAAGTTTTAAAATCCTTACTGGTGTATTCCCCCTCCCATACACCAATAACTCGTTTCGGGACCATCACAGATGAAAAGTGATTCATGAAAAAAAAATAGCACTCACAACCAAACATAAACAATAAATAAAGAAGGGAAGAAAACACTGATGTGATTGATAATAAGGTGAGAATTTCATTCACTAATTTAAGATTTGGGTGGGGAACAATTGGATGGAAATTTAAACACTGTCCACAACAACTAAGTCTATAAAACCAGGATAAATGTGGATACAACTACTCCAAAAACAACATTCATTACATAGAATCTCCAAAAACAGCAACCTTAAATATGCAAGAGATTAACAAACATTAGCCAAATTTGACAGAAATTGAGAGGAACAATGATGCAGCTTGGTTTCTTCAAAACATCAGCAATAATAGGCTCAAGTATGGCGCTAAAATACAAGTTGCAGCAATGTTTGGTGTAGATGTGGGGACTGTTCACAGAATATGGACAATAGCTCTGAAACAACAGTCATTGGGTAAGCCCCTACACTTGAAATAAATGAAAAAAGGGTCAATCAAAGGCACAAAGAAGAATCTTGATGAAGATAAAATCATAAACTTGTCAGTTTTTAAGAGGGGTAGCATCAGAAAAGTTTCAATGAAAATGAGTGTTAGTACAAGTGTGGTTCAAAGATGGATAAAGTAAAAGCAGGTAAAATCACATACCAATTCAATTAAACCTTTTCTCACTCCTGCAAATATGATTGGAAGGCTCAAATAGAGCTTAAGTATGCTGAGTTGCATCAGTAACAATGACATAATATCATTTCAACCAATGCACAGCATCATTCATGTTGATGTTCAATATAAAAAAAAAATACACAGAGATATTATGTTCTTGTAGATGAAGTGCAGCAATACAGAACATGCAAATCCAAACAACACATCGAAAAAATCATGTTTTTATGTGTTGTTGGAAAGCCAATACATGATTTAGAAGGCAGTGAAATATTTGATGGGAAGTTTGGTATATTCCCATTCACATTTCAAGAGCCAACAACAATAAATTCAAAAAATAGATCAAAAGGGACCATGCTAACAAAGCATATCATTGCTATAACAAAGCAGGTCATGAAGGAGGCCTTTCTTAAACTGGTCAGTCCAGATAATCAAATTACTATGCTATCAGAAAGTGTACACATTTTCATCATTTAGCTTTCGTTCACAAGCTGTCAATGTCAATATGCTGCAGGTTGATCCAACAATCATAGCAAAGTGTCCAAAAGGGATCAGTAAAAACATCATCATACAACAGGATAATGCAAAACCACACATCTCAAATGATCATCCAGAATTTCAAGCTATTGCACATTCTTATGGATTCAACATCCAATTGGTTTGCCAACCACCAAACTCACCAGACACGAATGTGAATGATTTGGGTTTTGACACAGCTATTCAGTCACTAAAAGATGAAAAAAAATGCAAGTACAGTTGAAGCTTTATTTCATAATGTGAAGGATGCATTTGCAGAATTTCCCAGCTATAAACTGAATGATGTGTTGTTAACACTAAAAGGTTGCTACAAAGAGATAATTAAACTGAAAGACAACAATAATTACAAGATTCCACACTTGGGTAAGGAACAACTCAAAAGGCAGGGCATACTACCAGACACACTGGATATTGACGAGGAGGTAGTTAGAGAAGCATATCAATATTTAGAGGTGCATGAGAATGCAGATCAGACAATCCACAACCTAGAAAATCTAATTGATGGAATGCATCAGGTAGTGTTGGAGGAATATGAGGCATCAAGGCAGTTCAAGTAGCTTTTTGGTACAGGTTTACAGGAAGAAACAGTTCAAGTAGCTTTTTGGTTGTTTGGAATGTAAATTGTGATCAAATTCACATCATATGTAGTCTTAAAAGAGCATATGAATCTCTTGCATCATTGACTAGTTTTAATTCTCATTTGTTGCCTCCTAAACTTAATTAGTAACAATCAGTGGTGGCATCAAGTGTAGTATAGTATCAATTTTATCAGTTTATATATATTAGTTTCACATCATCATCATATAATCAGATTCACATGCATTTTCATTAACACGGGTGAGACCAGCATTACAGAGAATTCATTTCACACAAGGCATCAGAGAGTTTATGATCACATAATTCATATCACAGAATTCCTCATATAAAGAAAATCAGAATGGGATCAGATTTCACACAAGGCATCACCGGCCATCACAACATCGAATTCACACAAGGCATCACCAGCCATCGCAACAGAATTCACACAAGGCATCACCAGCCATCACAACACCCAAATAAATTGAATAAATAAAAATAATTGCACCTGAATCATGTGTGTCTCAACATCCTTGTAAAAACATCATCAGCCAAGGCTTCATCGATCTTCCTTTTCCTTCTCGCTTTTGCACACTGAGTCACCAAAAGATAATAGGGATCTGTAGGCTCCATCTCCTTTTCCATCACCTCTAAATAGGCGCCCCGGCAGTGGAGTGTGTGGTACCGGATCTTCATCCGATCCAGATGGTGGAAGGACAAAATCCGACGCCAAGGATGCTGTTTCCGGCACCGAACCACGAAGATCTACAGATCTCAACGGCGTCGCAAAAATATTTTCGAGCGACGCATCTCTGACCTTAGAACCACTAAAAGGAAGACATCATCGGCCCCCATGGTTGTTTTTTCCGGCACCAAGCACGAAGGATATGTAGATCTCCGCGACGGCGAAAAAGTAGAAGGCATTTTCGACGTAGATGGTGGAATCCCAAAATCAACCGGCGGCATAATCGATTCAGGCACCATGTCGATGGAAGTCGACTTCGATTCCTATGAATTGGGTGCAAAAGAATTTGTAGATTCGAGCAGAAATGGAGGGGTTTCCATAGATTTCGTCATGAAACCGATGAAATTGATGGATTCGAGTGACTTCGAATACAGATCTAGGTTGTCGATGAGAGACCACAGATCTAGATCGAGAGAAATGGATAGAGGGAGGAGGGTTTGAGGAGTGGAGACAGATGAAATAGATAGATGAATTAGGGTTTGGGCAACCACTGAAATGGATCGAGAGAAATGGATAGAGTGGAAAATCCGAAATGGATTTGGGCAGCCCAAATGGGTTTAAATAAATTAGTTAGGATAGGTTTTTTATTTTATTAATTAGAATAGGATAATTAATTAATGTACTTTTAATTGTGGGAGTGTGGATCCACAATAGTAAAGGATAGTAATTTAAAAAGTAAGGAGAGTATGATGGTAAAAAAAACAGAGTAAGACTTTTATAGAATCACAGTAGAAATGAGTGAAATTGGACCTTTACTCTCTCCGTCCTCGATTTAAAGTTCTACTTACCACAAAATATTTGTCCACGAAATAAAGTCCTACTTACCTTTTTTCTCACTCATATCAAGTGGGACTTACAATAACTTTCACTCCATCTAATTTTTTCCACTCACAATATGTGAGATCTTTATTTCACTCACAACAACTTTAACTGTATTTTATCTTCACCACTCACAACAAGTGAGACCATTATTCCACTCACAACAACTTTATCAGCTTTCTTAATTTCCGTATCCAACACCCAAGGTGAGACTTTTAAATTATGGATGGAGGAAGTATAAAAATATGGAGGGAGTAAAACTTTCCGATTCAAATCCACCGTGTCGACATGTCGTGATTTTTAAAAATTAACGGGTATAATTAGCAAAGAAAAATGTAATACTCCCTTCGTCCCGCTTATTTTGTCTCCTTATTATTGAGCACTGAAATTAAGAAAAGTTGTTTGTTTAATAAATTAGTGGATGAAACTGGAAAGGAACGAGAGAGAAACTCTTACAATCACTCATTATGTCTATATTTGAATGTAGACAAAATGAGTGCAACGTTTATTTAAAGAAAGAAAGGCAAAATGAACGGGACAGAGGGGCAATAAAAATGAAAAATTAAACAGCCTTAATACAGTAATTTAATT
The DNA here is from genome assembly GCA_029490685.1 of Schizonepeta tenuifolia. Taxonomy (NCBI): domain Eukaryota; kingdom Viridiplantae; phylum Streptophyta; class Magnoliopsida; order Lamiales; family Lamiaceae; genus Schizonepeta; species Schizonepeta tenuifolia. Next base: position 53,202,544 of record CM055960.1, on the reverse strand, counting down.
TTTTTTTTATTAAACAGCCTTAATACAGTAATTTAATTTTTTTTTTCCGTCACATACGGCAAATGCGGAGGCGTTTTTGCGCGCCGAATCTTGTCCGATGCCGCTCCGGCCAGTTTCGGCGCCTTCATCCTCCGCCATTCTTCCACTCTTAAAAGCTTGCAAAACCGTCAGAGATCTCAATCAAATCCATACTCACATCATCCGCAGAGGCTGCGAGCAATACCATCTTTTGCTCGCCCAGTTCATTTCTATCTGCGCCGCCGCGCAACCCACCAACCTTTCTTATCCTACCACCGTCTTCAACGCCGTAATCAGCCCTAATATTTATCTTTGGAACATTTTGATGAAAGCCCACTGCGAGAATGCGTCTCTTGGCAAATGTTTTGCGCTGTTTAGTAGAATGAGAAGGGAGGCGAGTGTGCTTCCAGATAAGTACACCTTCCCTTCATTGATTAAGGCTTGTTCGAGTGTTTCGGCGTTGAGGGAGGGGCAGGTTGTCCACGCGGTGGCGGTGCGGTGTGGGACGGACGGGGATGTGTTTATGGGGTCAAGTTTGATTGATTTTTACGGCAAGTGTCGGCAGATTGAGTGTGCGTGGAAGGTGTTTGATGGAATGCCTGTGAGGAACGAGGTTTCTTGGACGGCGATGATGGTGGGGTACTTGAATTGCGGGGATATGGATTCTGCGAGGAGGATGTTTGATGAAATGCCTAAGAGGAACGGCGCAACTTGGAATGCGATGATTATGGGGTCAGCGAAGTTGGGTGATTTGGTGAATGCTAAGAAGATGTTTGATGCAATGCCTGTGAGAAATGAGGTTTCTTTTACTACATTGATTGATGGGTATGCCAAGGCTGGTGACATGGCAGCAGCGAGGTCGATGTTCGATCAAATGCCTACGAAGGATTTAGTATGTTGGTCTGCGTTGATGTCGGGGTATGTACAGAATGGGAAGCCGGCTGAGGCTGTCAAAGTGTTTGGTGAAATGTGGGCTATGAATTTGAAGCCAGATGAGTTCATATTGGTGAGCTTGATGTCTGCTTGTGCTCAATTGGGATCATCGGATCTAGCAAACTGGATTGAATCATATATACACGAAGGATCATATGACATGACGCGCACTCATGTTGTTGCAGCTCTTATTGATATGAACACGAAATGTGGGAACATGGATCGAGCAACTAAGTTATTTAAAGAAATGCCTCGACGTGATTTGGTTTCATATTGTTCGATGATCAAAGGGCTCTGCATGCATGGTTGCGGTGCTCAGGCAATTGCCCTGTTTGACAGGATGGTAGATGAAGGCATAAGCCCTGATGACGTGGCTTTCACTGTTATCTTGACTACATGTGGTCATGCCGGTCTTGTTGATGAAGGGTGTCGTATTTTTGACTTAATGACGGAAAAGTACTCTATTATTCCATCTCCTGATCATTACACGTGTATGGTTAACCTTCTTGGTAAATCGGGAAGGCTCAAGGCTGCTTACGAGCTTATACAGTGGATGCCTGTGGAGTCTCATGCTGGTGCTTGGGGTGCTCTTCTTGGGGCGTGTGGGCTGCACTGTGATGTTGAATTAGGTGAAATAGTCGCGAAAAGACTGTTTGAGGTTGAGCCTCAGAATCCTCGTAATTATGTGCTTATGTCCAACATTTATGCTGAAGCTGATAGATGGTTGAATGTGTCTGATCTGAGGGAGAGGATGAGTGAGAAAAGGCTAAGCAAAATACCTGGTTACAGCTATCTAGAGTCTACTACTCCATCTTGATTCATGAGTTTCCTTCAATCCTCTTGACTGCAAATGATGTCAAGATCATTCACATCCTTGGTTGTTCACCACATAAAAGTGTTTGGTATGTGAAAAAAAGGTTTCCGGTGTTCTGTTTTGGGATGCATGTTTATGTCCCATTAAGGCTCAGCTTGATGTCATTTTGACAAGAGTGTGGCTGTAGAGGGCTTTGCTACGCGTTGGATCGTGTTGCTCGATTTTTTCAAGAAATCAAGAGCACATCAATGTAGAAGAAGACTTCAACTCTTTCATTTTAGAAAATGAACGGATGAACGGATGGAACGCGTGTCTTTCATCATACCCTCTACATGATTTATGAGGACCGTTCATGTTGTGACTATTTGGGATCAGGAACGACAGTTGCGAAGGAAGGGAAGAAAATGGTTTTCTGCTGTTGGAGGTTTCGTTTTTGCAGCAAACTGTGTTTGAAGAGAATGCAAGAAAAAGGGGTGTTGAGAGAGCTGCAGAAAATTTAGGTTTTTTCTTAAGGTGAAATGAAAAGAAGAGATTATCTTCAATGTAAAACTAATATATTTCCCTCAAGCATGATATTTTTCTTAGTTATACTGGGACAGAACAAATTATCTTCATTTTCTTAAATTTTGATATGTTTTGAGTTGAGTTTATTTAGTAGATTGATTTATTCACCAAGAATGTTAAATTGCTTATTGCATAATTTGCATTCCTTTCTCTCTCTTTCTAGAGAAGTATTGCATTCATTTTTTAATGAGATATTTAGGTAGGGGGAGGGGTTGGTTATGTATGGGAAAACTACTCTTAAAATAGTGGGCCTAAATTTTATAGTGATTGAGAAATTTTGATTCGCACCGTGGGGGCCTCCCCATTCGGCACTTTTTAGCCTCATACGTCCTGTTCCATGCTAACCTGCGCCCGGACGTCACATTCTAGTGTCGTGGACTTATCCTACACCACATCCCGCTATCCATTCACACGACCAAAACAAAACTCACAACACGCTTAGACATTCCCCAATTTCATCGAAAAATGGCAACATTGAGCCCAAATTCCGTCCAATTCCACTTCAGAAACCCTAAAGCCCCATTCAGGAACTCTAATTCACCATACGTCGTCGTACTGTCCAACCTCGCTTCCTCGCCGGATGAGTCCTCAAAAGCCGCGCTCCGCATTTCTGCCATTTCCTCCCCCAAAGCGCGATTCATCGCTCGAAGAACTGAGTCCGTCTCCGTCACCCAGCTCCAGCGCCCGCTCAGTAATACACTGTTCTAAATTCTGTTGTTTTTTCCGTTGGTGTTTTGGATTTACGGCATTGTGTATAATAATGCGGCAGCATTATTTTTGTGAATTTTTGTTGATGCTTTGTTTCAGCTGAGTACATGAGCTTGCCGGCGAGTCAGTACTCGGTGTTGGATGCGGAGAGGATTGAGCGAGTGGATGACAACACGTTCAGGTGTTATGTGTATAGATTCAAGTTTTTTGCTTTCGAAGTTTGCCCCGTTTTGATGGTCAGAGTGGAGGAGCAGCCTAATGGTTGCTGCATTAAGCTCTTGTCTTGTAAGGTAATTGATCGCTTATTTACTTGTATTGTGCTCCGGGCATTCTCGTGCTATTGTTAATTCATCATATGTATTTATTTTTGCAGCTTGAGGGCTCGCCCATTGTCGTTGCTCAGAATGACAAATTTGATGGTTAGCATCTTCCTTTACATTTTATTTCACAAGTATGGTGAATATATTTAGCTCACTTTTCCTGTTCTTCTTCGATACAATCATAAAAGACCGGTATCAAACGATAAGCATACTAATAGGACTAGGACTAACTTGTACTTGACTACTTGGTTGAAACTGAACTTGAGAGCTAACTAAATAAAATTATGATCTGCCAATCAAATCTTAGATCACTGGATTGAATGATTAAGTTTTTTCTTGGTGTCTACTATCCTGGCTGGTTTGTGTATCCTCCTAATCACGATGTTTTTCCGCGTCCTTTGAGAAATTTCTTGTTATCAAAAGTCTCCAAATGCTAGAGTTACGTATCAGGATCCTTTTCTTTTTCCCATTAGATGAAGTAGTCAGAATGGTATGCAGTATGAGAGCTTATTTATTGTCTGCCTCCTCAAATTTCATATCTCATCTGTCAGTATGGTGTCATACCCGAGAAAGATATTCAATATCAATTTGTTCGTCCAATGTTTCACCCTCTCTAGCATTACTAGGTTCACTGTGATTGACTGATTATTCTCCTCTATACAGATTGAAAATTTACTGTCTATTGTAATAGAACTTAAAACAGTTGTCATGTTGTTGGATGGCATGATTAATGATCCGAGTTTCACATTTGTCATTCCTTTTCTTTTTAAGACTAAAAAATAGGTAGTTTATTTTTCCCCCATGTTTCTAAAACAATACTTAGCTGTCTGGTTTGGTGTCTTTCGATTCTGAATAATACTGCATAATTCTTTTCAGGAGTCCTTTGACACTGATTTGGTATGGGCATGCAGCTTCAATGGAGAATAAGATAACTTGTGATAGCACAAGAAGCGATTCACCAGTCCAGAGGATGACGTCTGATGCAGTCATTGAGGTAATGACATAATGCCTCAACGGAACTCGTCAATGCTTACATACTTCCAGATTTCTTTTCTAATATCGGGCTGCCTTGTTCAGGTCAGCATTGATATTCCTTTTGCATTTCGTGCAATTCCAACCCAAGCTATTGAGTCAACTGGCTCCCAAGTTCTAGAACAGATACTGAAGGCTATGCTTCCACGATTTATGTCACAGGTTTGTGTATAAATAAATTTTATATTCCTTCATTTCCTTTGTGAAATTTTAAGACTGGATATTCATTTTGACGTGCTTTCAGCTAATGTAGCTGCTGGTTGATAGTTTGGATCCTAGAGAGTTCTTTTTTTCCTTATTTTTTTAAAGATACATGGTGATAGATAGCATTTAGAATTATCTTCTGATTCATATCTATACTAATATAAAAAGAGTCTTGTTTTACAAAATTTGTTTTGCCTAAAATATCCTTACTATAAATTAAAATGAAGGGCAACAACGTAATATAATAATATGATATTATAAATACAAATTTGCCTTATAATTAAATATATGAATTTATTACTATTACAAATCAAAACTTACCTTATAAATTAATATATGGACTCTTATACATTCTAATAGGACAATAAATTTGAGAACAAATTTCTTTCCTTCAATAATGAATTATGCCTATATATGCCAAGTGAATATTGTTCAATAAAAAAAAATTATAAATAGTTAAGATAATCTTAAGTTATTCCTTTTCTTTTCAATTTTATTATGAATTATTAATTCAATAAAGTTTACTTCTTTTTAAAAAAAAAAAAAAGTTTACTTCAAAGTATGTAAAATTATGTAAATTTATCTCCGTACAAATTGTGAGACGTTGAGACTTAGAAGTACATGTGTATATATGTATTTTTTTAGTGCTTTTCAAATTGAAGTAATTATCTTTTTTTTTTAAATTTCAAAACTACATTGTAGCTAGGGGCACTCGAAAATTTAAAATTTTACACATGTTTTTCAATGTTATATTGATGATGATCCTACTCAATTTTCCGGCTTTGTGGTTGGGAATAGATTCGACAATCCATAGTAGATTTTTTATTTTAATTCCAATCTATAATGTTTCAATATAATTTAACAATTAACAATTATTAACTGAGGTTTATCCATCCGAATAGTTTATATACATATTTTTTTTATAATTAATTTGTATTTTTTTAATTTCTAATTCATTAATAGGGCTCATTATTCCAAAATTAGGTTATATATTTTTTAAAATCTAATTTGTTTTAATACATACCAAGTAAGGTTCATTATATATTAATTTTTTCGTTTCAAGTTATATATTTTCTTTTTATGACATACTTTTTACCTTTTCATCTTTAAAAATTCCATATATTTACCCTATTCTTTTTACTTATTTTTTTAAAAAGTGAAATTTATAATGAGACACGGAGAGTAGGACACCAGTTGGGATAGAAAATCCCATCTGGAGTTATTATTATTATTATTATTATTATTATTATTATTATTATTATTATTATTATTATTATTATTATTAATTTTATATTTATTATTTAGATAATAATTATTAGAAAACTTATATCCTGGGTTCTAGGTTTTCTTTCTTTTTTTATAAAATCACTAATTCAACTTTTCTTTTTCTTACGTGTGTGGCTGATCACCGTGTGACCGAATATCATTACTCTTTGAAAAAATATGATTTAAATGATAAAGAAATAGAAATGGTGGAGCTTACATTTTTTGTGAGAGAAAGTGACTTTCATAAAAAATATTTATTTGTGGGGAAAAAAGAGTACGTAGTACTCTATTACTATTCAAGAAAAGAAAAAAGAAAAAAAAAAGAACGCTTGTAACAATTAAATATTTTGTCTTTATTTTCTTTTAATGATCATATTTAAAATCTTGAGAAATTGAAAAAAAAAATCAAAAACATAAAAAATTACAATAAAATATAAAATCTACTCATCAAATTTTATTTGTTTGAATCATTATATTTACGTGCATTTGCACGTTACTCATGCTAGTAACCATAAATGGAGCTATATTGGAGACAAGGAGACCCCCACCCAGCTCAAATAACATCTTTTTCATAGAGTAGTGCCATATTATTATTCCAGAAATTTATAATATGTTGGAGTGCGAGGATTACTAGTCTGGTTTAGAACATTTTCTGTATGCCTTTGATAAAGTAGCCTGGTACCTAGACTTGTGCTAAAGATTGACTTCATCTGACTATCATCATCTATATGATTCTGTTTTCCCCCTGCATTCATTTATTAGTGTAAGATGGATCTATAGTATGTTCTTTTTGCTTATCTGCAGAGTAATGTTCCTATTGGGTCCTTTTTTCATACTTACGTTTGAATAATATTTGCAGTTGATGAAGGATTATCAGGCTTGGGCTTCTGGAGATACCTCCAGGCAGCCTCTTGGTACGGGTGAGATCTAAAATTGGGATATCAGCTATTTGTAGTACATCGATTGTGGTGTAAATTGTTAAGTTAAACTAGGAAAATGGGCTTTATAAAGATGCATACAGGTGTGACTAATGTTTCCTCTTTGTTTGTTGCTTTCAAATTCAAATGAATCGTAATAAAATGAAATTCAGTTAATTTTTAGTTACAAATCAATCTTCAGCATCTTTACACACTGGTGAATTAGATCCAGGAATTCATGTATTGGATGTGTAAAATCAAATGAAGGTGGGTTAGACAAGGTGAAGATTGTTTATGCAACAGTTGAATTTGATGCACAAGAGATGAAGAAATGGTATGAAAAGAGTGCAAATAGTCATTTTACTTTGGTTGGATTTGGTTCAATTCTTATCATCAGCTTGCTGTGGGTTTTTTTCCTCCTTTTTTTTTTGTTTTTTTTTTTTTTTTTGGGTTTGTATATTTCATGTTTGTTTTTGGGTGGATTGTCCTTGGATTCGCAAACTTTACTCGAATTCCAATTTTGCACTCAAATTAATAATTTTACTATAAGCTAGTATTGTATCCGTGCGATGCGGGAACTCTTTATATAAAGATTATATATCAATCAATATGATTACAATATGGAAAGTAAAATTGTTATATAATTTACATAAGATTGAAAATTCAACAAAAAATTGGAACTTCCTTTTATACAACATTTAATACACCCATAAATCCATAATCAATCTTTATATTGCTATATTTAATTGGTAGGGAAGGTCTTACTTTCATTTTTGTGTGTCTCATTAGCATAATTTCATTTGGGCAATGCTATTCGGACATAGTATGTCCGGACATAACCGTTTCGACCAAGAGGCGGTTCATTAAAAATTAGTTTAGTCTCATAATTTATTTGCCTAATCTACCCTTAAGATTGTTGGCTCCCAAAAACCGGTGGTATTCTCCCACATTCACTCCCCTTCAAAATTTTCTCTCCCATCCCCTAAAGCAATCTCTTCCTAATTAAAACTGTATTAACTAAGACCGTATTTCATCGAAATAAACATGTTCTCTTCTCTTTTAATTAAAATTCAAAAAGGGTATTATTGTACATTCATAAATGGCCGAAATTAATTAGGAAAAATATTAATTAAGAAATTCTGTAAAATTAGTTTTTTACTTGGTCGAACCGGTTATGTCCGGACATAGTATGTTCGGATAACTTTATTGTTTTTAATAATAGTGCCCAAACAAGTGAGATCTTACTATTGAGACCAAACAAACAAGATTACATACATAATTTTATATATGTGAATACTTTATAATTTTTTATAAAAATAATATTAATGCAATAATTATTGAGAGAAAAGCAAAATTGTCACATCTATGCTGTAATAACTACGCCAGTACCCACTCATATTGGCAAACTAATACTATTAGTTGAGAAGTTTCCAAAAAATTAGATATTAATATAGCTAGAGGAGGGGAAAAGTTGCCTCTGCATTAGAAAATTCACTTTTAACATTGAACTTAAAACTTATTAAATGAGAAATCAAGACAAATAACTTTTAATGGAGATGAACATTTTGGCGGGAAAATTCTTTTAGCAACTTTGTTTTGGTATATGTATATAGATGCATCTTAAACTTTGTATCTTTTTGGATTTTTTTCACTAATCGACATTCCCGCCATGTTTTGGGAATTTTTGATGTTACTACAGGCATGTGGACGAAGCTGTTTATGAGTACACACATTGATTCTTTTCCGAGAACGTTGACAAAATATCGTTTGAATGTTGACTTGGGAGAAATTCCAAGAAGATATACAAACAAAGTTATGGTTTTATAGGTCAAATTGATAGTTTAGATGCAAAAATGAAATTACTTTGTTTTTCTCTATCAATTTGATCGGAAAGAGCTCTCTATCTATCTGAATTTCATTCCACCATCTAATAGGCACTTATGATTTGATTATATTTTGCAATTTGAACTGGCATTACTTTTATATTTTTAGCATATACACTTCTTTATGTCGCAATGTGCACGGGTAATTACCTCTTTTTACATGCTTTTAGTATTTTTTTTTCTTTTCAATAATTGCAACAGCGTGAGTTTCAGGGAAAGTTCAAAACAATAGGCTTTTGAGATTTATGAAGTGCCAATTTTGCATAGTTTATGTGACAAATAAGAATTTAGATTTAAAATTGATAACCATACAGATGACAAAATGCAATTAAGCTAGATGCAGACAAAGAATGCATAAAACCACTTTTTTGACGAGAATAAATGGATCCAAACATGATCGGAAAAACTTATAATTAATCAATCTGCAACATTCAAGCAGCTTCTGATTCCATTTTGTTAGAGATCAAACAAAATGGATTTGGACATCAAAGCAAGGCCATTTTGTCATTCATGGCTTTTGCATCATGCAAGAAACACACATGAATCAATTCGATCAACAAATAATTGAAGTGCTATAAAACCACGTTTCCCTTATAATATGCTCTCCACCATAACTAGATAGGTACTACTATGAGTCGTGGCTAAACCACATCTTCCCACAGCGAAATGGCCCCATTCGAAATCTTCCCTCAATCTCTAACTCTATTATTTCGAACTTGAAAACCCTATCAACAACTTAGGATCCCGATTTCATTTCCCATCATGAAGCAACCCCTAAATCGAGCAAAATCGTCGTAGAAGAGCTCAATGTTCCAAAAATGAGACTATGTGTGGGCCCACACCCTAGTGTTTCCAAGAGCTAAATGTGTGATGGATTAGATTGTTTGTGTATTCTTGGAGATGGAGTTTTGCATTGTTTCCTGCAAAGTGTGATTATTGGAGAACATGAAGTTTATGGGAGGGAGACAAGGAGCATATGCATGCAGGTGAAGATTGGAAAATACTTATCTTTTTTAACCTAACATGGATGGGTGCATAGATTTTCTATACCAATGCATTTGTCCTAATCCTAATGGACATACATAAAATTACTCAATTAGGGTTCTTGGATTATTGGACATGACATGTCTATTTCATGTTCATGCCCAATTTTATTTTATTTTATTTTTTTCTTTTGCTTTGGATGGAATTAATCTAGAATCATATCATATTCCTATTTCCATACCTTGGTTTCCTACAATATTCAAGCCATGCTTATAGTTATATCAAATATGCACACACACACATGGGAAATCATAAAATTAATCTTGTAACTAACAACAATTCATTTGAATATAAATAAGTACTATAGAGTATGTGTGGTTTGGAAGTTCCACTTTATTATGTGGATTGTTTATCTGATTTATTGAGAGAATGTACTTTATTATGTTTAAAATTAGTCACTATTATTGTATTTCGATTTCTATCCTCTATAACTAAATTGCACACCTATTTCTTGATGAAAACAATTGCATAAGATTCTTTTGGTTTTATTGGACCAATCATATTCACTGCAGTTTTGTCCGTTTATGTTTTGTAAGAATTATTGATCTTGATGTCACTAATTTCATGAATGAATTGTATTTGTTTTTTTTTTCTCGAGATATTAAACCCAGTATGCGAAAGCAATTTGAGATCGATATTATATTCGAAGATGTGAAAGGATTTTATTGAAAAATCTATCACCTGTATACTTAAAAATGTGATTACAACTTTACAAGTGGCTTCAGATTAATTACTTGTTAATACTAGTACCTAGTCAAAGTAATATATCAAATCCAGCAAAAAGCGAGTAACTAAAACTAAAAATAAAAACAATCCTTGTTTGTATTTCAGAAACCACCTATCATTAACAAGTAGCCAATAAGAAGCGTTTAAGGATAAAAGTATCAACTTTAATTAATTACTTAATTAATAGTTGCATTTTTTAAACTTTGTTGACTTCGAGGGGGAAAAAGGCAACTTTAAACGGAACCTTGTTTGCCAATAACAAAAGTGAAAAATATATACTTACATGGATAATAATCATTTGGTATAACTTTTGAGGTTTTACCATTTTGATAAGTCATAACTCATGAGGTTATTGACTCAACTAACTAGATCGTTTAGAAAAAGAGAATTTCCACATATTTTATTTGTATTAGAAAATAAGTAGTACTTTCAAAAGAGGTCGTAAGAGCATTCACATCTGACGTCTCATCCGCATCAATGGATGAGCCCACCGATGTCGAGCCGCAGAGACTTGAGCCCGACTCATCACGAGCTAGCTCATCCATCCGTAATAAATGATGCGTGCATTGTATGTGCCTTAAAAAAAAATCGAATTTAAACATGCAACGACTATTTCTCGCCGGTGCTGGCGCCGCCGCCAATGGCTTGCCGGTCGTCGGCAACGGTCATTTTTTTTTAAATTCTTCTTCTACCCTATAAATACATTCCAATTTTACACCATTTCTCTTCATTTTCTCTCCATTTCTCTCCGTACATCTCTCATTTCCTACACCACATTCATCAATCTCAAATGACCGGCAACGACGACATGTACGACATATACTCATCAAATTGAGACGATATTATCCCTCCATACAAGGCAGGCCTCGACCAAATCAACTCTCAAATGGGCGGCGCTGGAGATGACGAAGGAAGTTCGATGACGGCTACATCTACGCTGGTCAAAGTGAGGGCAGCGGCAAAGGCGAAGAGGGCAAAGTCCAAAGCCAAGGTGGCGGACGACGACGACGAGGGTCCGGAGGACAAACAAAAGCGCCACACCTACACCGTCGAAGAAACGAACCTCATATGTCGGATTTGGATGGAGGAAACAAACGACGCCACCCATGGAACGGATCAACGAAGTGAAGCATATTGGGGGAAGGTTGTGGAACGGGTCAATCTCTTGATGCCCACCCCTTTCACGTTCAAACAAATCAAGAGTCATTGGCAACGAGTTAGCAATGGGGTGAAGTCGTGAGAGAATGCTTGGGTGGAGACTCACGCTCAATGGCGAAGTGGCTTCAACAATGACATGATGAGGGCTAGGACGATGGATGTCTACAAGTCAAGAAACAAGGGCTTCCCTTTCAAGTGTGAAGATTTCTACGACTAAACCACAAGTTCAAGTCTCAATATTTAGAAGGCAACGTGCATGCAAAGGGGACGAAGATGTCGAGCGATGGTGCTTTCACGACTTCGGCTTCGGCTTCTGCCGAGGAAAGTGTTGGTACTTGACCAATGGGGAACAAGGCGGCGAAGGCGGCGGCCAAGGGAAAGGGGAAAGGGACGACACCCTCATTCGAGCTGTTGCAGTTTATGGAAGGCACGCAAAGTGGTCTCCAAGCTCTCGCCGAGGCAAAAATGGAGAAAATCCGTATGAAGCATGAGACGATGGACAACAAGATTTTCTACATGGATACGTCGAGAATGACGGAGGCGCAGCTCAAGCTGCATTCGGAGCAAGTGTCAGAGATCTTGGCTCGTCGTGCAAGAGTGTAAATTTTTTTTATTATGTAATTTACAAATTTTCATCGGTGCAGTATTTTAGTTTTAGGAATGGAATCTAAGTATTGAATTATTCTATTTAGCAAAAAAAATTAAATTAAATAAAATGTTAAAATCTGAAAACTAATTCATATGAGCCTGCGAATGAGCTTGACCAGTGTGACCAGAGGCTCATCCGTGGGCCAGATGTGGATGCTCTAATAAAATACCAAAAATATGAAGTTGTAAAAGCATTCACAATGGTAGGTGTTGAAGCCCTAGGGTGATGAATATTTTGGCGGGGTACCAATGATTGATATTCTAATGTGAAATTCTACAATGGTGAAGCCCTACCCTAAGGTGATCAAATGATTGATTTTGTAATTTTTTTTGTTTCAATTTTACTTTGTTTTTTTTTGAACAGTAGTAAGAATAATAAATTACCAAATTGTATTGAAATATTGAAAAATTATAATACAATTGATTATTTTAAAACTAAAAATTTTAAATTACATATCTACACATACAAATTGTTTATTTTTTATTTTTTTAATTACAGATTAAAAAAAAATTAGAAAATGGAAGAGACGACGCGTGTTCCTCCTCCTTCACAATTCGTTGCCTCAAGCACGGGCTTCACAGCGCCCGTGCTTCGCCGCCTCCGCCCGAGCTCCTCAACTCCAGCGCCCTCGCCCTTGATGCCGGTCGGACGATCTCCATCGCACAAGCTATCACCCGCGTATAGCCGGTTGCATTGGAGATGCTCTAACGCTGTTACTATCATGCTATAATTTGATATACTATGAAACGTCTTTTTAGATAAAAACATGTCACCTTTTCATTATGCCCCCATTTTTTCAGTTTGTCATCTAAATTTAATCTTGGTGGCATCTAATAATCTAAATAGTTGATTTATCTTTACTTCTCTGTCTACAACCTAATAATAGTAAATTTTTATGTTAAATTCAATTACATTTTAAGTTCTTACTAATTTTAGTATGTTAAGACATTTAGGACATCTCCGAAGTTTTTACTAACTACGACAAAAAAATAGTGGCTCGGTACCCTTAAAATCCTCAATCATTTGTCGGATAACTCACATATATAAAATTCATTAACTTTTAATTCAAAATAGAAACAAATTAATTTTTGACCAAATATGTGTTTATTGTCATAAAAATTTTGTGGATCTTCCTTTCGATTCGAACTCCCAATCTTGCCCTCTTTAAAGGGAAAAGTGAGATCACTCGAATATCCTGAAAATTATATACTGCAGATATTTAAAAAATTAGTGCTTTACCGAATTAAATCTCTTAATTTTATATTCACTTCAGTGAATGATTGATCCACTTAACAGCATTTTACTTAATTAAAAAAAAAAAGAATTGCTGATTGAAGCACGCAAATGGATAATAATTATATTATGCTATTACTTATTAAATCCAAAATAAGTCGTAATATTGCTAGCTAGGAGACCAGCCAATCAGGTAATTACACCTAAATCTATTTATCTACAAGCCTTGCAACTTTTGTATATGTATTTAATTATTAATTGCTGTGGTTGTTGGGATATAATATTTGTTCATTGCTCTTGAGCAATCACCTTTCGATTTATATGATACAAAATTCTTTATCCTTGACACATGGACTTCTAAGCTCAATTATAATTTTTTTGAATAAAAGATGTAAACAGTCATATCTATAAATATTTCCCTATTTCAATATTATGAATGTTAATTTCTCTAACCAAATAACCAACAATCCGAAATAGTTGGTAAATTATATAAAGAATTAAATTAATTATAATTTTTTTACTGCATAACTACACCAGTGAGGTGAGGTTGGAAGAACTTTGATCACAAAATTAGCAATTTTTGATTTTTAAACAAATGGCGCTCCCTCTGAGTCTCTGGTCCTCTTATTCTCGAATCAAATTAAATTTAAATAAATAGCATATTACTTTTTTTTTTTGAGCAGAAATAGCATATTACTACTAGTATTGAACTGTGTAAAAAAGGAGAAGAAACCCTTTTGTTTCGCTCCTTATAAATTTCCATGGTCATTTCTTCTTCTTCTTCTTCTTCTTCTCCTTCTCTCTCCGAAATGATTTTTTCATACAGTTGCCTTCATTTCTCTTTCTAACGCTATTCATTATAACACACACAGCGCACTTACACACAGAAAGTTATACGCTCAATAGTTATCAATATCTATATGTTATATGTGCATACTGATAATTATTACGTGAAAAGTTGGGTTTCCTTTTATCTTTGCCTATTCCTACACTGCAATCGAAGATATTCAGCTTCAGCGGTACGTTTTCTTCATCTGATAATTTTGTGAATTTCGATATGCTTCGTGGTTACCGCCGTTAGATCGTCATTTCGTTCCATATCAATCAATTATGCTTATTGGATCTTAATTTATTCATACTATATGCCGTTGTGGGGCGGTGGTATTTGCTAGAAATGGTGATGTTCGTCAATTTTGTTTGATCAGGTGATATTATGATCCCGCTCTGTGGTTTGGAAGGATTGATAGGGTGCTATTTAATGAGATATTTTGATCCCAAACACGGGTTATTGGGTCTAGGGTTTGGTTTGTTTCCTGTTTATGGAAATTGGGTTTTTGTGTGATTGCTTGTGTGGTTGGTGCTTTGGGGGATGTGGGTTTATGCCATTGTGGTTAAGGTTTGAGTTTTAAGGCTTTATCTTTGGGTGACTGAGTTGGGAAAGGTAGCTTTTTTAGGATCAGTGAGGCATGGATGATGTTCGTCAACAGCTGCAGCAGAAACCTGAGAGCACGGAGAACGATACTCGTTCTGAGTTCGAGAGGGGTTTGGAAGAGTTAATGAACGGGCATTATGATGAGTACATGTCCTTTGCTTCCTGTAGCACACCCCGAACAACTACGACTGACGAAGAGGAGGATGAAGGGGAACAGCTCATCAGGAGGAGAAGGAGGTCGGATCTCGATGGTGATGACTTGGCAGAATCTTCTGCTGCCAGGAGGCGTCACTCTAGGATTTTGAGCAGGTGGGCTGCCAGACAAGCCCAGGAGATGATGACTACGATGGAGAGGAGGAACCGTGAATCAGAGTTAATGGCACTTGCTGGCTTGCATACAGTGTCAATGCTTGATTCGTCGTTCTTGAGGGAGTCAGAGTCCCCGACGTCAAGGAATCAGGGAAATGTGGAGACCCGCAACACCCAATCATCATCTATCTTGCAGATGTGGCGGGAGTTGGAGGATGAGCACGTACTAAACCGTGCTCGGGGGAGAGTAAGAGAGAGATTGAGGCAGCAGAGGAGTGTCGACTCTAACACGAATGCATCTATAAATACTGAAGAAGGCAGGGAGGGTGAGAATCAGGGTAGTCTGGTTGATGCTACTGAGAGTGAGAATGACTATGCTACTTGGTCGCATGATCAGTTGGGCCGTCAGAATGAGAATAGGGACCATGACAGTTCTAGTCGCGAGCAATCTCCTGACCTCGGAGAAGTTGAAAGGGAAAGGGTGAGGCATATTGTTCGTGGATGGATGGAGAGTGGTATTAGTGATACTTCCTCCAATCTTATGCAGCGGAATGATAGTCCAAGAGCTGAATGGCTTGGAGAAACTGAGCGGGAGAGGGTGAGGATTGTGAGGGAGTGGATGCAAATGACAAGTCAGCAAAGAGGGTCTCGCAGTGGACGTAGGGATTCTAGGGAAGAACGGGATACTGTGCCTGGCAACCAAGGTGATGGTGCTCGTGAAGAGTCTTCTGCTGATCATGAAGGAGGTCAGCCAGAGCATATACGCAGGGATATTTTGAGGTTAAGAGGACGACAAGCTCTACTTGATTTGCTTGTAAGGATTGAAAGGGAAAGGCAGGGGGAACTTCAAGGTTTGCTGGAACATCGTGCTGTATCTGATTTTGCTCACCGGAATCGCATTCAGGTAAGTTTTAGCAATGTACTCTTTGTGTATTTGAACATACAACATCATTCAGTAAAGACTGCTAATCTATTGGGTGCTTGACTTTTGTCAGGTTGGTCAATGATTTGTAAATAATGTTTTGAACTTTAATATATGGTTTAGTTAGGGAGTTATGATTCCCAAGAAATCTACGAATTTTGTATGTAGTTTAGCTGTTTAGGTATGTTATTCCTGCATAGGAGAACACTATCACATACTTTCTTCACTGGCTGACATAAATTTTGCAATAAGTTGCAAGCTTATGAAGGTTGAAATCCTGGTAGTTTATGCTGGATTAGGTTTGATAGTGTGGGTAAATAGACAATCCCTGCACATTGATGGGAATGTTGAAATTACAAGTGTTCATTTTCTTTTTACTCTCTTATTTGTTCTGGAATTGGATATTGACATAATCCCCTTACGTGCTTCTGGGTTATCCTTGGATTCACTTGATGTCTTTGACAGTCATTTAAAAAGTGTTTTTTCATGATCATTCGATGTTGTAAAGGCCTTTAATACTGGTCACCTTTAAATGAGTATGTTACGCCTCTTGTTGCCCATACGTGCAAATTGTTCATCTTGTGCCACAAAAAGGCTTTTCTTAAGGTCTTTATTCTTTATTTTTTAAATTTTCAGTCACTGCTTAGAGGCAGATTTCTGAGAAATGAGAGGCCTGTTGAGGAAGAGAGACCGCCTTCAGTGGCTGCTGGTGAGTTAAATCAGTTAAGACAGCGACATACAGTCTCTGGCCTGAGGTATGCTTATTTATCCAAGTTATTCACGAGCAGTCTATTGTACTTGTACATTTACTTTTTGATTTGGGCTTTCTTTTCCTTTTCCTTTCTCTTATCTCTATCTTTTGTCTTTTTCCTTTTGTTTTATCGCAGTCTGAGTTTCTTCTGGTTTTATGTAACTATTTAGTCAGTTTGGTCATGTCATCTGATATATTTGTGTAAGTCTGTAAGAAGTACCAGAGAAACTCAATTTTTATTCTCGTAGATGAGTAGTTGATGCTTGTTTGAATCTTTATCTTATCATCACAGTAGTTTAATTAAGCTAAGCAGCTAAGTTAATGAACTGAAAAATCTCTTTTCATGTAATTTATATGAGTAGAATTGATTGAAATCATACTTTGTGCATGAGATTGTAAAGTGCTGCTAAGATATGCGCAAGTTATAATGTACGAACATGGCTTGCAGTTGCACAAATCTTGTCTTTTCTTGTTTAATTCCTGAAAACTGCAGGAGGTAGAATTAGAATTTAAAATCTAGCAGCTGATAGGAAAGTTGTGTTTGGGCTAGTGATGTCACATTGCTTCATTCGTTACAGAAATGCTTGGGGAAAAGGATCCCATTTAGAAATGATTTTAGTTTTTGGTAGGTCCCCAAGATTTAGGAAGGATTTTTATTGCTAAGAGACTCTATTGAACTAGGAATAGATACTCTATTGAACTAGGAATAGATATCAGGTTTTCTCCTAATGTTTACTTTAGTAAGCAGTTTCAAATGTTTTTCTGGTAGCACTGTTATTGTATGACACAGGTTGATCATTCTCATACTGAATATTGATATTTTTTTCATTTTGGAATGACGCATTTCCATTTAGGGAAGGGTTCCGTTTCAGATTGGAAAATATTGTTCGTGGTCAAGTAAGCAGTCATCCCGAGACTTCACCTAATGGTGGCAACAGTGCTTCTAGAAATGATCAGAGTAATACAAATGCTACACAGGAAGTGCCACATGCAAATCAAGAAATTAGTACTCAATTACCAGATCTGATGGGGAATATAGATCGGCCATTTGTTCAAATTACACTTCAACATGCTGCACCCGATCAAGGAAGGAGTAGGCCAGGTCAGGTCGCTGAAGACGAGAGAACAAATGTACCACAACCTGCACATAATGACTCTATTGGACATAGGTATGACACTACAGATGGCACGGGACAAAATGGGCAGGAAAGTTCCGTGTCCAACTGGCCCTCTGAAGAAGCAGCTACTGTAGATGGAGGACAACATCGTTTACCACAAAGCCACGAGGTTTGGCCTGATGATGGCTCTCGAGAAGCTGTAGACAACTGGCCAGAAGCGCCTTCAGACCCTCCAAGAATGCGGCGATCAGTTCCTTCCAGGAGAGTCACGAGGTTTCATCCTCCCGATGATGATAATGTATACAGCATGGAACTCAGGGAACTATTGAGCAGGTTACCATCTCATATTCTATGTTTCTTAATCTTCTTTTTATTCTAATTTAGTCCTTCGAACTTACTTTTTATAACTTCTTGTAGGAGAAGCGTCTCCAATCTTCTCCGTAGTGGTTTCCGTGAGAGCCTTGATCAGTTGATTCAATCATATGTAGAAAGGCGAGGGAGAGATTCTATTGATTGGGATCTCCACAGGAACTTGCCTCTTCCTCCGTCACCTGAGAGGGACCAGGACCAACAGAATGATGAGCCAAATGAAGATCTGCGAGATGCTACGGCTAGACCTTCACTAGTTTTACCAACTCCTCCAGTGCCACCACCACAACCTCTTTGGCATCAGGACTTGCACCATTCTGGATGGTCTCGTCACAGTGTTCATCGTTCAGAACTTGTAAGTTTTTATTTCAGAACTTGTAATTTAGCTGTTCTGATATGCAAAAATGGTGTTATTAGATCTGGTTGAGCAATTTCTGTTTTCAACTAAACTCATTGATTCTTGTAATTTTATAGCAGGAATGGGAGATGATGAGTGATCTTAGAGCTGATGTTGCCAAACTCCAGCAAGGAATGAATCACATGCAGAGAATGCTAGAAGCTTGCATGGATATGCAATTGGAACTCCAACGCTCAGTCAGACAGGAAGTTTCAGCTGCTCTCAATCGATCAACTGGTGGACAAGGTCTGTACTCATGATGTTTGTCTTTTTTTTGGGAAGTTGTAGAATACAACTTGTGGCCATTGATTATCCAGATTAATGCAATCACAACTGTTTCTGTAAATGCAGGGGTTGCTGAGTCATCAGATGATGGGTCAAAATGGGGTAATGTTAGAAAGGGTACCTGCTGTATATGTTGTGATAATCAAATCGACTCCCTACTGTACAGGTATGATAGCTAGTGATATGTGTTTTTATCCTCGAATGATGTTACTAGTGTGTGTCTCCTTTCACTGGTAGTCTTAGTCCTACCTCTTTCTCTTGCTCTCTGT
Organism: Schizonepeta tenuifolia; assembly: GCA_029490685.1. Taxonomy (NCBI): domain Eukaryota; kingdom Viridiplantae; phylum Streptophyta; class Magnoliopsida; order Lamiales; family Lamiaceae; genus Schizonepeta; species Schizonepeta tenuifolia. The sequence goes on along the minus strand of CM055960.1, from coordinate 53,183,223 downwards.
TTCCAGATGTGGGCATATGTGCACATGCTCGAAATGTGCAAATGAGTTGGTACGAGGAGGCGGAAAATGTCCATTGTGTCGAGCACCCATTGTTGAGGTGATTAGAGCTTATTCCATACTGTAAAAAAAGATGTAGAGGAGAAGAAATAAGGAAGAGAACTGATATGGGTGGAGTACTGAACTTGCGCTAATTGCTCCTCATTCATTCGTATATAATTTAATGCCAATTCTTTCTTGGAAAAAATCTATCAAGATGAATGAATGTGTATCATGTTTCATCATCTTCTATTTCTGTATATCATCGTTTCATCAATACTCGAAAATTTATAAATTAGTCCAGTAGGATTTTTACTAAAAGCACCTCAAAACTTTATCACATTACTACTTGTCCTTCAAATTAATTCTTGAAATCGTCCATTGGTATAAAATCGATGAACGCATGTGGCTTCCTTTTCTTACTAGTACATCTTTATGACGTCATCCAATACAACAATGTCAAAAATTTTTAGTACACGAAAAATGGAACAAAAATCTTCTACAGAAAGAATGTCGTAGCACTTCTACCTAGCAAATATATTCACTCAAAAACATCTCAAGAATATGTTGATGGTAACCTTAAATGAAAAGAATGGTTACCGCCTGCTTCTAACATCTTATGCACACTGCTGAATTTGCAGAGCATTCTCAAACCTTTCAATTTTTTTTTTTGCAATTTTCTCTAAGTGGTTTTTGCATCAAGAATCATGGGCCATTTTTGCAGTGTTTTCCTCCAATAATCGCCTAGAAATCTGTATGAACAAGAATCTCACAGCTCTAATAGCTGAGAGTTCTGAGTTTCATCACTAGCTGCTCTCTTTGATCCTCTACCTCTGCGTAGTTTAGGCTCATCTCAAAGTAACGCTCTCGAATTTCTTGCAACTCTGCCTCAAGAAGTGATATCTTGCTTTCAGTTTCTCTAGATTTCTTTTCACTGCTACAATGAATCCAACAGAAAATTATATTTTGCATATTTTGCTTAAAGATAGTAAGATAATGCCATAATTAAGTAGCAAAATGAACAAGTGTATGTTGTCAAATATAGTTTCCATGAAAATTTGAAAGGTGATAAAAAAAATGAGTGGGAAGTGAGAACTGTACCTCTCTAGCTTTGATTTGTACGCATCATTGGCCTCAAAGGCTTCTGCAGGTCCATTCTCACGATGTTGATGAGAAATCTGGAAGGAGAAGAAGGCAACACAGATGTAAATTAAAAACTGGAGAGAGAGAGAGAGAGAGAGAGAGAGAGAGAGAGAGAGAGAGAGAGAGAGAGATATGATTTGCACGAGGTAAACAAGGATCATTAGACTAACTTGAACTTGAGGCTGATACAAATCATGAGATTCTGATGTGGATTTACTAAAGATTTCTTCATCTTGTCTCGTATGCTTCTGTTCGTGTCCTAAGGCTTCTTGCACTCTCCTTTGCAGATCCTCTCTTACATTCTCAAGATGTTTTACCTTCATCAATAACTGACTATTTATTATCTTGATTTGGTTTAGCTCATTTTTCATCTCTGCATCTCGCACACACAGTGCATCTCTTGCTATTAGGTCTCCTTCGAGCCTAAGAATCTTCTCTTCCAATGCATTTTTCTTAAGCCTGCAATCCTCCTCTTTTAACACTTCTCTCTGCAGACTACTGATTTTTTCCAACATGAAGGCTTTTTCGCGTTTCAGTTCTTCATGATCTCTCGACACAGACTTGAATGAAGCTTCGAGCTGCTGATTTTGGGACCTCATTTCTTGAACTGAGATCCTTAGAGCCAAAACCTCCCTTTGCAGCTCACATACGTTCTCTAACTGCATATGTAGGAGTGAATTTTCATCTGCTAGTCGAAGCCTTTCACCTTCTGACTGATCTAGTTTTGAGTCTAGATCATTGATGATGGATTTGAGCTTTGACTCACTCTCCATCACACTCTCAAACATGACCATAAGCTTTTCTTGATTTCCTCCGTCTTCCAAAAAAGAGTATTTCATTCTCAAATTTCGCATATTTTCTGCATATTTGCAGCAACAATCTTGAAATGTTCTTGCTCTCGACTCCAAATCCATACACCGGCCTTGCAACTCCAATTTTTGCTCCCTTAGCTCTACATTGAACTTTTGTAGGGAGTTGTATTCTTCCATAAGATTTTCAGTTGTAGCCTGTAGCCTTATATTTACTTCGCCTAAAGCTACACGCGTTTCCTCAGATTCTAACCACTTCTTTTGCATTTCATACATCTTTTCCTTTGCCACAACCTTTTCCAACTCATTTTCTTCTTCCAATCTTCTGACTTGATTCTCAAGGATCATAGCTTGAGATTCTGAATGCTGCAGCTCCAAACGGCTCGTTTCACTCTTATCAGTAAGGTATCTCAGTTGAGCTTCTAAGCCAGATACACGTTCCAATAAGTAAATATTCTCTTCTTGTAGATCAGACAAGAGTTTCATCAACTCAGTTTGGTTGTTTTCTGGTTCCATCAATCTCATTTCATCAACTTTATCATTCGAGATGTGGGAGCCTAAGCTGCTGCTACTGATCAGCATCGTGTCACCTACTGATTTGCTCGAAGATTCAGAGACGAAGATACCATCCTTTCCTATACTCTCCATGTCTTCAAGATCAGCAATCTCTTCTTGAAGAATCTGAGTCTTCTCGCTCTCCTCCATAGGCTGCTCGATGCAGAGCTCGTGCTCGCCTAATTCGGATTTGCTACTTTTGGAAACGTGCATCCTTAATTCGTTGAGTTCATACAGAAGTTCAATATTTTCTTCTGTGAGCTTGTTGCAATCTGCCTGGAGCCCACGTACCTTTTCCTTCAACTGTTTAATAGGCACACTTGATAATGCAGCTTCCAAATTCATGATCTGATGTTCTTTCTCAGCTAAGATTCGGTTGCATTCAACGACAAAATCCTTTAAAACACAACTCTTCAGATCTTCCTCGATGCCTATTTCTATGATCTTCTCCTCAAATGCACTTTCAAGAACTGAAATCTCACACTGCAGCTCAACCTCGGAGATGCAGCTACTTTCAGGTCGAGTTTCTTCGTGGAAATCTGCTGCTGAAATCCCAGAAGTGCTGGTTTCTAAATCACTGCCATTCACACTCTTTGACTCTTTCAAACAAACTTGATCATTAACATCTAGTTTGTTATTTGTGAGGCTTTCTATCTCAATCTTCTGTTTCTCTATAGTCTCCTCCATTTCTTGAAGAATCGAAATCAACTCAATATTCGATTCTTGAGTTTTGTTAAGCTGCATAGAGAGGTTCTCATTCTCCTCCTTTTGAAACCTAATCACTTCTTCCATCTGAGTATTGTTATGGCCTAATTCTTCAAACTCCAAGTTTCGAGCTGCATTCTGCATCATCTCAGACTCATCCAAGATGGACTTCAAGTGCTCGATTTCTTGAGTTAGGTCTTGACACTCCAAGCGCGACGCAGCAAGTTCCATATTCACTTTAGTCATACTCAAACTGTGATCAGATAACTCATCCCTCAATCTTTCCACATCAACAGCCAACTTCCTTGCATTTTGCTCCCACATCCTTGCCTCTGCCTCGAGTTCTTGAACAGTTGCATCGTCTCCTTCCTTCAAAACTTTGGAATGTGGTTGGAGTAATGTAGCAGCTGCATGGCAAGACTTTCTGAACTCTTCTCTCTGATTCCTACTGTGGCCCTGAAGGGATCGAACTGATCTAACAGAGCCATGTGTCGAGTAAGAGCTATAGCTCGAACTTTCATTTGATTCAATCGAGTCTTGTCTTCCGAATCCCACAGAATCATCCATGGAGTCGAAGCTATAATTCATTTCCTGATCACAAAAACATCCACATTAGGTCAAACATCATATGATCAATATAATGTAAAAAAGGTGATCTTACCCTGCTACCGGAATCCATGGGGCGGGACGAGGTGCCAAGGTTGTTGCTAGAGAGAGATTCAACACTCTTTGCAGTTGCGCAATCAGATGTTTCAGATTGATTTTCTATGCTCTCATGATCTGGATTCTCATCCTTAGCTGCATGCATGCTTTTCCATTTCTCATCCCTTTAGTTTTATGCATTAATATTCACAAGCACAATGAGAAAAAGATAAAATGGAGGAAAATAAGAAAAAGGATTACCTGTACAAACAACATTTAAAAACATTTGTTACAAACCTGTGATTTGTTTTAGGTGTAAGACATTTCACTTCAACCTGCAAACAATAAAGAATTCATATATTCATGCCTAGTGGTTTACAATTGAGCCCAAATGTCAACACCAAATATTTTCTTAAATGAAAGTGGAAAAAAAATTGAGGGATAATATAATTCGGACGGTCCGAGTCCATAACTGATCTTGAACTCGAAAAATTGCCGAAAATTGATGTCTATAACCGAACCGAACCTAACCTAAAGTGAAATATTCAGCTCGATTTTGCACAAAATCAAAATTCACATGAACTCGAAATCATCATGAAAATTACAATATATACTTCACTAAATGACCAAATTTAATCACCACAAATCAAAATTCCAAACTCAATATGCTATGGTTAAACAAACCATCATAACATCAACCTACATATTCGACATAATATATTTAGGGGACGGGGTGGTTCGTATCAGGCCGGTTTTTTCTTTTTACTAATGCAAGCTGCCAAAATATTGTTCCGGTTCAATGACTTGGTTCAATTTTGCTCATTCCTAATGTTAAAAGACCGTTAAATAAGCAAACAAATATAGGAACTTACTTGTATAACAGTCCCATAGCTGCACTTTTTGAGAGGCAAAGAAACTAAAACTGGAGATTCTGAGCTAAAATATGCAGCAAGATTCAGTTTAGCCTCTCCAAGAATACTTGATTTTGAAGTTCCCTGCAACAAATGCAAATCACCATTAATTTTATGCATTAGCCAAATATTGTAGAAAAACATCAAAAGCTTAACTCCTATGATTTTTTGCTTATATTAGAAAGAGACACAAATATTAAAATCCTTAAAGATATAGTAGTAATACAGAAATATCTAACCGTTGCAACAAGAAATTTGAAGAGGCATTCCTCTGTATCAATGTCTGAAATCCATATTGATTCTGCAAAGGTTTCTGGCCATTGACAAGTTCCATTTTTAACTGTAACCTTTCCTGATTTACGTACCGTCTTTCCTGATTCTAGAGAGATGAGAGATACATAAATTTTATCCCATCCTTTTGGTACCTGCAGGAGTAACAAATGATACTTGATGATGACTGTTACAAATAATAAATGTTGTAACATTTCATCTTCATGTACCCATTAAATATACTATACTTGTAATGTGTTATGTATAAATGAAGTTTATCTAATTAAATAGGGTTTATCCTAATAAAAACAATGAAATAGGGCTTAACCAATCGAAGCCGAACGCGTGCTTGTGTTGGCCACACGCTCTGCGTAAACTTATTTTTATGGTTTGAAATTGAAATCGTTAGTCTCACAATACTTTGTGTACCATATCATCCACTATCAATTTCACTATTTTAATTACTATTTTTAAAATAAAACTAACTATACATATAACAAAACATTGAAGCTTAAAAACATTATGTATTCTAATAAGGCAATAAACAACTGTTAACTAAAAACTAAAAATTATAAAATTAAACAATCAGATTTTAAACACAAGAGATTGAAATAGAAGATTAGAAAGTAACTAAAAACGGAGTAGTACTAAAAGTGAGATAAAAGGCCCAAATACTTATTTTCCATCATGAGAGGGAGATAAGACTATCTGCAACGGGGCTCGAGCACTTGCAGGCTCGAGTGGGGGTGCTCGAGCCCAGATCGAGCACGGGGTGGCTCGAGAGGGCTGCGTGGCGCGGGGGGGGGGGGGGGGGGGGGGGATGCTCGAGCATGGCGCGTGAGATCACGCGCGGACAGAAATTAAAAAAATAAAAATAAAAAACGTTGGGCGCGTGTTATACACGCGCCAACGTTAAAAAATTTAATGGCAACGGGCATTTTTTTTTGCCGCAACGGTAACTTGCATTTTTCATTTTTTTTTATTATTTATTTTACCTATAAATACCCATTTCATCTCCATCATTTTCAGACCTCTCATTCCTTTCATCTCTCAATTTCTTTTCATCTCCTTCATTTCTCCAACAAATTCATCCCCAAAAAAAATTATGGATCCCAACAACCCATTTTCGTCGGCGTGGTATCTCGACATGGCCGACGACATGAACTATTTCACGGGGGCGGGGCTTGATTCAATCAACCTCAACACTCCGGCCTCCGCCGAATCCTACCCGTCGTTCTCCCCCGACGCCGACAGTCCGGCGACAAACACCGAGGATCGCCTCATTGTGGCACCGCCGCCGTCCTAGCCCGCTGCCGGAGGAAGAAAAAAGAAGGGGAAGGGCAAAGCCATCGCCACCTCTGCCGCCGCTAGATGACTCGGAACCCGTCCGGGCCAAGCGGCACAACTACACCAACGAACAAGCATGCTACATGGCACAGATTTGGGTGGAGGAGACCTGCAACTCCATCGTCGGATGCGACTAGTCCGGCGAGAGATATTGGGGCGCTATCCAAGAGCGCTTCAAAAAGAAGTTCAACTTGGAGCTCAACAAGAAAGCCGTTAGGAGCTTCTTCGGCTACATCCAGACTGCCGTTAAAGCCTGGATTAACGCTTTCCAAAAAGCCCAATCTCGCCGGCCAAGCGGCGCCGATGACGGGTATGTGATTGCCCAGGCCCAAGCCATTTACAAGGCTAATACCCAGGCACCTTCTTTCCGCTATTTCACAGCTTGGGACATTCTCAAAGACAACCCCAAGTTCCTCCTCGCCAATTTCCCAGACGTACCGTCCATGAAGTGGACGAAGACTACGGCGGAGGGCAACTACACTTCTTCTCAGTCCCAGCCGTCTGCGGAGGAGGCCCAGTCCACCGAAGGAGAAAGCGCGCCTCCCCGACCGAAGGGTCGAGATGCGGCAAGGGCCAGGGCAAGGTCCAAAGGAAAGAAGTCGGTAGAGGGCTCGTCCCAGTTCGAATCCGTCATGGATCGATATGGCGACCGACTTACTCAGTTCGCCGAGGCCAAGCATGAGATCGCGGTGGCGTTGTGTGAATTAGCTCAAGCGAAGCTGGAAAATGCACGCATCCGGGCCGAATATGTTCAGCAGAGACGTGATGCCACCGACTTGGAAGTTGTCTCCAGGGACACGAGATTTATGACGCCGGAGCAGCAGGAAGTTCACAGGAAGATGGTGGAGGAGGTGAAGCAACGTCGGGGGTGGGCGTAGTTTTTTTTCGTATTTTTTAGTTTTATGTACTTTTTTATTCCAGCATGTAGTGTTTTTTTTTATTAATTAGTGTATTTTAATTTATTTAAAATTTTCCAATTTTCAAATATTAATGGAAAATTCGTATTATTTATTAATTAGTGTATTTAATTTATTTACAAATAGATGAATTAATTTAATAAATGAAAATGAGAAATTATTTAATATTAAAAATAGAGCACCCTTAGAGCACTCTTGGGATGCAGGGGTAGAGGTCTCTAAGGGTGCTCTAGTACTAGAGCATCCCTTAGAGCAGATAGCCTAATGCTGCTCTAAATGGTTATCTTCATTAATTTCTCACTCATTACAAATTATTTTTGAATATCAAATAACTTGATTAATAAAATATATATGGACTTCAACCGTATAAGTATAATCCGGTCATTTAATTTATTTATTTACTAATTAGAACACCATCACTTGAATTCTAGCTCAAAGCTGTCCATGAACTAATCTTTTACTAGAAACTAGTAGCAGTATATATTTTTCAACATCTAATCATTCACTCTAACCTGGGGGGGGGGGGGGGGGGGGGGGGCTCTAAATTATTGTACGCAAAAAGAGATCAAATATTACAATAACCATAAATTTAACTTTTGGTGGCTATAAGTAGCAGTCCTAACTACCATTTTTATTGCACATGTCCACTGTAATACTATTAAAGGCAACAATAACTTGTAGATTCAAACATATTCGTTATACATCAATATATTGTATCCACTATTAAATTAAAATGTCCACTCTTAACTACCAATTTTCCTATTAATTGGCAACATTCTTCATAACCCTACTTACTCAATAATCAATAGTGATCGATCGGGTGTTCCTCCTCTGATCTAAGTCTAATAAATAAAATAAAATAAAATAAAATAAAATAAAATAAAACAAAACTTAGTCGAGATAAATACAAAAAAAGACAACCTAGTAGTAATGGAGAATGACGAAGTCGCCCATGTTACTACAGGAAGGATATGGATAAGAAAACATGTGCAAAGAATCTACCTCAATCAAGCTCAAGATTCCCAGTCCCAGATGGAAAAAGAAATCGACTTTCCCAAATGGAAAAGTTTCAAGAAATATAGATACAGAAATTTAATGTATATAGACACAGAAAATGAAACAAACTAACCTGAGTTGCCTGAATGGTGGAGAAAGTGAAATCGAATTTGTGGGCAGATACATCAGTGGCAGCTGATGAATACGACGATGATGACTTGTGTCTGTGAAGTCTGAAGATCTTTTCTCTTATCATTTTCTGAATGAAATTGTGTGTGTGTGTGTGTGTGTTGCAGAGGTTGTATGTAATGATGATGCAAGTGGGTTAATAAGAAGAAGAAGAAGGAAGAAGTTGTAAGGCTGGTGGGGTGGGGTCTGTTTATGGAGTTATTAACAGTTGGTTTAAGTTCTTGGATTTTTGCTTTCTAACCATTTCATTTTGAGTCACACTTTCTACCAATTCAATCATTGTTTTACCAGTTCTTCACCGGTTCTTGATAGGAGAGGGAGATTCTTCTCCATACTCGTCTTATGTAATTATGTGTCTCAATACTTTTGTACGTATGTAACGTCTTGCTTATATTTTATTACTATAAAATTTACTATTTTAATACTAGTAATATTTATTATAATTAATAAAATCTATTTAACATTTACTGTATTATTAAATTTTGAAAGGTTATTGAAATAAAAATTATTATAATTAATAAAATCTAATTAACATTTACTGTATTAGTAAATTTTGAAAGGTTATTGAAATAATTATATGCCCTTATATGAGGTAATAAATTGAACAACTTTATTTGGATTTTCTAGAAGCCGAATCTTTTAAGAGGCCCATAAAGTAAAAATTATTGTTAAGGTCCAGTTCAGCCACATAACCAGTTTAAGCCCTTCTATAGAGTACGAATATCTTGTATGTAGGGTGGATATTTTTTCTTTTACAATAACTTATATACGAACTGCCGCACCCCATGCGATCGCACATGGGATGCACGTACCTCACCTAAGTACGGCGTGTGGGGTGCAAGCACCTAAATTTTTTTTCCTATTTTATGACTTAACCTTTTTTTGTTTTTTTTTTTTAATTTTATTTTCAGCTTTTATTTCAATTTTTTTAAAAAAATTCTACTTTCTTTTCTACCTTTTTTTTGTTTGCCTCTTCATTTTTTTATTTGCCGCTTTGTCTTTGGTCAAGATTCGAGTAAGGGGAGCCAAAGGCCTCGGAGCGAGCCAAAAAAGTCCAAATTGTTGCCCGCCGATTATCCTTATATTAGTAATCGGAGCGAAGATGAAGCCGTAAAATCGGAGCCAAAAAAAAAAAAAAAAAAATTGACCGGGTCAATAGGTTAAATCCGGATTGACCGGATCAGACCCGACCCGGATCCGGTCGCTGCCCAGCGGCAGGTTGCACACAAGTGCTTCTCTTTTTCTTTTTACTAAGAAGAAGTTTGTAGCTTCTTTTTTATGTAAACACCACTCATTATCAAATGCGCAATTCGGACGAGGATTGCAAGTTAGATTATTCTCTTCATAATCTTTTTTAATAATTTATTCAAAAAATAGACTTAGGGAATAAACTCAATCTTAAAATAATAAATGAATATTATGAGATGTTAGTCACAGAGCTTAAATCATTCTGATGCATGGATACAAGTATCATGTATCAAAGTTGTTCCTACCGTTTGGACTTGATGAGCCATATTGTTTTAGTTAATTAACGACATAAATATGATTAATCTGTGTAGCATATGTACCCCCTTTTTTTCTTTTTCTTTTTTGAGATAATACAAATTACATTAACATCAATCACAAATTTCATGATATTTCAACTTATTCTGTATCAACCACAATTATACAATCTAGTATAAACTAGATACAAATTCATATAAAATGGCGACGACAACCCACACACCTTAGTGGGACTTGAACCATAGACCTCTTGCTTAAAGAGTGTCATATTTACCCTTAGTTTTGAGTATAGTACAAAACTGTCATTACAAAGGTGGATCAAATTTTAACTGTTAAAAAAATAGAGTGAAACATTGAAACAACCCTTCTCAAACATAAAAAATGATTTATGTCATTTTGAAAAAATAAACTTAAAATATCCTTTTGAGTTTTTAGTGACTTTTATACACTTCTAGGTATACAAGAAAGTTAACTTTAATTTGTATCATACACGAAGACTAACTTCATGTATGATAATCGATAGTAAAATTTTCCGACGCCGACAGTGGCGAGGTGGTGCGATAGCCGACGAAAAATTTTCGGCAAAAATTTGAATCATACACGAAACCTAATTAACTTCATGTATGCATCATACATGAAAACTATCTTCGTGTATGTATCATACATGAAAACTAATCTTCATGTATGATACAAATTTGAAATTTTTGGTGGCAAAAATTTTCGTATATGATGCATACATGAATCTTAGGCTTCGTTATGATGCATACATTAAAGTCAGTCTTTGTGTATGATGCATACATGAATGTTAGTCTTCGTGTATGATGCATACATGAGTTGTTAGGCTTCGTGTATGATTCGAAATTTCGCCGGAAAATTTTGCCAAAAAATCATACATAAAAGTAGTCTTCGTGTATAATTCAAATGAAAGTTAATCTTCTTGTATACTTATTAAAGGTATAATAGATATTTCAAAATTCAAAGTGCTATTTTAAAACTAAAAAAACGAAGGTGACATTTTAAATTTTTTGTTTAGAGAAAGGGTTAAAAAACAACATTTCCTCTAAAAATTATTGATTGCAGAATCAGAAAAGCTCACGGGAACGAAAATAGAAATGGTCAAGGAATGGTTAAATAATATACATGCTTTGACTATTCCAATTTTTAAGTGCATGATTTGGCTGTGACTAATTTGTCTTAACGAAGAGCCAAATTGGGGGAGAAAGAATTCTCGGAATGATGACATGGTTAATTAAATACTCCCTCTCTACTATTTAACTTGGCAAGTTTTTCTTTTTGGAAGTTCTACTCAATTTAATTCGTTTCTTTTTCGGCAAAAATTAGTGATTAAGTACTAGTATATAGTAGTATGTTTTTATGAATAGTGAAAATGTACTTACAATCACTTTACCATAAAAATTAAATATTAAATACAAAATGCACTAAATACACTCTTTACATTTAATCTCTTTATTCTTAGTCTCTGTACCGAAATGAAATGAGCCAAGTTGAATGAGATGGTGGGAGTAATATATGTCCCCTTCAATTTTTTTTTTTTTTTTTTTTTTGTCAACATTTGAAGTTTAAACAAATACCCGCCGACATCGACTCTCGGATTTTTTTATAACATAATTTATCTATTTAATATTATAAGATTTTGCATTCTTACAAATTTTCGTATATCTAAAATATTCTTACTTATTTTAATTTGTATGCAGAAATTTCTCAAAAAATTGTTAAAATTTATTTATTGTATACACGTTAAATTTGAATTCACAAGAAGTGTACGTGTATTGCATGTACCATTTAATTAGAAACTTCCAGGTTCTTTAAGCTGCCAAAAATGTCAAAGATATGAAGTATTGAAATTAAACAAATTTTAAGAACATTATCTTCTACTTATAACATTGACTATTTGACTTGAAGTTAGCAATAAATTTCCTCACAATGCTTACATTCTGCACACAATCACAACCATGATGGCTATCTCAAGCACCATATTCATCTTATTCAATCTTCTCTGCATACAAATATCCACTGTATCCAGCAGCAACATTGAATCATCAACCACCAAATGCATCAACAAAGAGCGAACAGCACTCATCAAATTTAAAGACAGCCTCATAGACGGGCCGGGCCGTCTCTCATCGTGGACGGGCCAAGAATGCTGTTCCTGGAAAGGGATCACTTGCTCCACCAATACACATCATGTGTTGAAGCTCGACCTTCACAACCCCGCGCCTTTTGACATCGACAGATTCTACCATACTCAAGACACTGCCTACATTGCCAATTATAGCAAAACCTGCCTCTCAGGTCACCTGAATCCTGCTTTACTCGATCTCAAAGACTTGCTATTTCTGGACTTGAGTTACAACAACTTCTCCACTTCTGAAATTCCTAGTTTTTTCGGAGAGTTTGAGAGTTTGGAACATCTCAATCTCTCCGTAGCTCGTTTCCAAGGAACTGTCACGGCTGCAGTTCCTGGACATGAGCGATTTTTGGTATAACAGATTGACTTCCAATAGTCTTAAGTGGGCTTCTACACTTTCCTCCTTAAGACATTTGGATCTATCTGGAGTTCAACTCGGAAAAGCTAAGGATTGGTTGGATTCTGTCACTGGGCTTCCTTATTTGATGAAACTGAACATGTCTAATACATTGATTCCCTCCATATTTCCTCTGTCGCGCCCTAGGTTTACCTCTCTCTTGTCGTTTGATCTCCAATGGAACACTATAGATTCCAAAGTCCCCTTATGGATGTTCCACATCTCGGACCTTGTAGAACTCCGTCTTGATGGGAACGGATTTTATGGCCCGATTCCTCAAGATTTTGCCAATTTGTCATCTCTTTCTGTCCTTGGCCTGTCGCGCAATTTCTTCAACGCCTCGGTGCCTGATTCTTTGTTCACCCTAACAAACCTCTCTTACTTAGACCTCTCTCAAAATCGACTTCAAGGAACCGTGCCTAATGCTCTTCTCAATCTTTGCAATTTGAAATTCCTAGACTTGACACAGAATGGATTCAGTGGAGGTATTCCAAATCTCGGAGCCAACCAATCTGGTTGCCTCCGTGATTTGGAGTACCTCCGCCTTTTCTACAATGGGCTAGATGGGCCAATCCCGTCTTCCTTAGGATCACTAGTATCTGTGAGAGAGCTTGACATCAGTAACAATCTGTTCACAGGCAGCATTCCTTCAAGCCTAGGACAACTTCTGAATCTTATAAAGTTGGATATTTCAAACAATTCACTTTCTGGGATTGTGTCCGAATTGCATTTTGCCAGACTATCAGAGCTACTCGAGCTATCCATGTTCGACAACAACTTAGTTTTCAACATCTCTTCGAATTGGATTCCTCCTTTTCAGATGCAGACCATCAAACTAAGTTCTTGCATCCTCGGACCTCTGTTTCCCTCGTGGCTACGGACACAACAAGACGTCGTGGAGCTAAGGATATCGCGGTCAGGGATCTCAGACGCGCTGCCCGACTGGTTTGCAAGATTATTTTCCCGCGTGCACTACCTAGACGTGTCGAAAAACAACATAAGTGGGGAATTGCCGGAGTTTGAGGAGTCTAATCTCCCTTTCAGGCGGCTGATATTGAACTCCAACAGCTTCTACGTGGCGTTGAGGCCGTTACCCTCAGACGTTCTGCTTTTCGACATCTCCAACAATATGATCTCAGGCAACATTCCTACTCAGGATGGTAAGAATTTAACCCTAGAAGTTCTGATCCTGTCAAATAACAAGCTTAATGGATCGTTACCAGATTTTCTCTGTGAGGTCGAGCAGATGATGATTATGGACGTCGCCAACAACCAGTTTTCAGGGCGAATGCCGGATTGCATAGGCGACATTCAGAATCTGGGGATGCTGGATTTAACAAACAACACATTCCATGGAGAGATCCCCAAATCTCTGGCCAATTTACAACTCAATTCTCTTCACCTGCACAACAACAATTTCCACGGCCAGTTGCCGTCTTTCGAGAACATGCAATTTCTTCACATTCTCGACGTCGGCAAGAACTCATTCACCGGGAACATTCCGTCGTGGATCGGAGCAAACATGGAGAATCTCGCATTTCTAAGCTTGCAATACAACCAATTCCACGGATTGGTTCCAGCGACTCTGTGTGAACTGCCTGAGCTCCAGCTGCTGAACTTGGCCGGAAACAACATCACTGGAACTATCCCTCCGTGCCTCGGAAACTTATCGGCAATGATCGCCGTAGATAGCTCCGATTATTACCTAACCCTCGACGTCGACTACGGAGCGAGCATTTACGAGGTCATGAACGGAATGGAGCGTCTCTACACCACGACGATGTCGTTTCTCACATCCCTGGACCTCTCCGACAACAGAATCATAGGAGAGATCCCGGAGAACCTGACGCAGCTCGCGGGATTGAGGAATTTGAATTTGGCGGGAAACGGGCTGAGGGGGCGGATTCCAGCGAAGATTGGAGAGATGAAGGAATTGATCTCGCTCGACCTGTCGAGGAATCGAATTTCGGGGCGGATTCCGGAGGGTTTGTCGGATCTGAACTTTCTCAGCTACTTGAATCTGTCGTTCAATGAACTATCGGGGCCGATACCGACGGGACAGCAGATCCGGACGATGGAGTCGTCGTCATTTATGGGGAATGATGGACTGTGTGGAGCTCCGCTCAGTAGAAGGTGCGGCGGAGATCCCCCAGCCCCAGGAACAAACGACGGCGGAAGTGGGAATGGCGGTGAAGACGATGGGGATTCGATGTTTCCGTTGTTTTATGCAGGGCTCGGGCCGGGCTTTTTGGTTGGTTTTTTAATTGTGTGCGGGCTTTTGCGTTTTATTAGGTCTTGGCGGTATGCACTTTTTAAATGTGTTGATAATATTATTGTTGTTGGAAAATAATGCGATTGCGAAACCTTAATGAATAACTTTTTTACCCCTTAATGCTAATTATTATAATTATTAACTCTGCTCATTGTGAATCAATGTTAACTATATCCTCTAAGTCTTGGTCTTCTCTGCGTGATCAGGAGTTATCAGGTAGCCAGCAGAAATTTGATTTGGAGTAAATAAAATTAACTCTAGATCTTCTTCCAATGTTTAAGCCGGTCTTTTTTTTTTAGAATATTAAGCCGATCTTCTTTGATCTCCGTAATTTTGGAGAAGTTTGATTGAGAAAGTAAAAAATAAGTATGAAGAAGTGGTTCATCAAGATGGAGAAGAAAAGAATGAAAGATAATTTTTTAGAGAATAAAGAAACGGAAGATAATTATTAATGGCAGGATAATAATTAAGGGTTAATGTTGATATATTTACCTAGAACGACTTGAAAAACAAAATTAATTAGAATCATCTAAGCGACCTACAGTATGAATGGGAGGGAGTAGCATTTACATTTGTCTCTCTCTTCTTCTTAGCCCCCCTTGACTCTTCTCCCCTCGTATCGTATGTTTCTAGGTTTTACTTTAATTTTACTCCTACATGTTTTGGTACGAATCGAGTATAGTAACTCTTTCTTTTTTTTTTTCTTTTTTTTTTCTTTCTTTAAGCATCATCTATGAAATCATACATATAATTAATAAACTCATGGTCCTAATTATACAATACAGTACAAAAAATCGCATCATCAGCATAGTGCGAGTTTTTGTAGTAATACATACAAGATAATGCAAGATTGAATGAATTTGAGCAGTGAGTGAATTGAAGGAAGAAAAGCGGCATCTAATCTAAGTAGTTGCTTCTTCTGGTTTCATCTGATTCTTGATGGCTGTTGCTAACTGATCGTATGCTTCTGCCCACGCATCACTCATTTCGTCGCTGCATTTCTCTCCCACCGCCTCTTTCACTGTTCTCAACAGTGCTTCTTTCACAACCTGTATGTACGATGCCCTTGCCCTTGTTTTATTAATACAACTCATGTGCATGTAAATTACAACCATATTGTCAATGATGATATAGTATATGTCTTTTAATTTATTTCTAAAATAAAATAAAACAAAGTGATACAGTAGAAAATAATGTGGCTAATTATAATACTCCTATTATTAGGAATCTGATGCTATTAGTCAAAAAATAATAAAATAAAAACATGAATCTGACATAATTCATTCAGTTGTTGGAGTTATTCTATTCAATTAAATTGCTAATAAAGGACATGAGATTTTTAAAAATTACCTCAAAATGAGGGCCAATGACTCCCTTTTGAAGATGAACAGATCCCAACCACTTGAGTGTAGTTTCTGCCACTACTACTTCCCCCTTTTCATGTAGTTGAATCGCTGCTTCACACGTCTGCGCACACACAATTTAATTTACTAGAAATACTATTACTGATTATATTCAATATAAAAATAAAATTAATTGTTATTGTTTGAGTTACTTGAAGTCCATCCTTCATAAGTAGCTATTATTGTTTGATAGATTAGATTTAACATCACTTCGAATTAAGTAGCTATAGTTACTTGAAGTCCATCCTTCATAACCTAACTTTAAATAAATCTAATCCTTTGATTAAACTAATCAGATTAGATATACTGACCATCTTGAAAACTTTAACAGCATGAGCCTTGAGCTTGGGATTATTTTGTGGGATTTCATCAGAATCCTTGAGAAATGAGAACATGTTCTTTGCTGCTGGAGCAATCTCCAGAATCCTACAATTCAAACCACCATAGTACTAAGAGAGACAGAGAGAGAGTCACAGAGAGAGAGAGAGAGAGAGAGAGAGAGAGAGAGATTTACAGGCTAAAGAAACGAAGACTGAGCTCAGCAACATCGTGTTTCATGACTTCCCATGATTCTTTAACTAACGCTTCCTGCTTCTCACTGAAACCCCCCATCTCTCTCTCTCTCTCTCTGCGCGCGCGTGTTTCTGTGGTTGTTTTCATGCATAGATTGGTGATATTTATAGGATAATGATAAACCAATCAAGACTGGACCACAAAATTGCCAAGTGCTTAATTTTATTTTTTTAATAGTAAGAAATTCAGCAATATTTTATTTTAGATATATGGGATGGCAAGTGGGTGTTGGGGTGGCCCATCTTATAATTTTTCTCTGTCATTTTTATAATTTTAACATGCATTCTCCTATTATATTCTACGGCGTTTATCAATTTTCTTAATTTTACAACAACTAGCATATAACCCGTTGAAAATCGACGGAAAATTATAAAAATTAATAAAAATATTAAATAGTACTAATATTTGATAGATTAAAAAAAATTATTTTTAAACTGAATTTTTTAGCTTTTTATGAAGAAAAAGAGGCAAGGGAAGGAGCGGGTAGTAAGAGAGAGATAAGAGATATATAGATAGCGAATAATACTATAGATTAGAGGTGTTCACGGGCCCGGTTCCGGGTCGGAACCGGCCCGGAACCGCCGGTTTGGGTTCGAAAATGTTGGAACCTGAACCGGCCCGCCATAGTCACGGTTCCGGTTCGGAACCGGCCCGTGTAGTCACGGTTCCGATTCCGGTTCCAACCTGCCGGTTCCGGGCCCGAACCGTCTAAATTTTTTATTTATTTTTTATTTTTTTAATCATTGAAAATATAAATTATATTGTATTTCAAACTCATAATCTTCAATATAATGTATAGAATCGATATAAAACAAAATATATCTTCATTTATACAATGTGTGATAAATTAAAAACCTTATATTTTCACACGGCTCAACGGTTCCAAACCGGAACCGCCGGTTCATATTTGAACCTTATATAAATATTTATTTTCTTTTTGGTCTTTTTCATTCCATTTATCGTATAATTGTCATTTTTGATTTCTAAAACATACAATTAACATGAATTAATACAAAACATATTTTAAAACTAAAAAAAGAAAGAAAATAATAAAAAATCGTTGGAACCGCCGGTTCACGGTTCCTAGCCATTTGAACCGGAACCGGCCCTTCTTACATACGGTTCCGGTTCGGAACCGGCCCGTTGACTACGGTTCCGGTTCGAATACCGTTGACCACGATTCCGGTTCAGGTTCGAACCCGCCGGTTCCGATTCGGATGAACACCTCTACTATAGATGTTAAGATTGTTTATAAGATGAAAGTGATCCTAAATACCACACATTATGAATTCAACACAGGATTAAGAAAAAAAATAAGTTACACCACCGATTCACAATCATCCCGTCTGCCCCGACGGTTCAGACCTGGAACCGGCCTATTGACTACAATACAGATTTTAAATTATATAAATAATCATCTTCCAAATATATTCACAACAAAATTAATGATGACATTTTTTTTACCTGAAATTAATATATAACTATATTCCAAAAATATTTACACAATATTTAATAAATAAAAATTTAATTATAAATTGTACTCCCTCCGTCCAATTTAAGTCTATCCATTTAGAGTGTGGCACGGATTTTAAGAAAACTGATAAAGTGGTAGTCAGTGGGATAAAAGTTAGGATGTAGGGGTAGTGAGATAATGACAAAAAAATAGTGGTAATGACAAGAAAGAGGTGGTATTGAGCAAAAAGTAAGAATACAGTTGTTGGTATGATAAAAATGTAGAAATAAAGTTCATGTGAGGTGGAGTCCTAAATGACAAATGGTAGTAAATAGGGAGAGAGATGAGGGAGGGTATATGTGTAAAAAAATAAAGGAGGTAGTCTTAAATTAGACAAAAAAATTGTGGTAAGTAGGTAGACTTAAATTGGACGGTGGAAGTAGTATTATATAAATAATCATCTTCCAAATATATTAATAGAAAAATAAATGATGACATTCATTTTCATTTTTACCAACTTCGAAAATAACTTTTTTAACTGAAAATAGAACTTCAAGAATTATTTCACTATGTACTTGGTAATTTTTCCTTTTTACAAAACTTTATGTGGAATGGTTGTGATTCATAAAATTATTTAGTCAATGATATAAGATAAAAGTTAACCATAAATATTCTTAATTTTATGAGTTCAAAATTATATAATATATTAAAAAAAATAAGTTGTCCCGCAAGTACTGAATTAACCTATCTACGCACACAATTATTGGTCGGAATTGAGTCGTTGATAAATCGTTAGTAATTTTTCTGCCAGTTTTCTTACATATTCAACATTTTCCAACGGAGACGAGTAATCAAACAATTTGAAATGATGTGTTTAGGATTATCCAAACTTGTTTAAAATCCGATTAAAAAATTAGTCATTTGTATTCTTTTCTGAAAAGAATCCGTATATTAGTCTACCGCTACAGTTCTGCGTCGGAACTGGCCGTTGACCATGACTCTGATTTATAAGTGCGTAATTTATATAATTTATTTAAATTTTATATAGATCCAAAAATTTAATAAAAATAATGATTGTACTATTCGTTATCGTCCTTAATCGTATAGTAATATTCGTTAATTAAAACTATATATTATGCAAAACTGGAAACCCAACTACAAATAACGTAAAAATTATTTCATGGATGACGATTATAGATTTTAGAAAATACATGAGAAAAAAAGCATAAAATAAAAAATTTCTCGAGTGTCGGTTGAGAATTGGCTCGTCTACCGCCACGGTTCTAGGTCAGAATTGACCCATTGACCACGATTTTGATTTATAAATGCACAATGTATGACAATTCTAAATTTTAGAAAATACATAAAAAAAAATGAATAAAATGAAAATTTTAAAATTAATAAGAATAAAGAATGAAAATGTGTCACGTGGGATCCCGAGTTGAGGTACCCGTCAATTGGGAATTGGCATGTCTACCTAATTAATTGACACATTAGAAATTACTTATTTTTTTATCAAATTAAATAAAAAATATTAGACTATTTCTAAATTTAACTCGCTCAATCAATAAATTATCCAAACTATTTTGGAACCATTTATTCTGTCAACTATAAATTGGTTCCCTAATAAAAATAATTATCTATTCGACCAATTAATATATTGACCAAATTAAATTAAATTAAACTATAAAAATATAGCTCTTATTTATTCGGCCGATTAATAAATAAATTGGCCAACTAAAACTCCTACAAAAATTAATTATCTATTCTGCCAATTAATAAATTGACCAAATTAAATTAAATTAAACTATAAAATATAGTTATTTATTCGGCCGATTAATAAATAAATTGGCCAAATAAAACTGGTGGAACAAAAGATGAGAAAATACACATTGATTCTAGGTATTTATAGGCTTTTCAATAGGTGAAGTTTTATTGAGAAACCGATGTGGGACACAAGATTTTAGTATAGATATTTAAAATCTATTATTTTAGATTTAAAAATTCAAAAATTTGAGAATTTAGATAAATATGAATGGAGGAATATAAGGGGTGCCACGTAGGATTTTTTCAAAGTAAAAATTGTTTTCCTTTTAGTAATATAATGATGATGATTTATAAGTGCGTAATTTATAAAATTTATTTAGAATTTATATAGATCCAAAAATTTAATAAAAATAATGATTGTACTATTCATTATTGTCCTTAATCGTATAGTAATATTCGTTAATTGAAATTATAAATTATGCAAAGTTGGAAACCCAACTAAAAATAACGTAAAAATGATTTCATGGATGATGATTATAGATTTTAGAAAATACAAGGGAAAAAAGCAAAACATGAAAAATTTCTCGAGTGTCGGTTGGGAATTGGCTCGTCTATCGCCACGGTTCCAGGTCAGAATTGACCGGTTGACTAACATTTTGATTTATAAATGCACAATTTATGACTATTCTAGATTTTAGAAAATACATGAAAAAAATGAATAAAATGAAAATTTTAAAATTAATAAGAATAAAGAATGAAAATGTGCCACGTGGGATCCCGAGTTGAGGTACTCGTCAGTTAGGAATTGGCCCGTCTACCTAATTAATTGACAAATTAGAAATTACTTATTTTTTTATCAAATTAAATAGAAAAAAAAATTAGACTATTTCCAAATTTAATTCGGACAACCAATAAATTATCTAAACTATTTTTGAACCATTTATTTTGTCAACTATAAATTGGTTCCCTAATAAAAATAATTATCTATTCGATCAATTAATAAATTGATTAAATTAAATTAAATTAAACTATAAAAATATAGTAGTATTTTATTCGGCCGATTAATAAATAAATTGGCCAAATAAAATTCCTACAAAAAATAATTATATATT
Source organism: Schizonepeta tenuifolia (assembly GCA_029490685.1). Taxonomy (NCBI): domain Eukaryota; kingdom Viridiplantae; phylum Streptophyta; class Magnoliopsida; order Lamiales; family Lamiaceae; genus Schizonepeta; species Schizonepeta tenuifolia. Next base: position 53,162,074 of record CM055960.1, on the reverse strand, counting down.
CTTCCAATTAATAAATTGACCAAATTAAATTAAATTAAACTATAAAATATAGTTATTTATTTGGTTGATTAATAAATAAATTGGCTAAATAAAACTGGTGGAGCAAAAGATGAGAAAATACACATTGCTTCTAGGTATTTATAGGTTTTTCAATAGGTGAAGTTTCATTGAGAAACCGATATGGGACACAAAATTTTAGTATAGATATTGAAAATCTATTATTTACATTTAAAAATTCAAAAATTTGAGAATTTAGATAAATATGAATAGAGGAATATAAGGGGTGCCACGTAAGATTTTTTCAAAGTAAGAATCATTTTCCTTTTAGTAATATAATGATTTGTTAAAAATTTCGCACATATAAATCATGAATCCAAATTTTGCTTAATTTCACCATTAGCAACTTAAAAAAAAAAAAACATTTTAGGGTAAAACTAATCTTTGTTTTGGGGCAAGACTTGGTGCATGCTCGAGCTACCGTCAAATAATTGGCTATCAATCATTAATTAATATTCCCTCCATCCCTAAATTGTCACAGCCCCAAATCCCGAGGGACGGCAGAAGCCGGGGTGCGACTGGGGTTGGATTAAAAAAGCGGGGAAGAAGGGGGCTAACTGACTAAACATACATATAAGACATCATACATTCAATGAACAAGACTTGAATAATATAAAGAAAGAGTTAATCACGAGTGATTACTCGACAAAAGTACACAAAAGTAACTAAGTTCAAGTTACAGACTTATGCTACAGAGTTTTGTTCAATATACACATATTCTCAAAAGACTTAGAGTTCTGGAAGCGGAAGAGTCCTAACAAAAGCATCCTATCTTTCCAACTCAACTTCAACCGTTGCCGCTCACGTCGCTTCAACCTGCATATTTAGAAAATAATGCAGGGCTAAGTACAAAAGCACTTAGTGGGCACGATGCCGAAATCATAATCATAAGTATAGATAAATATGGCATTTCATAATTGTAGCACATCGGGGTTTTATTGGAAAGAACCCGTGTCTACTAAACATTTTCTGACTCTTTTCTCAAATTAGCTTGCAAGCATTTTTCTGGTATGTTACGTTCAATCTTGACCAAATCTCATTCACCGTGGCTGGTACCCCTCAACAGGATATCACATACACCACAGGTTACAAAGTGCACTAACTCTGGAAAGCACTTAGAAGCTAACTCAGAGCCGATCGTTAGTTAACCTAATTAGATTAACTCTAAATCTGGAAAACACGAATGTTGACTCAGATAGGTACAAGAGAACTCACATAAAACGTAAAACAGTTCATGCCATAATATCACTTTGAAAACACAGATATCAAAGCGATAAAGAAAGATTTTCCGAGCATTGCTCGTTTTATTTTGTATATAAAAGCCCACCTCGTAATACAGAACTAAGAAGTACTAGCTTCCAATCTTCGGATCTTCCGTCCTTTCTTTACTGCTGGCTTCCTCCTTCATCGTAAAATAATAATACTTAAACTCGGGTCGTAAAAGATAATTGATCAAAGAAAATTGAAATAGGTTTTAGTCGTTTCATTCTTTAGGCATTTGCACGCTTACTAGATTCATTTTACTTAAACGGGAACGAGACTCGAACAAATCCCGTTTAGAACTCGAAAGGTCTCATACTCGACTCTTAGGTCAGTAGAGAGAGTAGTCGATGGCTTAAAAACGACTTAAAAGATCATAAGAAACTAAGCTGGAAAGAATCAACTTAGTAAAAATTACGTTTTAGTTCATTAAACGACTTATGCAATTTCACACTTCACTAGTTTTCTTTACTTGAACGGGTATTAGATGAGGTCTCGTCTCATTTAGCACTCAAGGCTCCTTTCGTGACTCTAGGGTCAGTAGGAAGATAGTCGTTAGTTATTACGGTTTAAACGATCGAAAGAAACTAAGTCGCGAACAAAACAACTTAGAAGAATGAAAACTGAAATTTCACTGCGCATTACAGTAACTCTGGGGGCTGCCCAGAACAGGGGATCTGAAAACAGGGGATGATCCCTGTATCGTTAGAAAGTTTGGGATGTCTAGTTTACGCTCCAATTTACGGATCGCAAATCCGATAAATGAGCTAAAAGTTATTACAGTTTCCGGCGAGGGTCGCAAAACTGCCGCGCTAACCCTAGTTGCTCGATAGAATCGACGTATAGCTTCTTAGGTTCGTTCTAAGTTCTCGAATTTGATTTCTTAAGAAACTGGACCCTCAAGGCAGTCATCACGTACTCCCGTACGTGATGAACTCCTTCTCAAAACTCGTCCAATAGCACGACGTTCTAAACGTCGGCTTTCAACTAACAAGTACTAAACCAATATGTTATCAACTTCTCGTTCTAGTTCCCGACTATCACTATAGCTCATATTATATTAGCTCAGAAGCTCATGACATCAACTACAAAGTTATTCCCAAGTCCATCATAAGCGATATTATCAAATTAGAATTCTCATTCGACTTCTCGGTTATTACTTACGTCTAATTGTTCGTCTCTTACACAATTTTTAAAGTTGTCGGATTTCGTTCAAATTTTACGTCATTAAACAACATCTAACGAGAATCACTTTCATGCATATAATCATTTCATATCAACACTATATTTCAACTTACGACGAGTTCTTCGTCTCTTACATTCCATAAAATATTTTTAGAAAAATCTAAATAAATTCCCATTATCAACTAACATCATTTGCAACCATATTCCATCAACCAAACATCATCTAAATCAAACACATGAAAACCCCTAATTTTCTATTCATTTTCGGTATTCACTCTTAGGTTAAGAGGGTGATTTTCTTCTTCAATTAACACCATTTATTCATTAAGCATACTATTATATCCTCAATTAATCAATTGAAATCCAATTACACATTAACATGCAAAAATCCCCAATTCTTTACCTCAACCCTAAATCGGTTTTCAACATAACATGGGGGTTTCGATTTCTCTTGGTTCTAATCACCAATTAAACACTTCCTAAACATGAATTTAACATCAATTGAAGAAATCCAAAAATCCTACCATAAGCCCTAAAATTTCGGTATTAAGCAAGACTTAGGATTCTTGATTTTCTTCCAATTTTGATCTTAGAAATCACATCCAAACACTTCTAATTTTACTAATTGAAGATCAAAACATCTAGTTCATCCATCCTAAATTTTCGATCAAAAAGAAAAATAAAAGAAAGGAATTTTGGATGGATAGAATTAAAGAGGAGATAAATACCTTGAGTTTTAACAAAGGAAGAATTAAATTTGATGGAGGATTGGAGACTTGAATGATTTTTCTTGCTCAAGTTCTTGAAGTTCTTCAATGGAGATGATGAAAAGAAGATGGGAGAGACAAGAGAGTGAAGCTGCCGAAAATGGGGGGAAAGGGAAGGAGGAGATGTGATTTAATTTGTTATAACATATTATAAGGTATAAAACCTAATAGGTGTAAAGGGTGAATAGTTAAAACATTAGGTGTCACATTTAAACTATAAAAAAATCAAATAACTACTAATGTGAGGAGATGAGGTCGGTCATGAGGGAAAGGGGAGGAAAAATACGCGCTTTTCCGGCGCGATACGACGTTACGGAAATCGAACGACAAAAAACGTAGCTCGGCACAAAATCGTTACGATCCGATTCGTCCAAAAATTCTAACGTATAAAACTTATTCGGAAAATAAAATTTAAAACTTTAATTCCGACAAAATCTCGGGACGACACAGTCCGAGTTTCGTCCGGAAAATCATAAAAACGAACTTTCTCGGGCGAGTTCGTATCGCGATTTCGTGAATGTAAAAATCAGACGGTTTTCCGTTCTGAGTTCACGAACTAAAAAGTTTTCATACGCACTAACCCTAAATACAGTAGTCGTCTAGCTGACTTCCGTAATTTATTTTCGGAAACGGATTCGACCGTTAGTCTTAGAATTCAAAATCGTAAACTTAGGCGTGCAAAGCCATTTATTTTATTAACTTTAAAATTTTGAGATCGTAAGGAATTTCCGGGGCATTACATCCTACCCTCCTTACGAAAAATTTCGTCCCGAAATTTGCATACCTTCTGCAAACAGATGAGGATATCTCTCCTTCATCTTCTCCTCGAGTTCCCACGTGGCTTCTTCTTGCCCGTGGTGGTTCCAAAGCACTTTAACGATTGGTATCGATTTGGTTCTTAATTCTTGAACTTTTCTATCCAGAATCGATATCGGCTTCTCTTCATAGCGTAGGTCAGATTCAAGAACTACGTCTTGGTGACTAATGACGTGCTTAGGATCGTAGACATATTTTCTCAACTGAGAAACGTGAAAAACGTTGTGAACGCTTCCTAGACTTGGCGGTAAGGCCAATCTATAAGCGACGGGTCCTATTCTCTCGAGGATTTCATAAGGTCCTATAAACCTGGGTCTTAGTTTACCCTTAACTCCGAATCTAACGATTCCTCTGGTTGGTGATATCTTGAGGAAAACCTTATCTCCTATTTCAAACTCAAGATTGGTTCGACGATCATCGGCATAAGACTTCTGTCGGCTCTGGGCCTCTTTCATTCTATCTCGTATCTGCTGAACTATCTCAATCATCTCATTAATCGCATCTGGGCCTAGGTTCTTTCTCTCACCTACTTCGTCCCAATAAAGTGGCGATCTACATTTTCTTCCATACAAAGCCTCAAACGGCGCCATTCCTATCGTGGCCTGATAGCTGTTGTTGTAAGCGAATTCGACTAAGTGTAGAATTTCTTCCCAATTCGCCCCTCGGTTCAAAACCACTGTTCTTAACATATCGACTAAAATCTGAATCGTTCTCTCTGACTGCCCATCTGTCTGTGGGTGAAACGTTGTACTGAAATTAAGCTCTGTTCCCAATTCTTTCTGCATCGTAATCCAAAATCTCGAAGTAAATTTGGCGTCTCTATCTGATATTATGACCTTCGGTACTCTATGCAGACGTACAATCTCTCTGACATATAACTGAGCTAGTTTCTCTGATCCGTACGTAATCTTAATCGGTAAGAAGTGCGCTGACTTCGTAAGCCTATCTATTATCACCCAAATTGCTGTGTTTCCTCTTCTCGACTTAGGCAAGCCTGTGATAAAGTCCATAGCTATGCCTTCCCATTTCCATTCTGGGACATCCAATGGTTGTAGCAATCCATATGGTCGTCGGTGTAAAGCCTTGACTTGCTGACATGCTAGGCATCTTTCTACAAACGAGGCAACGTCTCGTTTCATTCAATTCCACCAAAAGTTTCTTCTCAAATCTTGGTACATTTTCGTACTTCCTGGATGTGCGGTGTAAGGCGTGTCGTGAGCCTCACTCAAGATCTCGTTCTTCAAATCGTTGTCGTCGTCAGGAATACAAATCTTGCCTCCATAAAGTATCGCATTGTCTGGAGCTTCAGAATATCCTTCTAGCTTATCTGTTCTTATCCTCACTCGTAACTTTTCCATTAACTCGTCCTTCCTCTGAGCATTGATGATTCTTTCTCTCAAATCTGGTGTAGCTTCTAATGCTGCGATCTGACTTGTTATCGTAGCTGGCGTGTCAAGCACTCTGATATCCATCTTCTCGAAATCTCGCACTAAAGTTCCTTCCTCTACAAAGAGGCATCCCAGTTTCGTTGGAGCCTTGCGACTCAATGCGTCTGCTACCACATTAGCATTTCCGGGATGATAGTTAATTCCACAGTCATAATCTTTGACTAATTCGAGCCATCTCCTTTGCCTCATATTCAGTTCTTTCTGCTCGAAAAGTACTTCAGGCTCTTGTGATCGGTGAATATCTCAACTCTTACACCATAGAGATGGTGTCTCCAAATCTTTAACGCATGCACCACGGCTGCGAGTTATAAGTCGTGGGCTGGGTTCTCAACTTCGTGAGGTCGAAGTTGTCGTGAAGCATAAGCTATCTCCGTCTTGCATCAAGACACAACCTAATCCATTTTTTGATGCGTCAGTGTAAATCACATACTCTTTGTTTGTGTCTGGAAGTGCTAGTACTGATGCTGTAGTTAACCTCTCCTTAAGAGTTTGGAAACTCTTCTTACACTCATCCGTCCATTTAAATTTGGTATCCTTCCTGAGTAATTGCGTCATCGGGCGAGCGATCGTAGAGAATCCCTCAATAAACCTTGTGTAATAACCGGCTAAACCCAAGAAACTTCTGATCTCGTTCTGACTTGTTGGTGACTTCCAGTTGTGTACTGCTTCTACTTTAGCTGGGTCCACTTTGATTCCTTCGGCCGATACTATGTGTCCAAGGAACATAACTTCCTTCAGCCAAAATTCGCATTTACTGAATTTGGCGTAGAGTTTCTCAGTTCTTAGTGTTTCCAACACTATCCGTACATGATCCTCGTGCTCCTTTTAATTCTTAGAGTAAACGAGGATGTCGTCGATGAATTCTAAAACGAATTTGTCCAAGTAGGGGTGGAAGACTCTATTCATAAGGTCCATGAATACAGCTGGAGCGTTGGTTAAACCAAATGGCATTACTAAGAATTCGTAATGGCCATATCGGGTTCTAAAAGCGGTCTTCGGTACATCTTCAGGTTTGATCTTGAGCTGATGATACCCTGACCTCAAATCTATCTTGGAGAAGACTCCTGCACCCTTGAGCTGGTCGAACAGATCCTCGATCCTTGGCAAAGGATATTTGTTCTTGAGCGTGATCTTGTTCAGTTCTCGGTAATCTATGCACATTCTCATTGATCCGTCCTTTTTCCTAACAAATAACACTGGTGCTCCCCAAGGTGAGACGCTTGGTCTGATAAAACCAAGGTCTAGCAATTCTTGTAACTGGATTTTGAGCTCTTCTAGTTCTTTCGGTGCCATCCTATATGGGGTTTTAGATTTAGGTACGGCTCCTGGTTCTAAATCGATCGTGAAGTCCACATGACGATCTGGTGGCAATCCTGGTAGCACTTCTGGAAAGACATCTTCGTATTCATTCACAACTTTTACGTCTTGGATGGTCTTCTCGGCTCCTGACTCTCCGACTAGGTACACAAGATAAGCTGTGGTACCTTTCTTTTACATAAGTTTCGTGGCTTGAAGGGCTGATATAATCGGTATGCCTCTACCCATTGAAATTCCGTGGAATTCGGTTGGTTCTCTTCCCGGCGGTTGAAAAGAGATTTTTCTCTCGTTGCAGAGAATTGTGGCGTAATTCTCTGACAACCAATCCATTCCTAGGATTATATCTACGTCCCACATTATCATAACATTTAAGTTGTTCGCTATAACCTTATGAGTTCCGATTTCTAGTTCTAGGTTAGAGCAAACATGAGTAGAAGTAGTGATCTCTCCTGAAGGTGTGGCTACTCTCATAGATTGTGCAGCTCTTACAGGTCTGATGTCTAAGTTATCGGCACACGAGCCAGCAATGAAAGAATGCGATGCGCCAGTATCAAACAGTATCTTAATGGGGATGTTGTGGAGTTTTCCCACACCTGCTAGATTGCCTTTTCCTTTGCACTAACCACCCTGTTTGATAGCGCATGCCCTCGTATTCTGTTGCTGCTGTACATGCTGCTGAAACTGCTGTTGGTTCATTGGCGGCTGCTGCGGCTGTGCTTGAATGGCTCGGAGAGGTACGGCTTGGAGCGGCTTCGGGCAATCCTTTTTCATGTGCCCCTTCTGTCCACAGTTGAAACAGTTAGGGGTGCCTATCTGGCAGACTCCAGGATGGGCTCGGTTGCACTTCGGGCAGACAGGAATGGTAACCCTCCCTGGGTTATTTGCTCCCTGGTTGAAGTTTCGTTGTTGCCCTTGTGGCTGGTTCTGTTGGTTGTTACCCTTCCACGGTGAGTTCTGCTTATTCCTCTGAATAAACAACCCCGATTGGTTGTTTCCCTGCCAAGGCCTCTTGTTGTTGTTGTTGTTGTTGTTGTTGTTGTTGTTGTTGTTATTGTTCTGACTAGGCTGTTGATAGCCATGCTGATTTCCCTTTCTCTGACCTCCTTGGTTATTATAACCTTGATTGTAGCCTCCGCTACCTCCTCCGTTCCATTTTCTCTTACCCTGATAGTTGCTACTATTGCTGTTATAGTAGCCTCGGTTCTGATTCTGTGCTGGTGCTGATGCAGTTGGTACAATCTTCTTCTCATCAGGCACGACGGCCTCCATTTCTAGTGCTCTTCCCAAAATATCGGTATAGCCTAGTCCTCCATGACTAGCTAACGCGATTCCCAACTCATGTCGTAAACCCCCTTGAAATTTCTTGGATAGCTTCTCCTCAGTATCAACTAATGCCGGCGCATACCTTGACAGTTCACAAAACTTGGCATCATACTCAGTCACGGTTAGCTTTCCTTGCTTCAGGTTATAAAATTCAGCTTCCTTCTGTGCCCTATACGTCTTGGGGACGTACTTATCAAACAAGATTTCCTTAAACTCTTCCCACGTGAAACGAGCCAGATGCTCTGCGGGAATCACCTTCTGTCTGGCTTCCCACCAGTAATCTGCCGATCCCGTCAGCTGGAATGCGACACAAAGCATTTTCTTCTCATCAGTGCATCTGAGGAGCTTGAAAATCTTCTCCGTAGATCTCACCCATAGCTCAGCATCGCTAGGGCTACCTGTTCCATTGAACATTGGAGGGTTCCTCTTGAGAAAGAGATCCTCTATATCTCTACGGGGCGGTGGTGGAGGTGGTGGCGATGGGGGTGGTGATGGGGATGGTGATGGGGTAGCATCCTGCTCATATTCTTGTTCTCTGTTGTTTTCTGGTTGACGTCTACCACGTCCTCTCGGCCTTCCAGGTCCTCGACCTCTCATGTTGTTAACATTTCTCGGTAGCATTTTCTTTGGTCTAAGGAAAAATTGAAATTCTCATTAGTTCTCTTCTGTTGATTACTCTTAGTACTTACTAGCTCGTTCTCAACTTAATCAAGTTCACAGAACAACATATCGAACAAAGCTTCGATATTATTTCATTAATCTTTTAACTTCAAGTTAAACTCAATTCTTCGTTACACGAGTTCATTTTACATTCTGATTTTAATTACACAATTCATAGAAAATTTTGCTTGTGTTTAAAAACCCTCTTCACGGGTCATGTATATATATATACATCAAAAAGAATATTAATTCTGCCTCCAACGAGGACTTATACAAAAAGGTTAGACTACTATTAGTCTAAACTAGGCTGACTGGCTACTATTTACCGGGTGCACTAACAAGCTGCAACTCCGTATCTACTAAAGTACTAGAACGGAAACGATTCATAAAATTTCGTATCCGCTAGAGTACTACAAAACTAACTAGTTACTGATCCGACTCTATACAGGACAAAAGAGCTACTACTACTACTGATATTTACCCGCGTCTACGACGCTCTGCTCAACTAAACTACAGTCGAGTCCAAAAACTACCCTCCTATGGTCTGCAAAAACTCTAACAGTCCTCCTCTGGTTCCTCCTCCGGGTCCTCCTCCGGGTGATCCTCCTCGGACTCTGAACCAAAAACAAGCTGAAGTGCCTCGTCCACCCTCAGAGTAGAACCGTCAGCAAGTGTAAACAGGGTGGGTGAGGGTGCCTCTGAAACCGTCTCCTCCAGGTCGGAAACCAAGTAGTCCTCGCTGACCTCTACCGCACGCTTCTTCAGGGGAAGAAGGTGCTCGGGAACTGAACCTGAACCCGAACCTGACTCGAAGTCCTCCCTAGAACGGACCCTGGACGGTCCTGCCTCCATCTGTTCTTTGACTACTCCCCACTTCGCACAGATCTCCTCGAGCGGCGTAAGTGGAGAAGGTAACTCTAACAAGGCGGAAAGCTCCGCGTTGATCTCTCGGTAGTCTGGCCCCTCCTTATACAGTCTTGTCTCTAACGGTCCCCTGACTCTAACACAAACGACACAGTCCGAGTTTCGTCCGGAAAATCATAAAAACGAACTTTCTCGGGCGAGTTCGTATCGCGATTTCGTGAATGCAAAAATCAGACGGTTTTCCGTTCTGAGTTCACGAACTAAAAACTTTTCGTACGCACTAACCCTAAATACAGTAGTCGTCTAGCTGACTTCCGTAAGTTATTTTCGGAAACGGATTCGACCGTTAGTCTTAGAATTCAAAATCGTAAACTTAGGCGTGCAAAGCCATTTATTTTATTAACTTTAAAATTTTGAGATCGTAAGAAATTTCCGGGGCATTACATAAATAGTAGAGGTCTTTGAGGCTTTACGAGTTTTAATAAACGTTAGATAGTTGTGAGTGGAGAGAATGATAAAAAGTGTAGTCGTAAAGTAAGTGGAGAAAGAGACTCACTTTTGTGAGTGAAGAAAAGTATAAAAGTAATACTCCTTCCGTCCACAAGAAAGTTGTGCGTTTCTATTTTTAGTAAGTTGTTATTTAACATTTACCTTACATCTATAATTTATTCACCATATTGCCATTATTGGGCCCACAATTAAAAACTAATCTAACATACTTAACAATAAAATAAAGTCCAATTAAAAGTGAGACCATTATTCCACTCATTACAAATGAGACCCTTACTCCACTCACTAACTTAATCCTTCACTTAAATCACACTAAAAGTGGGACCATTACTCCACTCACTACACATTTTACCAGTTTTCTTAATCTCCGTGCCGATCTCAGATGCACAACTTTTTTGTGGACGGAGGGAGTAAAATAGTAGTGGGATCATGTCTCAAAATTGAATAACTCTACTATTAAAGAATGGTCAAAAAATAAAAGATGACTCTATTATTTAGAACGGGGTAGTTATATCGTTAACTGTTAAAAGAGTTTATTAATGTTTATGAACCCCCTATAGATAAAAACAATAAAATTGTACCCCAAGTTTATTTACAATAAAAGAGGCCAACTTTGACATGATGAGACCAAAATACTCTTACTTTTCACCAACCACCCACTTCCCTCTCTCCTACTTTATTTCTCTCTCTTCTCTTTCTTCTCTCCCTTTTTTCCTGCAGATTTCAATTTCAAATTTTCTCTTCTCTTTCTTTTTCTCTTTCTCTCTCTACGAATTCTCTCAAAAAAATAACAATTCTCCGCCGTCGCTCCACTCCTCTCCTTCTCCGCCACTGCCCCGCTCCTCTCTTTCTCCGCCGCCGCCTCGTCCAAGTCATCTTCTTCTAGTTTTGCTGTTTTTTTTTCTCGTGGGTTTCGATTTTGGAGTTTTTCGTTTTTTTTCTCTCCAAAGCTTGTTGTCGGAAGTTTTTCTCTGATTTAAACAATGATGGAGGTACAATAGTTTGTTGCTGTAATAATCGAGCTTCTCCGTCTTCTTCGTCGTCTTTGTCTTCATCTTCGTCGATCTTGTTTTGAATTTCTTTTTCCGGCGCCGGTAGTTGGACGTTTTTATCCATTTGTAGACACTGTATATTATCCCGATCGTTTTTATGTGATTTTATGTTGAATCTCGCTTAGATCTGAGGTTTTAGATCGTTAACATTTTTGTTCGTCGAAATTGTACGATTTACAGTCAGTGGTTGTACGATATGGTATATCGTAACATCATTAGATTTGTTCGTAATCTGATCGTGTCATTGTATCAATGTTTGATTGTGGCCATGCACGAGGTTATGTTTGTACGAAGTTTTGTAGATCGTACAAACATATCTATAATACGAGTGTATGATTATATATTCGAATCATATATTGTGCTACGAAATAATAACTCTGTGGTACGATATATATTAAACTTGTAGAAATGTGATTATAAATACACAGTTTTTGTGAATGCATGTACATAGGTTGATACGACATTTATAATCTCATACACGAGATTACAAATTTTATGTGTGCATGTTACGATATTTCTAAAATCGTACTTGAATTGTTACGATTTTGCTTAACTCGTACATGATTGCAGATATTGTAATTGATTTGTGTTACAATATATATATATATATATATATATATATATATATATATATATATATATATATATATATATATCGTAACTTAGATTTCATGCAGACGAGGCATTCTTGTTTAAATGTTGCTCGTGGTCACGTATAGAATCACAATATGTATGAGGGTGGAAGCAAAATAAGCGGAGGTATCATGTTCGATGTAAATATGAAGACAAATCATGTATCATGTTAAGGAGAGGTATGATGTTTGATGTATCCATGTACGAGTTAAGCAAAATCGTAACAAAGAAAGTATGATTTTAGGAATATCGTAACAACATACACACATACAATCAACCTCACGTACAGTTTTTACAAATATCGTAACAAATTACACACATGCCTTCGTATTTCGTGCCATAAATTGGACACCCTCACATACGAGATTAACAACACCGTAACATAGCAAGTACGATATTGGGAATATCGTAACAACATATCCACATGCAATCACCCTCACGTACGATTTTATAAATCTCGTAACAATCTACACACGTGCATTCTTATTTCGTGCCAACCCTAAACCATGAACCCTAATCTCGTAACAAACTACAAACAATTCGTATTTCGTGGCATCAATTATTCACCCCCACGTACGCAAGAAGTATATGACATGATTGTACAATTTATTGGTCACCGTCATGTACGAGATTAACAACATCGTATCTACAGAAGTATAATACATGTTATCCTCAAATCTCAAATAAATCTCAATTATACATGCAATCACAAACAAATGATTTTAAACTTGTAAAAATTTGGCTATAATTATCACTGATCTCGATACGAGAAAACATGATATTGTACAAAAGATGTTATAAAGTTGCTACGATTTGATGCAAAGTCGTAGCAATCATACATACAAATAAGGTGTTTTAGATTGTACAAATATATCTCTAATACGAGTCTATGATTGGATATATCGTATTATATATTGTACGCCATACATAATATCGTATTTGACGATCACGAAATATGGACATACACTGCTACGATTTTCATTTATTGTTACATTATCACTACGATAAATTGTATGCTGGTCATCACTTGAAAACCCTTGACACAAATTGTACTATATCCTAGAGCTCATAGCTTCACTGCAGCCTTTGCTTCGGGCCCAAAAAAGTCGAGCACTTTTTGGATATCTCCAATTAGACCGTCGTAGCCATAACATTGGACTCTGTGGTGGGGTGGTTTAGTCAACGGTGGTCGGACAAGTGTCCACGCAACCTTCAAAATAATTAGATACAAAGGTGTCAAATATATATTCATCTACGAGTTAAGCAAAATTGTAACAAACCAAGTACGATTTTAGGAATATCGTAACAACATACACACATGCAATCACAAAAATACAAACAATATGTATTGTCATGGCATCAATTTCTCACGCTCACATACGAGATTAACAACATCATAACGGACAGAGTACGACAACATCGTAACAACATAGACACTTGCAATCACCCTCACGTACGATTTTACAAATCTCGTAACAAACTACACATATGCTTTCACAAAATCACAAACAATTAGAATTTCGTGCTATAAATTGGTCACCCTCACATACGAGATTAAGAACATCGTAACATATCAAGTACGATATTGCGAATATCGTAACAACATACACACATCCAATCACCCTAACTACACACATGCATTCATAGATAATTTGTATTTCGTGACATCAATTGTTCACCCTTACGTACGAGATTAACAATATTGTATCTACGGAATTACTACTTTGCACACATTCTATCCTCAAATATCAAACATATCTCAATTACGTAGTCAATGCCGGTCGGACAGGTGTCCACGCAACCTTGAAAATATTGAGATACGAATGTGTCAAATGTGTATTCATGTACGAGATTGACAAAATCGTCACATAGCAAGTACGACATTGGGAATATCATAACAACATACCCACATGCAATCACCCTCACGTACGATTTTATAAATCTCGTAACAAATTACACACATGCATTCTTAACAAAATCGTACGAGTTCTCCAAAATAGCTACAAAACATGCATGAATAGATCAGCATCGAGTACGAGTTTAACAAAATCGTAACCACAGAAATACGATATTCCAAATATCGTAACATCATACGCACATGAAATCCAAAAACACAAATAAATCATAATATCGTTATCAATTTTAAGCAAGAACACATGCACAAATTTATCAAATCGTACCAAATATGTAATGATATTCATCAAAGTAGCTACAAAATATCTTTGAATTGGTTAGCCTTTAGTACGAGTTTAATAAAATCGTTGCCACAAAATTACTATATTTCTAATATCGTAACATCATAAACACATGAAATTTCAAAACACAAACATATTATAATATCGTATCAATTTTAAGCAAAAATACATGCACGAATTTGTCAAATCGTACCAAATATGCAACAATATTCCCTAAAATATCTACCAATCAAGTACGAGTTTAACAAAATCGTAGCAACAAAAGTACGATATTCTGAATATCTTACCTCATTCATATGAACAACAAACGTTGCTACGACTGTACGACTTTAATCAAAGTCGTGGCATCTGTACAACTGCGAAAATTTTCAGATGAGAAATCACGGTGGGTGATCGAGGCGGCGGAGAAGGAAAAGAGTGCGACGATGGAGAAACAGTGAAGCGGGGCACCGACGGAGAAGAAGAAAAACGAGGCGGCGGCATAGATCTGGTTTTCTAGAGAGAGAAAGCAAAAGAAGAGAGGTAGAGAGAGAAAGAGAAAGAGAAGAAAGGGTGGTAGTGGTGGTGGTAGTGGTTGGAAAGAGTGGCGGAGCGGTGGCGGAGCAGCGGCGGAGCGGCGGCAGCATGAGAGAAAGGGTGGTGGTGGTGAGGGTTGGAGAAATCTGCAGAGAGAGAAAGAGAAGAAAGGATGGTGGTGGTGGTGGTAGTGGTTGGATAGAGTGGCGGAGCGGTGGCGGAGCAGCGGCAGAGCGACGGTAGCGTGAGAGAAAGGGTGGTGGTGGTGGGAGTTGGAGAAATCTGCAGAGAGAGAGAGAGAGAAACAAATTTGAAAATGATTTTGAAATATGGTAATAGGTAAAATTTTAAAAGTAAGTCCAAGGGTATTTTTCGTTTCATCATGTCAAATTTGGCCTATTTTATTGAAAATTAAGTTAGGGTACAAAATTATACCCCTTAACTCTAAAAGGGCCTCTCTACTAGTTAACTCCAAAATTTATTGGGCTATCGAATGTCCAGTTGCCACGAAGTGACTTTTAAATATAGGGTAATTTTAAATATAGCCCCGTTTTACTCCTTATAGCCTCTATTTTATTTAAATACTAAAATAAATTTAATTTTACCATTTTATCCCTATAATCCAAAAATAACAATTAACTAATAATACACCGGCGCATTAATTTTGTTTTTCAGTGAAATCTGCATTTTCGTTGGAGGGCTATGATTAGCAAACTCTGCATTTTGGTGGAGGGTTGTAGATGGGTTTCCACGAATCGGTAAAATGGTTATGTTTGTGTCGATTTTTTTTGCCAATAAACCACAAAATAACCCCAACTCACAATCATCTTAATTCTTAACATTCAGAAAACTCAGTTGATGATTTAAAAATATAAAACTCACATCAACAATTAACAAAAGCAAAGTTGGAAAATTAATCTTTACTGATAAACGTCAATATGTGTGAACCAAATTATATAACTTTCGATATCTTACAAAAATCAAACTAATTTTTCAATCTCTAATAGCAGTAAAGCAAATCGAGAAAATCATAAAACATAAAAAATCCCAAGACTCAATAGGTTGAACTTGAACAAAAGTTTTGTGAAACTGGTAGAAGTATGATGTTCTGTGCAGAATGGTTTTTGTCATTAATTTCTTATTTATTGGGAATTTGGGATTCTTTACGATGACTTGCATCAACGAGCATTAAGAAAGGGGCCGACGACAGCGTGTTGAGAAGCTTGCTTGTTTCCTTTCGATGGAGAGGTTATATTCGCTCCAATATTGTTCTCATCCATTATTTTGTTGGCTATACTTCATTAAAAAATTCACAAGAATCTGTTCTCTTCAAACTCGTGCATTATGTTGGGGGGCTATACTCTTACCTAGATTTCTGTAACGATAGTGGTGTAATCTTTGATTTGGGGCTACAAGGGTAAAATGGTAAGATTGATATAATTTTAATTATTTATTAAATTAGGGGGTTATGAAGAGTAATTAGGGGGCTGTGTTTAAAATTACCCTTAAATATATTCGTTGTTGCAGAAAATATGTTCAATATCATGGTACTTGCAGATTCTATCAAAAAAAATTCAGAACATCCATCCTATGAACTATTGGGCCCGACCAACCAAAGGCCTATAAAGGTTGAGGCCCAAAATCCCTTCGAGTTGGTTGCGGCATGGCTTAATATTGCGAAGAATATTTTGGTGTATATATATATATATATATATATCTGATAAATTTTTATGGCCCATATATATCTAGTTCAAATTAATTTCACATAAATTAGTGACATGGAGAGCCTATGAAATGAGATACAAGCATCCACAGAGGGGAAAGACGAAACTGATCATTTAGAAGTTTCTTTTTTCCCCCAAAAGTGAAACTCAAAATGTTATTTTAAATAACTATAGATCGAAATCAACCTATACCACCAATGTTAGAAAAACATACAGTTTTCCTAAGAGTAAAAGGATGAGTATAAATGAGTGGGGTTGCAATAAAACACCACAATTAATGGAGATGAAGCTGCAGTAATCCTCAGAGAGATGTATGATCGCTGTCGACAGGTGAATAAATTCACGCCACTTTTGATGAAGTTTTAAGCTTTGATTGTTAGTTTTATTTTAAAGAGCGGTGCTATTCGGACATAATATGTTCGGATATACAATGACATATTAGTTATTTTACATAATTTCTTAATTAATAATTTATTTTATTAATTTCGGCTATTTATGTGTACAATAATACCCTTTTCAAAATTTTTGAAATTTTTCAAAAACTTTCAAACTAAAAATTAAAATTTCGAATTTGTCTATTCAAATTTCAATATCTATCCGATTCATTCTTCCGATTCGAATTTAGTTTTTCCATTGTTTGTTCACCGAAGCATTTCTATGAACAGTTACGAGTAGTTTCTGAATTTGATAAAGATTGCTTCCTTCAATTTTTTTACTGAAATATATGGTGTGACAATATGAATACAAAAATGTTGCTAATACCTACATCACTTTCAGTCTTTCCTCACGATTCACTAGTCTTGAACTGAATGTCATGCCTCCGATTTATACCATTGAAATTCCTATATTTGAACATCCTTGCTCCATGCAAATCTATACAGCTCCATCGTTGCTCAATACCATATTTCTTACCACCACTCTACTGCAGTTCTTCGATGCCGCAACCAAACATCGACCTCTTCTTTTGTGTTTATCTATGATCAACTTGCTACCGCTGCTCATGATCACTTAAAGGATGCTGAAATTTTTAATTTTTTTTACAAGAATTACAAAGAGATTTTAAGGAAGGGAATACCGCTAATTATTTTGGATCCAAAATGATTAAGTGTAGATTAGGCAAATCAATTATCATATTAAACTGGTTCTTTTACTTAATAGCTTTATTGTATTTTAAAATAGTTTTGGTATATTTTGCATTTTGTTAAACTTTCTTTTAGTATAACTGATTTATTCTTTTCTTTAATATCACCTAATATGTTTGGACGGTAGTTTTCGAGTTTAATATATTTTAGAACTTTTTCCTTTCTCTAGTTTTTATGTTTGTTGGCATACTTAGTATATAAAGGAGAATTCTTGTGAAATTATATACTTGCATGCATCATAAATGCTGAAGAAACAGGAAGCCAAAAGAAAAAAAAATAAATAAATAAAAAAATTATTTTACAAATTTTACCGTCGCTATTATATCGGTGGTTTAATAATTTCAGTGCCGACTTTAGTCTGTTGGTTTATAAATTAATCGTCATATTATAAAATCCACGTATAAATTTATACATACACATATAAAATGAGAGAGATAGTTGATTTGACATCATTTTAAATACTGAATAAAGACAAAAGATTGTGGGCCACAGCTAATAAGATGGATTTGAGAGTTGAGACATTATTTTTCCCTTCTTTCTTGAAACCTCATCTCCTTTTCAATGTATCGTCCATCCCAGTCTGTTCGACCTACTAAAATTATCATGTTATTATTTAATACTTAAATTTAAAATAAGAATAAAAAATTTTAAAGTGAATATATCTAATCACTATTAAAGAATTTTAAAGAATTACTCTACTAAAAAATTTCTTATCTAAAAGATGACAATATGAGTAGACACATAAATAAGGAAATGATGACAATATGAGTGGGTCGGAGAAAGTATAATTTACTTCTTAATATTACACAAATATTTTCAATAAAAGTATGTTATTTGTAATAATTAATTTGCAAATTATACGTAAAATAAATCTCACCAAATGAGTTGCGAACAAGATATGCTGGAATTTGTAGGATTAGAAAATCTTAAACTTCGATTAGCCACAACAATATGCTGCATTAATAATGATACACTTCTTTTTCACCTTTCCAAAATCTTTTCTTTGTTTAGTAAAAATCAACTCCTCAATTTCGGCTAAAGCAATGTACTTAAATTTGGTGCTTTTTGAATGATACGTATAAATATATTTTATTTGAAGTTGTTTTGTTCTCTCTACATTTCCAGAATCAAGACTTATTTTAGCATGCTATCTAATATAATTTCGATGGGAAAAATATGCTATTTAAGTGTGATGTTTTCTGGAATGGAGGCTGCGAAGCCTGAGATTAAAAGTTTTGTAACTGTCTAATTCTAAAGTGAACAATACTTTAAAGTTTTTTCGATTATGAGAACGGGCTTTAATTTTTTTTGAAAAAAAAGAAAGTAAAGAAAAATTAAATGACGAAGAAATGTGCGAAATTTGTATTATCATGACCTCTCATGTAGTACTAATACTGTCAACACGTCTCAAAAAACTGTGCGCGGAATAGATAACGAACTGTATTAACAGAAGCATATTACTAAACAATAAGTCTAAAACTCACCTATTCCATCTCCAAAAAAAAGAAAAAAAAAAAAAAGGAACCTTATAAATATAATCATATACACAGTAAATTATATCTTTCCTAACCGTACACTAGTCTTCAAACACACGCTTCCAAAACTCACAAAATCAAAATTGAGCCACCGAATTGGAACATGATTTCATTTTTAATTTGGTCCTATCCTATCCATCGACTACAAATTATTTAACGTGGATTCCACAATTATTGTCGATTATGATTTTTCTAATATCATGATTATTGAAATATTCATATTTACGATAAACAAAGTAGTAGTAGTAGTAATTTTGAAGCTGGCTTTGCTAATTAAAAATAGCAGCACATGGTCCCTTTTAGATAATGGTCCTAAGCACGTGGCTGTTGGTTCAGTTCCATCCATATCTACTTTAATGATACATTTATATTTACGTTTCACCACCCACCTCCAATATTTAAGAAAATTATAAAAAAATAAAATTTAACAGACAATTTAAATTGTAAGGGGTTTAGAGTACCCTTGTACTCTTTTATTTATGATTTTTTCTTTTACTGATCAAAAAAATTTAAGAGAATTATAAAAAATAAAAAAACTTCATTTAGAAAGGGGAAAACGATTACAAGAAAAACCCTTTTATAGAATTAAAACTAATCATAACGACTTCAGCTTAAAACAACTTATAGTTATATTGCAATATGCATTCAACTTTACATTTTTAGTTCTCAAAGAGTTGTAACACGAACAAATGACGACTAAATTTGTTGTGCATTGAACGAAGTGATCTTCTTCTTCTTCTTTTTCTTTTTTTTTTTTTTGAAGCGGGAATGGAAAATTATAGTATATGAAATGGAAACCCAAATAAAAGTACAAGGATCTATATATATAATTAATTAGTAATGAAACTTTTATAAATATATAAATAATGTATAAATTTAGACGAAAAGTAGGATCGAGTTTTGTTTGGGTTGAAGTGAAGCCATATAAATATGGTGGGTCCGACAAAGAGCGGTTGTTTTATGCGGTATAAGTTTGCTTCGGTCTGTAAAAAATGGAGATACGGTAGTTGGCTTATGAATTAAGCTGCAGTAAAAGGCAGCTTATACTTATTATTATTCCTTCACTACTCCTATAACATTAATCTCTTTTAATCAGCTTTATTTTAACTATTAATCAGCCTTTTGCGACATGTCACAATGAAGCTAACATCACCTCTAATTTGCATTAATGCAATTATCAGGATCCGTGAGAGAGAGAGAGAGAGAGAGAGAGAGAGAGAGAGAGAGAGAGAGAGAGAGAGAGACTACTAAATATGTTAGAATAGTACTGAAAAATAATTAACTTATTCAATATATGTATATGTACGCTTATTTATGTTTTATTTATCAAGTGATCAACTTGTTAATTCTTTTCTATCCTTTTAACATACCTAATAATTTTTTTGAACTGATAAATGCAGTGATCCAATTTATTTGTATTGGATTTTTGACCAGATGGTACGGATTCTATCCACTATCCGACCCTCTATAGCTACATAAAAATCAGCATAGGTAAAGAGTATTTTGTTACACACTATTATGGAAATTAGTATAGTTTCACAATCGACCGCAGCCTAGCTACTTGGTAGAGTGAGTGAAAATTTGAATTTCGCTAATACCTTATAATTAATTGGAGCATGTTACATCAAAATTTTCAACCTGATAGTTTGCAAAATTGAATAGCTAGCGGCATTCACCTGTTATATAAAGTACTCATATTTCATTCACTCATTATGTCTATGTAGTGTTGGACACAGAGATTAAGGATGAAGGGTAAAAAAATATTCCCTGCATCCCGATCATATTGTCATCAATTTCTCGTTTAGGTGTTCAACATATATTGTCATCTTTCAAAAAAGGAAAGTTATAATTCTTCAAAACCCTTCAAAAGTGATGGAACCTATCCACTTCTTATTTTTTTACTCTTATTCTTAATCTCCGTGTCAAAAAGTAACATGATAATATCAATGGGTCGGAGGTAGTAAAAATTAATTAGGTATGTCCTATCAATTTTAAAATGTTTTGAATTAATGATGAGTTCTTTCTTAATTTGTACATATAGACAAAATAAGTGGAACATCCATTTAAGAAAAGGACGGAGGAAGCATATACTACTATTTATTTATGTACGACGATCATATTTAATTTTGGCCAACATTTTTAATGAATTAAAGTGTGTTAAGTAAAAGAAAACACTACTCCATTGTAACTTGAGAGATGGCTTGAATACTCGGAAATGATCACTTTAAGCCGCACCCAATGAATGACGTCGCAGTGCGTCATATATAGTATTATCGATTTTTTCGTTTAATTTATAGTTTTGGTAATTACCATATACTCTAGTAATTAGTGAACATTTGAATGTGCTTATTTCAATTTTTTCCTTTAACTTTTTAATAATTATAACATTAAATTTAAAAATCATGTCGCAATGACTTCGACTCAAAACTTTTTGACATCGGTCATCAATGTTCACTCTACCCTAGACAAACACATCTACAAAAAATGCTATGTTAGTTCATAAAAAAATCAATAAATTTTGGTAGAATATAATTGTAGAAGCGATGTGGCAGCCCGTGTTCGACACTATCCGTAGAAGATTGAATAGATGGGAGAATAAACATCTTTCTTTCGGTGGAAGATTAGTCTTGCTAAAGTCAATATTGTCTAATCTACCCATATACTATCTCTCACTTTTCCGAGCTCCAACTAGAGTGATCCAAAAAATCACAACACTTCAGAGGGACTTTCTATAGGGTAGGAAGCTGGGAGGGAATTGAAAAATTGCTTGGGTGGCATGGGATCAAATTTGTAAGAGTAAAGAAGAGGGAGGGTTAGGATTAGACGAGTAGACTGGTTCAATATAAGTTTGTTGGGAAAATGGGGATGGAGACTTAGGGTAGAATAAGATTCTCTTTGGGCGGAGGTGCTTCGATCAAAGTATGGGGCGAGAGGAGAGTGTGGAAGAAAGATATGAGACATAATGAAATGAGAATTGGGAAAAAGATCGACTTGTTGGAAAGACTTGTGTAAACATGTCCTTGGTGCTATTTGGTTTGTGGAAAATCTCAATAGAAAAATCGGGGATGGGGGTCAGACTAGTTTTTGGAAAGATAAATGGGTAGGTGACAGCAACTTGGAAGTGAGTTTCAACAGGCTCTTTAGAATAGCATTAAATAAAGAAGTTTGCATCAAAGAAAAAGGAAAATGGGTAGAGAACTCTTGGGAGTGGAGTTGGAGTTGGAGGAGGGAATTGTTTGAATGCGAAAAAAATTTGTTTGTTGTGTTCTTATCTCTTATTGACAGGTTTAAACCAATTCAAAATAAGGAGGACGAATGGAAATGGATGGCAGAAAGCAATGACTTGTATTCAACAAAGTCGGCTTACAAAGAGATTGAGAAGAATGCAAGTCAAGGAAGCACAACGTGTGAAAGATTGAAGAATATTTGGTGCAAACTTGCTCCAAGTAAAGCAACTTCATTCTGTTGGAAACTTTTGCAAAATAGAATTCCGACCCGACAAAATCTCTCAAAAAAAGGAGTGTTACGCGAGCATGAGGATGACAGGTGCCCTTTTTGCTTGATACATTGTGAATCTGTCGAGCATATTTTTTTCTCATGTGCCTTTGCATACAAGGTCTGGATCATTTGTTATAGCTGGTTTGGAATCAACTATGTTGGACATGTTAGTCCAATATGTCACTTGCAACAACATTTGGGAATTTCACGGAGGAAGAGTTCGATGGAATGGTGGAAAGCCCTTTGGATTTGTATCATTTGGAACATATTGATACATAGAAATGAGGTAGTTTTCAGGAATAAGCCGAACAGTTCTGATGATCTTATTGAGATTATTAAAGTGAAGTTTTGGTTTTGGGTGTCAAATTTACTTCCTAGAGCATTGCTTGCTATAGATTGGGTGATTGGATTTGTAATCCATCTTGTTGTCTTGAGTTGTTGTGATTTTGTTTCATTTTGTATTTGGTGAACTGTGTATTTTGTTTTACGGGTTGCACCCCTCGTGTGTAATTGAAAGTTTTATTTACCAAAAAAAAAATAATTGGAGATACACATGCAATGAAGAAGCAAAAGGAGTTGGCAACTCGAGCATCTTTTATGAAAATTCAAGGTGGTTTTCATTTTTATCTCACTGAATTACACTAAAGATATCTCATTTTTATCATGCCGTATATAAAACAAAATTAAATGAGAGACGGAGCATATATAAAGATAAAATGGGAATCACATATTCACATATTTATTACATTGATTATCCCGTTGTCATTTTTTGTAGAATAATTTGTCAGTTGATTTTGGCTCGTCAACCACATCCATCCCCACAAATGTATTTAATTATAATTATTAGGTACAGCTTGCTACTTTTTTATTTTTATTATGGATTTATGAATCTAATTTGATAGTTGTGAGAGATTAATTGTGCTAGTATAAATAACTACAATAAATATAACGACAACGTGAGAGTTAACTAAATAACTCAAGCATATACGAAAAGAGAAAAATAACTAAATGTATTTCGTTTTGTTTAGTTCCTAGATATGTATATATATTATATAATTTGGTACACCAAACCAAACGCCAATGGACATATATATATTATCGTAGTTAGGCCTCCACGTGAACAACACAAGTGGGTAACATGTCTATATATACACAAACGAAAATTGCATCTCATTCTTACTTCTATTTCAATTTATTTTTATTTAGAAGTAAACGTTAATCCAAGAAAATAGTTTCTACTTTTGTGAATGTACTTTTAATTAATGATACTTTAGCATGATCGATGTTGGAACTAAAACTCTATTATTATTATTATTATTATTATTATTATTATTATTATTATTATTATTTATCATTTGTAGATATATTGTGTAAATTTTACTCGTGTGCAATAATTCACAAATAGGAAGAAAATTGCACCAGAAAAGTCATGTTTGATAAACTTGACTTATATACACATTAAATTCAAGCTCATAATATGAAATTAATTTGTGATTGCGTGATGAAATAATCCTAATTGACACATACATCGAATATGACATATGTAATTAAATAATTAGCTGTTACTGCAGAATGAAATATTACTAACAATAAAAGTCAATATTAGCAATCCCAAAGCCGTGTCAGTCACTCAAATATCATTCAGATCAACCATATTACCTACTAATTTTATTTTATTACTTACATTAACACGATTGACGATCCCATCAAAACTCCACATATTTTCTTCTTCTAAACCTTAATTGATTTAAATAATTAATAATAATAATATATCCCGTTTTATATATTAATTAATTTATTGGGAAAAGGTACTCCAACGTTCGTTCCTTGAAAGAAAAGCAACTAACCAACCTCTTTTTGTGAGAGAAGAAGCAACTAACCAACCTCACCTATAATTTTTTCCTCCAAAGTCATCAATCCATTTCTTTTCCCTCGTATTGCACTTCATTTATTTTATCTAATTTTGTTGGCTATTAAATACTCAGTAGTTCTCTTCAATAACATTAAAAAACCAAAAGCGTCACTTACGTACAAAGCTGCTAAAATATTTAGATATTGAATTTTGTATTTTATTCTTGTAATATATATATATATATATATATATATATATATGAATATATTGAGAGAGTACCTTGATTGAAAAATTGATTGCTGCTTATACACAATGTTGGTTGATTAAATAAGATTTTATAGCATGATACTGAAGATCACATTCCACATGCTAATGATTCTGGATCAGTGAACATAACTATTAAATTAATTATATCGATAGTGAGACATCGATATTAAATGAAAAAGACCGGCCACTTCGTTAATTTGGATTTATCTGTTCGTGATTAATTAATCTAATTACATCACATAGTTAATGAATTACAAATATGATGATATGATTAATTTGTGTGTATTTGAACGTGAAAAAGGACAAAAACACTTGTCATATATTGATTTCCAAATTTTTATGATTAACAAAACAAGGATGTACAAAAAGAAAGAAAAACCGAACACGGAATTTGTAAGTGTTACGACGATAATTAAGATGAATAATTCAGATAAATAATAAAATCTATACCCATGAAAAAACTTAGAATCCAGATCAATTTTTTTCCTGCATCAATTTCTCAAGAACAACAAAATTAAATCACGAATCTGAATTCATATAAGATAAATTGAATTATATATATTTAAAAAAAAAAAAAAAAAACCGTGTAACTCTACATACATAATAATTCATATAGATCATCATAAGCTCGATTTTTTTCCTCAAGCCAGACTATTTTCTCTATAAAAGAAAAAGGAAAAAAAAAACAAAAAAATTCACCATTAACAATAGAAGCTTTGTCAGAAATTTTGTTTACACCACGCATCTCCTCCTCTTGCCGATATTTTCCTCAGCCGTTGTAAAGAAAGATTGGAGGTCGGCCTCGGCCACGACCTCGAAGAAGTCCAGCTCACACAATTTCCTCTTGCATGAGGTCCGGCGGCGCGGCTTCCTCGGCGCCGGCGGGCAGCAGAGGAGTGGCGGGATCATGTGCTCCGGAGATTTAGGAGTGTGACACTCTTCCTCGCTGATGCAACTGATCTCATTGTCAGCATCAGCATCAATCTTGTCGGAATCTCGCGAAGTCGGAAGCAATTTGATGATT
The DNA here is from genome assembly GCA_029490685.1 of Schizonepeta tenuifolia. Taxonomy (NCBI): domain Eukaryota; kingdom Viridiplantae; phylum Streptophyta; class Magnoliopsida; order Lamiales; family Lamiaceae; genus Schizonepeta; species Schizonepeta tenuifolia. Next base: position 53,136,429 of record CM055960.1, on the reverse strand, counting down.
GGAAGTCTGAGTTCGAGATCTGCAGACATCGTTATTCGCGCCGGATTCTCCTTCAGACAAACGGGGGCGGAGGTGGGGGTGAAAATATTTGCACTAGAAAACTGAGAGGAGAGGGGGTGTGAGTGTTTGCGTCTATATATGTATATGTATATGTATATGTAAATGAGGGGGGTGGGGGGGTTTAGAGGCGTGCGATGTAAGGTAAGGTAAGGTAAGGTAAGGGTAATTGAGTTGGGAAAAGGTGGGGTGGCAAATGCAATGGCATTATTATTATTATTATTATTATTATTATTATTATTATTATTATTATTATTATTATTATTATTATTATTATTATTATTTCTTTCTTTATTCTTACACAAGTGAACCAACTTTTGTAACATGTCTATGTCATAAACTGTTTGCTTTTGCAGCTGATGCATCTCAATCTTGGATTTCTTTTTCTGTCCATCACCTTAAATTCACAAATCTTGGCTTTTTCTTCCCCCTCCCACACCATTTCTTTCTCCTAGGTTGTTACTCCACATGAATTCTGTGCTGATTTCATTTGCAGGCTCAATTTACCATTCTTGCAAGGATTTTTTTTCCCATTTTGATTATTTGTTACTTGTTTTGATGTATCATTTATTGCACTGCTTTTTTTTTGTGATGAGATATGCCTTTTCTATCAAAAAAAATCTTCCGCCTTTTATGATACGAGATTTCCGTTACATTACGTGTCGTATTGAATTTTTATCATTTTGTTTTATCGATTGTTTGAAAAATATATGGTATGTATGACACGTATCAAAATAGTGATCATATAGCACGTTATACGAAGAAACTAATAGAAATCAAACTATATTTTTGTAGGGTCCTCAATTTTACGGTTAGTTGTTGGAGATAACTCCATATGTACTTGTAAATGTCCATGACTAGAACGCTTACAATGTTGTAATTATAATATTATTTTTAACTTTTTCTGTAATTACAACATCCCCATTTTAATCAATAATGAGAACTGGGTAAAAACGGCATTGTTTTAGGGTCAAAAAATTGAAAATGTTGTAATTGAAATATATATGAAGCTTATCTTGAAATGAAATGTTTGAACGATAATATGAGAATTACAAATTAATTTAGATAAATACTGTAAATTAATTTCCAACAATTAACTCTTAATTTTATATCATGTGGACTTGACCGGATAAAATGACATCATTTACGCAATGAATTCTATATTTAGCGTGTATCAGAAAACGACTATTAAAATTATATTTTAGTTTGAGTAAAATAGACCAATTATATATCATCATTTAAAACTGAATAACCAACACAAGCAAGTATAGTGCCTTTTTCTTGTATCTCACTCTCACTCAGTATGACGACTTGAGCTTAAAAAAGGGATATTGTGTAAAGTGCTTTTTCTTGCTTATTTTGAGGGATTAATGATTTCACAAATTGCAATCTTCAACTTTACTATATGTTCACCTCAATTTTGCAATTGATCAATTGTGAATCAATTTACGAGCATGCATTCTAAGCTCATATAGAGTCTTTATAAAATAAAATAACATAATGGTAATCGTTAATGTTATACTATCAGATAACATACATTCCACGTAAAGTTCAATTTTTTTATTTCAAAAAACACACCAAAATTTCCATAAGTATGGTCACAATCTTAATAAATCACTTTAAAATAGTAATTTTAAATTAAGTAATGACACTCCTTATGCCAAAATTAGGTAGAAGCAATGGCGCAGCTTATTTAGACAAGAAAAGATTCTTAACTTATATGACAATTGGTCTAATTATTCTCCTTGCTGTCTAAAGTGATGATGCGCTGTTGATACTGAGCTTATGAGGTGTCTTACAAACATTATTTAATTTAATTAATCCACATGAGATTTGGGAAATGAAGAAGTGTAGAGAGTATGTATGTAGAGAGAGAGAGAGAGAGAGATTGAGAGAGAGAGAGAGCTGAAAGTAGAAGCGACATAACTTTTTGGGATTAGTGTTAACTATAACTGCAAGTTTAGAAGTTACGTTACTGGAAAAAGTTAAAAAAAGTGCTAACTAAATGGGCTCCCACCACCCTCACGCGCTTTTTGCACCATATCTTCTGGATTTAACCTTGCTTTTTTCCCACTTTCTATTTTTGTCGTTTTAATTTATTTTTTTCCGCCTTCAAATCTAACTTTAATTCACGTAGAGAGCATTGCGAGTTGTTATGGTAATACTATATTCATATCATTAAATTAGGGAAAAATTAATTGAAAATTACTACACACTGATTACGAGAAAAAAAGATGATCTTTCCTTTAATCCGAGGAGGGGAGAACCGATGGTTTACATGCAAAAACTAAAGATGTAGTACCAAAACAACCATAATTTAAAATAGAAAATAATTAACTTATACAAATTGAGATTAGGGCGCCGATATTACTAAATAAATTAAAAAAAAAAAAAAATCTGTGTGTGTGTGTGTGTGTGTAGAAATCGGTGAGGTTGTTTCCAATCCAACCCCATCACATTCCGTGCTGTTAGACTTGGAAACATTAATTAGTTTTTCTCAACATGCACTAATGTAATGTTTGCCACCTTCCTCCAACTCCACCCCCACCCCTACTATATTTCTGTACATAAACACACACACACACCCATATCTATATATATATATATATATATATAGACTATAAAATAATTCGTGGTGTACCAAAAAGTTGTGAATTTAGACTATAAAATATGATCAAAATCTCATAAATCTTATCCTAATTTTGAATCATCTACATAGTAATTTCGTTTTCCTTGAATTTGCTTTAGGCCGACCTAATTAATTTTACAAATCTTTTAGATATTATTCCATCAACTAAATTATTCCAACGAATTGGATATTATGGCATGCGCCATACCAGCTCGTTCATAGAACTATATGATTATACACGTGTGTAAGATGTGTCGTATATGTGGTGGTACATCTGTAATATTATTGATGTTATTTGGATCTGGCTAATTGATTCATGAGACGCTTTGACACAAGACTCTGGTTTAGAAGATGTAATACAAGTATGCAGTATATGGGGTAATGGGGTATATAGGATTAGGAAGAGGAGCATAGGATACCCTTGCAAGGGAAGGGAAGGGAGGGGAAGGGAGAGGAGCCTTGAAATTCAATACGCGTAACTACCAGATCTCACTAATTAATAAACAAATAGTGGCTGCAGTTGGACTTACCAAATATATATCCACAATATATGAATCTTTCCACGTGAACTGTCCCTTTTCATTTCTTTCTTTTTCACCCTACCCTTCGCTATATATTTTGCTCTTTTTTATTTTTTTTTTCCCTCACTCATATAGTAGTAGCAGTATTTATTTTGTTATGTATGTATGTATGTATGTGGCTGAATTATTATGCGGATGATTATCTATGATCAAGTGCTCCTTCCGATGATTGGTTTTTATTTAGCTTCTTGCTCGTAATGCCAAGAGATAAATAATTGCTTCAGAGGAAAAATTTGTAACTAATTATTCGTTTGAAAATGATTATTTAAATTAATCAAATAATGACAAGTCGTATAGTTGATAGTAACTTGCTAAAATAATTGCGTATGTGTTCAGTAAGAGTTGGATGGGTGCCTGGGCCACTGACTGTGATTGGTTATATATTCATGATCCTAAATTATAAGTTGATTAATTAATCATTATCTTCCCAATATTTTTTAGATCTAACGGTTTCAAATACAACCTTGAGTAGTGCATGACTGCAGGAAATTACATACTACTCCCTCCGTCCCAATTGCAAGGTCTCGCTTTCCTTTTAGTGGTGTCCCAATAGCAAGGATCATTCCAAAAATGGAAATAATTAACTCTTCAAAAACTATAGGATCCACTATTTTTCATCAATTTACTCTTATTTTTTAATTACCGTGCCCAAAAAAGTAAGACCATGCTATTGGGACCGAAGGAGTACTATTTTTTTAACGTAATTATATATCATGGGGCTGAGAGTTTCAACAAATGGATTCAGATGTGCATGTATATATGGAATAAAATTCAACAAGACGATAACAATATAATGTTTTAAAAAGCATAAAATTTGGATTCGATTATATGAATGTACATATATAATGATCTGCATGAAATAGTGAAAAAATAATTGAAATTACATAAGAACTTGGATCAAATATTTCTTAAATTAATACTGTAGCTAGGTAGGAATTGATAGGATGATGCATGAGGAAAAAGCGTGGTAGTAAAGATGGTAAAAAGTGTGAAGCAAAATCATAATTATAGTAATTAATTAGATGGAATAATGTGCAATGATTGTGTACAGAAATCCATGCTCAAGGTACATGTCCCCCTCTCGTGATTTTTATCAGACAAATTATCATGTGATCTTACCACCTTAACCACCGCCATTACTTTTATTCCTTGACAACCTTGCTTACCAACACATTTTTAATCCATCTGATTCTGATCTTCTTCTTCTTATTATTATTATTATTATTATTATTATTATTATTATAACACACTCCAGTTAGGCTGTGAGTAGCGACAATCTTTATGATTGCGCTTGCTCACACGCCACGTCACAGCGAGCTCGCGCGGTCGCTAGAGTTATAGCGACGAGCTCGCTTGAATATTTTTTTTGTTTTTATTTTTATTTTGTTTTTGCATAATTAAAACTAAATTATATAAATTTGCATAACTAAATTAAATCACATAATAATTAAAAGAAATACAATGCCATAATTAAAAAAAAAAAACCCTAACATTAAAAAAATCGGGCACATCCTTCACGAGGTGTCACACCGCCTAATGCTTGAACGCCTAGCCGTGCATGGATGCCCATTTATTGAGCGTCAAGTTCAACATCATCTCCTCAGTGATGCCGGCCGGAGCTTGATTCCGGATACTCGGGTACAACGCGTGGAATAACCCGCAATTGGACTTGACTCGGGTCCAGTGGTGACGCAACTGCGTCGAGTTGCGCTCCGCCGAGTACTGTGGGCAATTTGCGTTGTAGCAAGTCGCCACTCTCGTCCAAACGGCTCCCTTTCCGCCGCTGCTATTATGGACGTATAACCATGCCTGCGCCAATTCCAAGGTTTCGCCATCAGTGTAGGGATGAGGTGTCATCGTCGGGAAGATCGTCGGAGATCGCCGATTGAGAGTGATTGAAAGAGAGGGAGAAGGAGAGGTGTGATGTTTGAGGGAGGGGAAGAAGGTATTTAGGGGTAAAAATAGAGGATAAAAAAAAAAATTGAATGTTATTTGTTGCGATCGCCAAAGGTCGCCTGACTATCGTTGTGCGATCGCCACGTGTCCGAAAAACTGTCAGCGCGCGTGACGAGCGTCGATCGCTCCAGCGAGCACCACGCTCGGCAATGGACTCGTTTGGGTGCGACCACACTCACTAGGGCAGCGAGCGCGCTCGCACGTGCTCCGCTACCCTGAGCCTTAAGATTGACATCGAATAGAGATTATCAGCAGTAGACACGTGTTATTTTTGGTAATAATATCTTGAAATCATCTAATTTTGCAAGATGAGATCTTATATTTTAAAATGTTGTTCAATTTTTATTCTAACTGGGTTTGTTAGTTCTAATTGCAACAAATTTTCAATAAGCTGTTAAATAAATTATTTAACGATCTAACAGTTGAAATAAAAGATAATCGCCATCGTGGCATAGAACCTCGTCTCATAAACTTGGGTTTTAAATGCTTTAGTTTACAGTATTGTTTTTCATCTTTAATTTCTATATAGCTTGTATGATATCATTTAAATGTAAAATCAAGTAAAATAATGTAAATAAGAATGCACCAAAACAAACTGATATATATATATATATAATAAGAATTGATTAAAGAAAATAGGTTAATAAATTCTAAAATACAATTCACGATTAAAAGTTGCAAACTGCAAAAATTGATTACGCTTTCAATGAAAATCGTAAGACTATCTGCAATCCTTGGAGATCACCAGTGGTCTCCAAAGATGTCTCCAGCACTAGAGACCACTTAGAGACCCCTACCCCTACAATTCATCGGTCTCCAAGGGATCTCTATCTTTTGAAATTTGGACTATTTCAGTAGAGGTCCAAATTTGCGTCAAAGGTGCTCGGTGAGATCATTGGTAAGCCGAACGTGCTTTCGTTGATCTCTCAAGTCGGCTTCCCGAGCGAGATAGGTCTTAAAGACGATCGGAGTGGGCCGATGGGATATCCGGCTAGTGGAAGGAGAATCGAGTCGTCTCTCCAATTCTCCGCATCCTCCCGCCAATGTTTTTAAACCCGGCCCGGACCGGCAGGTCGGACCGAAAAACCCGCGAACCGGTTATGTGTCCGGGCCGGTTTAGATCGAAATTAAAATATAACCCAACCCGAAGCGAACTGGTAAAAACCGGCGACCCAGTGACTCGATGACCCGAAAAAACCGGTCAATTAAAAAATAAAAAAAGTTTAGAAATTCTGAAATTGACGTTCCGACTTCCGAGTTTTCACTCTTTCCCATTTCACATTCCAGACTTTAATTTCAATTTTCACTTTTCAATTAAACTCATCCCCCAATTCTTCAAGCCTTACAAGATAAACAAAGGTACTACAATATTTTCACTAATTTTCGGATATGGAACACTACAAAAAGTTTTGTTTATTAGATTATGTGATATATTTGCATTAGCCTTAATTAAATGAAAAGTTTTCGGATATTATATTTACTTTTGTAGTTTGGATTGCTATGATATAACTATACTTTTTGTTTTTAATTAACTTTTATCATTTAATAATTTTTTTATTTAGTTTATATATATATATATATATATATATATATATATATATTAAACGGGTTGTCCGGATTTTTTAGAACGGTTCAACCGGTCGAACCGGTGACCTAATAACCCGATTAACTGACTGGTTCGCTTGTCGGGCCGATTTTTAAAACATTGCATCCCGCTCGTCTTCGATGATCATGTTGTGCAAAATAATGCACGCGAACATGATGTCTCGGAGATGCCTCGTGTACCAGCACCGACCCGGAGCCCGGATTATTCTCCATCGGGCTTGGAGCACTCCAAAGGTCCGCTCTATGTCCTTTCTGGCCGACTCATGTATCTTCTTGAACCTCGCCGTCTTTGGATCAGTTTCAACCTTCGGCACTTTAATCAGTGTTGGCCAAACAGGGTAGATCCTGTCGGTCAAGTAGTATCCCTTGTCCTATCGGTTTCCCATGACGGTGAAGTTGCACGGCGGAGCTCTATCCTCAAGTACGTCGGTGAACAAGGGCGACTAATTGAGGACGTTGATGTCGTTGTTGGAGCCGGCACACCCAAAAAAGGCATGCCGGATCAACAAATCCTGCAACGGCACCGCCTCCAAGATTAAGGTAGGCATGCCTTGATCGCCGCGCGTGTAGGCACACGCCCACCCTTTTGGGCAGTTCCTCCAAGCCCAGTGCATGCAATCCAGGCTCCCGAGCATTCCCGGAAACCCATGCCGCGCCTCGTGCATTTGGAGCAGACGTGCGGTGTCGGCAGCATTTGACTTCCTCAAGTATCGCTCGCCGAAGAGGTCAATCATTGCTCGGCAAACTTTTTTGAGGCATTGCCGGTCCGTGCTATCTCCGATCTTCAGGTACTCGTCGAACACATCTGCAGCACTACCGGTGGCCAATTGTCGCACTGCCATCGTGCATTTTTGCACTGACGTCAACCCCCATCGGCCAAGTACATCTTGTCGATGCGTGAAGAAGCGGACGTTGTCCTCCAACGTATGCGCAAGAACGGATGCTTATGCATCCGGAAACGGCGTCGGAAAAAGTACTCGCCGTAGGTGGGATTGTTGGCAAAGTAGTCGGCGTGTAGGAGCGCACACTCCGCTTCACGGTCGCGGTCGACGAACGACCTCGCCCTCTTCTTCTTTTTCTGCGCCCCTAAGCGTGCACGGATGTGTCGATCCACGTCCGCCATCATCTCTAGTACCTCGTCGTTGGTGCCGCCCTCAACATATTCGAACGACGAAGATGAAAAACTCGATGAAGACATTTTTTTAGAGTTGAATTTGAGAGAGAAAAAGGTTGTATTTTTGTTGTGAGATGAATGAGGGATGAGAGGTTGTATTTATAATGGAGGAAAAAATAAAATAAAAAAATAAAAAAATCGACATTTTAGCCATTGTGCCGTGCAATGTTCGATTTTTTCAAATTTTTTTCCGTTTGGCACATGTTATACACGCGCCCTCTTTTTTTTTTTCAAAAATGGGGCGCGTGCAAGCCACGCGCTGGCTTCAAGCCGGTCTCGTGTGTTCGAGCCGGTCTCGAGCCACGCTGGCTTGCAACGCGTGGGCCTCGAGCTCCACCTATCTCGAGCCCCCTTCGAGACCGGCTCCACGAGCCGCGATGTGGGTAGTCTAAGGACAGTGTAAAAAGTTCATGGATTAATTAACTACAATCAAGATTTGATTTAATTTCCTTAAATCAACCATCTTAATAGAAATACAACTAAAAAACCCACCACCTACGTGAAATGTAAAATGTGAAATGAGGTCGTGTGTTATACAAATTTCTCAAAAACCGAGAGAATGGTGGTAAACTGGATGCTCTTATATGTTCTCCAAAAATTTGTATAATAAATGAATTTGAAATTTCTCTGACTCTCTTAATCTGTTGTTTGATTTCAAAATTTGGATATTCAATTCCTCTTGATCTACCAAGATGGAATCCATCTCTCGTAGACCGTCAATGTTTCGCGCAACTGCAACGGAAGAAAAACTGCAAGTCACCATCACAGCTAACTATAGAACTCAAGAATGCTGAACAGTACCAGTTTGCAGAAAAGAAACTGAGCTATCAATGTTTCGTGGCTAACTTGATTCTTCTAGAAAAGCAGGGTTCCTCATGATTTCCAAGCACACAAAAGCAAAACAGATAGTTGCTCGATAAGAAGTGGTAAATTTTTCAGCCTGAGTTAAAGGGGAAGTGTATATGGAAGGCAAACAATAAGTTATGCTCTTAGTTTAATATCATCAAAATAGTAATCAAGCTAATATAACTCAGAAATTTCTGATTCAGATACAAAATTTGGCATTAGGTATTAATAAGAGATGACTTACTGGGGAGTTTTGATGATAGAAGAGTGCCCCAAACCAATAGACGAACTATTGCGGCATTGCCTGAAATAGAACCCCTTAAGTTTATGGAGTGGCATAGTAAAGTTCATCTTTCATTACCTGATGCTGCATTCCCAATAGTTCAATGTGAAAATAAAATTATTATTACTACAACAGTTCATTTAGAAATGCACTGGAGCTTATACAGTAAAATTATATTATTGGATTTGAATAATGGTCTGCAGAGCTGAGCATTTCTTTAACTGCATATTCATACTAATGACTGAAACTTCAATCACATTCTTGCAAGAGAATATATCTTCATATCAAAAGATTATAAGAGACCATCTAAAAAAAAAAGACAAACTCCAGAGTCCAGATGAAAAGTAAAAAGCTAAATCAAGAGAATCTAAACATACCACCACATAGACTATTTCAATCCAACTTGTTTCAACAAGTGCCGATAGCTACGACCTCGTATGACACGTTGCCAGTGGAACTGAATGGAATTTTTTAAGCCCAGATTTAACCGTTCTTGAACAAGCCTGCAGCACTTATATGTCAGGACATGCCACGAGGCCACTTTCTTCAGCTACTAAATCAAAACATGCATCAGCATTTCTTACCATCTAACAAGGCACCTCTGAATCGCACGGCTGACGGGGCGAATAAAAGACGGATCCCGTTGGGTGTACAGCAAACCAACCTACAGAATGTATTAAATAAAGAAAATCATACTGTTAAAAGTTTGCTACATCCCCAAAACTGAATCATATAAGAAACATGCGTGCTAGGTACGAAAATTGCCTGCTGCAAGTAAAGGACTAATCATGAAAATTATTCTATAAAGAACTACTTCGGTAAAACAAAAGGCAACCTTAAATTTAGTTACGAGAATTTCACTCAAGATGATAGTAATCAGTGATTTTATTATGTAGCTTATAAAAAGAAGAAACTCCCGGATCCTAAAGTGAAGTAGTTCATGTAAAGAAAGTGCATGCAGGTGTAAACTTATTGTTAAACAGGGCATCAGGTTTTCTGAAATGCAGAGAAAGGTAACAGACAAAGAACCCAGAATCCAAGATTACAGTGTCAAAGTAAACAAAACAAATGTCATTATTACCTCTAAAAGTGCTACAGCGGCAGGATCCTCCAAGAACTCGAGGCTCCAGTCAGCAAAGTAATTAACCTGCATTGAGTTACGAAAATTTTTGAGAAATTTGAGGGTTTTTTTTTTCCTTCCGGCTGGGCAACTGCTTTACATTAACAGCACGTCCAGAAGAACTCAAATACCCATTGAAAAGAATAGACAAACATGTACAGTTTTACAATTTCATCGAGAATTTTATCACTTTTAAAATGCAATTAAAAATGACGAATAGGTGGCATTTTTCTTATTGAAAATAAGTACGACACAGTTTTAGACTAATTATTTACCGCAAACCCTGCATTCACTAGAGACTGGATGAAGTCCATGAGCTGAATTTTGGCCCATATTGCAGCATCAGTTTTCGGGGGATGCCTCCAAGGAGCACCAATTCGTAACCTATCTTCTGGAATTTTCCCCTCGTGTGCATCAACAGCAAACTTTTCCAGGAACCATAATGCTTTATCCATTGCAGGATTAACAACATTTACCTATAGCAGATAAATAGCGGTAAATGGAGAACAAATAAGAAACTCCTGAAAAGAATTCCACATTTTCTGCTAAAAAAAACAAAGTTAACATACAGTGACAAATTATTGTGACAATGAAAGCAACATAAAGGGTAAAAAGACAACTTCACAACATAATTATCTGGGTGTCAAAAATTGACAGCCGCGGTTCAATTTAAATGCAACATCATGATGTTAAAAGGAATATAGAACATTCATGCCCACCAGAAGAAAAGGGCAAATAAACGTAAGTGCAGATCAGAATTTAAACTCATTAGAACCTTACTTGCAAGTACGCCAGATACAAATCCATGATATCTTCAAATGTACTCTCATAATTCATCTCCCTGTGATTGAAAGAAATACATGTTCATCCGGGCAGAAGATGCTTGATAATTTCCAAATCAAACGAGTAAATCAGTATAAAGCAGGAAAGTACACTTTCGAGAAATATACAAGCTGTAAGGTAAAGTTGTCAGTTCAATGTTTGATCTTCTAAAATTCTAAACTTTCTGCAAAATGATGACAATTTTGTCCTATCTAGGTGAGAAGCTATAAAACATTTTACATTTTAGTAAAATCTAATGCTTCATACAACTAAAATAAATAATCAAACAGAACCTCTTGATACACTACCTAAAAGTAGATGCCTGAAATCAAAGTTATAATGAGATATACGGCAAAACATGCATTCAACAGCAGATTAAATTCAATATTTACCAGTATATAAATGGAGATTTAGCCTATTGATAAAACTTACTTCTGGTAATAATTACTGAGCTTGAGAGCATAAACCTCAAATAGATGTCGGGGATTTGTCCCCAATACCTCAACAATCACCTCCCACTGCACATTGGATAAGCAATGTGAGTATCAACTAATTAATTATTTGCGTATCTCATATTTTCTACATGGTCAAGTATATCTAAAAGCACAAACACAGATGCAAGACTTCTAAACCAGTTTCATTTAGCGATGAGTAGGATATGTGAAATATAATTACTGTTAGAACTGTTTCTTCACATTTACCAAATCTTCCTGTAGTGGTAAGATAAATCATGGAAAGAAAAGGTACCTTCTCACAATCAGATTTAAAGAGGTTACTCCTAAATTTAACAAGGTCATCTTCATGGTTTTACAGGCTACCACAGACTGACAACAGACCATCTACCTGCTTTACTTTTTTTAATTTAAATTCTTACTTCTCCCAACAAATGAGCAACGATAATCCAAGTCCAATTTAGAAGGGAGCCAATTGGTTCTCAGTATATGACAAGCACAAAATAAAGTAATGAAAGGCCACACAGCAGGAATGAAGAGGTCTAATCTTAAAGATTATTTGTAATGTTTTTATAAGTATAATGGCCAAGAATCTAATATACTTTATAGCATTCACATTTCATATAATTCATAAGAAAACCTGAAATTTTTTAAGCAACTAATCTTATGATCACAAGACATACAAATTATTAAAATTTCTACAATCGACAAATACCTCAGATTGACTAAAATAATCATCAACCATATGCAATTTCGCTTCTGCTGGGGTCCATCCAAATGTCTGAAAATTAACATTTGCATCAAATTATTCAAAGATCAACTAATAGCATATGTATATGTATATGTATGTATGTATGTATGTATGTGTGTGTGTGTGTGTATATATATATATATATATATATATATAGAGAGAGAGAGAGAGAGAGAGAGGTGTTTACCTCACGGGAGATGAAAATATCTGGAAATCCAAAGTCAATGAAAGCTTTATATGAGTAGTAACTGCAAATTTTATTTGAGCTATGATAAGAAATGAGAACAGGTGTACCATATTATAAGAGAATAATATCAACAATAAGTTGAAAGACAATTAGGAAGCTAGAACACAAACTCAAAAGATCAAAAGAAATTGGTCCAGACGAAGCTTTGACATAACTTTTTTTTTTTGTGTGAATGCTTAGTCAACTGATATTGACATATCAAACTATTTTATTACTAGCTGGTTTTGGGCAATGATTTTTGATGTAAGGTAGCCAATGAGATTACACATATTAAAACTGTTGTTGTAAGCGGTTAAACATACAACATGAATAAAAGACCATAAGAAGCTAAAATGAACTCTAAATAGCAGATACCAAAGTCTAAAACAGCCACACATTGAGAAGTTGATATATGCCCAAAGTAGCAGGCAAAGAAGTTCAACATGAATGCAGATTCAGTAGTAGAGTGAAAGATGAATCTGAGTCCTTAAGGGAATTGAGCAAGAGTGAAGTCCGAAGATCAGGTAAAAGATAAGCCCAAAATTAACAAGCAGACCTACCAGAAAATAGTGTATCTGATGAGACAAGACAAAATGCAGCATAAAGTAAATGGGTAATCAGGAAAAGGGAACACTTCTCTAATAGCAAAACCGTAAAACTGAAAGAGATCCCTACAGGCAAGACTTTTAGAGTAGAGGGGCTCATAGAATAATACTTGAAAAACTTCTGATTCCTTGAGAATAGAAGCAAGTGAGAAAGGGTGAATCTTATCAACAGCCATGTCAATGTATCTTATGCTTTTCAACCAAACTGATCTTCTTTAATAAAGCAGAAATAAATAAATAAGAATAATTACCTATCAGAGGTTACAAAAACTACTGGAAGACACCTCTCATTAGCACCCAAAGCTACTATTCTCCAAATCAGACTGTCATGGTATATAGATCCACATATTGTTCTGTCATTCTCTAAAACAGCATCCTTCAGAAGCTCTATATTGTTTATCACCAGCTTCGGCTACTCGTTTCATCAGTATTGAGAAAAAAGGAAGAAAATAGAGACAAGAAGTTAAAAAATGAGGCATGGGTAGAACTTGTTAACTATAACTGTCACTCATAATCATCGAATAGTGATATACATTGCATGGACATTTCATAGGTTATTACCAATTAGGCACCAGATCCTGTTTATACCATCTACATTAAGGATGTGCTTTCGAAGAAAGCACCAAGACTCATAGCTACAAAGAGAAAGATAAACTGTGCAGGTTTTGATAACAGCACCAACCAAACTTGTATGTGATGTTGGTAATTCTATTATCAAAAGTTCAATAAAGTAAATAAGGCCTGAAAGGTCCAATTCCCCACTATATTGTCACATAAGCGTTTTGATAGTCTGAAGTGATTTTTCAGTTTAAGATACCAGGATCTACCTAATGAATAGGAAATAGAGATCACGTAGTTAACCACACTAGTATTAAAAAGTTAATACCTGAAAATAATCCACTTCTGCAGCTAAAGACAATAACTCAAGCAACAAACAAGGCCAATCAGTAGCAGAATGTGCTAGGGAACGCGAAAATCCACCCTTATTGTTCAAATCTTGAATTGCATTCTCCCTCCGCTTTCCGTGAATCCTAATCACCTCTTTAGCCAACTTCAGTGCCGCCATGGCTTCCTTGTAATACGACGACTCTTCCACAGAAATGCTCTTACTGAACACCCCATCTAACTCTTGTTCAGTTAATGCAGAAGAATATTTAAAAACTGCAGTGTCCCACAAATTTGATGAGGATACCCTGTTCTTTTTATTAAATATACGCATTTTGGCAACCGAGTTGACATTCAAAATCTGGTTGAGGGCCGTGGTTGGACTGTGCCATTTGGTAAGAGTGGTAAATATTTGGTGGGAACTAATAGTGCCAAGCTTTATGGCCCTCTGGGTCATTGACTCAAGGCAGTTTTCAAGCTGAGTCTTCAGTGTACCAAGTTTAGGAGGCGGACACATGGTCCACGATATCCATGGATATGACTGCCCATGCTTCGGATGGTACTCCTTTACTGATTCTGCAAAGTCGACATAACCAGTAACATGCGGGCCCGTATTCCATTTCTCAAATAGTCCTGTCAATAAGAAAATGTGAAGGCTCTTTAGATCTAGTCCACCAGAATCGTCGGTCTTACTTCATATTTATTTTGTTTGCTGCACCAAGCTTGGTAAGGAGACATGAAATTCTTATACAATAGGATAAATAAAGACTGCAACGCACAGAGCACATTACTCTAAAACCCTAACAAACTGGGGCGAACATACAAGCTACTGTTCATGCTCTTAGTTCACCAGATCATTCCACAATATAAAATGCATCCCAAAACATAGAAAATTGTCCTGAATAAGTAGTTGAAAAGTAAAGCTATTATGAACCAATTCCATAATTTCATCTTCCCACCTCCTCCTTCAGAAATTCCACACAAGTGGGCTTAGCAGACCACTTTCATTTGATGCAAGTATATAGACACACACACACACACACAAACAAGGGGATTTGTATTTGCTTACGTTCGAGAATAAGGGTGGTTTTTCCAACGCCACGGGGGCCATGAAGGATGAGAGGTTGAGGCACGCGGTGGTGCTGCACGTGATTGTTGAGCACTGTTTCCAGCAAGGGTCTTGGGATAATTCGCCATGGCTTACTGTTCGCCATTGATAATCAACTCTGAAACTCAAAATTAGAAAGAAAAAAAAAAAACAAAAATTAGGAGAACGGAAACCGGGAAATGCAATCTCACGGAAGTCTGTGAGCATCAAACTTACAGACATGGCGACGTCGACAGAATTTTCAAGCCTGTAACCCAAAGTCGATTCCCCCAACTTCGTTCAGATACCTGCTCCTTTGCTATTACAAACAGTCATCGGTACACTCATTCTTCGCTCATTCTGCTTGGTGCAAAGGTTTTTGCATTGTTTCTACAGTTTGATCGAGGCAGGCGGCTCAGAATTGAAGCTTAGATTCAATGGCGGCTCCAGTGAAGGTGAAAACTTTAGTTTGTGATTGCGTTGGCTACGATTAGGTGTTCCCAAAATAGGAGTATGTCAAAAAAGAAGTTTTTCAATAAATAATAGCGAAACTTTAGTAGTACTAGTAAGTTTTGAAATATTTCAATAATACTTCTTCCCTTTGACTCTTAGCAAATCAATATGTATTTCAGAAACTCATCTTATAAATTGTATAAAAGTAAATATGTTTGTTTTTCCAGTATAATAATGACGTCATTTCAATCATTAAAGAAAGAGTATTAAGGACAATTTTTGCCGAAAATTTTGATAATGTTTGAACTTTCTAGAGATAAAAAAAATACTGTTATATTCTCAAAAAAACATTACTGTTATTATTTGAAATATTTTAAAAATTCTACAATTTTTTTTCAAATCGTATCATTTTAATATTATCAAAAGTCATGATTTGTTTAGTAATTAATTGTTCCTGTTTAGTGTTTGCGATTGGTCATGGGTGGGCCGGGACCCCCTCAACGTTTGGTTACGTGACACGTCAGTCCACAAGTTAAAAACTAAGGTTTTGAGCTAACTATGAGCGAAAAAGTTCTAAAGAAACAAACAATCACTAACTAACATAGAAAAGAGAAGGTCTGCTGTATTACTTCTACTAAAAAGGAGATCAATGTTTCGAACTCCATAAATCCCCCACTTTATCGTTTTCAAAGTGTTTGTTTTTCTTTAGCATTGTGTCATTATTAGAACTCGATAACAGTAAAGAGGTAAGTATTTAAAGAATTATTATGAATGGTATGTACAATTTAAAAAATAACCTTACAACTCTAATACTAAACATATAAATGCATTATGTTTTGGGTGAGACTAGAACAACCGTATTCAAAATTGGTACACCTCAAATAGATACTTGGAGCCACTCACAAAGGCTTCAAGCAAGTGTATGACCTCGGCCTCGCTAGGCCGTCCCCGGCAGTCAATGCTCGTGTCAAGTTAGTATGATTGTGTCAAGGGAGTATTCCGATGCTGTAATGTGCGCGAGCACACTTTGTTTCGACTCCAATCTGAGAATGGAGAACTGGTTCAGCCGCAATGTGCAAGTCAGACAGTTCCATCAACGACATCAGTTAATCCAGTCGAGATCATCAGCCGTCTATCCTCCTAATGTCTTCTGCCTGTATCCATGCTTTAACCGGTCCAGTAATTTCTCCTTCGTCTTTCTCTTCTTGTCCATCTTCAGCCTGTATCTCTCTTCTCTCTCTCGTTCATACACACCTTGCCAGAATATTTCTCCGGTTAATGGCCACAACCACGGTCTGTATGGATGGTCGTCGTCATCTGCAGCCTCTGCCAGGTCTTCGTCCATACTTCTCAATAATGTGATGTTGAAATACTTTGCCCACATAAAGGCTTTTCGTTGATCAATAGGGTGTTGTGCTTGCAGCAAGCCTGAATTAGGATCGATGTAAACCATCTTTCGCGCGCTATGATAAGCCCACACATTTACTAGGAGCTCTGCAATTCGACAGTAACAGTGCTTCTTCTGCAAGAAGTAGAACTCAGCATGAGAAACATACATATTTACATACATACACATATAATAAAGCTTCTTTTGATGACAACCGTAGATTAACTCAGGGGAAAACGTTTTTATTTTCTCCTTCTCGAACTCATGGAATGTAGGTAATGCATACTGGAGTCATACCTGAGGTGCTGACAAGCCCAGAAAACAAGGAGATGTGTTTGATGAATTCATGCGTAAACTATGAAGAGAATCAACAAACATCCTGGGTCATCAACATCGCAGTTAGAGTCTAATTATCATCCCTTTGACTGCCTCAGTGTAATGTGGGGATAAAGTAAGCCGATTTAGATGTATGTGATGAATTAAATGGTAATGCTGCATGGTAAAGTACCTGGAGAACATTATGAACTCAAGAAAAGAAGACGTAGGCATTGCCCAACTATGCAGTGCCAACCAATGCCCACCACCTTGAGGCATGGGAGGGAGAGCTTCTACATTTGATGGCAACCCATACATTCTTCGGAATACATCTTCGAAAGCTGTTCTGTAAGATTGATATTATCAAACGAATATATATCAGCATTTTATAATCTTGTAACTAGAGGTGTTTCGAACAATGTTAGGAAGGTGGTTTGAACTGTGTTGGATGATATTTATAGAATTGAATAGCAAATGGTTACACAATTTTACTTGTAAAACTCACCTGCACCTTCCTCCGTTCAAAATATCACATTTTGACCAAAAAGTAAGCTGATTATTTTCTCCTACAACACCACCATCCATTTCCAGACGAGCCCAAAAGTATATCACATCCCCTTCAGTGTTTCCTTGTATAGTTTTCTCCAGAACATCTTCAGCAGTTTTAGATAAAGATACCTGAGATGATCAAGCAAGCTAGTCAAATATGCAGGCAGCAATTACATCTAACAAAGGTATATATTTCGAATAGTTAACTCTGAAGGGAGTAGACCCAAAGGCCTCAATTCCATATAATTTTGGATTTTAAAACAACTGTTTTACATATACGGGTGCACATGACTGTATATATACATACCCTCTTCCCAGCAGCACGCCATGACTGAAATCCTATCCAGGGTCCCTTGTGAATGTCGTCAATTCCATTAGCTATAGCAAACATTCCGCCAATCTCGCAAAGAATATCACGATATGAAGTTTCATTTAAGATGGGAAGCCGACCAACTGCATCCACATCATCTGAACTCAATCTCCGGGCTCTAGCAGACTGATACGGCAAGCAAAAGAAGAAAGTGTTATTGAAGTATCAATTTAAAGCACAAAAAGATGAAACATAATCAAAGAAATGGCCTCATATAAATGACTAAACCAAATTATATCAGGTCATTAGATTACTCCTTCATTATGGAAGAAATCCATGAGATGAAATTAAAAGATGGGGGATACTTGCTCCATCATCGGTACATTAAAAAGGCCAAAAAACAGCAGACCAAGTAAAAATGCTTCTGAGGAACTTACAAGGCTTAAGCCACGGTAAAGCGAACCATGGTGCAGAAATGGCCAACTCCCAGCACCATTGTAGATCTCATAAATACAAATTGGCTGCCCAGTTCTTTCGAGCTCGCCTTCATCCCTCAGATTTGTTTCAAATCTGAGCTTTTCTGACTTTCGAGCATTACGATAAATATCATCCCAATTACCAATATCTTTCTCCATTCTTTCTTCAATCTACAGAGCATAAGATGATGCTTCAGCTAAAAAGAGGTAAATAGGAGGTTACAGTTAAATGACAAAAAAGACTTCACAGGTGACAAAATGGGCATACCTCCTCTCTCTCTAGCATTTCAACTTCCTCTGAGCTCTCCATTTCGCTCAAGATCTCCCAGTCCAAAACTGTTGGTATGTCCTCTTCCAGGCCTTCAGGATTGTCCCGACTAACATTTCCCAATGCAACATAATTTATCATGTCTTCCTCAAGGTCATATACAACACTTGAATTCACCCTCAAATGATCTTCTAGATACAGATGTCCTCTTTCACTAGATATCTGGTCAAGTTCTTTTCTAAAGATATTCCACTCCCATACAATATTTTTCAGTTGAGAAGCAGGGGTTGGCAGCAAGACATCTGATGGGAAATCAAAGACATTTTCCACTAGCTTTGCAAGACCAAAAATGCAGTCTTCTGCAAGCATGTTCTTGGCACGAAGCTTTCCAGAGGTGGCAACAGAACGTGCAAATCTAGATAATTTTCTGTCAGATATCAGGAGCGAGAAGGCATTTCTTAATGCTTCAGGATGATTTTTTGGAAAAGTTATCCCATGAACTCCATCAACAACCTACATTCAAAATATAAATCCATGGAAAAGATAAGCTTCCAGGCTAGCTAGAAGATCAGTTCAAAAGAAAAGCAAAAAATGACATACATATCTTCTTATGACAGGATAATCAGGAGCAATTATAGGAATTCCAAATGACATGGCTCTTGTCAGCAAAGGAGGAAATCCCTGCTCTTCTTGGGAGGATCCATACAGAACAATATCAGCCATCAGTATTAGACTGTTCGAGTCACTATTTATGCCATAATGTTTCAATGATCCTTGCTTTAATCCCAGACGAGTTGCAACGTCCTACATAGATGTAGTGCTAATAGTAAATACTACATTTAAGGCAAAAGTAACATTGTGGTTTTAATGGATGAGCCAGAAATCAAAAACACATACACAAAACATAATAGAATACAGATATCAAAGAATATGGAACAAATTTAGACTAATCATCAGTTACACCCATCACAAGCATCTGCTGTTTCGTAACAACAAGTTATTGTTAAAATATTGTCCTAATTTCTCAATTGAACTCAAATGTGAGCGATGTTAAATCTTATTGACAGCTCATATTCTGAAGCCCACGTGCAAAGATGCATAAAAATCTGTGACAAATCTAGAATCCAATAGTGAACACATACCTGCAAAGCATCACTGTATTCTTTGCTGGAGTTTCCACAGAGGAAAATGAACTTCGATGTAAATCCAACATCATTCGGTCCTGCGTATTTTAGGAGCACAGGTTCTAGATCATGCATTGCCACTGCATAATCCCAGGCTAGGTCATAGTAAAAGAATGAACTCCCTAGAACCAGAACCAGCAGGTCTTCATCATCAAAACCATTTTCCTTCCTCAGCTGAGATTTGGAATGAGTCTCACTATAGCTTTCCGCAGCCCAAACATCCACTGGAGATCCAGGAATTGCAAAGAAGTTTCCAGTGTCAAGCACACTATATAACATCTGATACAGGAAGAGGTATAATAAATACTCAAAACTTAACAATCCTTATATAAGTCACGTCTCAAGAAGAAAAAATCCAGAAAGAATTTTACCGGGAAAGAAAATTCTGGAAACACCACAAGATCAGCCCTACTGAAGGCAATTTTCCAATCAGAAATGAGATGGCCCCAACCCATGTCCTCATAAAGTTGTAGACGACTGGCTAGAGTATCCTCTTGGATAATCCATATTAGAGGCACAGAGCAAAAAGGCTCCTGCATAAGGCTGCATAGATATCAAATTGACAACCATAGAATATCAAAGAGCACAGTGTAATTTTATACTGCATGGGAGTATCTATCGCGTTCATGTATGCTATGGCCATTAGAAAAAAGTGGAGTAATCCTACATCATTGCTATGTCAATTGAAGCTCTGATTTGAGATGTGCCCTTTTAGAAATAAAGGATCCTACGAGGCTTATCTCAAGAAACCCCTCAATTTTTCTCATAGAAACGATTTTCTTGTACTGAGTGCAAAGCATATTGACCCAGAGTCTACTGGTGATGCAGTCTGACCTATGGCACACTAAGACTGGAGTAGCTGAAGATAAAATATTGCCTTATGTCAGGCATTAAGTAGATTTCCCTAAACTATAATGGTCCAACAGCTAACTGGTTCCTGATAGATAGTTTACATTTTATAATTCGGACTCATTTAGTGATAATAAAAAGTAAAATGAATGTATAAAGTAAAATGATAAAATAATGTATACTTTATACATTAGTTTACATTTTATTTTTGCTTCATTTTGATGATATTAAATAGTTAAATGATGTATCTGTTAAAAAAAATTGTAGAAATAATACCTGGAAATGGCAGGTTTTGCCTCAAGAGAGTCCGCAACAACACCTTCATAACTGCAGGCAGAAAAATGCGTCACTTAGCTATAATGCCTAGAAAAAACTAATTAACAATACATGCAATTATAATATAGTTGATTACATATGGAATTCAGGGTAAAATAGAAGAGGAAACATACATTGACCAATCAACATAACCATATCTTTCAGGCCATAAAATGGAGACTGGACCTCCAAGATCTTGCCAAACGGAACGTGCTCTGCCATCTTTCAGAGCATATAGCTACAGAAAATATATGGGGGAAGTAAGATTTAAATGTGCATACTAGGAAGGCATAAACATATTTTATTAACAGTTATCATCACAAGTTCCAGTCGCCAGCTAATATTTGTTACAGTGCTTTCTCCTGAAGATTTTTACTTACGAAGGCATATAACCTTATATATATGAAGACTTTAGATAATATGCACTTCAATGATGTTAAAAACAAATGCCATTATGAATACTAAACAGCAAGTACCATCAAATGCAAAGTGTTCAGAAAAAATACCTTAAACAGATAGCCAAGACCTTTTAAGTTCTTCATCAAAGAATACAGCAATAGTGCTGAAGGATCTTTCTTCATGTTCCCTAAGATCTTGCATCCATAAAAAGAATGAATTATTAAATTACAGAATTCCAACTGGAAGGCATTTGAAGTATAGCAGTACTGGAAGTTGCTTCCTTCTAGAGAATGCATTATAGAAGTCAACAAAATAAGATCCAAGATTTATGACAAGCAATAGATTGCCTTCAGGCTTCGCACTCAAAGGATTGATAAATCATCTACAAAATACATAACCGCCTGGAAATCAGCAAAATTAAAGACATGCCGCAGTAATGTTTGTATTTGACTCTTGAATCTAACCTATCCTCTTGATATCCTATTAAAGCCAAAGCTGGAATTGAGTGGTGATTATCACTCATCAAAGCTCTCTCTCGTTTTTTTACAACTATAATAAGGGAGATAACAATCCTCCCGTCGTATATCATGTATATTCCAGAAAGGTACGTCAAGAAAATGATTTGAAAGCATTGGAAAACAGGATTTGAACTACTCTTCCAGCGAACGAAGACATTTTGATTTGATATATAATTCTACATTCTCAGATCATTAGGTACATGAATTCCACAACCACCAAAAGTCTGATCATGCAACCCACCAACTCAGCATGTAAGTAACATAGCTATAAACACCAGTTCAAACACCGGAGTTTAAATTTCCTAATAACATCACAAACATGTTTGGAACAGCTATAAATCAATCACTTACCAAAGCGATCCTCGGAGGCCGAACGCCGATCCTCGGCTGGCTTCTGAGTGAATCCAGCCGGTCTCCATTCAGTTGGAGCTGCCGTCGGGGAAAAAACTGCAGCGAGCTCCCCAACTCCAATCCCTTCTTATCCGACCACCTCCACCGCATTCTGTCACCGCCAACTCCCTGCCGGAAAACTAACATGATCGAGCTCTGCAAAACCATCGAGGCCACCAGAAATATGAAAAACACCGAGAAAATGCACATGTAAAGCCGCGATTTGCCTTTGAAGGGGTATAACGACAGCTTTCGCTGTTTGTGGTGGTGAGATCGGGAGGTTTTAAGCGCAGACGTCGTCGTTTTAGAGGAGCGCGGAAGTTCGACCGTGTTGCTAGCGTTGTTGTATCGCTTGAAGGGGAAACGGTCTCGGATCGAGTGGAATGTGGCCGCAGGTGCGTCGTCGGAAGCTGAATCTCCGGCGGATAATGAGTTGCGACCCATTGATTCGAATCTCGGAAATCTCTTGAGCTTGAGTTCACTGGCTGTAGAGGTAATTCAACAATCAGAGACGGTTTTCAGGTGTGAGAGGGGGAGGGAGGGGAAGAGAGAGAGGTCCGTTATCAGAGTGTTGATAGTGTGAAAGTGTGATTCTGGAGAAGATGAAATAATTTCATCTACATTAATTCTCGATTTTCTGATATTGACGCGTTTTCATCCTCAGCGTTTTTTTGCCAATCTTTTCCTTTTCTGGTAATAAACTTAATTATACTATCCGAAGTCACCAACTTCTTTTTTCTTTTCCATTTTTTTTAGTAATTCTAATATGAGG
Organism: Schizonepeta tenuifolia; assembly: GCA_029490685.1. Classification (NCBI taxonomy): domain Eukaryota; kingdom Viridiplantae; phylum Streptophyta; class Magnoliopsida; order Lamiales; family Lamiaceae; genus Schizonepeta; species Schizonepeta tenuifolia. Next base: position 53,113,165 of record CM055960.1, on the reverse strand, counting down.
AGTTGAGAAATGTATAATTTTCATTACAATATCAGATTTTCCTTTCAAAATAGAATTACAAGATTGTATTTGAACTAAGACGTTAAATGTGGATCAGAAGAATTAATCTTTCTTTTGGAGAAAATAAAATGAATGGGAATCAAAATATTTATAAGATTTAACATGTTTCCTTCACAAAAAAAAAATACCAGATTTACATTTTGAGTGTTAATTAAATTATAATATGTTTTATTTGTTAATCAAATTAATTTTAATATTCGTTTGTTAATTGTTAAATAATTTCAATATTCATTTGCTAAGTGTGTTAAGACTGATTATATGTTTTTTTTGGAACTATTAACGTATAAAGGATTTCATAAAAATAATATATAGATATTTTTCCTATAAGTTAAGGTAAATTACAAGGAATTGACAAGTTCTTGATCAAATTCATAGCTAATTAATTCTCAATGCAAGATAGTATTATAGTTGGGCTACTTAGTTATAAGATTTCGGAGGTGTATTCAATCAGTATTTTCATTGGATTTTAAAGATTTCAGAAGTTTGGGCGTATTCAATCTAGACTTCTGTTAGATTTCTGAAATATGGGCGTATTCGATCTAGACTTTTGTTGGACTTTTGAAATCTAGGTATATTGAATTACGATTTTATTTGGATTTTTGAACTCTTGGTGTATTTAACATTTCATGGATTTTAAAAAAGTTGATTTACGTTGGACATTCGTTGGAGTTTGATGAAGAAAATACACTTGATAAAATTCGATCGATATCGATGAGATTTGATATTCAATGCACCCCCAGCGCCGGGTGAGCAACAACGGTCGCTGAGACGTGTCCAGCCGGCGCTAGGGACCAGTGGCCGCTGGTTTCTTATCTCGTTTTATCACTCTCAACTTCCACAGCCAGAATTTTCTCCATTATCGTCAAGTTCTCGAAACCACCAAATCTGCTATGGCAGCAGTACAAAGCTTTGTTCTTGAAAAATCTACTGCTTTCATGGCGGAACAAGCAGTCCACTTTCCTCCAACTCTTCTCTTCGCTCTTCTTCATGACGCTCATTTTCTTCATCTAGGAAGCCATCGATGCGCAGTTCACCTCGCTCTCATCGTTCACAAACAATTTCGATCCGAGCCTGCTGGCGGCGCCGCCGATTCCGCCGTGTGAGGACAAGTACTACACCAAGCTGTCGTGCTTTATTAATTTCTATTTTCTTTTGGTTTATTTCTAGCACCCTCTGTAAAAATACTTTAATCCAAATCTTCTTGATTCATATGGTTAACCATGAGAGGCCATGATACCAATCTCTTATACTAATTGATAAAATTAATAAGTCTGCAATTTTGTAGAGTTTTGCTTTCATATTTGAAGAGTGTAATGTTGTAATTAGAAGTAAATGATTTGTCATCTATCATGCTTGATCAGGTTAGGGAATTTAGAACACCCGATGAAACAGACGATTAGCTTGCCAGAAATCCGATGCAGTGCTCTGGGGCTCTCGATTTCATTGACATAAATGCTACTGTAATTAGCTATGGGATACAGACTAGTTGAAGAAGCAAAGAAGTTTCTAGACTCGAATGCTCGGAAAATGTTTGATGAAATGCCTGAAAGAAGTATGGGTTCATAATTTCATCCAGCGGGGGCTGGGAATTTTCATTTCGCGCGCCCATTGGATTGCAGCGAACGCTGGGGTGATGGAATTCAACTCCAACGAAAGTCGATAAAATTCTACCCGAACTTCTTCACATATCCCACAAAACTCCATCTGAAATCCACAAAATCATCATGAACTCCATCTGAAATCCATAGACTTCCAAACTCTATAGACTTACAAACTCCAACAAAAATCTTGATTGAATACATCCCCTTCATTTGCGTGGACTCCACTCAAGTAAAGAATGAATTAAATATAGTTATAATACAATTGCTGTAGTATTAATTTCCAATCCAACTTAATCAATGTAGATTTGCTAACAAAACATGATCACATGTTCTTGCTATTCATGCAAGCATTTGTTATGTTCAACTGTACTAGTAATGAAAATTTTTATTATATACCAATTCATTTGATGTTCTACATGTCTACAATTTTTTTTGACTTTTTCTATTTTTTTTAATTAAAAAAAACATGGGTCCGTTGTACATATGTGACATTCAATGAATTGGTGTATTTCATCAACAATGTATAATAGAGTTTTCCCGTAATAAATTAATGATAAACTTAGTTATTAATTTAAACATATTTAACTTTTATTATTCATGATATTCTAAATTATGACTTTGAAAGATTTGGCTCATCCAAACTATAAAAGAATATATTGCGATGACGCATTGTTAACGGCTCAATGTCAAATGGTGAGGTCCGGACCTAGCCGCACTTTTACATAATATAAAAATAGCCCCACTTGGAAGCCAAATAGAGCAAGTTCAGTCGGAGCATGAGTCGGGCCTCATTATGGGCTTCATACTAGGCTTAATTAGAGTCCATTTCAAGGTAGAGGCCCAACATATGCCCACACCATTTTTTATTCGGGCCGGGCCTAGACTGACTGAGCTTAAGCTGATTGTACACACTTGACAATTGTTTATAAAATTAATAGAGGGACCTCGTCGTGCCATTTACAGTAGTTTGGTGGTCTAGAATAAGATGATCCCAAATGTATTTTAAAGGCTCATTGTTTTCCATATGGTAGTTTATAGGGTACAATTTATGAAGGAAACCAAATTAATTTCATATCTGGTCATCAGACTCGATTTATGCATGATTACAATTGGTCTAATGATAAGACTAAATGCGTACTCTTTTAACTTCTATACTAATTAAAGTAGAATCTTCTACATGAAAAATTCCCGCCTAAAATGCATGGGTTGTTGCGTGTGAAGAGCTGCAATGCTACGGTTGAGTTGCTAGCTATTAATGATGCTTTACTAATTACTTGGTATTCTAGCAAGCGGTAGACTCATTCACTTTTTTATAATATTGATATACACATTTTTTTTTTTTTTCAATTAAACACGGTTTCCACTTTTCAATAAATAAATTGTGCACTCTCAACTGATATCTTTTGTGATAGTAATAGTTGTTTATTGTGTTGTTATCTTTTGATTGTAGATTAAAAAAAGAGGAATTCTCCAAAAATAGCACTTCTTTGTTATCACTTTTAAAATATGTCACTTTTTATAATAGCTTATAATTATAGTATTTTTGGACTTTTTTGCCCTCCTTCATATTTTTCACAAATTTTCGTTCCTATTGTTCTGACATTTCTTTTGTTATTGTTTTCTTTCCCTCAACCACCAAAAAGCTCCCCTCTTCATCTACTTCCACGGCGGCGGCTTTTCTTGCCTCCACTCGGACTCCAAACCCTGCGACGACCTCTGCCGCTCGCTCGTTGATCGAATCCCCGCCGCCGTCGCCGAGCACAAGTTCCCCTGCCAATAAGACGACGGCTTCGACGCCTTGAGATTCATCAACGCTAAAGCCTACGATGTCGTTCCTCACAATGCCGATCTAGGGCACTGCTTCCTGGCCAGAGACAGCGCCGGCGCGAACATCGCCCACCACGTGAAGGTAAGGGCGGCGCACGCGCGCCACGTGTTCGACAAATTAACGCTAGTTGGGATCGTGGCGGTGCAGCTGTTCTTCGGCGGGGAGGAGCGAACGGAGGCGGAGGTGAGGCTGGCGGAGGTGCCGCTTCTGACGTCGGACAGCGCTAAGGTGCTGTGGAGGATGGTGATGATCCGTATAGGATATCATCATAGACGTTGGAAATTCGAGGATTTTGTGAAGGGGATTGCGATTGGATTGCCGTTTTTTGCTGGTGCGGAGCATGTTGATGTGTTGCTTTGATTACGATTTTCCCAACTCTTCGTATGATTTCTAAATTTGTCACATTTTGTTGATTCGTTTCTTGATGCTTTGTCGATTAATGTTCCATTGTTATTGAATTTCTCGAATTGTTTTGTTAAAGTGTGGAATACTAGATCTTGAAAGTTGGCTCAGCAAAAGAGATCGATGCGCCACGTTGCTGGCCAGATGCAGCAGGGCAGCGCGGCGGTGGCCACCGCTCTCTTTGATAATGCAGGACATGGAGTGTCCGCCGTAGATGCGGGGGACGCCGTGATGGCGTGGTGGTTGTAGTCTGCTGGGTTGCAGTATCTGACCTCTCCAATGTCGTCCAATGCAGTCGCTCACCGCCGCCGCCTCGTCTCCACCACCACTTCCGATGCCATCTTCATCAACAACAACCTCTTCAATGGTGAAATCTCCAGTGAATCTCGGCAGCTCGCGGCGAGTTGCTCGCCGGCGTTTGCAATTAATCTTTCCGGCAATATCTTCGTCCAAAATCATTGCGTGCCTGAGCGGCATCGGAATTCTGAACCTCTAGCACAACGAGCTCTCCGGCGAGCTGTCGTTTTCCAGATCTAGTGGCCAACTTGAATATTTTCACATTTTATAAAATCTGAATACCCATACATTTTTTACTATATTTCACTAATGTTATTCACAAAGTTTGGAATGTGAATGTGTTAAAGTTTCACATATATAACAATTTTTTTTTTTTTTTTGTGATTTCAATGCTATGTTCTTGTGATTTCAAAATATTTCTTCCCGTTTTATTTTTTTGTTCAAATCGAATATGTTCTGATTCACAACGTTATTTTTGTGATTCACAACTATTTGTTTGATTTCACTCCAAATTTATTACATGATTTGCATTAATATAAATGTTACTACCGAATAATCTTCATGTTACTTTGCTGTAACAATAAGTTATGAAGGTACCAAATTCGCTCAAATAGACAAAGTTGTGCTTAAAGAGCACACAACCTTGAAACCGAATGCAGCGGAAAATAACGAACACAATGGAAATAAACTTTTCACGAGATTATAAAATAATAATCTCGCGAAGTGCCTCAGGACAAAAACTTCACTATAGAAACGTGAATTACAAAAACAATCTTCGAGTAAAGAGGGTCACGAAAACGAGTAAAGCTTTATCACAAGACTAAAGCTTTTACTGCTATCCTCGAAGGTAAAAACTATGAGCTGAATAAGAATTCTAATTGCTCTGAATATCTAAACTTGGAAACATAACTATCTACACAATATCTATCTCTATTTATACTTGACTTGAAAACTTGAATTGCACTCCACCAAAAGCACACGTCCCACGTACTGCCACCATATCACCATTACCCATTTGCTACTTTATATAACTGATGAATAACTGCTCCATCTCTCACGCATAGTTCCTTATTTTACTCCAACAGCTAACTACTCCCTCTTATGCGCAACCTTCCACTTTCTTTGACTTGTTCTCCTCCATGTAGGCTGCTCCCCATCCCTTTATTTTCTCTCGTGCCAACAAACAAAAGAAAGACAAAACAATACAATATACAAAACAAATAATAATTATTGAGGTCAAAATTTGACTTCAACAAGTTACATGATTCACAACTAAATAAAAATATTTAGCTCATTAAACTAAAAATATTTAGCTCATTCACATTTATACTAATGTTACTCACAAATTTAGTTTCGTTCTTGGCCTCACACAATTTTAGTCACAAGCATTTGGTGATACTGAGCTCCGTCTCAAATAAAATTTCGTTACTTATCGACAACACACGAGAAAAACACAAAGTCACAATAATACGTCGGTTAATGCTCACATTCTTTTTGGTTCAACCACATCTAAACTCATTAACTAATTGTTTTTTTGCCTCTTCACATGTTTACCTTCGTGAAGAAACAATGTTCACAAATGGGATTAAGTTACTAACAAATTATTTTTCGACACAAGCGTTTAAACACATTCGCAATAATAAATTCGTTACTACTCAGACTTTTTTTTGTTACACCACATCTCAACTAACTTAGTAATTTTTTTAGATTGTATCAAAATGTAAAAAAAAAGGCGATATAAAAAATGTAACCAATACTATATAGTTAAATCACACAAATATGAAAGAGAAAAAAAAAACCGACGGTTTGTCTTCATCCTCTGAATCTCCTTCAGAAATTTGTTCTTCTCTTCCAAATCGGGCACCAACTCTATTTCGTTAGGAAACACATTTTCTTCCAGATCTCTATTAGTTGATGTAGACTTAGGGTTTTCGATCAGTGGCCATATTTTACCCATTCAAGATGTTTACCAGAAAATTCAAACTAATCTACCGAGAAACTCAAAGTACGAAATACGAAGGATTGATGGATGAATCCGGTGGTTGCGTCGCTTTTGGAAGCTAACAATAGGTAAATAGTAAATCAAAAACCGACAACAACTATCCGGTCGCCATGGCCAAGGAAGACGACCGGAGTAAGGACTACACGGTGGTGGTGATGTTTTGGTGGTTGTTACTGTAGCAGATTGATGAAAGTGGGCGACGGTAGAAAAACGAGATGAAGAAGGATGAAAATCTGAAGATGAAAAGATGAAAAAAGCAGACATTAGAAGATGAAAAGAGTAGACGGGGAAAAAAAAGGGTGAAGAATGATGAATCTGTTGTTAATTTGTAGGTATCAAAGACTTTAATGTGAATGATGTATTTTAGTAGTTTATTGGTCAAATGAAGGGTAAGAATGTCCAAAGGTCACATATTTATAAGAAACTAAAAAAGGTGACATAATTTAAATTTCACTCTTAAGAAGTGACATTCTAATTATTCTCTCTTAAAAAAAAATATCTCTTATATTCATTTCCTTTTTTACTTTTTGTCGACATTATAGAGTCGTGGAGTAAAAAAAATATTTAAATCTCTTAAACTAAAGATATTGATTGATTTATTAATCTGTTAAAACAATTAACATAAAAAAATCTATAATATTTTTAAATTTTCTGATTAAAATAATAAAAATAAGCATCTTTACATCTCATCATATATTGATATATCTATTTATCTCTTCATATATTGATTTAAACAAAAAAATCAATAGATAGACAATATCAGGGCTTTATGAAATATTGTATAAATATTGTTGCCGCCACAATTCATAGGGTTTTGTAAATTAGGTCTTTCTAAAACAGAGACTCTTCAGTTCTTACCAACAAAATCTTATGCATTCATGATTGAAATTCTATATAATTCTCCCATGGGTTCTACTGTAAATCACACTTGCTTCTTCTTGTAATTCAAACTTGCTTCCTGTAATTCACGATTTGTTTTGCAGTCATGCCTTCTTTGTGGACTTTTGTTTGCGACTTAGATGACTCAAAAACACTTCGCCGTGAAGGTTAAACTGGTCAAAGCCTATGCATATCTTTCATTTACAAACAAAGAAAATATTGGAAGCTGGGAATAATGTATTCTTCATGATGAAAAGGTATGAAACCTTTCCTTTTATTAAGAATACTATGTCACGATACACTCTAGATTTTATGAATCTACATATATATATTGATTGGTTGTGTTAAAGGTTTTCACTATTTATTGTCTTGATCTCTATGTATGTGTTTATATAATACTGATGATGGTATATATATTTATTTCATACCTCTCAACTTGAAGTTTCTGTGGTATGACTTCTTTAATTAGCTTAGATTTGATTTGGTTTAGATATATTCTTTGTTCTCTTATATGAATAGAGAAAGAGATTGATGCTTAACCTTTTTCATCCCATTAGGGAAGAAAACATTGTGCTCATGGTTCTCATTGATATACAAAATGTGGTAATATCTCAATTTTCAAAAGTTAGTTTTTCATTGTAAATGTCTCTAGCATTGTCAGCTTATATTTGAATACTAATCATCTGGAAGGGCCTATTCCCAACTCTTTCTTCCAATTTCAAAGCCTCGAGTTTCTGTCACTTTCTAAATAAAACTTGTTCAATCAGCTAGACAAGATTCAAAGCCAATCTTACAAGCCTTGAGCTATCTCGCAGCAACTTGTCACTAGATGTCGGCAACCATAATTCAAGCACGTACGGACTTCACCAACTAAAAGAGTTGCGCCTGAGTTCATGTAACCTGAATGATTTTCGTCATTTCATATATAAAAACCTTCTGGTATGATAAAATTAATGGACTTCTCAAAATATCATATTTTTTGGGAGATTCTTGGTTGGATTTGGGGACGAAAATCATGAGTATTTGAACTTTTCCATTAATTTTCTTACACATGTGAAAAAAATAAAGATTTGGAAGAGATAGAGTGGGAATACGTGTATACTGCACTTGGATATGTTGTGGGAATACGTATATGCGCGCGCACACACACACACTTCACACACACACACACTGCACACATATACACACTACACACATATATAGACACACATTGCATGCACATACACAAACTACACACATATATACACACACTGCACACACACACACACTGCACACACACACACTGCACACATATACACACATTGCACACACATATATATACACACACTGCACACACTGCACACACTGCACACATATATACACACTGCATACATACACACACACACACACTGCACACACATATATATACACACACTGCATACACACACACTGCACACACACACACATACACACACTGCACACACATACACACACACTACTTATACACACATTGCACACACACCCATTCACACACTACACATATACATGCATATACACACACAACACAAACACACTCATATATATACACACAATGCATAAAAAAATAGATTTCATTCCTTTACTTATTTCGTGTGCATACCAAGCATAGGAATCAACTTACTCATTCCATTCCATTCCTAGCATCATTCCATTTTTAGCCTCATTCCAATCCTACTTTATTCCATTCTATCACACCAATCACATCCTTAGTTTCTTTACGGTGTGTTGTAGTTCAAAACCAGTTACAATTTGTCTTTGTGCTTTATGTGTGTTTAATTAACTAGTAGAGAGATATAACCTCTCGTTTAAGATAACTAGTAGAAATGCACGTGCAACGCACGTGATATCAGTGTTTTTTTCGTGTTTTTCGATACAAGCCAGAGAGATTATAATTTTTAACTATTGTTAAGTAGTGATTAAGTATTGCTAATATAATAAATTTATGAAAATATCATAGTATTATATATAAACGGGAAAAAAAAGTAAAACTTATTCTTAAAAAGAAACACGAGTCAAAAACTAAGGTATCGAATCTTTATTCATTTATATTTTTTCTTGTTTGATCTTGATGATTGGAGTAGATGTTTTCTTCATTTGACTTTTTGAGATAACTTTGGCCAACGACAGTTGATCATCATCACTTGGAATTTCAAGTCACTCTTCAATCTTTGTTCTTATGATTCTTTTTTTTTCTTCTCTTGTCCTTCAGTAGGCTGCAACTCCGTAACTGATTTCTTTTTCTGCCCCACTCTAGACTTCTTAGGATTTCTCATTGAATCTTTCTGCTCTTCGTTTTGAGTTGAATTTGTCTCTTTAATCCATGGAGCATCAATTCCACGAATTCTATTCTCTCTATTGTGTTCACTATAATGTCCAGATCTCCCCTACGATTATGATGACAGACTTCAGAGTTATCATAAATCGCATTCAATTGGTGTTTGGATGCTCCGAGCGCGATAATATGTAGATTCATCTTCGCCCTAGCAAAATTAAGTTGTTAAAAATAAAATCACATAATGCAATAAACTATTTTAAATAATTTTATCATTATTAATTTACAATTTACCTTACCGATTGACGAAATATACTTATCTACAATTCATCCTACATAGACAGTCACAAATTCATCAAACATGGTGATTTGTGCATTGTACTCACCATGTTTAATACTTATGGTGATTCTGTATCTGAAATCGCACAAAATAATGAATATTTTTTCGTTAGATAAATAAATTATTTATTTAAATTTTAATTACCACTTATCTGGGGTTGTCTTAAGAATTTTCTCATTGCACTTTCTGCATATAGTAACTCTAGCACTCTTTGGGCATGATTTGTTGCATTTTTTTTGCAGGAATCATACCATATTGATTATTTATTCTCAACTCTATCAATAATTTCCGTAAAACAATAGGGGACATCCTATCGTAAGACAAAAAAAAATTATAGCGTGTAAATATAAATTAAGAGATTGGAAAGATGAAGTGCTACATTATTAATTTTTTTAGGAGTATTATTATTATAATCTTTATCATTGTAATGGACATCCATTTTTTTAGAGAATATTATGATCCATATTCCAAACAAATTTCTAAAAGCTGCTACGATTTAGGCTTCACCTAATATAGGGCGTTGTTGATTGCTTCTATTACTTAATTACATGTAGATCCCGCATAATACCAATCCTTTATCCCTTGTTTAGGTAATTATATCACAAATCAAATGTCAATTCTAACTCAGTAAGCGAAACATACAAAATTTTATACTTTCAATAAAACAACAATAAAAATAAAGAGATTACATCAGCCACAAGTTGTTTTTCCATAAGACCTTTAAGAGTCACTTCCTTTGCACGTGTCATTCTTCGTGCCATTACTAACTTAACAATTTTCAGTTGGTCATAAATATCAGAAGAATTGTGTAAAACACAACAATATAAATTATTTATTTATTTATTTATGTTACTATTTAAAAGCATATATAAACTATGTTGCAATGCTTACGATTTGATCATCGACTGAATCTCTTCAGTTACTGGTGTGATTTGTAATACGGATCTCGACGATTTTGTAATTTCATATGACCTAAGAGGTATGTAGTTAGAAATGTACATTGTTATGTTTTACTATGTGAATTTAATGCATAGTTTAATATATTTTACCAAATTTTTTCTTCCAAATCACATTTGTGATTGCAATTGTTGGTCTTTGACCAATAATTTGTTGAAGTTGCTTTCCATCATTTTTTGCCATATTTGTCTAGACAGTGATTTCCATAAATTGCGATTCTGTAAACATATGAATTGAAATATAATATAGGAATTTTTGAATTTCTTAAAATTGATATATAATAGGGATATAATAGATGAACCAAATTTTGTAAATTACTTACCTTTGGTCCACAAGAGTTATGTCTCTCATAGTCTTCAATGCTCCCGTAGTTCCATTAGTAAACACTTGATTTTCTTTTATTTGTACTAAAACTCCTAAAATATCTGTGTATTTTCCATGTTGTACGTATTATTATTGTTGTTATTATTATTATTATTATTATTATTATTATTATTATTATTATTATTATATAATCATTTTTAACAACTGAAAATAATTTGTGATAGTAATATGTATTAATTGTATAATCCTAAATTATGAATAAAAATTTATTACACTTATGAATATGACCTTGTTTGTTGAGTTCATTCAAAGTTTTCAAACTCCACAAAATTGTATTGCATATCATGTTCAATCTCGTAAGGTGCTTCTCTTGCAACGATGTACCTATTGAGTATCAATTCCTTTTGAGGATGGATACTTGGAAACATTACATTAATGTTTTTAACCTCTCCATTAGAGATTAAATACGTCTTGTTAATCTCAAACTTTTGGATAAAATTGGTAATATCATTATTGAAGATTGTTACTCCAATTTGCACACCCTGCAAATAGTGCAAGTAAATAGTATTTGATTAACATAATTTTTTTGAATTTTTTGTCTAACATGAGTAAATAATATAAAATGTAAATGAAATTGTAAAAATTTGCAATAAGCTAATTTCCTCGCTATCCATCATTATTAGTTTCCAGACCTTTGTTTTGAAATTCTTTCCACAATTCACTTCATGTCCAAATCGTAATCTTCAGATATATTGTGAAAGATCTTAGACTTATTTGTAAATTTCTTATTGTCAAATCCTCTAACATTATAAAAAAAATAACAAGATATATTACTACATATATATTTTACAATTGAAAGGAAAGATATAGAAGAAAACGCAGTTAACTTTTATCATTAATATAAAACTACATATTTAGGATATAACTTCTTTACAATAGTAAGTCAAAGATCTAAAAAAAAAAGTCATAGACATAGGTTGGATCGATGAAAAAATCCTTATATACTTCATCCGTCGTGAGTCATAAGGATATAAAACTTTTGATCCATAAAAGTAATTGAGCAATAATGTTGGACCATCTTTATTTAAATAGGAATGTTTTTTTATATTTATTTATTATAATATATATATATATATATATATATATTATAATCTAGTCCAGAATATAATGTTGATAAAGTATATATTAACAGTGATTGATTTGATTGGGAGATCAATCCATAACTTTTTTACTATTAAAATTTAAGATATATATTAACAGGGATTGATTTTTTATACAAATTATATACATTTATAATATATATCTAATAATGATAAAAAATATATATTAACAGGGGTATTATAGGTAAACCAAATTTTTTCAACAAGACACTTTTTATATAGGTATAGATTAATTTATTATAAATATAAATGCAAATAAAAAAAGTTGTAATATATATTACTAATACTATTAACTCAAACAATTTATTAACAAGTAGGTGCAAATATAAATGTTAATGGGTCACGTACCTCCCTTCAATCATTTTCCAAATTCAAATTTGTTTAAATTTTCTCTATCACTCTTCCAAAATGCAATTAAAAAATAATTTCATTACTCATACCAACCTCAGACCTATTGCATCTAATGAAAACCCGTTAAAAATGAACACTACATAATATGCAAACTATACTAAATAATAGAAATATTAGAACATAATAATTAACATAATTTTTGTTACAATATAAATATGTAATAACAAAATTTAACATAAATCAATCAATAACTTCGTCATTACATCATGCATGACCAACAAACCTTTATATTTAATCTTACAAGTAAAATTAGTAGAAAGAAGGAAGATGATGACCTCTATTCATTTTAATCCCTTTTGTAATTTTCTTCCAAATTATTGTGAATTCTATTAGAAAACAAGTTGATGTCAATATTTTTACATAGAATTGAAAATTAGAAATAAATTAAAGGACTCGATGCAGCGAGACCGATTGGAAATGTATTGAAAAAAAGATTTTTATGTATTTTTCATGGAAGAAAAAAAATAAAGCAAAAAATTAACTAATATTTAAATTTATAAAATAATTATATATATATATATATATATAAATTTTACTTACATACATATCGGAGTTTGGGTAGTGTGTTCCCGTAGATAATTCTAAACCCGACCCAACTCAAGGTTGTATTCCGAAGTGAAAGGGGACTACTATTATAGAATATCTTTGTTTGGGATTTTCATTAATCATTAACCAACAAAATATTTGAATATTGAAATATTAATGATAAAGAGGAAAAAAATGCTAAATATTGTGTTCTTTGAATGATTAAATTAATGTAATATTATAAACTATAGTACATTTTTTAATCTCTTTAATAATTCTTGTATCTATATCGTTAAATGATTTATATAATACATAATGATAAGGCGTATAAATAATTTTTAAGTGTCTCAAGTATCAAGTTTTAATTTCTCACAATTTTTTTTCCATTATCTCTATATCTTTTTCAATTCTAGGATGAAAGATCAATTGTCATGTATTACTTAAATTTTAATTTGGTTGAGATTGTATTTACCAATAAATATAAATTTAATTACATCAAAAATTACATCTTTTACACCAAATTGTAAATTTATATTTATCGTATTCTATAGGATGCTTTAAAAGTTATGGAATTAATCTATCAATCATTAATTTATATACTCCCTTCATAAATCATAATGGCTAAAAATACTTCATAATTTTGGTAAGAAAAATAATTTTCAAGTAAATGTTAGAAAAAAAGAAAATATTTTCGTTTAAGCTCTCCTCGAATATGTCGTCTCATTCCGACATATTCTTGGAATCCCTCTCGTTTGGGTGTGTTCCGATTCATCCCTGCCCCCTCCGCTTGGAAGTCTTATTAGAGCCGCTCATTGTCCATGCCATGTGCACCGGTGATCACTCTGTACTTACCAGAGCCACTCTTTGTCCGTACCTTGTGCACCGGCGATCACTCCGTACTTCGGCTCCGGACGTCACAGTTAAGCTATACGGAAGTTGGTGGAAATTAAAGCTCGTTACTTAAATTGAAACCTTATGAAAACGGGGAAGGTCAAGTTCCCAAATCTTAGTGCAGTTTGTAGAAATGCAGTTTATATGCAGATTCAGTTGGTTAGATAACTGAAATATAAAATAATGAAAGTAAATGACACAGTATTTTTATGTGGTCCAGAAATTGACCTCTTTTGTCCACGACTTCCTTTTCAGGGAAGTAATCCATTAGATAAGTTTACACGTGCTTATCAAACGTTCCACTTGGTTTACAGGTACCAAGCAACCTAACCAGTTCGATTATGGGTTCGAACCAAACTTTACAACACTTTTGTGGGCAAGTGTACAACCTAGTCTTAGATTGCAGGGTCTATGGAACCTAGTCATAGATTGCGGGTTCTAAGTGACCTAGTGTCTTTGATTGCGAGTTCAAAGACAAACCTGGGTTTTGGGGTTTGGGGTTTGGGGTTTTTCTAACTATGAATCCTTCTACACTCATAGAGGTGGAGGCTTCTTCCTAAGGCTTAGAGACTCGATCTTTTCGGAGAGTCTGCTTAGAACTATGCAAGAACCTAGATTCTAGACTCGATCAAAGAAAGGGCTTTTGAGAGGCTATAAGGAATATCATGAGGGACACTCAACTTCTACTGATTCTTCGACTTGGTTGTTCTTGCTCTGGAGAGAGAGATTCTGCTTGAATTGATCTTCTGCTGCTTTACGCGTATTGTTTTTCTCTCTTGTAATCCCTCTACTTTCTTCAATGAGGAGACCTCTATTTATTGAGGGGGAGATCTAATTAGCCATTGGAAAGAGCCGTTTGATATCTGCCAAAAGCATGACACTCCACCTGCTCCACTGCAGACTTTCCTAAAATGGTAACTGCGACCTTTGCTTTATGAGCGTCTTTGAGGTTGGTCCATTTATAGTAAGTTTCCAGGCTGCTTTGTGCTTTCGAGTGAATTTGGATTTCAACTCTTGTGCCTTTAATATTTTCAAAGTCTTCTCTTCTCAGTTTTGTGACGTCTAACTTCAACATAACTTCTCTTCATGCTTGAGCTGCAGGGTTCAGTTATGGAATCAACTGAGTTGTGGTCTGACTAACCAAGTTCCTCACGAACTGCGTTCTTCTGCTTGAATCATGTAAAGATAAAAATTTCTGCGCTCAAATAGTGAGCTCTAGCTAAGTTCAGACTGATGGCTTTCATCAACTCGGTTGGGGTCAACTGGGTTTTAGGATAAATCAAAATCTTTACTAATTTTCCAACAAAAAGTTATGAGACCTAATCACTTTCTATCTTTTTACTCTTATTCTTAATCTACATGCCGAACAGTAATATGACATTTTCACTGGGTCACAGGGAATACAATTTTATAGATATATATATTTCATCCAAATATCCGGACATGTATATCTCCATCCATCCCTTTCACAAATTACAACAAAAAACTAAAAAAATAGCCCAATGATTCTTAAAAAACGCATACCAGTTCAATGGAAAAAGAAAATGGAGTACTTAACAACGCATCTTCACATACCAAAAACTACGAGAACACCCCTTTCATTCTGGGGTGACGAAGGAATTGTAGCCCGCACAAACATTTTTATTTTAAATTTACTATTAATTTTCTTCTAATACTTGAGAAATTATGACAAGAATTTTCAACTTTTCAAATTATGCAAAATCTAAGCCCAATTGTGGAAGCATAATTACTTCAGTCATGCTAAATTCCATTCAGATTTATGGTATATTATAATATTATGCTTAAAGCAATGAAATTAATTTATCACCCACTAATTTTTTGACTCTCTTTATAATAACCATGGCTACAGACTACTTTATAATCAAATCAAATGATAATTCTAAAATTAAAAAAAACAAATTACACAAAATATATAATTACAACTCAATAAAGTAATCTCGAGCTATCAAAATGTATGTGTCTTTTTTCTTCACTTTTAAGTAATAGAACATGTAGAACTACTTTAATAATTACTCCCTCCGTCCCGTTATTTTTGTCCTATTTTCCTTTTCGGGTTGTCCCGTTATTCTTGTCTTGTTTCTTTTTTTGGAAATAATTAGGAATTACTTAATTTATTATATAATCCACTTTACACCTTTCATCATACTTTTCCACCTCAATTTTTTGTGCCACTTCACCACACTATATAATGAGATGCACCGAATTTTCGTTTTCTTTTTACGGTCAGGCCATATGCACCACATCATGTATTCATATGCACCACACTATACAATGAGATGATCCACTAAGTGCATTGAGATGCATATGTTTTTTTTTTTGCTTATTTGTTTCCCCGGCTTTGCCTTCGGCTCCGATTACTAATATAAGGATAATCATCGGGAAATAATTTGGATTTTTTGGCTCGCTCCGAGGCCTGCGGCTCCCCTCGCTCGAATTTTGACCAAAGAAGAAGTGACAAACAAAAAAACGAAGATGCAAACAAAACAACGGGGGAAAAAAATCATTAAAAAACAGGAAAAAATCGAAAAAAAATCAAAAATATGTTGCATCTTAATACACTTAGTGGTGCATCACATTATCTAGTGTGGTGCATATGAATACATGGTGTTGTGCATATGGCCTGACGGTAAAAAAATAATAAAAAATAAATAAATCTAAAAAAATCTGAAAAAATCAAAAATCTGGTGCATTTGAATGCACTTAGTGGTGCATATCGTTATATAGTGTAGTGCATATGAGTGCATGGTGCGGTGCATATGACCTGATCATAAAAAAAAAATCAAACAAAAAAGTCAACAGGTTGACTCAGTCCAATCTTGACCATCCATCCCTCCTAAATTAATGGATGTGATCAATTCTCGTTTTTTATTATATGAACATAACTCTGTATATGTATATAGATTATGTCTAAAACATAAACTAGTGGTGTTTATGAAAAGTGCATATTGTTGCAATGTGTACTTTCGTTGAAGTCTTTGGGCTTCTGCACAACACTTTTTGGTCTGATGCTGTCCATTATAAGTACCTTCTTTCCTTTATCGGCCGTCGAATCACTTAATATATATATTTTTTTATGTTTCTGCTCTCACCACTTCTCTCCATTCCATTAAAATTAACACAAATATCTTCCCTACTCTCCTTTATTTTTTCCCACTCTCACTACTCTCCTTAATTTCTTAGAACTTGTGTCACTTCCTCCACATCACATTTATCGTGAACGGATGGAGTACTCTTCAAGCGAAAAAAGACAAACTTGAATATATTAATTAACAGCTACATAATTATATATAATTCATTAGATGTTTTGCGCTCAATAGCCTAAGTGTAGGATGGTAAGTCTTGAAAACTACATTTAGGTATATTGAAATTTACAGCCGAAATAACATATTAATAATCATACTAGACTGGTTCACAATGAGAGCGAGAGGAAAGAAAAGACAAAGAAGTAAAATGAACTTTTTCTGACATTTTAGTTGAATAAGGCCTCCCAATAATTGCTGCAACTTTGTGATCAATCATCACCCCTCTCACGATGTCACCTTCTTTGCTCTTAAAAATTTTCTCCATAATAAGCGCAATAATTATGAGTCATTCTCAAAGCCAGTGTCTTGACGATCAAAAGATCTTGTTGCTTCAACTGAAGAATGAGTTGGTATATAATTCTTCTATTTCAACGAAGCTGGTGCAATGGAATCACACGAATGACTGCTGCAACTGGTATGGCGTTGAATGTGATGTTGCAGGCAATGTCATAAGTTTGCAGCTCGACCATGAGGCCGTTTCCGGTGGAATCTAGGATTCCTCGAGTCTCTTCAAACTTAAATATTTGGAGAAGCTTAACTTGGCGTACAATAAGCTCAACTCCACTCAGATTCCAAGAGGTATTCAAAACCTTATATATTTGACACACTTAAATTTGTCAAATGCTGTTTTCAAGGTTCCTGCTGAAATATCATCATTGAGGCGATTGGTTAGTCTTGATATCTTTAATACCCCGAACTTTTCTACGTTATTAAGTGCGTATTAAATAAGATTATGTGCCTATATGATGAGTTTTGAGTGCTAAAAATTTTCAAGGAAATAATTTCCTTGTGAAATGATGAAAATGCTCTTACGTGCTTTGAGGTGATTTTTCTTGTTTCGATTATTCGAATCGAGTATGTGATGCATTGCTTGAGCATTATAATATGAGTTTGAGCTTGAGTATGAATTTCAGAATTTTCTGAGCACATTTACTTTTGATGAATAGTAGCATTAACCGAGAAATCAGTATTCATCGACTGACTCTGAATTTAGTCTAATTAGTTTCATTTGAATCTGGAATTTATTTTAAGACCTTTGAGATAAGTTGGAGAATTTTCCGAGATCATTTGAAGAAGTTTTAAAAATAAATTGCTTAACGACATAATTAGACGCGTAGTTTTTATGTTTTCTTCATTAGACGGAATCTTGATCTAAAAATTAGATAATTTGATTCCTTAATTTATTTTGGGAGATATACGACATTGTAGAGAAAATTTTGATATCGGAAAAGAGTCGAAGAGAGTTATTAGACATTTGAGGGATATTTTCTACCGGAAAACTTTTATTTCCTGGTGTTCTTAGTAGATAAAAATCTGCAACTTATCCGAAATAGTAACATTTATCTTCACAACACTCTCACTATGGCAAGTGTGAGCCACTCTCCCTCTCAACCCTTCCCCCCCTCTCTCTAATCTCTCTCGGATCTCTTCTCTCTCTCCAATCTTTCAAAATCTCCCACATGTTAAATGCATCTCCTCACTCTACAAACTTACATTCATCCTTATCATCTATCATATCCCATCTCTCTCTCACTACCGCAAGCAACCAAACAACTCTCTCTCTCGATTCCTCTCACTGCCGAGAGCAGTTTTGCAGCAGCAAAACAACCCTTTCTCTTTTTCAACTTCATCTTCAACGTGAGGAGCAACCCTCCTTCATATTCTCCATCATCTCCTCCTCTGCCTTGAAGTCGAAGAAGAGCAGCAGCAGCTCATATCTTCACCGTGAGCAGCAGCAGCAGCTTCCATTTCATCATCTCCATCTCCTTCGTCGAACCCTACATGCATACACCTAAGTTCTTGATGAAATCATGCAGCTAACTTGAGGATCTTTTGATGTAGATCATCTTCTCTATCTCCAAGATCATCTAAGAAAGTAAGTCTTCATTTTATTCATTCATTCATTTTCAAGCTTGAAACAAGCTTAAGAACACCACCCTATCCATCGATTTCTTGATGATAAAATAAGGGTTTGATCCTTGTTTTTCAAAAGCTATGATCTTGATGCCTTGTATATCTTTTCATGCAAGGAAAAGAGTTAAAAATCCATCATCTTTCATCCTCCAAGCTATCCAAAACTCCAATCCAAGAAGAGCTTAAGTTAATTTATTTTTAAGTATGATTTCATTCATTTTTAAGTTGTATATGTATATGTAAGTGAGAAAATAAGGAAAGAATGCATGATTTAATTTATGCTTAGGAAAACCTTAGGTTTATGATGATGAGATGATGATCAAAATGAATATTAAAGCATGATTTAGGATTTAAAGATGAAATAACATAAGGATGCCAAAAAGCCCTAAATCGACTAAAAAGAAAAAAATAGGAAAAATGATTTCTTGACGAGTTTTGATGATTATTTGATGATATGATGATGATATATGCTTATTACGATTTTTCATATGATTTATATGCATATGTGTGATGATGATAATTTTTGGTGAATTTATTTCATTTTTATTGAATTTAATCAATTAAAAATAGAAAAAATATGATTAAATGTTGATTTATGAATTTTTTTGATGTTTATGATGTTTATGAGTATGATGATATGTGAAAATATGATCTATATGTGTTTTTAAGACAATATATGAATTTTATGATTTTTTAAGAAAAATTCGAAATATGAGTATTATGAAGAAAAATGAATTTTTGATAATTTTGATGAAATATGATGATATTGATGATGATGATGATGATGATGATGATGATGATGATGATGATGTTAAGATGTCTTAGATGAATTTTTGGATGAGTTTATAAGCATGAAAATTGAGAAAATAAGAATTATGATTTTTAATAAAATTTATGGAATTTTTA
Source organism: Schizonepeta tenuifolia (assembly GCA_029490685.1). NCBI lineage: Eukaryota > Viridiplantae > Streptophyta > Magnoliopsida > Lamiales > Lamiaceae > Schizonepeta > Schizonepeta tenuifolia. Next base: position 53,093,055 of record CM055960.1, on the reverse strand, counting down.
GAGCAAAAATCGAAGAAAATAGATATAAAAATAAATATGATATTTTTGAGTTCAATATGAGTTTGAAGATGTGTTCTTCATGTTCATAAGAGAAATTTGAAGATTTGAAGATAAAATAAAGAAATTAGAAAATAATTATTTTTTTTTTAATTCGAAAAATAGAAATAAATATATAAAATGAGAAATTTCATTAAGTAAAAATGAAAAATGAGAAATTTCATTAAGTAAAAATGAAATTGAGAAGAAAAAGAGATGTTGAGTATATTTTGAGTGATTTGAGTAGGAAATAAAATTTCATGAATTTTCTTAAAGAAAATCCATATATATATAGGGTATGGATCTGGTGAGAATAGATTTTATGTGAGAACGTGAGAATAATATATTTTAATGCACTTTTATCATATCGGTAATGCATATATTGTAGAAATGAAATACATACACATTCTAATGCATAAATTGCAGTAACTTAATGCATAAACATTGTAATGCATAAATTAGTATAACGTAATGCATCGTTAAATCCGAGCCATTGATTAACAAAAATCAAGGGCTCAGATTTATTCTCATTTATCATCTAAAAAAGCATTCTCACATGATCCTCTTCCTATATATATATATATATATATATATATATGTGAAGACATATATAAATAAAAAGAAATAATGATAAAGAAGATATAAGTTTAATTACACAAAGAAAGGCATTTATTTGTAGATGATGTTAGAATTTTGATGATGAGTGATATAATATGAGTTTGATGTAATGACAAAAAAAAGAAATAGAATATTAATAATAATATTAATATTTATTTGAGAATAAAAGAGGAAATAAAATGAAAGAAGATAAAGTTTTCCATAAGATAATGAATTAGAAGACACATACATGAGATTAAGAGTTAAGATGTTTGTATTTGAGTTCGTTTGTTTCAAACGAGAAGTTAAAGAAATATTATTGAAATAATAATAAAAATAATAGAGTATTTATTTTAATGGAATATTTCCATTAAAAATGAAAATGTTTGAGTGATGTGAATTCTAAGTGATGTTTATGTTCTTAAGAGTACTATGATGTTTAATTGATGTGACGAGATGTTAATCAAGTAAAGAGAAAAATAATAGAAGTTTGAAAGACGAATAAAATAAATGAATATATATGAAAAAAAACGATATTATTAAGTTTAAATATTTGAATGATTAAATTCTTGATGATATGTGAGATGTTAAGTGAATTGATAAAGTTATTTGAGTAGAAATAAGTAAGTTTGCTTTTTGAATCACTTAAAAAGGAGTTAAAACGTAGAAGTTATCGAGCAACAAAGTTTTTGAATGAAAAACTGAGTTTTTATTTAATAAAAACGAAAATTGAGTTTTTAAATAAAGAAAAAGATTAAATAATGATTATTAAGATGAGATTGTATATGAGTACGAGTACGTATTTTGATGAAAATAATGACGTATTTTGGAGTCAAGAAATACGAAATGGAAGTTTGAATATTAAATTCAAAATAATTATTATATGAGTTTAACGAAATGATTTTCGTTAGAGTATGAAGTTATGAAAATTTTAAAAGTCAAAAGTCGAACAATAACTCGTTATTGTGTGAATGGTTTGAGACATGTATTATTAAGTGACTATGTCTAAGACATGAATAATTTATGAAACTTCGATACTTGATTGTGATTATGTGATTGAGTATGATTTTATTAACTTATTTGCTTGAGAGATTAATCACTTATTTAATATAACTGTTTGAATATTGATATCGATGCTTGATCATTATGAAAATGTTTAAGTATTGATGCATATTTGAGATGTGAACGTTAAAGTGAACATTTGACTTTTAATATGAATGCTTGATTATTGAAAGAAGTGCTCAACTGTGTGTGAATGATTTGTGATGATAATAGTTGAGATTTAACGTTATGATTTGCCGAGATCATATAACTTGAGTACGTGAGAAGTTTAAGACGAGTTAAATAGTAACTTATTGATTTGAGTAAAGATTTAAATATTATGTTAGAAACGAGAATCCGAGTTTGAGAAGTCATAAGAAACCGAGTAATGACGATGATTCAAGTACGAGAAACCAAGAAGATATCGAAGTAGAAAAGTTAAAATAAGATAAGGAAGACTTGAGTCAAGTAGAAGTCCTTCAGTCAAACCCTAAGTCTATTCTACGTTCCATGAGTCGATAAACTCGTCCTTATTCAATATTATTTTGAAGGACCGAGCGGGACTGAAAAGTAGTCGGGAAGCGTAAAGTAAGCAACCTCGACTCCAATATACCAGAAGTCAGGTGTGAATTGTATATACTCAATCATTGGCGAGTATTATCTTGAAACTTGTATTTCTTCTTATCGTTTTTCGAAAATCTTTAACCCTTAATTCCGAGTATGATTTATGTTGAGATAGGTTTTATTTGTTGGTTTCACATCCTTGATTCAAATGAAATAGTGTTTGGTTACATCTCAAGTTGAGACGTGACATAAGTGGTATGTTTATTTGATGTTTTCACCTTCACACTCCAATGGAGTCTGGTCGTTCCTACACACCGGATTTCGGGCTGTGACAAAGTAGTATCAGAGCAGGTTTGTCTACTCTGAAGTCTGTCAGTCCTGAAGTTTAAACTTTCATTAATAGTTGAGTCTAGATTTGTTTCCTAGACTTGTCTGAGTCAGTAAAACACCAAATCATTCCATCTCATCAAGCTATCAGGTACTTATATTTTATAAAAGTTTGAGTATTCAATTGATTTGAAGTTATTCGATATGCATTTATGCTGGTTAAAATCAGAAGCTTGGTAAGTAGCCTGAATGACTAGATTGTTTTAGAATGTCGTCTCTAATTTTGTGCTTTGGTGTGGAAATCAAAAAAGAGATGGATCAATTGTGCAAACGATTTAAAGAAATGGAATTGCCGAGTAGTTCGGGCAATAAAATCTCTTTGAAATGCAAAAACGAGTAGGTAATGGTTGGAATTTTCAAATGTGGTGTGTATATGTTTTAGTGTGCCTAATTTGTTGTTAAATCATATAGGATGGATGACGAGACGAACCAAGCTATGATGCAAGAATACTTGCACATTAGGAAAGCGTACGATGAGACGATTGCTGAGTTTCTAGCTCGATTCCATAAGATTTGGGAGGTTGTCAAGTATCTGGACATTAGTGCTGTGGATGGAATGATCCACTTGATCCGCGCGCTACCTCGTGAATGGCGCGATTGGGCATCGTCACTGGTGCCAAGCTACGTCGGAACCCAATACATGGGCGATTACCTGTATGGTAACTGCAACGCTTTCATCGCCACGATATTGGGTCAGTTTATTAAGTTTGGTGCTCCTCCCCCTGGACCCTTTGAGCTAGACCTGCCAGCCATACCAAATGGGTTAGCTTTAAATCTTCAATCTCAGCTTCCAAATGAGCCACATCCACCTCGAGTCTCCTCTCCGCCCCGCAATGAGCCGAGAGCATCTCACCAATTCAATCCATATTCAGGAAATGTGATTCCTACCCAATCTCTTGATCATTTTCCTTCTTCTAGCTCATTTGCTGTACAACCAAGCGGTGGTTATGATCCTTTTTCCCCTTCTGGTTCACTTGCTATCCAATTAGACGGAGCCTATAATCCCGTTAATGCTCTGCCTTATCTTCATGATCAGTCTGAGTCGTCTATCCGCCGAGGTTGTACTACATCCTCTGCCCCTCCAGCAGCTGAAACAGCTAGGGCAAGACGCATGAGAATTAGGCGAAACCGATTGACAAGTTCGGCAGCTAGAGAAGCTACTGTAATTCAAATGTACCTCCAATCACCTTCGGATGGTAACTACGTTTCTCCTTATTAAGATCCAGAGTCTTTGATAGCCACTACGAAGATTTGGCCACTGTTGAAGGCCAAGGTAGTGGAAATGAGGATGATGAGGATCCAGAAGAGAATTCTGAAGAAGACCCCGAGGAAGAACAGAATGGAGGAAATGGTGTTAGCGACGGAGGATCGCAAGCCTAGTAAGGCAGTTCAAGAAAGCTCGTGGAATGTTCGAACAATTTTTATTTTATGTTGAAAAACAATCTCCTTTACTTTTCTGCAGTGATGTAAATTAAAACTTGATGCATAACTATTGGTAGATCGATCGTAAAGTAGTAGCTCATCGCTAGTACGGGTAGTATGTGTGATGAAGTTTAGGGAAATTTTTTGATGTAAGTATTAATCCCTTTCCTTCGATATAATGTCCTCACAAGAGGCCATTATTTCGGATGATAAGAAAAATGAAGTCGTTAGGCTATTAAAATCAACTTTGAGTCTCTTAAGTGCTGATAATATTTTGAGTAATCAAGATTCCAATTATCTTGAGTTAAGAGCAAGAGAAAAAGTAAGAGTTGAGTAATCAAACGAGTTATTTTTATGAGAATATAATTATGAAGTAAAATATTTGAGTAATGAGGATGTGCCATATTTATATGACAAGTGAATAAGCATAAATTCAAAAGATGAGCATGTGCCATGTGTGACAATATTTGAGTAAGTGATTATCATGAATGACAAGAATTATTGATTTGAAAATATGTGAAATTATGAGTTGTGTCAATAAATGATTGAATGCTTGAGATGAGAAATGATGAAAATGAGATAAATATTGTATCCAATTATTTGAGATGATTGTTTTATAAGAATTTTTCTTTAAATACTGATAAGTACCGATTGAGAATCAAATTTCTCTCAGAAGGAAATATTTTCAAAAGTCGAGAAAAACTCCGAGTGAGCTAATCCGTTTTTCGAAAAGATGTTCCGAGTTATCTAATTTTTAGCATTTCTTTTAGAATGCCGCCAAGGCGAAAAAACGTGAGAATTGAAAGAAACAAGGAAGAAGGGCATCGAGACCCTACCCCACCTCTTCAAAATAAAAGACGAGTGGAGGAACTTTTTCTTCGTCAAAATCCCCCAACTTTCGATGGCAAGGGCAGTCTGACAGAAGCCGAAGACTGGATTTGTCCTTTGGAGCGAATTTTTCGATCCTTCATTGTAATGACCAAGAACATCTTGAGTGTGTGACGTATCAACTTAAGGGAACTGCTGATTATTGGTGGGAAGCACGACAGAGGATGTATACGCCTGAGAAACATGAGAATTTGACGTGGGAATAGTTTAAGGAAGCCCTTTATGAAAAGTATGTGCCACGAAGCTATCGTAAACAGAAAGCGAATGAATTTGCAAATCTAAGACAAGGAAAAAGATCGGTAGCTGAATACAATCTTGAGTTCTGCGAGTTAGACCGATTTGCACCTGCTAAGGTGGATACTGATGAAAAGATGTGTGAGCTCTTCCGAACAGGTCTGAGGCAAGATATTCGAGTTGTTCTTGCAAGTCAGAGTGGCCTGACTTATGCAGAAGCACTTAACAGAGCCTTGGATATAGAGCTGGTGATGCAGCCAGAAAAAGGATCGCAGTCTTCAGCGAATCCTCAATTTCAAAGCCAGTCGACGACAGCTGCCGCCTCATATCCGTTTCAACAAAGTCACCCTGCAAAGAGAAAAGGAAAATGGAGTGGTGGTGGTACCCACCCAAATAAAAAGCCATGGAAGAAACAGGGACACCATCATCAACAACCTCAGCAAACCCAGAAAGCGAAAGCCCAGCATGCTAATTGCAGCAATGTGCCTACGGGACCCCAAGGACTACCTCCACGTTCAAAATATGGCAAGATGCATCAAGGCATCTGCAAAGCTGGGAGTAACATTTGTTTTACTTGTGGTCAGCCTGGTCATTTCTCAAACCAGTGCCCAAGTAAACAACAAGGAATGATCGGTGGAAGGCAGAATCAGTATCAGTCCTCTAAGATGAGAGTAATAGAAGCAGCTCCGCAACAGAAATATTCCCAACCTTAGCGTAAACTGCAACCACAAAAGCCGCAACCTCCTCAGCAGGAGCAGACGCACTACCAGCGAGTCTTTGCAATTGAACAAAAGTCTGGAACTAAAGATCAAGGAAATCTCGCAGCTATGGGAAAGTTGAAAGATGCGCCTATTATTATTTTGTTTGATACCGGTGCCTCGCATTCATTTATATCTAGCACATGCGTAGAAAATCTTGGCTTAAATGTAGAAGAATCGAACCAGGTGCTTAGAGTATCAACCCCTTTAGGGAGATCATCTCTAGTTTTGCGTGTTTGCTCGAACCTAGAATTCGAATTCGGAAGCCGTAAATTATCTGCAAAATCCCTAAATCTAATCCAACTATATAGGACGTAGATATAATCTTAGGAATGGATTGGTTAACCGAAAATTTTACGACGATTCGATGCGATCAGAGACAAATTTCGTTCAATGCCCTGGAGAAGAGCCGACTGTAGTTTTTGGCGTGGAAAGAAGAGTAAAAAGAAGTGTGCCGATTATCTCAGCCATGAAAGCAAAGAAGTCGATAAGGTGAAAGGATACGAAAGCGTATCTAGTTTATTTGAATGAAGACGATGGGCATGAGCCGAACATTGATGATGTAGCCGTCGTGAGAGAGTTCAAAGATGTTTTTCCAGAAGTCTTACCCGGTTTACCTCCGGATAGACAATTAGAGTTCACGATTGATTTGGAGCTTGGATCAGCCTCGATTTCAAAGGCCCCTTACAGAATGGCTCCGAAGGAACTCCAAGAGTTGAAAATCCAATTGCAAGAGTTGTTGGATTTAGGTTTCATTCGACCAAGTGTTTCCCCTTGGGGAGCTCCAATCCTATTTGTGAAAAAGAAGGACTGTAGTCTAAGAATGTGCATAGACTATCGAGAGCTTAACAAGATCATGCTCAAGAACAAGTATCATTTGCCAAGGATAGACGATCTGTTCGATCAATTGAAGGGAGCAGGTGTTTTCTCCAAAATTGACTTAAGGTCTAGATATCATCAACTAAAGATCAGACAAGAAGATGTCCCAAAGATTGCATTCAGAACGAGATATGAACATCACGAATTTGTGGTAATGCCATTTGGATTAACCAACGCTCCAGCTGTTTTCATGGACTTAATGAATAGAATTTTTCACGAATACCTGGATAAGTTTGTGATTGTTTTCATAGACGATATCCTGGTATATTCAAAGAATGAAGAAGAACACGAGAAGCATCTGCGAATCGTGTTAGAGAAGTTAAGATTGGAGAAGCTGTATGCCAAATTCAGCAAATGTGAATTTTGGCTAAAAGAAGTGAACTCCTAGGACATGTTGTTTTCGTCCAAAGGAACCAAGGTTGATGCCGAGAAAGTGAAAGTTGTTCAAGAATGGAAATCACCTACATAAGTTCATGAAATCTGTAGTTTCCTCGGTTTGGCAGGATACTATCGGAGATTTATAGAAGGATTTTCCAAAATCGCAAAGCCAATGACAACTCTATTAAAGAAAGAATCAAAATTCAAGTGGACGGAGGAATGTGAGAAAAGTTTCCAAGAACTTAAGTCGAGATTGACTACAGCTCCAGTGTTAGCCTTCCCTGAAGTAGAAAAGGACTATACAATCTACACCGATGCATCATCCAAAGGTTTAGGATGTGTGCTAATGAAAAATGAAAAAGTGATTGCGTATGCTTCAAGACAACTTAAACCTCATGAAGAGAAGTACCCAATGCATGATCTAGACTTAGCAGCCGTCGTACATGCTCTAAAGATCTGGAGACACTATCTTTATGGTGCTAAGTGTGAAATCTTTTCAGATCACAAGAGTCTGAAATATTTCTTCGAGCAGAAAGAGCTTAACATGAGACAAAGACGATGGCTTAAGTTGGTGAAAGACTACGATTGCAAAATTTTCTATCATCCCGGGAAAGCTAACGTGGTAGCCGATGCGTTAAGTAGGAAGGAAAAATCAAAGAACTTTGAAAGATTGGAGTTAGGATTTCTTCTATCTGATGAAGAAAAATTGATTGAAGAGTTTGGAGGGATGAGAATTGAAGTAGTTCTGCCTCCTTCAACTGTAGAACAAGTGATTGCTTCATTAGTGGTGATGCCAGATCTAAGATCTCGTATCATAGAAGGCCAAAGGAAAGACAAGAAATTGGAAGAAATTAGATTAAAAGTTAGAAAAGGAGAAGTCGAGGATTTCAAGGAGTCAAGTGACAACGCTTTGTTGTATCGAGGAAGAATTTATGTGCCAAATGACGAGAAGTTATGAAAGGAGATAATGAGTGAAGCTCATGAGAACCCTTATACTGCTCACCCCGGTAGTACGAAAATGTACCAGAATTTGAAGCAACAATTCTGGTGGGAAGGAATGAAGAAAGATGTGGCCATGTTTGTTGAGAGATGCTTAGCCTGTCAGCAAGTAAAATCTTTACATCAAAGACCATTTGGATCTTTGCAGCCGTTACTAGTTCCTAAGTGGAAATGGGACGATATCACCATGGATTTTGTGACGAGTTTGCCAAGGACGAAAAGGGGCAATACAACTGTATGGGTGGTTGTGGATAGATTAACGAAATCTGCTCATTTTATTCCTATTCCACACACCTATGGATCTGACAAGTTGGCACAGATATATGTCAAAGAAATTATGCAATTGCATGGTGTGCCAAGTACAATTACTTCCGATCGAGATCGAAGTTTACTGCCCGTTTTTGGGAAAGTTTCCAAAAAGAGTTGGGAACACAGCTTCAGTTCAATACTGCCTATCATCCTCAGACCGATGGACAATCGGAAAGAACAATTCAGATTCTTGAGGATATGTTGAGAGCCGTGTTGCTAGACAAAGGAGACAATTGGGAGAAAATTCTACCTCTTGTCGAATTTGCCTAAAACAATAGTTATCAGAATACGATAGGAATGACCCCTTATAAAGCTCTCTATGGAAAGAAATGTAGATCTCCGCTCTACTGGGACGAAGTAGGCGAGAGAAAAGTTATAGGGCAGGAGGCAATCGAGGAAATGATAGAATCTGTCCGTCAGATTTGCGAGAAAATTAAAGAAGCTCAGAGTCGACAGAAGTCGTATGCTGATAATCGAAGAACCGAGTTAGAGTTTGAAGTAGGAAGTAAAATCTTTTTGAGAGTATCCCTTTCAAGAGGAATACACTGCTTTGGTGTTCGAGGGAAGCTAAAGCCGCATTTTATAGGACCGTTCAAAATCCTAGAAAGAATTGGAGCCGTCTCGTGTAGATTAGCTTTGCCTCCCAGTTTTGGGAATTCGTATAATGTGTTCCACGTATCGCAATTGCGTAAGTACGTTTTTGATCCGAAGTACGTAATCTGGCAAGAAGACGTAGCTTTAAAGCCAGATTTAAGTTACGAGGATAAACCCGAGCGAATTCTGGATCATAAGATTCAGCAGCTTAGAATGAAATCGATTACCTTCGTCAAGATCAAGTGGCAACATCATGATCTCGAAGAAGCTACGTGGGAACTTGAAGAAAAGATGAAAGTGAAGTATCCCGAACTATTTTCTCGAGGTTAGTAAATTTCGGGACAAATTTTTTTTAAGGGGGTGAGGATGTAATACCCCGAACTTTTCTACGTTATTAAGTGCGTATTAAATAAGATTATATGCCTATATGATGAGTTTTGAGTGCTAAAAAATTTCAAGGAAATAATTTCCTTGTGAGATGATGAAAATGCTCTTACATGCTTTGAGGTGATTTTTCTCATTTCGATTATTCGAATCGAGTATGTGATGCATTGCTTGAGCATTATAATATGAGTTTGAGCTTGAGTATGAATTTCGGAATTTTTTGAGCACATTTACTTTTGATGAATAGTAGCGTTAACCGAGAAATCACTATTTATCGACTGACTCTGAATTTAGTCTAATTAGTTTCATTTGAATCTAGAATTTATTTTAAGACCTTTGAGATAAGTTGGAGAATTTTTCGAGATCATTTGAAGAAGTTTTAAAAATAAATTGCTTAACGGCGTAACTGGACGCGCAGTTTTTATGTTTTCTTCATTAGACGGAATCTTGATCTAAAAATTAGATAATTTGATTTCTTAATTTATTTTGGAAAATATACGACGTTGTAGGGAAAATTTTGATATCGGGAAAGAGTCGAAGAGAGTTATTAGACGTTTGAAGGATATTTTCTACTGAAAAACTTTTATTTCCGGGTGTTCTTAGCAGATAAAAATCTGCAACTTATTTGAAATAGTAACATTTATCTTCACAATACTCTCACTATGGCAAGTGTGAGCCACTCTCCCTCTCAACCCTTCCATGTGGCACCCCCCCTTCTCTCTAATCTCTCTCGAATCTCTTCTCCCTCTCTCCAATCTTTCAAAATCACCCACATGTTAAAAGCATCTCCTCACTCTACAAACTTACATTCATCCTTATCATCTATCATATCCCATCTCTCTCTCACTACCGCAAGCAACCAAACAACTCTCTCTCTCGGTTCCTCTCACTGCCGAGAGCAGTTTTGCTAACCCTTTCTCTTTTTCAACTTCATCTTCAACGTGAGGAGCAACCCTCCTTCATCTTCTCCATCATCTCCTCCTCTACCTTGACGTCGAAGAAGAGCAGCAGCAACTCATATCTTCACCGTGAGCACCAGCAACAACTTCCATTTCATCATCTCCATCTCCTTCGTCAAACCCTACATGCATACACCTAAGTTCTTGATGAAATCATGCAACTAGCCTGAGGATCTTTTGATGTAGATCATCTCATCTATCTCCAAGATCATCTAAGGAAGTAAGTCTTCATCTTATTCATTCATTTTCAAGCTTGAAACAAGCTTAAGAACACCATCGTATCCATCGATTTCTTGATGATAAAATAAGGGTTTGATCCTTGTTTTTCAAAAGCTACGATCTTGATGCCTTGTATATCTTTTCATGCAAGGAAAGGAGTTACAAATCCATCATCTTTCATCCTCCAAGCTATCCAAAACTCCAAGCCAAGAAAAGCTTAAGTTTATTGATTTTTAAGTATGATTTCATTCATTTTTAAGTTGTATATGTATATGTAAGTGAGAAAATAAGGAAAGAATGCATGATTTACTTTATGCTTAGGCAAACCTTAGGTTTATGATGATGAGATGATGATCAAAATGAAGATTAAAGCATGATTTAGGATTTAAAAACATGAAATAACATAAGGATGCCAAAAAGCCCTAAATCGACAAAAAAGAAAAAAATAGGAAAAATAATTTCTTGATGATTTTTTATGATTTTTTATATGATATGATAATGATATATGCTTATTATGATTTTTCATGTGATTTATATGCATATATGTGATGATTTTGGTGAATTTATTTCATTTCTATTGAATTTAATCGATTAAAAATAGAGAAAATATGATTAAATATTGATTTATGAATTTTATGATGTTTATGAGTATGATGATTTGTGAAAATATGATCTATATGTGTTTTTAAGACAATATATGAATTTTATGAATTTTTAAGAAAAATTCGAAATATGAGTCTTATGAAGAAAAATGAATTTTTGATAATTTTGATGAAATATGATGATATTGATGATGATGATGATGATGTTAAGATGTGTTAGATGAATTTTTGGATGAGTTTATAAGCATGAAAATTGAGAAAATAAGAAATATGATTTTTAATAAATTTTATGAAATTTTTAGAGCAAAAATCGAAGAAAATAGATATAAAAATAAATATGATGTTTTTGAGTTTAATATGAGTTTATGAAGACGTGTCTTCATGTTTATAAGAGAAATTTGTAGATTTGAAGATGAAATAAAGAAATTAGAAAATAATTATTTTTTTTATTCGAAAAATAGAAATAAATATATAAAATGAGAAATTTCATTAAGTAAAAATGAAATTCAGAAGAAAAAGAGATGTTGAGTATATTTTGAGTGATTTGAGTAGGAAATAAATTTTCATGAATTTTCTTAAAGAAAATCGATATATATATATATATATATATATATATATATATATATATATATAAAGAAATAATGATAAAAGAAGATATAAGTTTAATTACACAAAGAAAGACATTTCTTTGTAGATGATGTTGTTAGAATTTTGATGATGAGTGATATAATACGAGTTTGATGTAATGACAAAAAAAAATAGAATATTAATAATAATATTAATATTTATTTGAGAATAAAAGAGGAAATAAAATGAAAGAAGATAAAGTTTTTCATAAGATAATGAGTTAGAAGACACATATATGAGATTAAGAGTTAAGATGTTTGTATTTGAGTTCGTTTGTTTCAAACGAGAAGTTAAAGAAATATTATTGAAATAATAATAAAAATAATAGAGTATTTAATTTAATGAAATATTTCCATTAAAAATTAAAAAGTTTGAGTGATGTGAATTCTAAGTGATGTTTATGTTCTTAAGAGTGCTATGATGTTTAATTGATGTGACAAGATGTTAATCAAGTAAAGAGAAAAATAATAGAAGTTTGAAAGACGAATAAAATAAATGAATATATATGAAAAAAATGATATTATTAAGTTTAAATATTTGAATGATTAATTTCTTGATGATATGTGAGATGTTAAGTGAATTGATAATGTTATTTGAGTAGAAATAAGCAAGTTTGCTTTTTGAATCGCTTAAAAAGGAGTTAAAACGTAGAAGTTATCGAGCAGCGAAGTTTTTGAATGAAAAACCGAGTTTTTATTTAATAAAAACGAAAATTGAGTTTTTAAATAAAGAAAAAGATTAAATAATGATTATTTAATATTGATTATTAAGATGAGATTGTATACGAGTACGAATACGTATTTTGATGAAAATAATGACGTATTTTGGGTCAAGTAGAAGTCCTTCAGTCAAACCCTAAGTCTATTCTATGTTCCACGAGTCGATAAACTCGTCCTTATTCGATGTTCTTTTGAAGGACCGAGCGGGACTGAAAAGTAGTCGGGAAGCGTAAAGTAAGCAACCTCAACTCCAATATACTAGAAGTCAGGTGGGCTTTTCTAAAACTAAAACCCTGATGAATGTTATTACTTATTGTAATTGATTGATGAGGTGACTGTGAGCTTTACTTCGGTTTAGCCGCTCACAGTGTTTGAGAAGGATTCTTACTTCTCAACACAGAGTTGATATGGTAGATAATTCATGCCTTTATTATACTCCCTCCGTCCCACATTACTTGTCTCATTTGCTCCCGGCACGGAGATTAAGAAAAAAAAAGATTAGATATAAATAGTGTGGTTAGTGTAGTTAATAAAGTAATATGAAATATTTTTTAATTGATAAAGTGATATAAAGTTTTTTCGATGTGACATAAAGTGATATAAAGTGGTTTTGAAGTGATATAAAGTGAATAAAGTGATTTCTTAATTATTTCCTTAAATGGAAAGTGAGACAAGTAGAGTGAGACGCCCAAAATAGAAAGTGAGACAAGTAATGTGGGACGGAGGTAGTATATGTTTTGACTGCGCAGTCAGGATTTGAAAATGATAAAATGATTTATGCATTCACAAGTAAAAATGTTTTCAAATGTTCTAACACTTGTGATGCAGTGGCAAGGCAAGTTCAATTATATAGTTCTAAGAGCAAGCTTTTAAACTGTTTTTGGCAATGTGTTCACTGAGTACGAAAGTCCTGCATGTATTTCTAAACGTGCAGGTTAGCTGTGGATGTGGATGGTGCGGATGGTTCTTGGTGGTGTGTTGTCTGTCGTGAGTTGAGTCGGTGACTACATGTCTTCATACATGTAGTTGTCAAGAGCAATGATGTCTCCGCTGCAATGATTATCTTTTGATATGTTAATATTTTGAAATACTCTGATTTGGTAACGATACAATGAGCTACGTGCTTGAAACAATATACTAATTTCTGTTGTCTTTCATATATACTTATCACTATTTTTGTGGAACCGTTGTGAATTATATATACTCAATTATTGGCGAGTATTATCTTGAAACTTGTATATTCTTCTTATCGTTTTTCGAAAATCTTTAACCCTTAATTCCGAGTATGATTTATGTTGAGATAGGTTTTATTTGTTGGTTTCACATCCTTGATTCAAATGAAATAGTGTTTGATTACATCTCAAGTTGAGACGTGACATAAGTGGTATGTTTATTTGATGGTTTTACCTTCACACTCCAATGGAGTCTGAACAAATCTAACTGAGCTGTGACAATATCTCCAATAATTATACACTTCGAGAGTTTGTAAGTCTTGAGTACCCAAATTTGAAGATGCTTCTCCAAAATCTAACTGAGCTTAGAGAGCTTTGTCTTGATAGTGCCTTTATTTCATCTGAGGAAAGCATAAAATGGAGCCACATAATATCATCATATTTACCAAACCTCACCACTTTGAGCATGCGTTATTGTTCTTTGTATGGCCCTTTTGCAAGGTCCTTTGGTCAACTCCATTCCCTTACTATTCTTCGACTAGATTATAACAATCTTTTCACAACAGTTCCGGATTGGTTCACCAATTTTTCACGTTTGACCACCTTGAGTCTTGTTTATTGTCGTTTGAATGGTTCTTTTCCTGAGATGATTTTCCAGATACCTACTTTGCAAATTCTTGATTTATCTGTAAATGGATTACTCAGTATAAGTATACCTCCATTTACTCAACTACATCTCTCAAGTCTATAGTGTTGGGGGGGAGGGACCTTATTCTCGGGGTTGATACCTAATTCACTTAGCAATCTCGAAGCATTGTCGGAGATAGACCTGTATTTTTGTCAATTCACAGGATTGATCCCTTCCAACTTTGCCAATCTAACCCAACTAGTTTATGTTGACTTGTCATATAACTCCTTCACAGGCTCACTTTCACCTACACTCTTTGAAGGTCTTTCCAATCTTGTTTATTTAGATTTGGGGTATAAATTCTCTGGTCACGTTCCACACTCTCTCTTCCGTCTGCCTTCTTTGTCGAAACTTCATCTTAGAAACAACCAACTTACTGGACTAGTTGAAGAATTCCACGTTGTAAATGTCTCTAACATTGTTAGTTTAGATTTGAGTAGTAATCGATTGGAAGGGCCTATTCCCAACTCTCTTTTCCAACTTCATAGCCTCGAGTTTCTGTTGCTTTCTGAAAACTTGTTCAATGGTACTTTTCAACTGGAGAAGATTCAAAGCTTTGCCAATCTTGCACAATTTGATCTATCTCGCAATAACTTGTCAAGTAAATGTCAGCAATGAAAATTCAAGTGCATACAGACTTCCCCAACTAAAACTATTGCACCTAGCTTCATGTAACATGCATGATTTTCCTCATGTCATAAAACATTTTGATATGAGAGAATTAGACCTATCAAACAATCACATTATTGGGGAGGTACCTAGTTGGATTTGGGGAGCACAACTTCAAAAGTTGAACCTTTCTCTTAATCTACTAACACATGTGCAAAAGCATTCACAGATCCCCGCTTCTCTTGAATTTCTAGACTTGCACTCTAATCACTTGAGACAAGATCTATACTTGATATTTCCACCAAACATTGGAAATCTCAAATCTCAACTCTGGTTCTTATCTCTTGCAAATAACAGTTTAAGTGGATCGATTCCAACCTCCCTTTGCAATGTCACAAACCTCGCTATTCTTGACAAGTCACTCAATAAATTGAGCGGAACTATACCTTTGTGCCTACTTGATGGCACTTTGACTCTTAGTGTGTTTGATCTGGGACAAAACAATATCAGCGGTTGCATCCCAGATAATTTTTCCCTCCATTGCTCCCTAATATATTTTGATCTTAACAACAACATATTAGAAGGGAAAATCCCCAAGTCTCTTGAAAGTTGTGAGAGGTTGCACTTCATGAATGTTGGCAACAACATCATTAGTGATAGTTTCCCATGCATGCTATCATCAAGCTTGCTCATTCTTATTTTGCACTCCAACAAATTTCATGGGGAAGTGAGATGTCAGAAGAGCTGGCCAAATCTTCAGATTGTGGATTTATCTTCAAATGCTTTTAGTGGAAGTTTGGGATCAATCAACTTCACAAGTTGGGAGGCAATGGTTCCGGGAAGTGATGCACAGTTGAGGCACAACCACTCAAACTCTGACTTCTTGAAGGTGACGGACTACTATGCGGCTGGGGTTAGAATAACTATGAAAGGGCTAAAAGTAGAGCTTGTCAAGATTTGGCCCGACTTTAGTGCCATTGATTTGTCTTTCAATAATTTCGGAGGAGAGATACCAAATGCAATCAGTGATCTTAAGTCACTTTATCTACTCAACTTATCCCACAATGTCCTCAATGGAAGCATCCCAAAGTCATTTGGTAAGTTGAGGGAGGTTGAATCGCTCGACCTCTCTGGAAACCAACTAACAAGGTTGATACCAAAGGAGCTTGCAAGGCTCACATTCCTTTCATTCTTGAACCTGTCCTACAATAAGTTGGTTGGAAAGATCCCAAATGGGGGTCAGTTTCAAACATTTTCAACTGATTCCTTCAAAGGAAATGGAGGGTTGTGCGGTTCAATCTCAACATAAACTGCAATAGTCATACTAATGATACTAATTTATCACCCATAGAAGATGAACATGTCGAAGAGAAGAGGGAGATTGAGTGGGGTTACGTATTTGCTGCACTTGTATATGTTGTGGGCTTAGGAAGCCTTGTATGGCTACTTTTCTTCTGCCGAAGCTTCAGAAAGAAATACTTTGACAAAATAGATGAGGTTGTTGAAGAAATATTCGATGCCGGAGACATGAGAAGAAGAAGAAGAAGACATGCAAGTGTAAGAAGAAGACTAGTGAGGAACCAAGTAGTCAGGAGGAGACAATAGTGCTGTTGGTATTATTGCTATTTAGTTTCTTTTATGTGTAGTTCATAAGCAATCTCGATTTGTGTAGAACTGTGTACTTTGTTGAGTTTTAGATTGGTCTGAAATCAAAGTGTTGTGTCAGTATTATAAGAGCACAGAGACTTGTTGTACAACACAGAAATTTATTTGAAGGTTAACATTATTTTAAAACTTGAAAAATTCTTAAATCATTATCAACTTCGATGAAATATTTAACACTACTACAAAATTATTACACCAACAATTTACATAAGTAGCTTATAAATAATAAAAGAAAATTATAAAAGTTACTTCTTAAGTAATAAAATAAGAAATCATTGCATAGCTAATTTGCAAGCTTTGAAATCATTATATTGATAATTTGAAATATAAAAAAACTGTCTTAATCAACAAACATGCAATGTAAAGAACGGTCAAGTCTTGAAAACTACTTTTAGTTATATCTAAATGTATAGCAGAAATAATACTCTACTAATCATACTAGACTGATTCAGAGTGAGAGAGAGAGGGGGGAAAGGACAAACAAGTAAAATAAACTTCTAAATATTATAGTTGAAAGTTTTTCACAATTAAATTGGTAAAGAAAGCAGAGACAATTAGGAGATCTTTGGAATTAGTCTTTCAAGTGGCCATCGCATATCAATACACACACACATATATATAATAAAACAATCAGTTAAGTAAAACTTTCAAATTGCTGCAAGTTTGTTCACAATAATCATCCTCTTCACAATGTCACCTTCTTTGCTTCTAAAGATTTTCCTCATGATTAGTGCACCAATTATGGCTCATTCTTATAGCCAATGTGTTGACAATCAGAAAAGCCTGTTGCTTCAACTGAAGAATGAGTTGATATTCAATTCTTCTATTTCAACAAAACTGGTGCACTGGAATCAAAACGATGACTGCTGCAACTGGCATGGTGTGGAATGTGATGCTGCAGGCCATGTAATAAGTTTGCAGCTCGATGACGAGGCCATTTATGGTGGGATCGAGGATTCATCGAGTCTGTTCAGACTTAAATATTTAGAGAAGCTTAACTTGGCCAACAATAAACTCAACTCCACTCAAATCCCAAGAGGTATTCACAATCTGACTTATTTGACACACTTGAATTTGTCGAATGCTGCTTTTGCTGGGCAGGTTCCACTTGAAATTTTCTTCTTGAGGAGATTGGTTAGTCTCGATATCTCTAATGATTATTGGGTTATCAAGCCTCTAAAATTAGAGTTTCCAAATTTGGAGATGCTTATCTCAAATATGACGGGACTTAGAGAGCTCTATCTTGATTATGCCAATATCTCATCTGATGAAAGGAGGAAATGGAGCCACATTATATCAACATATTTACCAAACCTCACCGCTTTGAGCATGAATTATTGTTCTTTATCTGGCCCTCTGGCTATGTCCTTTTGGGAACTTCATTTCCTTTCTATTCTTCGACTAGATGAAAACGATCTATCAGCAGTAGCTCCCGGCTTGTTCGCCAACTTTGCAAGTTTGACCACCTTGAGTCTTGTTAACTGTCGTTTGAATGGTTCTTTTCCTAATATGGTTTTCCAAATACCTACTTTGCAAAATCTTGATTTAATTGGAAACCACCAACTCAGTGGAAGCATACCACCATTTACTCAAACTGGATCTCTCGAGTCTATAAGGTTGAGGAATACCAACTTCTCAGGGTTGATACCAAGTTCCATTAGCAATCTCAAAACTTTGTCGCAGATAGACCTGTCTTCTTGCAAATTCACAGGACCGATTCCCTCCACCTTCGCTAACCTAACCCAACTAGCTCATGTTGACTTGTCATATAACTCCTTCACAGGCTCACTTTCTTCCATGCTGTCTGAAGGTCTTTCCACTCTTGTTTATCTAAATTTGGAGGCTAATTCATTCTCTGGTAGCATCCCCTGCTTTCTATTCGGTCTCCCTTCATTGTCAGAACTTCATCTTAGCAACAACCAGTTTACTGGACAAGTTGAAAATTTTCACATTGTGAATGTCTCCAACATTGTCATTTTAGATTTGAGCAGAAATCGATTGGAAGGACCTATTCCCGACTCTTTGTTCCAGCTTCTTAGCCTCGAGTCTGTGTTGTTTTATGAAAACATGTTTAATGGTACTTTTCAGCTAGACAAGATTCAAAACTTTGCTAATATTATAGACATTGATCTATCTGACAACTTCTTGTCAGTAGATGTCGACAACTACGATACAAGTACGTATGAACTTCATCAGCTAAAAGTCTTAGCCCTCGCTTCATGTAATATGCATGGTTTTCCTTATTTCCTAAAACATTCTGATGTGAGACTATTGGACCTCTCAAACAATCTTATTTCTGGTGAGATTCCTATTTGGATTTGGGGAAGAAATCTTGAGTATTTGAATCTCTCCATTAATCTTCTTACACATGTGCAAAAGCCTTACCATATCCCTACTTCTCTTAATATCCTAGACTTGCACTCTAACCACCTTAGGGGTGAGCTTCACCTGCCCGTTCCACCTGTGTCCGGACACATAATCCTATCTCTTGCTAATAACACTGGATCGATTCCAACCTCTCTCTGCAGTGCAAGATACCTCAATATTCTTGACTTGTCTGTCAATAAATTGAGTGGCAGTGTACTCCCCTGCCTCCTCGACACTATGGTTCTTTTTTTGTTGGATTTGAGGCGAAATAACATCAGCGGTCACATTCCGGATTTTTCAGTCTATTGTGACCTGCAATATTTGGATCTCAACAGCAATTCTTTAGAAGGGAAAATCCCAAAGTCCCTCAAGAATTGTGGAGCACTGATGTTCATGAATGTCAGGAACAACATGATCAACGACACTTTCCCATGCATGCTATCCCCGCTCTTGCATGTTCTTGTATTGCACTCCAACATGTTCCATGGAGAAGTGAGATGTCACAAGAGGTGGCCAGATCTTCAAATTGTGGATATATCTTTGAATAATTTCAGCGGGAGTCTAGAATTGATAGGCTTCTCTAGTTGGAGGGCTATGGTGCTAGTCAATGATGCACAATTGAGGTACAAAACCCCTAACTTCTTTTTGAAGGTGGCAAGCTACTATATAGCTGGGGTGAGATTAATCATGAAAGGGCTGGAGCTGGAACTTGCCAAGATTTGGTCAGACTTTACTGCTGTTGATTTGTCTTGCAATAATTTCAAAGGAGAGATACCAAATGCAATAGGTGATCTTAGCTTACTTCATTATCTCAACTTATCCTACAATGTCCTCAATGGTAACATCCCAAAGTCATTTGGTAAGATGAGGAAGGTCGAATCACTCGACCTCTCTCAAAACCAACTAACGGGGACCATCCCAGAGGAGCTTGCAATGCTCACATTCCTTGCAGTCTTGAATTTGTCCGACAATAAGCTGGTAGGAAAGATTCCAAATGGGCGTCAGATACAAACATTTTCAGCTGATTCCTTCAGAGGAAATGCAGGGTTGTGTGGTTTTAACCTGAACATAAGCTGCAACAGTCATAGTGATGATGATGGTGGCTTATCACCACCAACACAAGATGAGGACGAGGAAGAGATTGACTGGGAATACGTATCTGCAGCACTAGGATATGTTGTGGGCTTAGGAAGCATTGTGTGGCTACTTCTATTTTGCCGAAGTTTCAGACAGAAATACTTTGACAAGATTGATGAAGTTGTTGAGAAAGTATTCGATGCCAGAAACATGAGAAGCAGAAGATGTGCAAGTGCAAGAACAAGACCAGTGAGGAATCGAGTAGTCAGGAGACAGTAGTGTTGGTAGTGCTATTGAGTTTCTTAAGGGTGTGTGTAGTTCACAAGCAGTTTTTCTTTGTGCTTGTGTGTGTTTTTTGTCTAAAAGTTAGTTCACAAGATGTAGGAGGACTGTGTAATTTATTCAAGATTCTTAATCTGATCCCTCTCTCTCTTTATGTCTCCTTCTCTCTCTCAATCTTGAAGGAGGACGTTTTAAAGCAATTACTTGTGATGAGATGATCACCATTGGAAAAAATTCCGAAGCAGTCAATTTACCCCTCAACATGTGCATATTTGGTCCAAGATTCCTTAACACCATACACTTTCATCAACCCCCCATATTTTGTTCGCCTTAATTGTGTATCAGTATGAAAAAACTCATTCTTGAAGAAGTTCATGTTGAGGTAACAAAATGTATTATCAATGGATACATTTGCTAAGAAATGCTAATCTACAAAAATTTGATCAACCTAAAGAATTGCCTACACATCTTCATCGGTGTACGGTATGACTTGTTTTTTATTGCTCAATGTGAAATTCTTCTTCTTATGCGTATAAGTCTCTAACGTTTTATTGATGGATCAGTTTGGAATATTATTGAATTTTTATCTTTCTCCCCTCACCTTTTGGAGTTGGAAGTTGCATGTCGTTTCTTTTGCTAATTAATTGTTAGGCTGAGCAGAATAGGACATCAATTAAGTCAAAATCAGCTATTGAAATATGGTTATGAAAAGTTATGTTGGGGAAAACAGAAAATTATGCAATTACATATTATGGTAGTTGGTTGGAATTTGTGATCTATACTTATTGATCTCATTTTATGTCTTCTGATTCTTTCTTTTGACAGAATGGTGAGAAAGAAAGTTTATTTTTGTATCCCCCCACTTATTTCTTAGGGCAGAAAATCCGATCAGTTGAATGCAGCTATATAATGAAATATTGATATGCATAAAACTCGTTCTAGTACTGTCGATTATGCAAATTGGCGTGCCTTGGTTTTTCTCAGATTCATCATGCGTGGCCCTGATATAATTGTGTAGTATTGCTGAGTACGTTGTTGTTGTTGTTGTTGTAATGAGGGGGAATGGAATGGCTGAACATGTCTCACCGGTAGTCTATTTTGATGATGGAGAAGAGATGATCCACGGACACATATAATATATATCATTCAAGCTCATATATAGATGATCCAGATTGCGAAATGTCAGGGCTGGGTTGTTCAATGGGAATATGTGTGTTGCTGCGCTTGGTTTGGTTATGTTGTGAAACTTTTATGCCGCGAAGCTTCAGAGAGAGACAATTCTTGGACATAGGAGATACGATTGTTGAAGAGATAATCAATGGCAGAAACCAGAGAAAAACAAGCCGTGCAACAAGAGTAGTGAGAAATCAAGTATGTGCGTGCGTATGTTTAAAAATCAGCTCACAAGATGTGGAGGAGGAGTCTGTAGTTTGTTCAACTTCTTTAGGTCTCTGCACAACATTTCGGTGTGATACTATTACATCACTTACCAACACAAGCTGAAACTCCATACAATATTATAAGAAAAATGCTCATAAATTGCCAGACTTCCCTCCACAAACCAGCAGTAGTTATGAATTAAATTGCACTACTCTTCTTCCCACAAAGTTGAGCCAACACGTGTGCAACTCCTTCCATCTCTTCTCTGCTTCTCTCTTTAATTCTCTCTCTCACTTGTCCAACTCTTGTTCTCAAAACTTCCCCTGTTTCCCCAACAACCACATCCCTGATCACATCCGATACCTCTTCCTTCAAATACCTTCGATTATCGTCTCTCTTCACCTCCACCCCGACTCCAAGCTCCAACAACAAGTTAGCATTCAGTGGCTGATCAAGATGCATCGGCATTGCTATGATCGGCACCCCAAAATATAAGCTCTCTTTTAAAGAATTCCAACCGCAATGGCTCACAAATCCACCTATGCCCGGATGGCCTAATATCTTTGCTTGCGGAGCCCATTTTTCGATTATTTTCCCTCTCTCTCCAACTCTCTCTACAAACCCTTCCGGGAGTGCCTCCTCTACCCTCATCTCTTCCCCCTTGGGAAACCTCATCACCCAAATGAAATTCACATTGCTCATCTCCAAACCAAGAGCTATCGCTTCGATTTCCTCTTTCTTGAGGAAATACTCGCTCCCAAACGACACCAACACGCACGAAATCTCATCTTTTTGACCTAACCACTCCATAATCTCATCATCATCATTAGCCTCATCAACATAGGATGATGAGTCATCACTGAAAGCACCAACTGATATGACCTTTTTTCCGAACAACTCCGGGAGATAATCGAGATACCTCGCCTCCATCTCTCTAGAGCTATTCACCAATACTGCGCCGGCGCATCTCTCGAAGCTCTCCTCATCTTCAGATTCTCTCTCATCTCTCTCATACGACTCCACGTCACCAAACGCCTCTGACAACACAAACCCCCTCAAAAGAGTATCTGCAAACGGAAACTCGGCTCCTCCCCGTTTCATCAGATGACACAGAAACGAGAGGGTGGCGGCGCCGGAGGTGTGGAAGGCCACGGCGGGAGTTTCTGTCGCCGCCGCAGCCCAAGGCAGCATCAGATCGTGGATCAGCAAGTCGGGCTGCACCGAGTTGACTAGATTCGAAAAGGCCGGCCGCGCCGCCCGCAGCGACTGCCTGAGGGCGCCGTGGAGGCGGAGGGGGAGGCCGTTGGTGGTGTGACTTTCTGGCGGGAGTTGGGGCGAGGGCGGAAGATGGAGGTGGAGGAGATGAATGCGTGAGGAGTAATTTGGAGGGATTCTGTTGGTGATGGAGGCGAGATTTATGGGGGTTGAACAAATATAGTAGATGAAGTTTCGCTCAGAGAGACCTTTTGCGAGCTCCAGAAATGGAGTGATGTGACCGTGAGCTAGCCATGGGAACAGCACCACTTTCAGACACTCTTTCTCTCTCCTCATCGCTTTTCTTTCCAAAACTTGTGTTTACTTTTCTGTTCCACTTCTGTGTGGTTTTTCTAACAATTTTATTTTTTATAATACGACCACAAACTCAACTTTCCCACGCATTTGACTATTTGAGTGGTGGTTTGCTTTGGTTTGGACTTTGGAGCCTAAACAAACTTACTCGCGATTATTACTACTCTTTTTCTAGAAACAAAATCAAAATGTGTGCCGACACTCCTTATGCTAGAAATCATTATCATTATATTACTAAAAGGAAAACGATTCTTACTTTGAAAAAATCCTACATGGTATCTCTTATAATCCTTCATTCATATTTATCTAAATTCTTAAATTTTTTAATTTTTAAATGTAAAATAATATATTTTAAATATCTATACTAAAATCTTGTGTCTCACATCGGTTTTTCAATGAAATTTCACCAATTGAAAAGCCTATAAATAACTATATCTTATAATTTAATTTATTTTAATTTAGTCAATTTATTAATTGGCCGAATATATAATTATTTTTTGTAGGAGTTTTATTTGACCAATTTATTTATTAATCGGCCGAATAAATAACTGCTATATTTTTATAGTTTAATTTAATTTAATTTGGTCAATTTATTAATTAGCCGAATTATTAATTTTTTTTATTAGAGAACCAATTTATTAGTTGACAGAATAAATGGTTCCAAAATAGTTTGGATAATTTATTGGTTGACCGAATTAAATTTGAAAATAGTCTAATATTTTTTATTTAATTTGATAAAAAATAAGTAATTTCTAATTTGTCAATTAATTAGGTAGACGGGCCAATTTCCAACTGACGGGTACCTCAACTCGGGATCCCACATGACACATTTTCATTCTTTATTCTTATTAATTTTAAAATTTTCATTTTATTCATTTTTTTCATGTATTTTCTAAAATCTAGAATCGTCATCTATGAATTGATTTTTACGTTATTTGTAGTTGGGTTTCCAACTTTGCATAATTTATAATTGTAATTAGTAAATATTACTAATATACAGTTAAGATGAGAATGAATAGTACAATAATTTTTTTTTAATGTTTTGAGTCTATACAAATTCTAAACGAGTTTTATAAATTATGCATTTATAAATCAAAATCGTGGTCAACGGATCAATTCTGACCTGGAACCGTGGCGGTAGACGAGCTAATTTCCAACCAACGGTTACCTCAACTCGAGAAATTCTTCATTTTATGCTTTTTTTTCATATATTTTCTAAAATCTATAATCGTCATCCATGAAATAATGTTTACGTTATTTGTAGTTGGGCTTCCAACTTTGCATAATCTATAATTTTAATTAACGAATAGTACAATCATTATTTTTATTAAATTTTTGGATCTATGTAAATTCTAAACAAACTTTATAAATTACGCACTTATAAATCAGAGTTGTGGTCAACGGGCCAGTTCCGACGTAGAACTATGGCGATAGACTAATATACGGATTTTTTTCAGAAAGGAACACAAATGACTAATTTTTTAATCGGATTTTAAACAAGTACGAGTATATAAATTTCAAACAAGTTTGAATAATCCTAAACACATCATCTCAAACTGTTTGATTAATCATCTCCGTTGGAAAACGTAGAATATGTAGGAAAATTGGTAGAAAAATTATTAACGATTTATCAACGAGCCAATTCCGACTAAGAATCGTGCGCGTAGAGGGGCCAATTCAGTACTTGCGGGACAACTTTTTGTTTTAATATATTAAGTATATAATTTTAAACTCATAAAATTAAGGATATTTATGGTCAATTTTTATCTTATATCATTGATTAAATAATTTTATGAATCACAATCATTCCACATAAAGTTTTGTAAAAAGGAAAAACTACCAAGTACATAGTGAAACAATTCTTGAAGTTCTATTCTCAGTTAAAAAAGTTATTCTCGATGCTGGTAAAAAAAAAAACGAATGTCATCATTTATTTATCTATGAATATATTTGGAAGATGATTATTTATATAATACTACAATTTATAATTAAATTTTTATTTATAAAATATTGTGTGAATATTTTTGGAATATAGTTATGTATATAATTAAATACTAATTTCAGGTAAAAAGAAAACAAATGCCATCATTAATTTTTTTGTGAATATATTTGAAAGATGATTATTTATATAATTTAAAATCAGTATTGTAGTCAATAGGCCAGTTCCAGGTCGGAACCGTTGGGGCAGACGGGATGATTGTCAAGTGGTGGTTTAACTTTTTTTTTTCTTAATCTTGTGTTGAATTCATAATGTGGGGTATTTAGGGTCACTTTCACTTATAGACAATCTTAACATCTATAATATTTTCGCTATCTATATATCTCTTCTCTTTCTCACTACCCGCTCCTTCTCTTGCCTCTTTTTCTTCATAAAAAGCTAAAAGATTCAGTTTAAGAGTCGCTTTCCTTTGAGGGAGAAATATATTTTTGCCCACATTGCTTTTGTAGAAGAATAGAGCTTTAACAATTATCGAAAGTAATGAGAATATATTAGTTATAATTTTTAACAAATATAACTATATGGGTTTGAGACGTAAACAAGTGGTAAAATTACTTTTAAATTGAATTTGAGATGTGTTCAAGGGATATAAATTCTAAGCGAGTTTAGTAGATTGCACAATCGAATTATTTAATGCTAAAATAATTAACAAATAATATTTTTTTAATCTATCACATATTAGTACTATTTAATAATTTTATTAATTTTATAATTTTCCGTCGATTTTCAACGGGTTATACGCTAGTTTATTTTAAACGTAAATTTTTTTACTAGTTTTTAATTAAATTCAAAAAATTGTTTCTCAATTCTTCAATTTTTATTTACTATTTTAATCATTTTAGTTTAATTTAATTCATATATTTTAATAAGATTAATAAAATTCTTAACTACAATTTGTTTGATAGATATAAAAATTTATTTTGAAAATGAAATCTTTAATTTCAAATTAAATAAAGTACAAGAAAATAGTTTTGCGATTCTCACGTCTTTATTTACTATTTTCTTATCTTTTTTTAGTTCAATTTTAATCTACATCCTTTATTAAGATTATTAAAATATTAGCCACATTTCGCTTGATAGTTATAAAAATATACTTTGGAAGTGAGATTTAGTATCTAATTAAATTTAAGAAAAATTGTTTAGCGATTTTCCCGTCTTCATTTACTATTTGATGATTTTAGTTCAATTTGATCCACATACTTTGGTAGGATCCAAGAACATTGTTCTGCCCGTCTCCAGTTACTATTTTTGATCCTTTTTTAGTTCATTTTAATCTACATTTTTCATTAAAATTATTAAAAATATCAATCGCAATGTGCTTGGTAGTTTAAAATTTACTTTGAAAGCAAAAAGATTTAGTATCTACAAAAGTAAAAAAAATCGTTCTGCGATTCTCCCGTTTTCATTTACTATTTTTTTTTTATCATTTTAGTTTAATTGATCTTGAGTATTTATATTGGTAACCAAGGGTGGAAGATTATAAAAAGGATAGAAAATTTATATAAAACTAGCGTGTAGCCCGTCAAAAATCGGCGCGAAATTATTATTTAGTAAAATTATAATAAAAATATTGTCCATTAATAATTTTTAAGTTTTATATTTTGTGTGAGTTTTGTGGGCGAGTTTGAAATCAGGTCTACCACCATGGTTCAAGGTTGGAATCCTTCCGTCGACTACAATTCTGAAAAAGTTAAACCGTCGGTTTTGAACGACATGTACCCTCATGGTTCTAAGTCGGAATCCTCCCGTTAAGTTGAAATCTCGTGATTGAAACGATCCGTCTACCCTCATGGTTCAAGGTCGGAGTCCTCCCGTCAACAAAAATTATGAAAAAGTTGAATCGTCGGTTTGGAATCGACCCGTCTACTCTCACGATTCCAAGTCAAAATTCTCCCGTTATTTTGAACTGCCGTAACTGAATCGGCTCGTCTATCTCCACGGTTCCAATCAGAATCAGCCCATTGACCATAATCTTATTTTTTGTAGACAATAAAATAAATGAATCAAAAGTGCATGAAAATAAATAGTTTATATAATAGGACTTAATAAGTGGTCATATTAAATTTGTAATAAAATTTAAACTATTTGTTTTATCAATCGATTAATTAGGCCTCATTTTTATAGATAATTTTTTTAAGTTTTCTTACTTCTCAAAATCGATGGGGGACAAAAATATATTTAACTTTCAAAGTAATTGCTCCACGTCGATTTTATATGAAGAATTGTGATGAATCATTTTGACAACAAATATTTCTTTGTCCAATATTGATTTATAGAAGAAAAATAATTATGAGAATTGTTGTAATTCATTTTGACAACAAATATCTCTTTGTCCCATTTTAATTTACAGAAAATATTTACCCACATGGTTCAAGGTCGGAATCCTCCTATCGACCACGATTATGAAAAAGTTGAACCATCGATTGAAATCGATCTGTCTACCTCACGATTTCAAGTCAAAATTCTCCCGTTATGTTGAACTGACGTAACTTAATCAGCTCGTCTACCCCACGATTCCAATCAGAATCAGCATGTTGACCATGATCTTAATTTTTGTGGATAATAAAACAAATGAATCAAAAGTGCACGAAAATAATAATGATCTCAAGTATATATAAAGGTTCTCAAATAGTAGAGTCTTATTAAAAAAGGAATGTGAGACAAATTTTTATAGTAAATATAATAAGAAGATACAAATTTATATATTATATACATGACTAATTCAAATAAATGATTTTAGAAATATGTAAATATGATATCACTATAGTTTATACACGTACATAAATTATTCACATGACATATTTTAGGAAAATCTATACGGAAGAAGATTTCATTCCACATGTATTATGGTTGGCCACAGTGTGACCAATTAGTACTATTCAATTAAAAATTATTTAAAATGAAGATTTAAGATAAATAGGAATAGTGAATGAAAAGAGTGCCACGTGAAACCTAAATTCAAGAGGAGGCATTGAATCCGCATCAATGTTAATAATATATATATAGAAGATTATTACATGTTTATTTTATTCCAATCAATAGGAGAGTAGCATTACTCATTATTAATGGATTTAACTCTAAATTAATAATTTAAGACTTAAAGAAATCTAGTTAGTACAACCAATAAAAGATAAAGTTGCATTATAATTCAACTTACTAATAAAGTGTAACCTCAAAAAAATAAAGTGTAGCCTCAAGCCGTGAAATGCCTCCAAGAACTTTACCCATACATATTAAAATCAGAGGTATATATATTGAGAAACAAAAGGCAATATCGATACATATTTTTGTGGTCATCTACCCTATTATGCCTAATATCAATGACTATATTATTGTGGACAAAACTCCTGTGCGACTCAGCCGCATCCTATGGGTCCACACGTGGGGTGATGTCTGTCCATTTTTTTTATAATTTTCAGATTTTTTTGCCTCTTTTTTTGTTTTTTCTTTTTTAGTTTGTTTCTTCTTCTTTAGTTACCAGATCGAGCGAGGGGAGTCGAAGACCTTAGAGCGAGCCGAACGATCCAAATTGTTGCACTTTGATTATCTATAGATTAAAATTGGAGCCGAAGGCGGAACCGGAAAAAAAATCTAAAAATTCAAAAAAAATGGCACGAGCACAACACGCGTCGCGCGTGTGCTGTGCACGGCACGTGTTGTGCACGTGCCATGCGCGGACGTATAGCACGCGGCAGGTCGCATGGGAGAGTGTCTCATTATTGTGACGTTGTTGATTATGAAAAGTCTAAGAGCAACTCCAACAATAACTTCAAACTAGCGGTTGACGCTATTGTAATGATAACATGCTCTCTGTGCTCACTCTAATGTTACATTTTCTAGCGGGTGAACAGTGCACCGCTACATGTAGCGTGTCACTGCTCACCGCTACTGATGGTCCCGATACGAGTTCTGGTGTATGGGGGGGGAATACACCAGATAAAGCTTTTTAAAAACAACCCCTTAAAAATAACACAACCGAGAAATGCAACTCAGTTGGAATCACAACCGAGTAAGAAACACTCAGCTGGAAGTGAAGTGTTGTGCGGAATGTGGTGGAAATTAACTCGTATAAAAATCAACTCACGCTTAAATGCAAGGTTGGTCAATAACCAAGACAATTGATATGGAAGAATGCAGTTTGTATGCAGGTTAGTTGGTCAGTTGAATATGCAATAAGATAACTGAAAAATAAACACAACACACAAAGATTTACGTGGTTCGGAGATAACTCCTACGTCCACGGGGAGTTGTAAGTCCACACAACTCAGTCCAAGTTCTTCTGGACAAACCACAAAGCTTACACGGGCTTTGCAACCGTTGAGATAAGTTTACGGGTACTTATCAACCTTACAGATTAGTTTACGGGTACTAATCAACCTATCTACTCAGTTACGGGAAGAGTAGGGTCCTAATAACCTTTTCAGGTGTAAGAAAGGGTGGGGTTCCAACTAATAGCTCGAACAAGAAGTGAGCTATGATCTAACACTCTACGAACTCTCAACAAGTGAAGTTCTCAAGGTTGGATCAAAAGACACTAAGACAGAATCTATTACTCTAGAACTCTCAACTAATGATGTTCTAAGAGATTGAATGCAGCTCAACTTGTGTGAAGTATTTGGTTCTTTCTTTCGCTCTTTGATCTCTTCTTACTCTTGTCTGTCTTGTCTGTCTGTTGAATGAATGAAGGCCTCTATATATAGGCGGAGAGAATCAACTAGCCGTTGGAAGAGCTGTTGATCTCTGTTCTTTGAAAGCGATGACTTATCTCTCATCTCTGCAGACTTTCCGAATTTGGCAACTGCATGCTTCTGCTTTCCATCTGAGACAGCCTTGTGTTGGGCCAAATGAGGTAATGACAGAGAGTCAAACCTTCACGTGACTTCCTTGTTTGAAATTCAAATCTTAACCTTTGACCTCCAACATTTGACAGTCGGTTGAGTCGTTTGATCTTCATCTGATTGGTCTTCAGCTGATGTTCTATCTGAATGCTTCTGTCTGAGTAGGAACATGTGAACTCTCAACTGACTTTGAACTTCAAGCTGTTGATCTAACTGATTTAGTCCTACAACCGATGTTCCATCTTGAACGCTCAGTTGTCCTTCTTATATCTAACTCTGATCAGTTGGCTTCGAACGCTCAGTCGTCTTTCTTACAACTGATATTCTCTTGTATCTTCCTCCTTTGAACTTAGCTGATGTTCTGAAACTTGAACGCTCAGTTGGCTCGAACGCTCAGATAACTTTCTTCTTCCCTTTTGAATTGCTCAACTGATGTTCTATCTTGTGAACGTAACTTCCCCCTTTTTAAACACTCTGATGGTCCCGATACGAGTTCTGGTGTATGGGGGGGGGGGGAATACACCAGATAAGACTTTTTAAAACAACCCCCTAAGAAATAACTCAACCGAGTAAAGAAGCTCAGTTGGAATCACAACCGAGTAGGAAACACTCGGTTGGAAGTGATGTGCTGTGCGGAATGTGGTGGAAATTAACTCGTATAAAATTTACTCACGCTTTTATGCACGGTTAGTCAATAACCAAAACAGTTGATGAATAAAGCAGTTTGTATGCAGGTTAGATAGTCAGTTGAATATGCAATAAAATAACTGAAAATAAACACAACACACAAAGATTTAACGTGGTTCGAAGAGAACTCCTACGTCCACGGGGAGTTGTGAGTCCACACAACTCAATCCAAGTTCTTCTGGACAAACCACAAAGCTTACGCGGGCTTTGCAACCGTTGAGATAAGTTTACGGGTACTTATCAACCTTACAGTTTAGTTTTCGGGTACTAAACAACCTATCTACTCAGTTACGGGAAGAGTAGGGTCCTAAAACCTTTTCAGGTGAAAAGAAAGGGGTTCCAACTAAGTAGCTCGAACACGAAGTGAGCTAAGATCTAACACTCTACGAACTCTCACGAGGTGATGTTCTCAAGGTTGGATCTAAAGACACTCAGACAAAATCTAACACTCTAGAACTCTCAACAAGTGATGTTCTAAGAGACTAAATCTAATTCAACTCGAGTAAGGAATTTAGTTATTTCTTTCGCTCTTTGCTCTTGTCTGTCTCGTCTCGTGTGTGTCTTGTATCTTGTGAATGAATGCCTCTATTTATAGGCGGAGAGAATCAACTAGCCGTTGGAAGAGCTGTTGATCTCTATTCTTTGATAGCGATGGCTTGTCTCTCATCTCTGCAGACTTTCCGGATTTGGCAACTGCATGCTTCTGCTTTCCATCTCAGACAGCCTTGTGTTGGGCCAAATGAGGTAATGACAGAGAGTCAAACCTTCACGTGACTTCCTTATTTGAAATTCAAATCTCAACGTCAGACTTTCATCAAGGAGAGGTTGGTTGAGATTTTCGATCTATATCTGACTGGTTCTTCAGCTGATGTTCTGTCTGAATGCTAACAGTTGAACTCTCAGCTGATCTGAACTTCATGTTGTTGATCTTCTTGGTTTGAGGTCCTACAACTGATGTTCTGAAACTGAACACTCAGTTGTCTTCATTGTATTTGATCAGTTGGGTTGAACGCTCAGATGACTTTCTTTCGTCTGATGTTCTCTTTCTCTTTTCTACTTCTCATATGATGAACGCTCAGTTGTTTTCCTTACAACTGATGTTCTATCGCTTGAACGCTCAGTTGACTTTTTCACAACTGATGTTCTATCTCTTGAGTGTAACTTCCCCCTTTTTCAATGCTTCATCTGATGAACGCTCAGTTGTCTTCCTCACAACTGATGTTCTATTCGAGTGAAGCCGTGTTGCCGTCTTCAGCTGGAGTCCTGTAAAGATAAAATCTTAACAATGCTCAAACAACGAGCCTAACTACTAACATTAGGATCTGGCAACATCTACTCGGTTGGGGTCAGTTGGTTTTGAAATCAATCAAAACTTTAATAAATTTCCCAACAATTTCCCCCTTTTTGATGATGCCAAAACCCCTTATAAGAATTCTAAAACCCTTACAGATCACACCTGATCTAAATCTAACTGACTTATCTAAAATCTCAGCTGAAATTCTAGACTGTCTATAAGATGAAAACATCAAAGGGTTAGCACAGTTATAACATGGTATTGAAATAACTTTGCGATTCAGAGCTTGGACAATGAGAGATTGTTCATCAAGGTGAATCTTATAACTGAATAGTTTTCATTACAACTGATTGTTACAAGGATAAGCACAAAAATCAAAAATTACATCAGTTGCTTCAAAAACTATCTGAGCTAAAATTGTAGCCCATACTTGCTAAATATTCTTACAAAAATTTCTCTCTTAGCAGCTAATTCCTTGGAGATGTCGACTCCGTGCTCTTTACAGACTTGTCTCGCCTCAGCTGCAATTTTTGTCCGGTTGGGGGTTTGGGAGTCTGGAAGGAAGGAAGGCTTATAAGTAACCTTCTGAGGGACGGGGACATTGTTCAGATCCAGTTTTGCTTCAATCATCGCACGCCTGAACTGGCCGAACATCCCTGGGTCCCCAGTGTGCAGCTCGGTTAGCGCTTCCTTGAAGGCTTTCCTCGGATCGTCAGTTGCATAAACCTTCCTGTAGTAGAAGTCATTTACGAACTCCTGCTTGAACAGCTCCCATTCCTCGTTCCATTCAGCTGGCATCCATTTGTCCACATGCCTGAACCGACTCTGAAGCTTAGTCTTCCCCGGCAACCTTTGTTGTCTTAGTCGAGCTTCAGCCTTGACTTGATGTTTATCGATTCGGCGACGGCTGTGGGAGGCAATGTTTCGGTCCAAGTTCTTTGTTATTTTGTCCAGCTCCTCCTCAAATTGGTTGACCCTTCTGGCCTGGCTGGCGGCGAACTTCCGGATCCAGCTCGGATTCATATAGTCCTTCTCTGCAACATCCATAGCCTTGGCAGCTGCAATGCACTCTTCGGTTGTGATACCGTCGAGTTCCGAATCTAGCTCGGCTGCGATCTTGGCTATGGAGCTGTAGGAAACTCCAAACTTTTCTGCCTGCTCCAAGTCTTTAGACATTTCAACTCCACCGACTTCGGTTGACTTGGGAGCGGCCTTTTTCGTCTTCTTCCTCAGCTGAGATTTTGCTGCAGTTGGCATCGCTTCCTCGGCTTGGGTCTCTTCTTCTTCCTGCATCTCAACATCCGCCTCTTTATCTTCTCCCCTTTTGGCATCAGCAACAAGGCTTGCTACTGAACCATCCAGAGAGGTGAGTTGTTGCTCGGCTAGTTGAATGCGGTTGAAGAGTTCATCAACCGCGCACTCGAGCTCCATCTTCTTCGCCAGTTTGGAGTCCTAGCGCTCTTGTACGGCTTTCTTCAAGGCAGAGAGGTTCTGGATGACCTCAGTTTGAAAAGCAGCGAACTCAGCCCATCGCGACTTGAACCGAGACTCCCATTCAGCATCTTGAGTTTGTTGGGACTTGGCGAGATTGGAGTCGGACAAGGATTTGATGACGTTCAGCTCAGACTTGAATCCCAGAAGAGTTGTCTTCACTTCAGAAATGTCTTGGTTGGTGGAGGAGGAGAATTCTTCCAGCTTTGTCTTCATCGCAACATTCTCCTCAACCAGCTGTTGGTTCTTCACTTCTTGTACTTCCAACACCCTCAACTGATCTTCTTTGTGTTGTTGGAGGTTGGCAAGCATCTCGGTTCGCAGCTGGTTCACCCTCTCAGCTATCAGCTCACAGATTTCTTCAGAGGAGGGAGCTGGCTGATCAGCTGGAGGGGCTTGTTCAATCAAGGCAGGTTGCCCAACTGGCACCATGGCTTGTCGGTTAACCAGGTACAGCTGCAGCTCTTGTTCTTCATCCTTAGCTGCGGCGGCGGCTGCGTCCAGATCGTCGAGGAAGTCAGCTGACTTGATCAGCATGCTGTCGAGAAAATCGATGCAATCTTGTCCAGCTGCCTCCCTGGTGTCTGTCCCTTCTGCCTTGCTCTGGTCCAGCCGACGTGTGAGCAACGCAACCTTGTTGTTGTAAGCCACTTCCAGGTTGGAGTAGTTGAAGTAGGCTTGGATGCGAGACTCGTCTGACTTCAGCCTGTTCCAGCTGTGCACCCTGATTGTGTCTTCCTTCACGTACCAGTGACTGAAGATCAGGTGGAACTGGTACAACAGCTCGGTTCCAAGAGTGGCGAAGACCGGCATGTCGCGAGCCTCTGGGAACATGCCTATCAGCTTCTAGAAGCAATAGGCCACCTTGCCTTCATGCTCCAGTGCGATGGCCTGAGCGTCAGCTTCTTCATCAATTGGCGAGGGAGATAGATTCTCGAAAGGCAAAGGTTCAAAGTCTTCATCAATGTTGGCCAAAGAATCGGTCACAACATCGGCATCGAGCTGGGAGCTCAGAATATTGGATTCAGTTAGGATGGGGGTTTAATTAGTTCCTCAACATTGGTCGAAGGAGCGGTCACAATGTTGGCATCGAGCAATGTGCTCGGAACATTTGGTTGTGTTTGTTCGGTTGAAAGAGCAAGAGGCTCTGGGGGCGGTACGACATCAACTCCTGCCGTGGGGGAGGTTGGACCGTGTTCGATTTCCTCAGACGAGGAGGATGCATCCGACGTCACGTCTGTCTCTATCCCGTCTGCCTCATCAGCTCCGGTGGCGCGAGGGACGATCTCGAAAGAAGCGGCCTCAGCTGAGCGGCTCGACTCAGATGGGTCCTCAGCTGTTATCGCCTCCTCAGTTGGTGCATCCACATCTGGTAGCTCCTCCTCAGCTGGAGCTTGCTCCTCAGCTTGCTCCTCAGCTGGTACGTAAACTGGCTCCTCAGCTGGCTCTCCAGCTGGCACCTCAGTTGGCTCATCAGCTGGCACCTCAGCTGGCTTCTCAACCGTCTTCTTGAACCGTACCCTTAGCTTTTTCTGGGCAGGCTCCTCAGCTTTTTCCTTCTCCGACTCAGCTCGTCGGCGTGCAGCTTTGGATTTGGTGGGGCGAACAACAGCTGGTTCCTCCTCAGCTGTGGGCTCGGCAGACTTCACAACCTCTTGTGCCTTCTTAGCTGTTGGGAACATCATCAGCTTCTTTGGTCGCAATCATTCCAGACCATGTTGCGATCTTTGGTCGCGAGCAAGATCAGGGCTGAAATCTTGCAGCCGAAGTTGAGTGTCCCTTTCACATTCAACAGTTTCTCTCCCGAGTCTGTTGTTGTCTCGGAGATCTTCGACTTCTCCACCATCAGTTGGTTCGGAAAATATTTGAACCAGTCAATCTCATGCTTGTGCTCCAACGCCAACAGCTGCTTCAGCTTTGGTCGGCTGATGTCACCGAATGCTCCGCTATAGCCGAACACCACCTTGGACACAACATCGAACATGAGTCGATGTTCTGGCTTCAATTTAGTCCTCTGCATGTTGCTCTTCAATTTCTCCGGTGTGATCAGAGCATTCTCCAGAAACTCATCCGCCTGTTCATCGATTATGTTTTCAATGAAGTCTGTGGCGGTGTGGTTCACTGGAATGACGTGGCGAAGGACGTCGGAGACTGCGATGGGGAAGGAAACACGGCGAATGGTCCTTGCCGGAACGTCGCGTTGCCGACAGGAGACTTCCGTTGTCACTCCTTCTCTGCTGTCGATGGAGGCATTCAGATTGACGTAGAATTCGCCGACCTGGTGCCTGAGCAGGTGGGTGGGGCAGAGCTTCGCCCATTCCAAGAGCCCGTTTTCCCTGAGTGTATTGGCGAGGGGAGCCAACACCGGCGACTCCAATTCCTCGTCGGAGAGGATCTGTTCGAAATGGATCTTCAACACCAGCAAGTCGAAAGATTCTTTGTAAGAGGTGGGGACTAGAGATGGTCCGGAAGACGCCATTTTCTTGCTTTTGGGAGCCATTTAGGATCACTGCAAAGGTATATATATAAGAAGTAAGGGAAATCTTTTGCAGAAAATAGTTAGACAATTTCTGAGAAGACGATGAACAGTTATTGCAGATAGATACGAATGAGGAAGGTAAGAGATCACTTCCTGATTTTCCGCTATATATAGGTTTTTGACTCGATTGAGATCAACGGCTGGGGTTAAATGGCGCGAATCCATCAATGGCTGAGATCGCGCGACTGTTGACTATTTTTGACTTGACGTCATGCATCGAGTTCCAACCCGCGCGTGAGAAGGTGTACAGTTTTTCTTGTCAGCCCAGTCGCACTATAAAGTAGGCTATAGATGTTCAGCTGTACTTTACATTTAATGCGACATGATGGCTATTTTAATGTAACTGACTTGCTCAGGAATGTTTGAATTTATTTCAAACATTCTCATTTATGAACATAACACCTTCAGCCATAAATGTTACCTGCCAGCTGATGTCGGAATCAGCTGTGTTCCAATGTTGCGGCATACCATCAGTTGACTCGAGTTCGTGTGTTCAGCTGACGTCTGATCCAACGTTGCAGCATACCATCAGCTGACTCGAATTCGTCTGTTCAGCTGACGTCTGATGTCTTCGGTTGGCAATCCGCATCTGAGATTCCCCCTTCATCTGAGCTTCCCCCTCAGATGGATATCTATCTCTTCACCTCAGCTGGTTCTTCATCTGATGGATCCAGCAATCCGAGTAAATCACATAACATCTTGAACCGTGCTTCGGCTAGAGGTTTGGTGAAGATATCAGCTCTCTGAATCTCAGTTAGAATCTTCTATGGATACGTCCTTCTTCTCAATATGGTCTCGGATGAAATGATGTCGGATGTCAATGTGCTTCGTCCGAGAGTGATGAACAGGATTCAAAGAGATAGCAATGACACTGGAGCTATCGCAATGAATGGGAACCTGTCCAGTTGCAACTTCATAGTCTCTCAGCTGTTGCTTGAGCCACAACACTTGCATGCAGCAGCTACCGGCAGTCATATACTCTGACTCGGTTGTAGAAGTGGCAACACATGCTTGTTTCTTGGAGAACCATGAAACTAGCTTGCTTCCCATGAACTGACAATGTCCAGATGTGGACTTCCTATCCAACCGATCTCCGGCTAGATCTGCATCTGAGTATCCAGTCAGTTGGATGTTGTCGTCGGTTGGATACCACAACCCAACATTTACAGTTCCCTTCAGATACTTGATGATGTTCTTTGCTGCCAACATGTGAGCTTCCCTCGGTTGAACTTGGAACCAGGCACACACTCCAACCGTGTAAGATATGTCTGGCCGACTGGCGGTTAAATAGAGCAAAGAACCGATGATCCCTCTATACTTACTGGCATCCACGAGCTTTCCTTCAGTTCCAGGTTTAATCTTCCAGTTAGTATTCATCGGGATCCTTGTAGTCTTACTTGTCTGCAATCCAAACTTGGTGATGAGCTCCTTTGTATACTTGGACTGATTGATGAATATCCCTTTTGGTGACTGCTTCACTTGAAGTCCAAGAAAGTAGTTCATCTCGCCCATCATCGACATCTCGAACTTCTCCTTCATGAGATTTGAGAATTTTTCACACAGCTCCTCCGACTTGGAACCGAATATGATGTCGTCGACGTAGATTTGCACAACAAGTATATCTTCTCCAACTTTGATGGTGAACAGGGTTTTGTCAACTGACTCTCGTTTGAACCCCGAGTTCAGAAGAAAACCACAAAGAGTGTCATACCAAGCCCTGGGTGCTTGCTTTAATCCATAGATTGCTTTCTTCAACTTGTACACTCTTCCATCTCCAGTCTCAAAACCGGGAGGCTGTTCAACATATACATCTTCCTTGATATCTCCGTTGAGAAATGCACACTTCACATCCATCTGATAGACCTTGAACTTGTGAAATGCGGCATAGGCTAGAAAGATTCGGATGGCTTCCAGCCTTGCAACCGGCGCGAATGAGTCATCGAAATCGATTCCTTCTTGTTGGCAATATCCCTGAGCTACCAACCTTGCCTTATTCCTCACGATGAATCCAATGGCGTCTCTCTTGTTCTTGAAAATCCATTTTAATCCAATGACTTTGACACCATTTGGTCTTTCTACCAACTCCCATACACAGTTGCGTAGAAATTCATTCAGTTCTTCTTGCATGGCTGTTGTCCAGTGAACACAGTTGAGAGCTTCCACAACATTCTTTGGTTCTGGTACATCAGCTACGAAGCAAGAAATCATGGCAACATCTCCAGCTTGCTCGAACTCCTCTAGAACTGCCAACTCCTCAGCATATTGAGCATAAGTGTTGGAATCTTCCTCGGTTGAGTCTGGAATTGCAACTCTGCTTCTTGTACGCACACCTTCGGTTGGATCTCCGATGATGTTGTCTGTGGAATGGTCTTCATTCCATCTTCTGTTGCGTCTTCCTTCTTCTTCCAACTGTGGCTGTTCCGTGATCTGAGCTGTGGGAGATGCTGGACTCTTCTGAGCTGGTGATTTATCAGTTGTTGAGTCTGGATCCTCAACATTGATAACATTTCGAATCGGGCTTGGTTGGGCTTCGGATGCTGATGCAGTTGGAGAGGCATCAGCTGGAGTTCCCCCTTGAGATTAGCTGGGGTCCTCGCATTCATCTTCAGAGGAGTATGGATCATCATCCTCAGTTGCCCATACCAATGGTTCAGCTAGATTCTTTTCCCTTAGTGCTTGCGATCTGGTGAGAGCAGGTGGAACTTGTGGATCAGCCTGTTGTCCTTTAGCCTGTTCCCTGCACTCAAAAATAGATTCATCAAAACTAACATGAGGTGTTATCTCCACAACACGAGAGCTATTGTTGAAAACCCTATAAGCCTTGATCCGAGCAGCATATCCAAGAAATATGCCTTTTGAAGCCTTGGCATCAAAAGTTTTCAACTGAATCTTCCCATTGTTGTGAATATAACACTTAGAACCAAAAACGCGAAAATATGAAATATCAGGCTTCCTGCGTCTCCATAGCTCGTATGGTGTCTTTCCCAACCGCTTGGTTAGAAGAGACCGGTTCTGGGTGTAGCATGCTGTGTTGATGGCCTCAGCCCAAAATCTCTTCGGCAGAGCTGAGCTTGTCAGCATGGATGTAGCTGCATCTTTCAGTGTTCGGTTTCTTCGCTCAGCATAAATAATAATAATAATAAACATTAATTATATATTATACAACTCCACTTTTAATTACATATAGTCATGGACTAAGGGTCCATATCACACATAAATAAGTCATGTTGGACCATCATAATTTCATTAATCATGTAAGACTAAGACTATTTCATATTTCTTTTTATTAACTTATAATAGTCTAACCCAATAATATAATAGCCCATTATAATATCATAGGTTCAATTTTATTAAATACTAGGCCCATTCGAGTTATTTTAGGTTATAGTCCATTTTCAATAAATATGGGTCCAACCTATCGTAAGACATAAAACTCACACATAGGGTCCAATTCAAAATATAACACATTGGACTCGTACACTATAATAAGTTGGGCTTAACATGTGTGTGTGTGTTAGCCTAGTGGTAGTGAGGTTAATGCCCGGGCCAAAGGTCACGGGTTCGAGTCATCCGTCACGCAGTATTTAAATTTTCTTATAATGTTGTTCAAAAAAAAAGTTGGGCTTAACATATTATCTAGGCCCAACCGAATCTTTTTCTTTACTCATTCATAAAGTGATACTTGGCCCAATATCTCTAGTTCTCATAAAAATACCAAGTCCAACAACATTAGCCCGATTTTAATAATTAATCACTTATCACACAAAATAACTTCTTATAATCATCAATTAATTCATAAATCGTCACTTTAACTTATAAAAATGTTATATCATGTCTTGATATGAAATTTGGTCATATTTTACCCAAAAACCGAAATTAACATAAAATAATACATAATTCATTTTCTGCAGATTTTTCTTCAAGACGATCATCACCATAAATTCCGATTAAAATAGTAAACGAGCTCAAAATGTCTTGAAATTTTTATAGGATGCTCCTAACACATAAGAGAGTTTCCAAAAGTCACCACACTTCAAAAATATAAAGTTTTACTTGCCCAAACGGGGCCTCATTTGCAGATCAGTGAATCTGCCAAACATTGAAGTTCTACTGCACAACGGTCTACTTGAAAATTCAATATAAAATCGTTCATTTGGCCCCAAGGGATGAGAAATATCAACTTAAAATCCTTAGGATGTCTAGTTTCAATTTCAAAAAGGATAAGCCTTCAAAAGTTACGAATCAAAGTAGAAAAATACTTATACATTTTTCTGCGCAGATTAGATTTTCAAACAAGAGCAGTAGAGTATTAAATCCACCAAAATTACATGCTTCAACGAAAAATTCTGAAAAATTCACATAACCTTCCTAACATGCTTATCTACAATATATAACAATTTGAGATTCAAATTTGAAACCTATCATATTCAAACGAACAAATCAGAGCAGTGCAGTTTCATATGTTGCACACGATTCATTCCAAGCTTCGTTTATTCAAACTCAAAACACCAACACAATAGCAATATACTCGGTTTTCAGCCTTAAACACACTCACACATCATCTACAGAAACCATATGATTATGAAGAACACACATTCCTAAGTCATGATCTTCCTAGAATGCATATAATCGAGTATAACTTCACAACAAGCATCAAGACCACACAAAATCATCATTGCCTTCACTGCACTATGAAAATCGTATAAACATCATCTTCTTCACACCAAGACCAAAGGTTCCACCATTTTCTTTCTCTAAACATGCTTCTAAGATTTTGAAAAGAAGGAAGAAATAAGATAAACGAGGGTTTAGTCTTTATACCTTGTCTTCTTCTCCTCCTTTCTTTCTTACTCGGTTCTCTCTCTCCTTCTCCTTCCTCCCTCACGGCTGTCACATCCCCAAATCCGAAGGATGGCAGAAGTCGGGGTGTGACTGGGATTGGATTAAAGAAGCGGGGAAGAAAGGGGATGAATGAATAAACATACATTAAATGACAGAATACTTCTATGAACCTGACTTCATTTGATAAGAAAAGAGTTGATCTCGAAGAATCACTCGACATAGTTCTTCAAAAGCAAACTAAGTTATAGTACAGAACTTAGACTACAGAGTTATATACAAGATAATACAAAAAAAAGTTTAGAGTTTGGCAGCGGAATAAACGTAGAATGTGACTCTGTTCTTCTTTCCTATCACTATCCTACTCAACCATCACCACTTCTGTCGCTCAACCTGCATATTTAGAAAACTTATGCAAGGCTAAGTACATAAAGCACTTAGTGGGCACTTCCGAAAACATATAATAAGTATTGATAAATCAGGCATTCTTATCTCTGTAGCACATCAGGATTTTCTTTTAAAATGCCCGTGTCTACTAAAACATTTTCTTATCATTTTCATAATTTAGCTTGGCCAAGCATTTTTCTGACGGATGTTACGTTCAATCTTGCCCAATAAGAATCACCGTGGCTGGTTACCCCTCAACAGGATACTACATACACCACAGGTTACTGTGTACACTAAATTTGGAAAGCAAGTCGGCTAACTCAAAGTCCGATCGTTTTAGTTAACAAGTCGGTTAACTAATAAATTCTGGATAACAGGTCGGCTAACTCAGAAGGGTACAAGAGAACTCACATAAAACATAAAACAATTTATGCCTGATAATCACTTTGGATAAACACAGTTATCAAAGCTATAAATATCACTTTCGATTTGTGGAAAAACCCCACATTTTGTTTGGTATACATAAAAGCCCACCTTAAAGATTACAGAACTCCTAATCGAGTTTCCGTTCTTCAATATTCCGTCCTATCCTTGTGCTGGCTTCCTCCTTCATCGTACATAATCACACTTTGATAAGTCGTCGATACGATAAATGGAAATGGAAATCGAAAACGAAATCGAATTAATCTTTTAAGCTTTTTAGGCATTTGCACGCTAAACTAGATTCTTTTAGTTAAACGGGAACGAGACATGAATACATCTCATTTAGCACAAAATTGGTTCTGTACTTGACACTTATGTCGGTAAAAACGAAAGTCGATAGCTTACAACGACTTATAAGATCAAAAGGAAACAAGTTGAAAAGAATTCAACTTAAGAATCTAAGTTTCTTAAATTACTGCACAGATCAGTAAGCTTGCATAGAACAGGGAATTTTGAAACAGGGGACGAATCTTATACCAAAAGAAAGGAACGGGTGTCTAGTTTACTCTCCAATTTACGGATCTCAATTCCGATAAACGAGCTAAAAGATATGACAGTTTTCGTGAAGGGTCGCCAAAACTGTCCGCGGCTAACCCTAATGTTCTTTAATTCGATATACGACTTCCTAGGCTCGTCTTATGTTATTCCACCTTATTTTCTACGAAATTACTGACCCAAGGCAGTCAACACGTATCCTCATACGTGATGAGCTCCTTTTCATTTCTCGATCACAAACACGACGATTAATTCTTCGACTTTCAAACTACACAATTACTATACCAATCAACTTCAATTCAATTTCTACTTCTCGTTCACAACTATAACTCATCATCTCGTAACTCGGATGAACATGTCGTCAACTACAAACTTGTTCATTTAACAATAACGATCATTAATATCCAATTACTTTCCTTATTCGTCTTTTCTAACGATACTTAGGTTCGATTCTTCGCTTCTTGTGAAAAATCCGACGTTATTAGAATTCGTTCTAACTTTCCGATTATGATCATTAACTATCGAGATTAACTTATATTAACATCGTAGACCTATATCATTATTTAATCTCGACTTATCGTCGATCGTTCGTCTCTTAACGAAAATTCTACGTTCTCCGTTTTCATTCAAATTTTACGACAACGATTATCATCTAACGAGCATTACTAACATGCAAATCATATTATCAAAATATTAACGAGCTCTAACTTATCGACACGTCCTCGTCTCTTACATTTTTCGTTTTATTTTTAGAAAAATCCCAATTAAATATATAATCATCCTCGTTCATCCTATATCTCATTTCCATAAACATAACATGCATATCATAACATTTACTATACTAAATCGACCAATCTTCATGTCTTATGTTTCGAATTTTATTTTTAGAAAAATCTAAATTAATTCATAGAGTCAATTAGCAACATGTAGAACACTA
Source organism: Schizonepeta tenuifolia (assembly GCA_029490685.1). Taxonomy (NCBI): domain Eukaryota; kingdom Viridiplantae; phylum Streptophyta; class Magnoliopsida; order Lamiales; family Lamiaceae; genus Schizonepeta; species Schizonepeta tenuifolia. Next base: position 53,049,661 of record CM055960.1, on the reverse strand, counting down.
ATCTATCGATCAAACGTCAAAGAAAACGAGCTATGATCAAACCCCCAAAATTCCCTAAAATTTCGGTAAACCCTAAAACATAGGGTTTCTTGATTTTCCTCATGATTCGATCCGTAGAACTCGATTCTAATCATACTAGAACATGAATTGATTAAAAGAAAACATGCTATTCCATCTCCTATATTTCGAAAAAAAAGAAAATGATGGAAAAGGAATTGTGTTCGGTTCATATTGGAGACGAAGTTCTCACCTTGCGGAATATGAACTCGGAAATGGAGTTGATCGGTAGACGGAGGACTTGTGTTCTTGAGAAAGCTTGAAGGTTGGAGTTTTAATGGAGGAAGAATGAAGAAAACGAGAGAGAGAGGGAGTATGGAGGGTGGCGGCAATGAAGGGAATTGGAAGAAGGGTGATGACTCATTGTATTAGTCATAAAGTGAAGAGAAATATCTAACAAAGCATAGTGACTCGCTAAGGTGCGTTTGGCGAGGAATTATTTGACGAAAATATCTCGTTTCCGGCTCTTAAACGGCGATATAAAAGTCGAGAAATACTTTATTAGATAGTTACGTATTCGACGAAATCTAATTCGTCCGTTAGATTGGAAATAATTTACGTACTCGGAAAACCTAATTCGTTTTAAAAAATCCGAGAAAATGTCGGGACATCACAGTCCAATTTTCGCCCGGAAAAATCATAAAAATTAACTTTCTCCGGTGAGTTCGTATCGAAAAAAAGTGAATGTAAATTCTGACGGTTTTTAATTCTGAGTTTACGGACGAAAAATCTACCGGACGCGAAAACCCTAATATAGTAGTCGTTCGTCCGGCTTCTGGAATTTATTTTCTGAAACGGATTTCACCGTTAGTCTTAGAATTTAATTTCATGATCTTAGGCGTGCAAAGCCATTATTATTAATAACTTTCATTTTTAAAGACAGTAGAATTTTTCTGGGGTATTACATCCTACCCCCTTACGAAAAATTTCGTCCCGAAATTTGCTTATCTTCTTAAACTGTTCGGGGTACTCCTTCCTCAACTCTTCTTCGAGTTCTCACGGGGCTTCTTCTTGCCCGTGATGATCTTATAACACTATTACTAATCGTATCGACTTGCTTCCTAACTTTCACGCTTTTCGATCCAAGATCGATTGCGGTCTTTCTTCATAACTTAAGTCAGTTCCAAGAACAACGTCTTGCTGACAAAACCACGTGTGCAGAATCGAACACACACATTTTCTCAAAATGAGATACGCATATAATAAACATTCCATAAACTTGGCAACAAAGCCGAAAGTATCCATATTGGAAACTATCTTTTTCAAGATATTCACTAATCATATAAATCTTTGTCGAAGCTTTATACTTGGCATGGAATTAATCATATTATCCTTTGAAGAATAATCATGAGGAAAGTCTTGTCCCTATTTTCTAAATTTAAGCCTAATCGGCACATATTTCTTAAGTCTTTTGTCTTTTCTAAACTTCTTTCTTTCGTTGCCTTTAGGCTTCTTTCATCCTAACTCGTGTCTGCCGAATAATCTCGATCATTTCCCTGACCGTATGTGATCTTAGGTTCTTTCTTTCACTTACCTTATGATAATAAGACAGTTATCTAAAACTTCTTCTTCTACAAGGCCTTGTAAGGCACAATATTTATCGTAGCTTAATAACTATCGTTATAACAATTTGATCAACGTAAAAAAAATATTCTTCTATTTCTTCATAGAAATACTTAACGGTTATAACAACCCGTATGGTCGTCAGTGTAAAGCTTTCACTTGCTGATAAGCTAAACATCTTTTTACAAACGAGGCAACGTCTCGTTTCGATCAATTCTACCAGGAATCCTTTCTTAAGTCTTAAATTTGTTGTCATCGGGAATACTAAGTCCATTCTTTAATTTCTATAATATTATCCATTGCTTCGGAATAACCGTCTGGTTTATCCGTTCTTATCCTTAGTCGAAGCTTCTCGATCGACTCGTCCTTTCCCTAGGCACTTGTAATCTTTTCATAAGTCTGGTGTAGCTACGATTACTATTATTTGGCTTATTATCGCTTCAGTTGCATCGAGCACTTCTAAGTTCATTTCCTCAAATTCTCTTACTAGAGCTTCTTCCTCAACAAGGAGACATCCTAACTTGATTGGATTCTTGTGACTCAGCGCGTCAGCTACCACATTTGTTTTTCCTGGATGATAGTTGATTCCGCAATCATAATCCTAAACTAATTCGAGCCATCGTCTTTGTCTCATGTTCAATTTCTTTTGCTCGAAGAAGTACTTTAAACTCTTTGATCTTTAAAAATCTCAACCCATACACCATAAGGATGGTGTTTCCAAATCTTCAGCGCATGTACAACGGCTGCTAGTTCTAAGTCATGGGTTGGGTATTCAACCTCGTGAGGTCGAAGTTTTCGTTGTGAAGCATAAACTATCACCTTTCCATCTTGCATCCTTACGCACTCTAATCCGATCTTTAAAGCCTCTGTATATAGTTCGTATTCCTTGTTTGTTTCTGGAAGGGCTAAAACTGGTGCGATGGTCAACCTTTCCTTGAGCGTCCGCAAACTTATCTCGCACTTGTCGGTCCATTTGTACTTATTTTCCTTTCTAAGTAGTTGCGTCATAGGTCTAGCAATCATAGAAAATTCCTCGATGAATCTTCTTCCATAATTGGCCAAACCTAAGAAACTCCTTATTTCATTCGGACTTGTGGGCGATTTCCATTTGAGTACTGCCTCTACCTAGGCAGGATCTACCTTGATACCTTCTGCTAACACTATGTGTCTAAAGAACATTACTTCCTTCAGCCAAAATTCGTCTTTACTGGACTTGGCATAGAGTTCTCAGCTCTAAAACACTGTTCGCAAGTGTTGTTCGTGCTCATCCTCATTCTTGGAGTAAATGAGAATGTTGTCGAAGAATACTAAGACGAATTTGTCTAAGTATGGGTGAAAACTTCATTCATGAGGTCCATGAATACTGCGGGAGCGTTAGTCAAACCAAATGACATAAATAAGAATTTGTAATGGCCATATCTGATCCAAAGGCGGTTTTAGGTATATCTCCGGTTTATTCTTCAACTAGGGTTGTTTAGACTTTAAGTCTATCCTCGAAAATACACTTGTTCCTTTTAAGCTTATCAAGAGGTCTTCTATCCTTATAAAAAGATACTTATTCTTAAGGGTTATCTTATTTAACTTGCGATAGCCTATGAACATTCTCATAGAACCATCCTTCTTCCTGATGAACCAATCAGGTGCTCCTATGGTGAAAACGCTTGTCTAATGAAATCATCATCTAACAACTCTTGCAGTTGGATCTTAAGCTCTTCTAACTCTTTTGGTACCATCCTATATGGCCTTTTGATTTGGAAGCCGATCCTGGTTCCAAATAAATCGTGAAATCTACATGACGATCTGGTGGTAAACCAGGTAATACTTCTGGAAAGACGTATTCATATTCATTCACAACCTTCACGTCTTGAATGGTCTTCTTGGCTCCTGGTTCTTCAACTAGGTACACGAGATATGTTGTGGTTCCTTTCTTCCTCATTAACTTCTTAGCTTGTAGAGCGGATATTATCGGTATCCTCCTATCCATCGTAATCCCATAAAATTCAGTTGGTTCTCTACCCGGGGGTTGAAAAGAGATATTTCTCTCGTTGCAGAGAATCGTGGCATAATTCTCTGACAACCAGTCCATCCTAAGATTATATCTACGTCCCACATTATTATAACGTTTAAGTTGTTCATTTTAACCTTAAGAGTTTCGATTTCTAGTTCTAGGTTAGAGCAAACAAGCGTGGAAGTAGTGATCTCTCCTGAAGGTGTAGCTATTCTCATAGCGTGCGCAGCTCTTATAGGTCTAATATCTAAGTTATCGCACAAGATCCAGCAATAGAAGAATGTGATGTGCCAGTATCAAACAGTATCTTAATGGGGGTGTTATGAAGTTTGTCCATACCTGCTAGGTTCCTTTTCCCTTTATGTTGTGCACCCTGTTTGATCGTGCATGCCCTTGCATTCTGCTACTGATGAGCGTGCTGCTGAAATTGCTGTTGGGTCATCTGTTGCTGCGGCTGTGCCTGTATCGCTCTCAAAGACTGGGGCTGTCTAAACTGGTTCTATCCTGCCGCTGGAAAAGGTTTCATGCGATCCCTCTTCATATGCCCTTTCTGTCCGCAGTTAAAACAAACACCAGTGCCGGCTTGACAAACACCGGGGTGCGTATTATTACACTTAGGACAAACATGACTGATAACCCTCCCTGGGTTATTCCCTCCTTGGTTAAAATTCCTCTGTTGTCCTTGCGGCTGGTTTTGCTGATTATTGCCTCTCCATGGTCCAGTTTGGTTATTTCCTTGGATGTACAATCCCGACTGACTATTTCCCTGCCATGGCCTCTTGCCGTTGTTATTACCCTGATTAGTCTGCTGAAAGCCTCGTTGATTTCCATTCCTCTGATTCCCTTGATTGTTATAATTCTGATTATAGCCACGGCTATTTCCTCCTTCCCACTTTCTTTTTCCTAAGTAGTTGCTATTATTGTTGTTATAATAGCCTCGGTTTTGATTCTGGGTTGGAGCTGGGGTGGGTGTTATTATTTTCTTCTCATCAGGCACTACGGCCTCCATCTCTAGGGCTCGCCCTAGAACATCAGTGTAGTTCAGCCCTCCATGACTGGCTAAAGTTATGCTTAATTCATGTCTAAGTCCCCCACGGAACTTCTTAGCTATCTTTTCTTCGGTATCGACCTGAGTTGGCACATACCTCAACAACTCATAGAACTTTGCATCGTATTCTGTGACCGTCATCTTACCCTGTTTCAAATTATAGAACTCAGCCTCCTTCTGAGCTCTATACGTCTTCGGCACATATTTGTCAAATAATAACTCTTTAAATTCTTCCCATGTGAATCGAGCCAGATGCTCCGCCGGTATAACCTTCTGCCGAGCCTCCCACCAGTAGTCAGCTGGTCCAGAAAGCTGGAATGCTATGCATGATAGTCGCTCCTCATCAGTACATCTGAAGAGTTTGAAAATTCTCTCAATGGTCCGCACCCAAAGCTCAGCATCGCTTTGGCTGCCAATTCTATTGAATATAGGGGGGTTTCGTTTGAGGAAAAACTTCTCAATATCACGACGGGGTGGTGGTGGAGGTGGTGGTGATGGTGATGCTGGAGGGGTTTCATGGTGTTCTTGTTTTGCTCCCTTTCGTCATCTGGTTGACGTCTTCCACGTCCTCTGGGCCTACCAGGGCCTCTATGATTATTAATATTTCTTGGCGGCATTTTCTTTAACTATAGAAAACGAAAGTTCTCATTAGCGCCTTACCTTAAACCTTTCCTTTACTTACTAACCCATTTTTGCAACTCAAACAAGTTCACGGAAGAAGAATTAGGGAATTAACTTCATTACTAGCTCTTTCATCTTTTTAACTTCCCAAGTTAAACTTAAACTCTCGTTACACGAGTTCATTCGACATTCTTGTTTACTACACGATTTAAAAGAAACTTTCTTGTGATCAAAACCCTCTCACGGGTCATGTATATATATATACATAAAAAAAATACTAGTTTTGCCTCCAACGAGGACTTATACAAGAGAAAGTCTAGACGTCAACGAGTCTAAGCTAGGCCATCTGCCTATCTATGTACAGGATGCACTACTGGTTGCATTACTGTACTACTGGAAGTACTAGAACGGAAACGATCCATAAAACTACGTATCCCTATAAAGTACTACAAAAACTAGTTACTAGTTACTGATCCGACTATGTGCAGGACAAAAGAAACTACTACTACTATTATGCATTCCTGACGCTCTGCTCAACCAGCGGCGGTCGAGATAGCACTGCCCTCTACGGCCTGTGACTCCTCTGGGTCCTCTTCCGGATCTTCCTCCAGGTCCTCCTCCGGATCCTCCTCCTCTAAATTCAAACCAAAGACGAGCTGAAGTGCCTCGTCAACCCTCAAGGTAGTGCCGTCTGTAAGTGTAAATGGTAGTGGGGCAGGTACCTCTAAAACTGTCCTTTCGGAGTCTGACACTAAGTATTCACAACTGGGCTCTACTGTTCTCTTCTTCAGTGGAAGAAGGTGCTCTGGAATCGTACTAGGATCGTACTCCTCCCTAGAACGGACCCTGGACGGTCCTGCCTCATACTCTGCTCGAACTCTGGCCAACTCTGAACAAATCTCGTCAAGTGGGCTGAAGGGTTATGGTAACTCGATCATAGCGGTAAGATCCGCGCCAATCACCGGGCTGCCTCTGAAACTAAATCCTCTGTGTCCTCACTAGGTACAAACACTGGAGGGATCTCTAACTGTGCGGCCATCTCTAGATCTATCTCAACATGCTCTGACTCTGAATCTGCTGGAAAGTGAGTGTAGGATATGATGCTCTTGAATGGGATATGATGCTATGATTCTGCTCTGAAAGAAATGTTTGTGTGCTGCTAGAGCGAATCCTAAGTAATCACCCGTCAGCTCTACATCGTCACCAAACACTCCAAGGTAGTACCATGCCGTGTCGTGTGCCCAACCACGCCACTCTTCTGGTAGTCGCATAATCAGGTCGAAAATAGCCTGACTTTCTGTAACAGAATGTCGAGCTGAATAATAAACTGCCGAGAAGTTACTAATTATTTGTCCTATATCATGATTCGGGTCTGCCTCAAAATCTCGATACTTATCTAATATCTGATCTGCCCAAGTACGCTGTGGCGGGGATTGGCTCTCCTGAGCCGTGTCAAGTCCAGTATCCATCCTACAAAGTTTTTTAAGAAACATGGATCAGTAACGGGTAGGATAATAACTTATCTTAAGGGAAATCTTAAATTACAAGTTGAATATTCCTTATTCAATTGTAATGTCACCAACACTTAAACAATCTCTTATCTTAAACATTTAACAATTCACAGAGAATTGCTCTTAAACAATATATAGAAATAAAATTTCATGATTTTATTTCCATTATTTATCTTATCATTCTTTTACTTCCTTACTTTATCTTCTTATCACATTCTTACTTCATTCTCCATTACTTTCTTTCTTTATTTCTTCCTTGAAGAAATTTTCTTAACGATTCTCATTTATTAAAACAAAGTACGTCTACTTTGTTCATGTTACTCATTCAAAAGTAACATTCGTTTACAAAAGATTATGTCCTTCCCGACACTTGAATCTCGTACTTATCGTATTCTTCGTTCAATTACGAATTATGACATGAATTCCAAAAGAAAATAGAATAATAACTAGAGAATAACTTTTTTAAACTCAAGTTCTAATCGTCGTTGGAATCGATCGATCGTTTAAGATTCGTGCTCGAGTCTTAATAATTAAAACAAACCTCTTCTTGAAGTTCGAACGAGGCGAACTCCAACTAAAAACGAATTCGTTCATGTTACTTTTACGGAAGTAACATTCGTTTCTTTCATTTACTTTGATTCCCTTTATTCTGTCCTTCTTGACCCGATCATTTCTTTCTTATTCCGAAGCCAATGCTTCTCAAACATCTAATAGTTTCTTTCGCTCGCTTGGTACAAAATTAACTTTCCTTATCATTACTTATCTTATCTCCTTGAAGGAAATTCTTATCGGCTCTTGATTACAAAAACAAAGTGACTCTGTCGAGTCTTTGTTCATGTCACTACGCACGTGACATTCGTCTATAGAAGTCCTTCTCGTTTCACGGTCTCCTTTCGAAATCATTTGGAAACAATACTTCTTAAAGCATCTATGTTCTCAAGGAATCGAAAAGTCCTTAGAATCATAGTCTATGTTCTTCAATGAACCGGGAAGATCCCTAGAATCAATCTAGGTTCTTGTGCCAACAAACTTTTCAAATTAAAAGAAATTATTGCGCAAATAATTTCACATAATATAGTACTCGTACTATCACATAATCACAAAATATCACCAGTATCTCTTATACTTTCAGACAATTCTTTACTTGGCACCTTTTATTTCATTCTCGACTTTAATACTTATTCAAAAAATTTCCTTAAAAAGGAATCACATTTCTTGAAACTCCTTCCTTTCTTTTTTCTTTCTTTCTTTCTTTCTTTTGTTGAGTCGACGTAGTGGGAGGTTGAGTTGTCGTCTAAACTCTTAATCTTAGTGTTACGACCTAACTTTTACTTGAAAGAAGACTTGGGTATAGAGTATGAACGAATACTGTATCTGACTACTTTGAAAAAAGACTTGTATGCAGAGCAGAAACGATTGCTCTGATACCACTCTGTCACATCCCCAAATCCCGAGGGACGGCAGAAGCCGGGGTGTGACTGGGATTGGATTAAAGAAGCGGGGAAGAAAGGGGATGAATGAATAAACAAACATTAAATAACAGAATACTTCTATGAACATGACTTCATTAGATAAGAAAAGAGTTGATCTCGAAGGATCACTCGACATAGTTCTCCAAAAGCAAACTAAGTTATAGTACAGAACTTAGACTACAGAGTTATATACAAGATAATACAAAAAAAAGTTTAGAGTTTGGCAGCGGAATAAACATAGAATGTGACTTTGTTCTTCTTTCCTATCACTATCCTACTCAACCATCACCACTTCCGTCGCTCAACCTGCACATTTAGAAAACATATGCAGGGCTAAGTACATAAAGCACTTAGTGGGCACTTTTCCGAAAACATATAATAAGTATTGATAAATCAGGCATTCTTATCTCTGTAGCACATCAGGGTTTTCTTTTAAAATACCCGTGTCTACTAAAACATTTTCTTATCATTTTCATAATTTAGCTTGGCCAAGCATTTTTCTGACGGATGTTACATTCAATCTTGCCCAATAAGAATCACAGTGACTGGTTACCCCTCAACAGAATATCACATACACCACAGGCTACTGCGTACACTAACTTTGAAAAGCAAGTCGGCTAACTCAAAGTCCGATCGTTTTAGTTAACAAGTCGGTTAACTAATAAATTCTGGATAACAGGTCGGCTAACTCAGAAGGGTACAAGAGAACTCACATAAAACATAAAACAGTTTATGCCTGATAATCACTTTGGATAAACACAGTTATCAAAGCTATAAATATCACTTTCGATTTGTGGAAAAACCCACATTTTGTTTGGTATATATAAAAGCCCATCTTAAAGATTACGGAACTTCTAATCGAGCTTCCAATTCTTCAATCTTCCGTCCTATCCTTGTGCTGACTTCCTCCTTCATCAAACATAATCACACTTTGATAAGTCGTCGATACGATAAATGGAAATGGAAATCGAAAACGAAATCGAATTAATCTTTTAAGCTTTTTAGGCATTTGCACGCTAAACTAGATTCTTTTAGTTAAACGAGAACGAGACACGAACACATCTCATTTAGCAATCAATCGGTTCTGTACTTGACACTTATGTCGGTAAAAATGAAAGTCGATAGCTTACAACGACTTATAAGATCAAAAGGAAACAAGTTGAAAAAAATTTAACTTAAGAATCTAAGTTTCTTAAGCTTGCATAGAACAGGGAATTTCGAAACAGGGGACGAATCTTATACCAAAAGAAAGGTACGGGTTTCTAGTTTACTCTCCAATTTACGGATCTCAATTCCCATAAACGAACTAAAAGATATGATAGTTTCCGTGAAGGGTCGCCAAAACTGTCCGCGGCTAACCCTAATATTCTTTAATTCGATATACGACTTCCTATGCTCGTCTTATATTATTCCACCTTATTTTCTACGAAATTACTGACCCAAGGCAGTCAACACGTATCCTCATACGTGATGAGCTCCTTTTTATTTCTCGATCACAAACACGACGATTAATTCTTCGTCTTTCAAACTACGCAATTACTATAACAATCAACTTCAATTCAATTTCTACTTCTCGTTTCTACTTCTCGTTCACAACTATAACTCATCATCTCGTAACTCGAATGAACATGTCGTCAACTAAAAACTTGTTCATTTAACAATAACGATCATTAATATCCAATTACTTTCCTTATTCGTCTTTTCTAACGATACTTAGGTTCGATTCTTCGCTTCTTGTGAAAAATCCGACGTTATTAGAATTCTTTCTAACTTTCCGATTATGATCATTAACTATCGAGATTAACTTATATTCACATCGTAGACCTATATCATTATTTAATCTCGACTTTATCGTCGATCGTTCGTCTCTTAACGAAAATTCTACGTTCTCCGTTTTCATTCAAATTTTACGACAACGATTATCATCTAACGAGCATTACTAACATGCAAATCATATTATCAAAACATTAACGAGCTCTAACTTATCGACACGTCTTCGTCTCTTACATTTTTCGTTTTATTTTTAGAAAAATTCCAATTAAATATATAATTATCCTCGTTCATCCTATATCTCATTTTCATAAACATAACATGCATATCATAACATTTACTATACTAAATCGACCAATCTTCATCTCTTATGTTTCGAATTTTATTTTTAGAAAAATCTAAATTAATTCATAGAGTCAATTAGCAACATGTAGAACACTAATCTATCGATCAAACGTTAAAGAAAATGAGCTACGATAAAACCCCCAAAATTTCCTAAAATTTCGGAAAACCCTAAAATATAGGGGTTCTTGATTTTCCTTATGATTCGATCCGTAGAACTCGATTCTAATCATACTAGAACATGAATCGATTAAAAGAAAAAACATGCTATTCCATCTCCTATATTTCAAAAAAAAAGAAAATGATGGAAAAGGAATTGTGTTCGGTTCATATGGAGACGAAGTTCTCACCTTGCAGAATATGAACTCGGAAATGGAGTTAATCGATAGACGGAGGACTTGTGTTCTTGAGAAAGCTTGAAGGTTGGAGTTTTAATGGAGGAAGAATGAAAAAAATGAGAGAGAGAGGGAGTATGGAGGGTGGCGGCAATGAAGGGAATGGGGAGAAGGGTGATGACTCATTGTATTAGTCATAAAGTGAAGAGAAATATCTAACAAAGCATAGTGACTCGCTAAGGTGCGTTTGGCGAGGAATTATTTGACGAAAATATCTCGTTTCAAACTCTTAAACGGCGATATAAAAGTCGAGAAATACTTTATTAGATAGTTACGTATTCGACGAAATCTAATTCGTCCATTAGATTGGAAATAATTTACGTAATCGGAAAACCTAATTCGTTTTCAAAAATTTGAGAAAAAGTCGGGACATCACAGTCCAATTTTCGCCCGGAAAAATCATAAAAATTAACTTTCTTCGGTGAATTCGTATCGAAGAAAAAATTAAATGTAAATTCTGACGGTTTTTAATTCTGAGTTTACGGACGAAAAATCTACCGGACGCGAAAACCCTAATACAGTAGTCGTTCGTCCGACTTCTGAAATTTATTTTCTGAAACGGATTTCACCGTTAATCTTAGAATTTAATTTCATGATCTTAGGCGTGCAAAGCCATAATTATTAATAACTTTCATTTTTAAAGACAGTAGAATTTTTCTGGGGTAATACAACGGCTGCCCGTTTCTCCGGCTTTACTAGATGGTGGTGGTGGTGGTGGTGGTGGTTCCGGTTGTGATGGATGGTAGTAGATAGTGGTAGAGGAATAAGGGGTTAGGTTTTGAGGAGAAGATGATTTTGCAGAGATGGTGAAGAGTTTCATCTGCAACTCTTTTTTGTTTTAACGTGAATGAAGGGGAGGGGGAATCTGTAGGCAACTAAAAACTATTACCTCTAATTCATTCTGATTGGGGTTTACGGGAGGTAATTTTGGGGGAAGGGAAAAGGGATAATGATTGTGTTAGGAATAAAAATCTAAATAAAATCTCTTCTCTCTCTCTCCCCACATTTTCTTTCTTTTTCTCACGCACACACTCATTCTTACATATATATAATATACAATATTATATTATATAATTTCCTTTTATATAGTATTTCAATCTTTATTCTGTAACACGATATTTATTAATCGGATCAAAGTTTTGATCGAGCATACGAATAGAATTAGTTATTTCGATCCTAGCGAGACCAATATTGATATTACTTCGTAAAATAATTCGTCTTCAAATCAACTAGGCAAATAATTCATATATATATATATATATATATATATATATATATATATATATATATATATATTTCATCTTTTGATTAATTATTTTTAATTAATCACCATATTCCATAAACAACAATCATATAAAAGTATTTCACTCAATCACATAATATGAATGCTCGTTTGTATGTAATGCATGTAATGACTAAATTTATTATAGTTTAGAGATTTGAAATTGATCGGGAATAAGTGATTGTTCTATTATTAACCCGCTTTTTTTCCTACTTATTTTATATACTTAAAACAAAAATTTTAGGCTCGAAATTTTCGGGGTTCTACACACAATGTGATATTGAATTGGCTGATGCAGAGTATAACTTTCAATTATTCATTAGTTCATAAGTTGTAGTTTTTTTGTTTTTTTTAATTATTATATTATATTTATAACAGTGGCAAACCAATAACTTGCACATTGTGGGGGGTCATTTGCCAAGGAGCTCAAATTATTTGTGGACACCAAACTAAGCGAGGATAAGGAGCTAATAATAATAGTACTCCAATTTGCTATGCTAACAAAATTCGATGGTTTAGTTTTTATTAATCTTTTACCATTGACATTTTTTTATTATTTAAATTGAAATTTGAAAGTTTTTGTGACAAAATAAATGTTATTCAGGGAACAGAAAGGTTACTTCAATGAAGAACGCAAGCAAATTTTTTATCCGTCCTGACATCCAAGAAGTTAAAAATTTCATCTCGAGGTTAGAATTAAATATTTATTATTGTAATTCTACATGCAGTAGGAATAAGTTTGAAAATTTTATTAGTTATTTCTAATATTTTTTAATCCTAATATGACATTAACACGTCGTCTTGGTGGAGCTTCAAACATGTAATACCCCAGAAATTCCGTACTAACTTAAAATTTTAAAGTTAATAATAAAAATGGCTTTGCACGCCTTAGTTCATAAAATTTAATTCTAAAACCAACGGTGAAATCCGTTTCTGAAAATAAATTACGGAAGTCAGTTAGATGATTACTGTATTTAGGGTTATCGCGTACGAAAACTTTTTAGTTCTAGAACTCAGAACGGAAAACCGTCTGATTTTTACATTCACGAAATCGCGATACGAACTCGCCCGAGAAAGTTCGTTTTTATGATTTTCCGGACGAAACTCGGACTGTGATGTCCCGAGTTTTTGTCGGAATTAAGTTTTTAAATATTATTTTCCGAATAAATTAAATACGTTAGAATTTATGGTAGAATCGGAATTTAACGATAATGTGCCGAGATACGTTTTTCGTCTTTCGATTTCCGTAACGTCGTATCGCGCCGGAAAAATGCGTATTTTTCTCCTTTTTCCTCCCCCATAGCCGACCTCCCTCTCTCTCTCATAAGCTTGATTTTTATTTTTATACTCTAAAGTATTAGCCACCTAATGTCCTTTTCTTTCCACCTAATGTTGTTACTATTCTTTTAGCCTTAGTCATCACCATCCTCACTTCTCTCTCTCAACACACACGGCTGCAACACACACACACATTCTCTTCCAATATTTCATCCTCCATTGAAGAAGTTTGAGCTTTGGCAAGAAATCCTACACAAGATCATCATCTATCCATCTAATCCTACTTCTACCTTCACTAATATTCAAGGTAAATTCAAGAGCTAGTCATCTATCCATTTGGAAATTATTTCTTCTAATTTTTCTACCATGACCGAGTTTGCTATTTGTGGAGTAGTAGTTGTTTTAATGTTTAAATCATGATATAAGATAGATAGGATTAATCCTATGGTTGAATTGAAGGAAGAAATCCTAGAACCCTAATTGTTATATGAAACCGAAAATTAGGGATTAATTGTAGGATGTTATAATTCTCAAATTGATTGGATGGTTGATCTTAGGAGTAGCTTAATTGAGGATTGATACAAAAATATATGGAATCCCCCATGAATTGGATGATGACCGAAAATTAGGGCTAGGGTTTCATTTGAATTTCCAAATTAATGTTGTAATAGTATTGATCATTGATTAATTGGTGTTGTATAATTATAATAAATGGATAAATGGAGTTAATTGATGAAGGAAATCACCCCCATAAGTTCTTGGCTAGGACCGAAATTAAAGGAGGAATTAGGGGTTTTATGAGCTTTGTTTTAATTGAGAAAATGATGATAGATTATGGTTTCTAATGATAATAGTTGATGATAGGAATTAAATGAGAATTTTCTAAAAATATTAATGAAATCATAAAAGACAAATAATCCTAATTAAGTTGAGATTAGTTAATGATATAAGGTAATGATTTATATAATAATGAATCTCGATAGATGAGGATTAATGACGTAGAATTTGATCGAAATCCGATAACTTTGGAAAATTTGTAAGAGACGAACTAGTGAACATAAGTAATAATCGAGAAGTCGAGTAAGGATTCTAACTAGATAATAATGATTATAATGGATTAAGGCACGACTTTGTAGTTGACGACATGAGCTTTCGGATTGTTAAATAACGAGTTGTAGTTATAATCGAGAACTAGAAACGAGAAATGTTAACTTGATTTTGGTATAGTACTTGTTAGTTTGAAAGTCGATGTTTAGAACGTCGTGCTATTGGACGAACGGCGGAAAGGAGTCCTTCACGTACGGGAGTACGTGTTGACTGCCTTGAAGTGTTAAAATCGTGAAAACGTAGGTTCGATAACATAGAACGAACTTAGGAAGTTATACGATGAATTCTATCGAGCAACTAGGGTTAGCCGCGGCAGTTTTGCGACCCTTCCGGGAAACTGTAATATCTCTTAGCTCGTTTATCGGATTTAAGATCCGTAAATTGGAGCGTAAACTAGACTTCCATGGCTTTTTAACGGTATAGGGCTCTTCCCCTGTTTCCGATTGCTCTGTTCTGGGCAGTCCCCAGAACTACTGTAATGCGCAGTAAATTTTCAGAACTTGTTTTCCTAAGTTGTTTTCTTCGCAACTTAGTTTCTTTCGATCAATTAAGTCGCAACGAGTTAACGACTATCCTCTCTACTGACCTAAGAGTCGAGTAAGAAACCTTTCGAGTTATAAACGTGATTTGTTCAAGTCTCGTTCCCCTTTAAATTAAAAAGAAACTAATAGCGTGCAAATGCCTAAAGAAACAAAACGACTAAAACCTAATTCGATTTTCCATGTTCGATTATCTTTTACGACCGAATTTAAAGTGTGATTATTTTACGATGAAGGAGGAAGCCAGCACTAAGGAAAGGACGGAAGAACAGAAGAACGAAAACCTGTTTAGTAGTTCTGTATCATCGAGGTGGGCTTTTATATATAAAACAAAACGAGCGATGCTCGAAAACCTTTTCTTTATCGTTTTGATAATCGTGTTTTCAAAGTGATAATTATGGCATGAACTGTTTTATGTTTTATGTGAGTTCTCTTGTACCTATCTGAGTTAACATTCGTGTTCTCCAGAATTTATGAGTTAACCGCAAGGATGTTAACTATCGATCGACTTTGAGTTAGCTATATACTTTCCAAGGTTTGTGCACTTTGTAATCTGTGGTGTATGTGGTATCCTGTTGAGGGGTAACCTGCCACGGTGAATGAGAATTGGTCAAGATTTGAACGTAACATCTATGAAAAGTGCTTGATCAAGCCAAATTATGAAAATGAGTTAGAAAATGTTTTAGTAGACACGGGCTATTTTTAATAAAACCCCGATATGCTACAAATTATGAAATGCCAGATTATCTATACTTATGTTTATGTTTTCAGCAACATGCCCACTAAGTACTTTCGTACTTAGCCCTGCATATGTTTTCTAAATGTGCAGATTGAAGCGACGAGAGCGGCGGTGGTTGAAGTTGAGTTGAGTTGTTAGGAAGGCTTTAGCTTATGACCTACTTTCCGCTGCAAAACTCTAGACCTTTTTGATGTTATGTACATTTGGTGAATCACTGTAGTTTAAGTCTGTAATCTTTAACTTAGATGCTTTGAGTACTTTCTGTCGAGTAATCCTTCGTGATTAACTCTTTCTTTTTGATAGTAAAGTCTTGTTCATTGAATGTATGATGTCTTTTATGTATGTTTATTTAGTCAGTCCCCTTCTTCCCCGCTTCTTTAATCCAATTCCAGTCGCACCCCGGCTTCTGCCGTCCCTCGGGATTTGGGGCTGTGACAAAACAGTCATACAATAACTGATATTTCCAATAGTATCATAGAATTGAAAACTGAAGAGTGGTTAAATGTTGCTTCAACAAGAACGATCAAGGAGATCAAAAATTCGAATGAGGTAAAAACACTTTTTGAAATTATCTATCTAATATATTTCCTTCAAATTATAGATTGGAATCTACATTTGCAAGGGAACAATAGTTGACATTCACTCTCAAGAACAATGGTATTATGATGCGTGCGGAAATGAAAAATGATATAAAGGTGTTCCTAAAGGAATCAAAGTTGGAGATTACTGTAAAAAGTGCAACAGTCTCATGCGATCTATTATCACAAAGTATATATTTATTAATAAAAATAATAAAAACCATATGACGTATAATAATCTATATTAAATAATCAATTTTTTTTTGTTTTCATTTGATAATTAGGTACAAGATATTCGTGCTCGTGGAACATGAGGATGAGGAAACGTACTTCACATTCTTTGACAATTGTGCACTTTATTTTCTCAAAAAATATGTTGCTGAAGTCATGAAAGAAATTGAAGAAGAGGTTATTCATTTTATTTATGATTTTTTTTAATTGAAAATGTTCAAATAATAATACTATTGTTTAAATTTTGTAAGCAAACTGGGGACACAAATGGCATTTCTGAACTATTCTGCACCATGTTCGGAAGAGAATGTCTATTCAAAATTGACATCAGCAAGAACTATGGTGGCGGTTAAAAAGTTTCCATGCAAGAATGGTAGTGAGTCCATCTGATTTCACTAAATTTCCAATCCGATTCCAAAGGAGGCAATTTCCCTTAAACATTTGTTTTGCTATGACGTCAACAATAGCCATGGACACTCGCTTTTGAACGTAGGGCTATACCTTCCAAAATCTGTATTTAGTCATGGTTAGTTGTATGTTCCAATATCACGAGTTACAAGCAAAAAAGGACTCAAAATATTAGCATATGACGAGAATGGTCAGACACAAAACTGAACAACTAATGTTGTGTACAGTGAAATCTTCGACAAACTATGAGGTAAGTGCAGAGTTAATTTAAAATTTTCAAATTCAATATTTTTAATAAACTTGCAAAACTAAAACATTTGATTTCTTGTAGCTGTTTTAGAATCAGTATAGCATGGGGCTAATTTCAATGAAAAATGAGTTATTCTTGTAAGATAGGTTTGTTTTTGGTTAATATGGTATTATTTTAGAAAAGATTTCTTTTGGACTTACTTATGCATGTGTTAATATAATGAACACAGTTTGCTTAAAAATTTAATTCGTTGTTCTTTCTTAAAGTGACAGTTATTTATTTTGATGTACCAATGAATGAAGATATCATTGTCGAATACACTTCTCAACAGCATCACTTCAATTTTTCAATAATGACCTTATGAATATATAAAAAAAAAGAACTTCCAAAACTTTTTCTTTTAAAAAATTGATACGTTTAATAACATAGTGTCAATCCCCATTAATTTTCGACGAGTAGCACGCTAGTCTTTATTAATAGGAAAATCAGTGGTGCTCCTTCCACGGTGTTCTGTTTCATTTTTCCTTGATTGTGATAATTTTGGCATTATTAATTCATAATAATACACATATATTACTTATTATATTCATATAATAATTTCTCATGTCTCACATGTATATCTATTATTATTATATATCTTTATATCTTATTCTTCACACTTTTTTAAAGCTTTGTGTATCATTAATTCATAATATTAATATTATATACTATGTCTCAATTCTTAATAGATACATATCCTCAATTTTTAAATACAAATTATATAACTCATTTTCATTCTTAATTATTTGTTTAATAATTATATAAAAATATAAATTATTTTTTAAGTTTGTCTACAAATAGCGACAATAATTTAATTTAGAGCAACACAATAAACAAATTAGCATTTAAGAGGCTAATTGAAATTTTGTAACCGAAAATCTCTACGAAAACTAAATAAATATATCTAATCAACATATCAACATAAAATTCTATGTATCTTTCATTCATATTTTCCTAAACTCTTCGATTTGTGCCAGCTAAAAATACTACTCATATTATATTAAATCTAATGTATGAATAAATAACTAAATAAAGAAAAAAAAACAATCCTAAAAATATAAATATATTTTTATCAGCCTTTTTTTTTTGCAAATGTAAATATACCTTTCTCGGCCTTTGGCTAAGATAAGATATATCACTTTATCATCACCAACAAGATGATTCAAATAGACATAAAAACAACTATTTTGACTAATTTTGGTTGATATTATCTTTGCAGTTTTCAGATTTTTATCGAGTACTCCCCAACATGTCTGCGATGGGTATATACAATAAAGTCATAAATTTAATGGAGATGTAGAAAAATTCTAAACAAATTTATATTTGAAAAATAAACGAAAATGCAAATATATTTATCTCGGACATGGGCTAAGATTAGAGATATCAATGTACTATAAACCAACCAGATGATTCAAATAGACATAAAAAGAAGAATTTTTGCTATTTTAGTTAATATTAACTTTGTAGTGTTCAAATATTTATCGAGTACTATTACTCAACAGGTTTGCGACGAGTATATACAATAAAGTCACTATTTTAATCGAGATATAAAAAAAAGTTATAAATAAATCTAGATTTGAAAAATACATGATGAATAAGTATCTGGTCTATTGTCATTCATAATTATAAATTTGATACGTGAAATATAATTAATTTACTAAGTTTGATATATAATTAACGTAAATAACATAACAACTTCTAAATAAAATATAAAATTATTTTTAAATATAAGTCAGTCTCTGGAGAAAAAATCTAGAGAGAGTGAGGGGGAAGTGTTGAGAGAGAAAAACAAGTTTTTTCAAAGTTATAATGGTGTGATTGGTTTTTGTGTATTTCTTCCCTTACTCTCATTGGTGAAATAAAATGGTATTATTTACAAAAAAAAAATTAAAATATATTATATAAATGAAAATATATAACCAAAAAAAAACCATAGGAATTTTAAAAGTCTTAAATAAAAAAGGATAAAATACATAAATGCACACTTATTAGCCTACCCTCAAATCAATTTAATCAACTAATATCCACATAGGTCAAAATAAATGAAAAGTAAAATGTGTGTAAATACAAAAGCCTATACCGACACTCTTGTTGTAATTCCTTCTGAATTAATCTTACTCAAGTACAGAAAATAGAGAAAGACAAGAGAAGAGAGAAGCGGAGGAGAAGAGAAAATTATATTCTATATCCTAATTAATCGTAGAATTAATTAGTTCCATCATATATATACATATATATATATATATGAATAAGTAATGTACAATATTATAAATAATATTATTTACAGTACTCCCCCTTGGACATTACTTGATTGTGTTCATGCCTCTCTCGCTGTGAGAGGAGAAAAAAAAAATCAAAGAAAAGAGTACATGTAAAATGTATAAAGTTTGTGTTGCATTTGTTGCCTCACTAAAAACCTTAACTAAGAAAATCCAGTGGGAAAAAACTTAGTAAGGGAAAAAGAGCACAACAAAAATAAGTCTTCAAGACGTAATGAATTCGCTCCCCCTCAAGCTAATAATTTACTAAGCCTACG
The DNA here is from genome assembly GCA_029490685.1 of Schizonepeta tenuifolia. Taxonomy (NCBI): domain Eukaryota; kingdom Viridiplantae; phylum Streptophyta; class Magnoliopsida; order Lamiales; family Lamiaceae; genus Schizonepeta; species Schizonepeta tenuifolia. Next base: position 53,029,887 of record CM055960.1, on the reverse strand, counting down.
CATTCCAATATTATGAACATGTTTTTCAAAAATTGACGTAGGAAGGGATTTTGTGAATAAATCTGCCAGATTATCACTAGAGCGAATTTTATTTATTTAAATTTCGCCACTTTTCTGGAGCTCATGCGGGTAAAAGAATTTAGGTAATATATGTTTTGTTAAATTCCCTTTGATATACCCGTTATCCATTTGTGCAACACAAGCAGCATTGTCCTCATATAGGATAGTGGGAGATTTACCATTCGCAATACCACAATATCCGCTAATGTGTTGTATCAATGACCTTAACCGTGCACATTCTTTAGCGGTTTCATGTAAAGCGATAATCTCTGAGTGGTTTTAAGATGTAGTAACTAGAGTCTGTTTGACAGATCTCCAAGAAATAGTTGTACCACCACAGAGGAAAACATAACCAGTCTGAGATTTAGCATTATGGGGATCGGATAAGTAACCAGCATCCCAATGTCATGTCTTGGTTTCTTTGATAGAACAAACCAAGATCTTTTGTACCTTGAAGATAACGAAATATATGTACCATTCCAATGTCTTCGTGTAGGAGAAGCACTGAATCTTGCTAGCAAGTTAACCGCAAATGCAATATCAGGCCTTAAGCAATTTGCAAGATAAAGTAGTGCTCCAATTGCACTTAAGTAAGGAACTTCTGGTCCTAAAATATCTTCGTCATCTTCTTTTGGTCTAAATAGGTCCTTATTCACTTCTAGTGATCGGACAACCATAGGAGTGCTAAGTGGATGTGATTTATCCATATAGAATTTCTCTAAAATCTTACTCACATAAGTTAACTGGTGTACAAAAATTCCTTCAGGGAGATGCTCGATCTGCAAGCCGAGACAAAACTTGGTTTTACCCAAGTCTTTCATTTCAAACTCCATCTTTAAGCATGAACTAGCTTCTTCAACCTCTTTACGTGTTCCAATTATATTTATATCATCAACATAAACAGAAATGATGCAAAAACCATTTTGTGATCTTTTAATGAACACACAAGGGCAAATATCATTGTTCACATATTCCTTCTTCAAGAGGAATTCACTAAGTCGGTTATACCACATCTTTCCCGATTGTTTCAAACCATACAATGATTTTTCTAATTTCACACAATACATGTCACGAGTTTCATTTTCCTTTATATGAGGAATTTTGAATCCTTCAGGGATTTTCATATAGATATCAGCGTCTAGTGACCCATACAAATATGCTGTCACGACGTCCATTAACTGCACTTCTAAATTCATTGATGACGCCAGAGATATCAAATAGCGGAATGTTATGCCATCTAAAATAGGAGAGTATGTTTGATCAAAATCAATTCCAGGTCTCTGCGAAAACCCTTGAGCTAATAATCTCGTTTTATATCTTGCCACCTCATTGTTCTCATTTCTCTTTCGTACAAACACCCATTTATATCCCAATGGTTCAACATTGTCGGGTATAAGTATTATAGAGCCAAGAACTTTTCTTTTCTTTAGCGAGTTATACTCTGCCTCAATTGCTTCCTTCAATTTCAACCAATCAGAGCGCTTCCGGCACCCTGCTACTGTTTTTGGTTCTGGATCCAGATTATCATTTGAAATGGTACATGCAATTGTAGAGGCAAATACATCGTCTATTACAATAACACTTCTATTATAAGTTTCTCCTATATTTATAAAGTTCATTGCAACTTCAATATTGACATCAACCAGATTTTTGTCATTTCCCATTAGATTATGATCCGGTTGTTCCGCAATCCCACTATTAGTTAGTGCACTTTTAGAAGTACTAGGATTATCATCAATAGGATGATCCTCTTCCGAAGGTTGTTGGAGTGATATCATATTCTTATTTGATTTTGCTTTTCGGGGATTTTTATCTTTAGCACCAATAGGTCTTCCACGCTTCTGGCGTTCGGGATTATCAGTTGATTTATTTTGTCCATATGGAACTTCAATTCTTTGTGGTGCGTTCATAGCAGGAATATGAGATTTTGTCACTCCTTTATGATCAGTAAATGCATCTGGCAAATTACTTGCTAAATATTGCAAGTTAATTATTCTTTGAATTTCTAGTTCAGATTCATTAGTACGTGGATCTAAGTAGTGAAGATTCTTTTCATTCCGTGCAATTTCTCGACATTGTGTTGAAGTTGGGCTTTTATCTCCCCCTAATGTCGGGAAATGATCTTCATCAAAGATACAGTCAGCGTACCGGGCAATAAATTGATCCCCAGTCATGGGTTCAAGAAATTTAATTATAGATGAAGATTCATAACCCACATATATACCCAACTTAAGCTGGGGGCCCATTGTGGTGCGCTTTAGTGGCGCTATTGGAGTATAAACTCCACAACCAAATATTCGCAGATGAGAAATGTTTGGTTCTTTACCACGTACTAATTGTATTGGGAAATATTCATGATATGCAGTTGGTCGGATTTGGAGCAAATTTGCAGCATGCAAAATCGCATGACCCCAACAAGTAATAGGTAAGTTTGATTTTTGTAGCAATGGTCTAGCTACTAGTTTTAAACGTTTGATCAAAGATTCAGCTAGATCATTTTGAGTGTGGACATATGGAACAGGATGTTCTACTTTGATACCCAATGACATACAATATTCATCAAAAGATTTTGATGTGAATTCACCGGCGTTATCCATTCGGATGGACTTTATTGGGTAATCAGGAAATTGAGCTCTTAATTCGATTATTTTGGCAATAAGCTTTGCAAACGCTTTATTGCGAGTAGATAATAAGCATACATAAGTCCATCGAGTAGAAGCATCAATCAGGACCTTAAAATATTGAAATGGTCCTGACGCCGGGTGAATTGGTCCACATATATCTCCTTGAATTCGTTCAAGAAAAGTAGGAGATTCTATTTTAACTTTGGTACGAGAAGATCGTACAATTAGCTTACCTTTTGCACATGCTTCACAAATAAATTCATTTGAAGATGATAGATCTTTTGTTTGTAAATTATGCCCAATAGCATTATTAATAATCCGACGTATCATATTTTGCCCAGGATGACCCAATCGTTCATGCCATAATGTAAAAGATTTTGGATTTTTAAATTTTATGCTTAACGCGACATGATTGTTAGATTTAATATGAGTATAATACAACCCAGAGGAAAAAGAAGGGAACTTCTCAAGAATTTGTTTTTGACATCCAACATTCTTAGTGATGATCAGATATTCATTATTGTTCTCGGTTTCAGTTTCAATGTGAAAACCGTTTAATCGGATGTCCTTAAAACTAAGAAGGGTACGTTTTGATTGTGGATACAAAAGTGCATCTTTGATAATTAATTCTGTACCCATAGGGAGTATCAGAGAAGCTCTTCCGGAGCCGACAATAAGGATATTGTCATTTGCAATTGTAGTAACACTCCCCCTTTTTTCAGTAAGAGTTTGGAAATATTTTCTATCAGTAAGTATAGTATGAGTTGTGGCACTATCCACTAGACACAATGTACTTTCATTCTTCATGAGTTGCATGTTTGAGTTTGACATTCTAAAAGCAAAGAAGTAGAATATGCACTCAGATTAATTCACAATAATTCAAAATAATATATACTATAAAGATTGTAAACAAATCCAACAACACACAGTATCATAAACTAAACAGCTAAAGTTTACAAATAAAAAGACATGAAAATATAAATAAAATCCTAAAATGTCTGAATAGTCCAACAAATGAAATTACTGTTGATCTCTATAATCTTCAAGATCAAGTTGCATCAAATCATCATCATCAGCATTAAAATCCAAATTTGCTTCAGGCAAACTAGCATGGTGTACTTCACTTTAAACTTTCTTGCCTTTCTTGTCCTTTTGCATCCTTTGGTATGCTTCAACGAGGTGCTTTGCAGTACGACATGTACGAGACCAATGACCCTCGCACCCACACCTATGACAAGTTTGTTTTGTGTCTGTAGTTTGCTGAGATGTACTGGCTTGTTGTGGATGAGCTGTCTTATGATATCCTTTTCCATGACTTTGGAATCTAGCAACATGATGGTATCCACGACCTCGACCTCCTCTATGAGACCAACCACGTCCACCACGTCGGGACCAATTTGCATTTCCTCGGCCTCTCCCTTGACCACCTCTAAAAGTAGTAGCATGTGCTTCAGGCACTGCTTGTGAACCAACTGGCCTTGCATTGTGGTTTCTCATCAAAAACTGATTATGTTTTTCTGCTACAAGTAAAGCAGAAATGAGCTCAGAATGCCTAGTATAATTCTTGGCCCTGTACTGCTGCTGGAGTACAAGGTTACTAGCATGAAAAGTAGACATAGTTTTCTCTATCAATTCAATCTCTGTAACTTCCTGCTTACAGAGTTTCAACTGTGATACAATGCGATGCAAGGCAGAATTATACTCAATCACAAACTTGAAATCCTAAAATTTTAAATTAAGCCAATCATATTGTGCCTGAGGGAGAATAATTGCCGTTTGTTGATCAAAGCGATCCTTCAAGGATTGCCATAGGACAACAGGGTCCTTTTCAGTAAGGTACTCATTCTTTAAGTCCTTATTCAGATGGTGACGTAGGAAAATCAAAGCTTTCGCCTTCTGGGCGGAGGTACATGAGGAATCTGAAACTATAGTTTGGCTCAGGTCACATGAGGCAAGGTATATTTCAACATCCAAAGCCCAAGTCAAGTAGTTACCATCGTCAAGAGCAAGCTCGGTGAATTCTCTTTTATTGATGTCAGACATATTCAAACTACAATAATTGTTCGGAAAAAATGCATATGTGAGTAATAATTATAACAACCAAAGCAGAAATGCATAAATTCAAACAATTCATGTATGAAACTGGTTCAAACATTTAGTGCTGACATACGAATATATCATGAATTAATTAATTATCAAATATATTATTAGGCCATATAGATACATTTATGCTACACAACTCATGAAGGAAAAAGAACATGTACGTGTATATATTTATATTAATTCCTGCATCATTCGTTGACTTATAATCTAATGAGAACATAATAGTATGAACCAGATAGTCAGATACAAGTATGTTGTATGTATTGATATTGATCTAACTGTTATTAATGGTACTTTTGCTGATGAATTCTTAGCCGATGAATCCTTAGCCCATGATAAAATCTACGGTAACCTAAGTTTTTAAAACGACACTTTCTCCGAGCACTTTCGTCGCACCATCATACGATGCCAAAATTAAATAATGACAAAAAAATTCACACACATTGGTTCTCGAAAAAAAAATTCACACACATTCATCAATTTATTTGACCACAAATTCGATTCTCAGTTCTAAAAAAAAATCAACCAACAATTCTACTTAATTGTAAGCGAGATACAGAAAAAAATATATATGATTTTTCATGAAGATTACCTTGCAAGGAAAGACACGATTCTTCCCTATGGCTTACACCCAATTTCCACTCAATTGGCTAGAGACTCGTGCTGATAACGTATTGTAATTCCTTCTGGATTAATCTTACTCAAGTACAGAAAATAGAGAAAGACAAGAGAAGAGAAAAGCGGAGGAGAAGAGAAAATTATATTCTGTATTCTAATTAACCGTAGAATTAATCAGTTCCATCATATATATATATATATATATATGAATAAGTAATGTACAATATTAATATTATTTACAATAACTCTCAAGTTTTCCATCTTTTTACCAAATTTTTTATTTTTTATTTTTGATTGTTTTCTTCTATAAGCTATATAAGTTTTTTAAATTGGGTTGGGCCGGCTCATTCATAGTAATCGAGAAATAGGCCCATAAAGCCCACATAATATAATCCCTTCAAAATCTAGTCAAGTCGCACACTAATAAAAACGATTCAGGGTTTTAGAGTCCCTCGCGACAAAACCTCCGCCGGTGAAGCCGCCGTGAATACCGTCGCCGATAACTCGCGCCGGCCAGAGTATCGAAAGCTTGTGCCGTCGCACTTCCATCGTCTTAAATTGACAATTCCCCATCGTTGAGGCCAAAGTGAACAGCTACAAACAAAGGTAGCAATCTTTCTGTGTGTAATGTGTTTAGATTAATGCAATTTTATTTGCATTACGTTGTTCAACATTCCGTATTTCGTCACCATTTTAAGTTTTGTGTGCTTCGTATTTTCCCTTTTTCTATAGTTTGTCTGAAACAATTTGTATTGCAGCAGTATATTACCAGTGAAGAAGGTCAAAAGATGGTGGTGAAGGCGGAAAAAGTGCAAAAATTAAATCCCTTGCCTGCCGTAGAGCAGGTGAAGTAAAGCTTAATACTTGTAATAACTCTAATTTGTTTTTATTTGTATGGCAATTGATTGTTTGAAGCTGATTATGTTTGGCAGTCTGAAGAGGAGAAAATGAAAGTGCAAAAATATCTACGAGGGGAAGCTGCTGATTTGGGGGTAATTAATTTTCGGCTGTAATTTGGCTGCTCAACGATTCTTGATTGGATGTTTTGATAATTATCTTTTTTACCTACCTGTCAGGAACTACAAGATAAGAAATTGAAGGGTCAGCTAGCTGAGAGGGAAGCATTGTTTGGGAAGTCTGCGCAAGCTGCTGTGCAGGCTGAGAAGGTGACTACTAGCTTCGTATTCAATTCATTCTCGTGCTCTCTTCCGGAGCCAATAAGAATTCGTATTATTGTAGCTTTTTCAAATGGTGAACTTTTTTGGCATTTGCATAGTGGCTTATGCCAAGTGAAGGAGGCTATCTTGAAGTTGAGGGTATAGAGAAAACATGGAGGATCAAGCAGGACGCAATAGCTGCTGAAGTAGATATCTTGAGTTCGAGAAAACAATTTGATATTGTCTTGCCAGGTTCGAATCTCATTTCTAAGTGGAATCTGTATATTTTTCTGATAAAGTTAGGGGACACGTATGCTTGGGTGACTCTGACTCAATAGGGCTATCAACTTAGCGGCATAGCAGAGTTGGAAGACTCAATCTTAAGATTGCAATAACACAAGAAATGACATGTCATGTAATCGTAATGGGAGATGACTGTACTTAAGATTGCTGACACATATTCTTGTATTTTCTTTTGGTGCATATTTTTCTTATCAAGTTTCTAAGCAATGTACTGATAAAATAAATGAAAGAAAGTTAGGAAGGAAATGGATGCAATATGAAGATGCTATGAATATTAGTTTATGTAGATATATGTGCTTATATGGATTATGCTTTGCATTTATTTATCGGCTTAGAAACTGGATAGTAGTATGATATTCATATTTATACATGTGGAAATCTTGCTTTTCTAAAAGTGCCAAGTAATCTTTTATGGTATTTCTTCATGTATTCATTATGTAAATTCTCATGTCATATCTTGAATTTATGGTAGTTCGATGTACTTCTATTTGCAGATTTTGGCCCCTACACTCTGGATTTCTCCTTGAGTGGTCGATATATGCTAGCTGCTGGAAGAAAAGGACATATGGCCCTTTTGGACACGAAAAATATGGACCTCATTAAAGAATTTCAGGTTCTATTAAATTATCATATCATGTTCATGCATACTTTTCTAGAATTATATTCACTTTTGGAGTATTGTGAGGTGTTTCATCCCCTTCCGAGGCTTTATCCAGTCTTCTATGTGTGCATAAAACAGCCAAGATATTTTTCATTATGTGGTGCCCAATGGGAAACTTCTTTTGTTGTTGTTAAGCATACACATGCACATACCTCTGTATATACACCCATGTATGTATAATATTTTTATTCCCTGTACTACTTGTTTCTGAAATACTATATTGGATCTTGTTGAAAATTGGTTTTTAAGCTGTACAATTGTTTCACAGGTTAGAGAGACTGTTCGTGATGTGGTATTTTTGCACAATCAGAAGCTTTTCGCTGCTGCTCAAAAGAAGTAGGTCCCTCCCCTCACAAAAGAAATTATTTTAGCATGTGTTTAAATGTTAAGAATTGTCATTTTACGACATAATCTTGATGCTTATGATTTTCCTATAGCTGCTGATTATTTCTCATGATTGATAACAAAACATGAGAAAACTTGTTCATCATATCGGGTGCTCATGCAATTGTGTGCGTTTTCGTGGTTTTGTTCAGTTTCCACTGTTGTTACTAAGATCAATCAATACTACATCTTTCATTGAAAAGGTTGGATCGTTTTATATTTATATTTTATGCGTTTCTCTTCTTGCCGGACAATATATATGTTTCTGCAAGGTGTTTTTTTTTCTTCTTCGCAAAAGGTTTTTTAAGAATAGTTGCCCTGACTACGTGTTGCATTTGCCATGACCATATGGAAGGGTGATGTAGATTTTAAATCAAGATCACTGATAGCCATGATAGTTTTTAGTTTGTTAATCACAAAATTCCTATGAAGCCAACCATTTTGCACGTGACATGCCAAGTTGTGGCTATGCTTATAACATTTCTAAATTTTTGACCCCATCCAGCTATGTTTTAGCCTCTCTGGTTGGTTATCATATTTGTTTCATGACATTGCATTCTAATTGGATTACATTATGGCAAATTTGGAATCTTCATATTCTGTCTAAATTCCAAAAGAATCAAACAGATTTTTGTCACCATATCTGAATGGTGCACTCATGTATGGCAGGTATGTATACATGTATAGTGACAAGGGTACTGAAATGCACTGCCTGAAGGTTAGCAATCTAATCTCTTTCTAATTGGACAATTAATAACCTTTTAGCTTTTACGATAAGATGATATTACTTTAGAGTAGAGGGAAGCCATGTAGAACTAAAATGTTGGACCAGAAGTGAGAAGACTAGTTATATGTAGGTTTTGTGGATACTTATGCTGGTCTACAATCATGTTTAATAGATTATTCATAGCAAGGAGACTTGAGGTATTATTCTTTTGATTGTCAAGAGCTGATAAAGTTGAGCATAATATCTTTGTTTTTTCAGGAGCATGGTGCTGTAACGAAGCTACAGTTTCTGAATAAGCATTTCCTGCTGGCATCAATCAACAAATTTGGGCAGCTTCATTACCAAGATATTACAACAGGGGAGATGATAGGCAATTTCCGAACTGGTCTGGGTCGCTCCGATTCAATGGAGGTTAATCCTTACAATAATGTGGTTGCTGTCGGTCATTCTGGTGGCACAGTCAGCATGTGGAGGCCTACCAGTGCTGCTCCACTTGTCAAGATGCTGTGTCATAAAGGTCCTGTTACAGCCATGGCATTCCACCCGAACGGACATCTCATGGCTACAGCTGGAATGGAGAGGAAAATAAAGCTCTGGGATTTGAGAAAGTTTGATGTTCTCCAAACATTACCGGGCCATACCAAGAGCATGCAATTCAGTCAGAAAGGTTTGCTTGCTGTTTCCACCGGATCCTTTGTACAGGTATTGGGAGATTTATCCGGGTCACAAGAATATAGCCGATACATGGGTCATTCCATAGCTAAAGGATACCAAATACAGAAAGTACAGTTTAGGCCTTACGAAGACGTTCTTGCCATCGGGCATTCAAAGGGTTGGTCTTCTATATTGATTCCTGGATCTGGAGAGCCCAACTTCGACACTTGGGTAGCGAACCCCTTTGAAACACTTAAGCAGAGAAATGAGAAGGAAGTGCGGTCTCTTCTCGACAAACTACCCCCAGAGACCATCATGTTGGACCCAACAAAGATTGGCTCAGTGAAGCCTACTGGGAAGAGAGAGAAGCCCACTAAACAGGAGAGAGAAGCAGAGATGGAAGCTGCGATAGAAGGTGCTAAGAGTACTCCATTTAAGAAGAAAACCAAAGGTAGGAGCAAACCTAGCAAGATGACTAAGAAGAAGCAAGAAGCTATAATGAGAGCCAAGAAACCTTTCTTGGAGAAACAAAGTAAAGATGAAATAGTGAAGAAGAAGAGAAAGAGAGATGAAGAGGAGAATCAATTGCCTAAGTCTCTACAGCGATTCGCACGAAAGGTGCCAGCATCGTGATAGCGCTGTGACCATGACGTATGCTGTATGCTCTTTTCTTCTTACTCAAAGCGTTATTTACAAATTCTCATTTTGTCAACTTGGTAACTACACTGAAACCACTTTATTAAATGTTGTAGAAATTGAAATTTTGCCAACTTAGATAACAAATTCATACTTACTATTTGATTATGGGACGATGCATGCACAGCTTTTCCACAGAAATGCATAGTTATGTAGGATGAATGGTAGCTGTGCAATTTTGTGCTATGTGCCTATGTCTATATGCCAGAGCTTTTGCTGCACTTATCTTCCACTAGATATTTTCTATCCCTTTTTTTTAGTGTACCATGCAATATCTATAGCACTGTTGTCTATTGAAATTTTTTTATTTTTCATTTTTCAGTTTCTCTTTGGTTTCAGTTTATTCGTTCTGGTTTTACTGATTAATTGGATCCTAGGTAGAGTTTATAATTAATTTTAAATTTAATTTGTTTAATTTTAGTTAACAATTTAGCATTAGGATTTCTAATTATATTATTAGTAAATAATTAATTTAAATTACGTTGTAAAGAGATATGGTGTTAGTAATCTGTCATTCTGTATTATGCTACTAGGCCGTAACCTTCTTGTTGGGCCCATGTGCAATAACTGGCCCAATATGGTAAGATTGAAAAAATTGGGATGGTTATTTGCATAGGCGTACAATGTGTCCACTACTTCAAAAGTTTATAATTTCGACTGAAACGTCTTTTTTTTTTTTTTTTTTTTCTGTGGGAAACAGACTTATTTTTTTTTTTAAAATTTTAGTTAACGGGGTCAACTTTGCAGATAACCATAACGTGGAGTGTTACTAACTGATTTTTGTTTAGCAAGACCTAGAGGTGGCCAAAAAAATTAGTAAACCGGCGGAATCGAATCAAAACTAAATTGAAACCGACGGTTCTGCTTCCGGAATCGAAAATCATTGTTGAGGCTGTTCTGTTTCGGTTCCGAAAATGTGGAATTGAGAACTGCCAGTTTTGGTTCCGGTTTCAAAATGTCGGTTCCTCCTATTTTTTTATTTTTATTTATATTTATGTCATAATTCATATTTATATCACCTAAATATTACATTAGAATGCATTTAAATATATTTAAAGAAGCAAAAAGTAGCAAAAAATGAAAACAAAAACACATATTTGAAACTCCGATCCCGATTTAAAATCGTCGGAACTGATAAATCAAACCAGAACCGGAATCAACGGTTCTGGTTTGAATCGAAACTGAAGAGGTAGGCAATTCTGTTCCGGATCCCTCGAGGTGGAATGGAGAACCGCTAGATCCAGTTCTAGTTCCACTGAAATCAAACCGTGACCACCTCTAGCAAGACCATACACGATTTTAATGATTGCAAAATGGAACAAAGGTAATTTTAGATCAACTTAAATAAAAAATTAAATAATTTGGAAGTTTTGGAAACAACTAAAAAGAACAAGTGTTAAAATCTTGAGTAATGATATTCGCACACACTATGACTAGCCACACGCGCTAAAAATGGTAATATAGGTTTTGAAAATGGAAAGATACCCTAATTGGGAAGCATAAACCCTAGGTAGGAAAATGTGATTATTTCCATTTTTACAGTCAACTTTCCTTTTTTTCACGCACTGTGGAGCTATGACTTCGTTGCTCGTTTCTCAATAAAGATAATACACAAGGAAAAATACTGCCTCTGTAGACAATATCATTATCTAAATTGTGGACAGTACAAGTTTTAATAAATAAGTGGTTAATAGTGGGTAATTGTAAATAGAGTTGAGTCCTACTGTAAATGTGAGTGGAGTAGTGAAAGATATAAGGTTAAATATAATGTATGATGTGGACCCTACTACTATAAATAGAAATAGCAATCATATCGTGGACAAACTTAAATAACAAAAATGATAACGATATCATGAACATATGGAGTATATTGTTGTTACTTCCTCATGAACATATAAGTTTTTTATTCCATTTGTGAAAATACTCGCTCCACTAGTAATAGTAGATCGTGTTATGGAAAGAAAATTTTATGTTTTTAAAGTGTAACTATGGTGGGTGGGGAAAGAATTCCTCAAACTTCCATAATCGAGCATTGCCTATGTTGGGAAGAAATTTTAAGTATGTTTTGATTAATTGCAAAAATCTCAACTGAGTAGATGATTGTCTGAGTCAGCTAGATAGGTTCACTTGTCTGAGCAAGATAAAATTTTAATTTTACAGGTCTCAAACCGAAGGGGAACTTTGCGACTCAGTCAAAAGTGTTCTAGCACAATAACAAGTCAGGTTGATGGACCAAACTCATTAAAATTGCTTGTGTCTTTTACATTCTGTTTATTTATTAAACTGACCAAGAACCAAGAACTGACCTCATAAGTACTCGCATTAAACTTGCATAAGGATTTTGGCAACTTGACATTGCCAATGCACTAACTGAATTTTCACAAAAACGAGTTTAAGTAAAATCCACCAACTTCCATACTGCATTAAAACCTCAGTCATCAAGTCTAAATTAACATACAGTCAAAGCAGTCAGTTGAGTAGAGGACTAAGTTGACACCTCCAACTGACTTCTCCGATTAATTAAACCTTTTAGATTTTGATTTTTATTAAGTATATTTTCCTCACTTATACTCCCAAAACTCGTTTCGGAGACATCAACCTAGTTTATGTCGTTCAAAATTCAATAAGAGTCAACAATGGCCACAACAAAAGGATTTTGCTTCTAATTTTCTTTCCAACATGAGAATTAAAAAATTGCTAGTGGGTCATTTTTATTTGACCAATATACATGAGAGTACCAATTACTTATTTACTTGCAAGAATATTAAAAGTCTTAATAAAATAGTAGTATTATTTTTCTTAGTGTTAGAATATTATCCTCACACAAGAATATATAGAATTAGTTTATATCTGGATTAGTCAAAATCTTGCAAGTTAAGTAATTCACATTTTCTTTTGGACGATTTAATATATAATTAATCTCATTTAAGGAATGGTGCGTGTTTTTTATTGAAAATTATAAATCAAATTTCGCTACTATTCTAAAATGAGATACATTAATAGTGGTCTCACACTCAGTCTCACAATCGTAAATCATCTCATGTTTCTAATTGATGTAAAACTTCGGTTGAACGATCAACAACAACAACAAAAAAAAAAAAAAATATATATATATATATATATATTGATGGTATTGGAAGTAAAAAATTTGGACTACAACCTTATTCACCTCGTCAATCATATGCAGTAATGCACGTATATTGTAACACAAGTGCTTGTATAAATAACATTTTGTGTGAAATAAAATAATCAATAATCAGTAGTAGAAAATAGATTATCCTAACCATAAAGTTGTTTGTTAATTATTAATAATGATTTCTTCCTTTTCCTTTATTTCTTTCTCCATACTTTCTTGAATTGGACGCAGCTTTATGTCCCATTCTGCTAATTTTGTTGATAATATATTCCAATGTTTGACTAAAGAGATGAATCTGACTATACCAAACCAAATCCATATGACCTCAGTTTGGATATTAATTTGGATTGTTGTTTGGATTAAGTACCAAAACAAAATAACTACTATAATTAATAGTAGTACGAAATATTTTATTTTTTGAAATGATAAATCCATCAATACCCCTAGTCAGCCAAATAGATTAGGTATATGGTTCTCCACCCTTGTGGGTGAGAGTAGGTATATGGTTTGATAGTTAATGTAAAGACACCAGTTCCACTGCAGATAATTACTGCTGTATTTTAATTGAATATTTTTTCATCCTAGTTTCTGGACAAACAGAAAACAAACAAAATTATAAATATACTTTCTGGTTTTTCTACTTTAGGCAATCATCATCCAATTCCAATTGATGAAAAAAGTAATAATGTTCAAATTGTGACTGAATTAATATCTTCATCGATTATTTCTTGAATTGTTTTCACATTGGTTCCATAAATTAGTTGGCAGGTGACAACATCGGGGGCTACGAAATTAATGTATATTAATGGGATTTAGGTGGGGTTATGTAATCAATTTAACCGTAACACTCCTAATTAATCCATCTACATATTGATAAGACCAAAAAAAAAATCTAGTTCCTTCTCGAATAAAATAAGAAATAATTAAAAGTCTACACGTTATTAGAATTTTACATGTTTAATCGAAAGTTCTCTCTAATTCTTTGAGTTCAATGTTTATGCGTTTCTATCAGTATTTTCGGTATGTTTCATGATAAAGAATTTGACTATTTCTTCATGAAATCTCAATTTTAGACTTTTGTGTGTTCAAACACAATAATTTGGGTCAACTTCTACTTTTTTTTTTTTTTTTTTTTTTCCTTTTTTGGGGGATAGAACAGTTCAACTTCTACTTAAATCAGATGTATCTTGCATTGTCCAAAAAATCTTAATTAAAGGAACTGTATGATATGTAAATAAAAAAATCAAATATTTAATTAAACGATCGTTTACGAGTTATTTTACATCATGTGTAGCTAAATTAGCTTCCCGCGTCTATACTGAATGAACAATAAATTGTACTAGTATTATGGTTAGTTAAATTAAAACCTAGCAAGGAGTGAGTGTGTCCCAATCTACATAAAGAAATAGATATGGTATTGGTATACCTTACAAATAGCTAGGTGATACAAGTTCTATTATATGCTTGCTTAATAGAGTAGCAATAATTCCTGACTATCGATGTTCTAGAAACTTAGTAGTATTCAATTATCACAATTTATTTTCAACTTCGAAAATGACTATTCCCTCAAAGAGGACTAAGAAAAGAGGGGGAAGAACCTTTGAAAATGACGCGTGCAAATTAGGAAATAGGAAGAAAGTTTGTTGTTTCTTTTTTTTTTCTCCCTTCGAGGCCAAGAAATTAATCTCATCTATTTAATTTTCATTTCAACATCTAACATTTGAATTTGGGTTTCTAATGTAACGCAAAAACTTGAATGCGACTGCGCGTGGGCGCGTGGGGTGCACGCGCCTATATATATATATATTTTTTTTTTTCAATATTTTTTTTCTTTTTTCCTGTTTTCCAATTTCGTCTTTTTTGCTTTTTTTTTTAAATTTTCATCTTTTATTTCATTTTTTTTTTTTAAATCTACTTATTCTTTTCACATTTTTTTTGTTTGCCGCTTCTTCTTTGATCAAGATTCGAGCGAGGGGAGCCGAAAGCTTCGGAGCGAGCCGAAAAAGTCTAAAATATTGCCCGCCGATTATCATTATATTATTAATCGAAATGAAGGCGGAGCCGTAAAATCAGAGCCGAAGGCGGAGATGAAAAAAAAAACTGAAACTAAAAAAAAAAACCGGATCAATGAGTCAAACCCGAATTGACCGCGTCAACCCGACCCAACCCGATCGCATGTGAAATGCAATCTGACGCACAGGAGATCACCTCCTGATGTATGACGACTGTAAAGCAAAACAATTTTATTATCAAAAACTTTCGAGAGAAAGAAGAGAGAGAGAGAGAGTACCTTATTAATCTTAATTGAATATACATATTATATAAAAATCACTCTCTTCACTTCAGCCTTAATCTTAATTGGCGTAACCCATGACGTCATAAATTTGATATTATACCCATCCCTCCTCATCATCATCAATTCATCATCTCGCTCTATTCTTTGTAGATTTCGATCAACATGTCATTTTATAAAGTGCTAAAAAATAGTCGCTCAAAAAAAGAACAAAAAAAAAAAGACAATAGTAACACCACTAATTAAAGGCAAAAACAACACGCAAATATTTTCATTAATGAATTAAATCTAAGTTTACAGGTTGGATTAAAAAATCATAATGTTCAAGGATGCAACCACATAATACGTAAAAACGCAAAAACTCCTATATATGCGACCGATCACATACCATGCGACTGTGTGTAGGACGCGTGAGATATACTTGCGTGGCTCACACGCACGGCGTGTTTTATGCACGCGGCTGTCTTTTTTTTTTTAATTTATAATTTTCTTTTTTTCCTTTCGTTAAGAGTCGAGCGAGGGGAGGCGAAAGCCTCGCAGCGAGCTAAAAGACATTAATGTTGTCACAATGATTATCTATAATTTAAAATCGGAGTAAAAGACAGAGCCGAAAAAAAAAAGTAGAAATTAAAAAAAAAAAATTGGAAGAATTGACCTGCATTGACTGGGTCGGGTCAACCCGAATCCAGTCGCAGGGGAGACTTCCTCACTACAAATTAATCAACTTGGTTTTAAAAATGAAAGGAATTACGATGTCAAAGGTTACAATCATACTTAATCCTTTACATGCAAATTAATCAACTAAAATCAAATATATAGTTGCTCCCCCAATTGAGTCGGAAATCGGAATATTATGTGCATACATGTCTATAGATAATATTTGCATGTATTTACAAATATACACATGCGTATATTGAATATAGATATACAATTGCCGAAGACAAACCTAGTTTCATTGGCCAGTTCAGACACCACAAGTCTCTGCTTAGGTTTTGGGTTCAATTTCGATTGAATGCGGTGTCGGTTTTCTACATTATTGATATTGTAGTAGTTCCACCTTGTATGGTAATATAGTGATCCCAACTTTATACAACGTAAAGGTCCTACTTGTATGGTAGTGTAGTGATTTATTCAATCCATAATATTCATTAACCTTACTCGTGTAAGACTTTTTTTTTTTTTTTTTGAGAAAATCGTGTAAGACTTTTGATTTGTCAAAAGTTGACATGAAATATGGTTACATTCTATTTCTATATACCTAAATTACAATTGATTATTTGACTAAAGAAGGTTCCTAGAAAACTCCGTCACCTTTAATCAGGATTAGTTGAATTATTGGTGGTTGTTGTGTTGTGTTTTAGCCTTTTGTTTATGGGGCCAAATCGTGAGAAATTTTATTTCCTCCATTTATGGAACTAAATGTTTCACTAATTAAAGATTCCCTTACACATTTTTTTTATATTTTCTTGCAAATGCAATGCTTTCTACCGAATATATGTCGCATTACGAAACAAATCAGGAACACTAATTAAAACCCACAATTTTTTAATTAAAGGTATGAATTGAACTATATACCCACCAATTCTGACGAAATGGTAAAGACTCATTTTCAATAAAACCTCCCCATTCCACGTCAGTGTGTTTATTTATGAAATATTAAGATATACTTATCGAGAAGGATAAAAACTAGTACTAGTATCATTTTACGTATATATGGGAGGAATCAAATAGACACTTTCACCCTAGTTGAAAATTAGAAATCAATTCGTACGTTTGATTTTATGATTTATGGTTGTTGTCACTCTACAAAATATTATTGTACTACACAAAATACTTAATCATAAGACTATATTATCTAATATTCTATCTGTCCTGCAAATAAGTGTCTTAAAACTTTTGGCCACAAGTATAAAGGTGAGAGTTAAAAAGTGGTCAAAGTAGTAGGAGTAGAACCAACAACTTTTGAAGAAATAATTATTCTATTATTTGAAAACGAACCACTTATAATAGGACAATCCAATAGGGAGTACATTATTGCGGGATTAAGTACTATATATGCTTAATTTTATAGTAATAAATACGTGTCTGACATATTTAGATTAATAATTATGAAAAAAGATCAGGTAAGAATACTTTCATGGGTGAGAAATGAGAAAAATCCTGAATTCTCGATTTTGTTGATCAATGACTCAGATTTAACGATGTATTAAGTTACTGTAATTTATACATTACGATGTTGATGCATTAAGTTATTGCAGTTTATGCATTAGAATGTGTATGCATTACCAATGTGATAAAAATGCGTTCAACATATAACATTCTCACATTTTTCGTCGTAAAATTTATGTTCACCAAACCCCTACCCAATAAAAGTATTAAAGTATACTGTATAATTTTAGTTACAGTACATCAAATCTAAATGTCAGTTTCATCTGCAACAAATTCTGTTTGGTTTATTAACTAAGAAGCAGCATAAGATAATGGTCTAATCCTGATTGGAACAATGGACATTATCATGTGCTGGAGATATAATTACATATTAATCAGGTTGATGATATGACCCCCTCATTAATTAGGGTGAAGTGGTTCAAAAACATTTTCTCTTTACACGTGATATATGCTGAGATAACATACAAAATACTCCCCACCATTTTCTTTAAAGCGTCTTATTTTGAAAAAAAATAAATAAAATACACATACAATAAAGGTATGAAAACTTATATTTGTATCCAAAATCCTTGTTTTATAAGTTTAATGAATTGTTTACAATATTAAAGAGAAAATTAAAGTAGAAAGTTTTATATGGAACATTTATAAAAGAAATGGAGGGAGAAATATAGAAAGAAATAATAGCATTTGAGGATAAAAAATTGAAAAAAGGGAAAACCAACTTTTTGTTAAAAATAATTTCTTGAATTTATATAAGATTATGAAATTAATACCCGCGGAAAAACGTTACATAAATGATTAATGAAGTTGATTAGTTTATCTGTAATGTCAACCGTACAAATTTTCTACTAATATCCTACTCTATCCTTCGTAAAAAATTAATCCTCCTTCCATTTTCACAAAAAACTTGAAAAATGTAGTATTTAACTATATGTGACACGTGTGATCTATATGCAATTGTTCTATTTTACCCCAATTTATCGAATCAGTATTCTTCTTTTTCTTTTACTGTTGAATAAGATTATTAGTAAAATAATATTATGATACAATTTTAATTAAGATAATAGCCCTATATATATTTCGGACATCCAAAAACGAAATAAGCTAGAGACTAGTTTCGACGGATGGAATATTTAATTTGACTATTTGAGTATTCCTCCTCATGATATTATTCTCAGGTGAACTGGAAAGTTCACATGGTAATTAGGTGTAGATTACTACACTTAAATAATATTGAATAATGTGGAAATCATACTTATAGGTTAATAAAAATCTATCGTTTCAACCAAACCTAATAAAGTAGCCCCAAGTTAAGTAAGTATTAGAAAAACCTCTTGTAAAAACCGTGAATAATTAAGTAAGTATTAGGATAACCTCCATTAAATTGTCGATGAGGTCTAGCTCAAGTAATTGGCTGAGGTACCACAAGTCTCTTCTTAATAAGAAATCTTGTACGGTGGTGTAATGATCTCGCTTGTATACAGTATAATAATCTCATATCTGTATAATGTAATACATATGATGTAGTGTTTTATTCTACAATATATTTACATTGTAATCCTTTGGAAAAAAAAAAAAAAGACTCCACTCATTAAAGTGACACGATTGGGGTAAAATTATCAAATCCAACCAATTTTTTTTTTTTTTTTTTCTCATTTTAAAAGAACAAAAAGGAGAATTTGACAGGATAAGATGTAGTTTCTTTGAAACTAATAGCTAGCCAATCACGACTCATCCAAATGTCACGAGTAATAATTAAATAAAAACAAGAGTATCATTGGAAGGATAGGTTTGGTGGAATATTTAGGAAAATATATAATTGACCTACCAAAATATGGTATACGCTTTTAAACCAAATTCATTGGCTCGCTTAATTTTACCATAATAGTTCTCAAAATAGCCACTTTCGTAGAACACGTGTGACAAACATTCTACATTCATATATATATAGAGCCGATATGATAGTCATCTCTTATGAGCATAATCATCGATTTGTCTATATTAACACAATTTTATTTAATTTTTGTTATTGCATTTTAATCTAATACATTAAAAAATGTTATTGAAATGATTAGATTGATAATTTACATAAAAATCAAAGCTTGATTTATTGTTTTCCCCTTTAACATTAAAAAAGGAATAAATAAAGAAATTGAGTATTGATTTTTATATAATTTTTTAATTTAATGATTTCAATAATATTTTTTAAGGTATTAGATTAAAATGCAATAGCAAAAATTAAATAAAATAGTGTTAATGTGGACAAATTGATGATGGTGCCCACGAATGGTGTTCACCAGAGATGACTAACATATCACCTATATATATATATATATATATATATATATATATATATATATATTTGCTTTTGCTATCTAATTCTATGATTAACAAAATAGCCAAACAACAAACATTAACATATATATTTGTCTAGAAAAAGAAGGCATTCTTTTTTACTTGAAAAACAAATTATGTTTCACCAAAAATGTAAATATATTATCTTAAAAAAGATTGAGAAAACTTTTATTTTGTTCAACTACGCTCAACATCTGTGTACCTTTTTATTTAAGAAGTCTAATGTGTATCGTTATACCGATGTCGTTTCACTAATGAAACCATGAATTCATAACATTAAAACATAATTAAGGTCTCTAAAAAACACAATTAAGGATAATACAATTATTTAACATGTGCATTATTAATTTATTCGATAGATAACCGTCCCAAATACCAAAAATGCCCTACCTCCTAGGGATGCCAACGGGTCGGGTTTTCGTGGGTACCTGCACTTCCCAAATTCTAATGGGACGGGTTTGAAAAATATTAAATGGTTTTGGAACGGGTTTGGGTCGAAACATGCAAACCCGTCACGGGTTTGAATCGGGTTTGGACAATTACCTCCGAGTACCCACTACCCAAACCCATTTATATATAAGATAAAAGATATTATTGTATATATAATTTATTATATAATTATAAATATTAGTATGAATATTAGTACATTTAGGGTTTTTATTTGATTTTCTTAACCCACACACACATTCCGTAAGAGTCAAGTCTTTAATGTTTCTCCTCTGCTTTTGTAAATCTACTTCCGAAATATGACGACACAACGACAACATCAATAATTCATACTTCTAGTTATGTTTTAAGATTTTGTAAGTTCGTAGTACTTTGCTTTGAGATTAATTTTAGTGAAATTTTTTGCTGATGTTTATGTTTTAATCATATTTATAATATTTTGTTATTTGATGTTTACTTTTTAGTATTCGAGTTTTTAGTGCGTAATAAACGGGTATTACCCAACGGGTTCGGGTCGGGGATGAGTTTTAAAGTTATTTTTTAATTGAATTTAAGATTGGGTGTTAAAAATTTTCATGCGTTTGGATTTGGGAAATGCTTAATGGGTGGGTATCCAACCCATTGCTATCCCTAACTCAGTTCGCCGCTGTCTGTTTCAAACTTCGAGAATTTAATTTGACTTAGAGCATTTACTACGAAAGACGAGGGACGGTGTCGAAGGGCGGTGTCGAGCCGCTCGACACACCCCCCACTCGACACACCCCTGTGTCGAAGCCGTAGTGGAGGGATCGACACCGCCCTGTGTCGATGGTGAGGCGAGGCCGGTGTCGAGAATTCGATACACCACTCGACTCCATTCGGCTGCAAAATGGGGAAACGACATTGGTCCGATCTATTTTTTTTTTTTTGATTACAAAATTAATAAAAAACAACGGCTATATTTTTTTGTCTCCAACGTTTATTTTGCTAGCAGCAACAGCTATCCCTATTTTTTCCCTATATATATCCCACCACACCACCACATCAATTCATCCATACCACACCACCACATCAATTCATCCAATTCATTCATCATACAAATTCACTCGTTTTTTCAAAAAATAAATAAATTATGAGTTGACCGGGTGCGAGCTACAATCCTGAAGAGGCGGAGGCGCGCCGCCGCCAACGTATGCAACGAGCCAGGGAGCTTTACCAAATAGTGGCCGAGTTTGATTCGTCAGACGACGACGACCAGGATACGAGGACGTACCTGCACCGGAATCGTGAGGAGGCCGAACAACGCCTCCGACGAGATTATTTTATCGACCACCCTATATGGGGTGATGTTGTCTTCCGCCGGCGGTTTCGAATGAGCAAGCGCCTATTCTTGAGAATTGCTCAAACTTTTGAGGATTAGGAGCATTTTTTTCAGCAACACTCGGATGCCACTGGAAGATTGGGGTTCCATCCCTGGGTCAAGTGCACCGTTGCTCTAAGGCAACTAGCCAATGGTGGAGCAGCCGATCAGTACGACGAATATCTGCACTGTGGCAATACAACAAGCAACAACATCCTCAAGAATTTCTGTCGAGCCATCAGATCTGCTTTCGGCGACTACTATTTGAGGCGGCCAAACGAGGTTGACATCGTCCGGATCACTGCATTGCACGAGAGGACGCACGGCTTTCCCAGAATGCTTGGAAGCATCGACTGTATGCACTGGCAATGGAAGAATTGTCCAATGGGTTGGAGAGGAGTGTACACTGGACGAAATAAATATCCAACCCTCGTCCTTGAAGCTGTCGCCTCCCAAGATTTGTGGATTTGACATGCTTTTGTCGGTGTCGCCGGTTCTCTGAACGACATCAATGTGCTCAATCAGTCCACTGTCTTCAACGACGTCATCAATGGTAGAGTGCCGTCAACTGCTTTCACTGCAAACGGCCGCCAGCACCGTATGGGATATTATCTCGCCGACGACATCTATCCGAAGTGGGTCTCTTTCGTGAAGACGCTCCATGCGCCAACAGATCCGAAGAAACAGCGATTTGCTCGGATGCAAGAAGCTGCGCGTAAAGACGTTGAAAGGGCTTTCGGCGTCCTGCAAGCTCGTTGGGCAATCATAAAGGGCCCTGCTCGCTTGTGGTTTCGAGAACATTTATGTGATGACATGTATGCCTGCATCATTCTGCATAACATGATTATTGAAGATGAAGGACCGAGAGCAACTGAATTCAATGCTGAATCGAGCGCAATGGACGATATAAACGTGAACAGTGCACCAGTCCATCAAGGGGCACCAGTGCCACTCCGCCAAGTTATTGAGAGACAAGCTCAGATTCAGGATGCACGTGCCCACGACCGCCTTATGGAGGATATGATTGAAGAGATTTTGGCACGTTTTGGTCCACTCCGCGAGTAGTTGTTGTATTTTTATTTATTTCTTAATTATTGTATTTTTTAAGTTATTGTCTTTTTTTTAAATTCAATAAAATTGTCATTTATTTACCTTAAGAATTTAATTAAGTTATTTTTATAATATTTATTACAAATAAAAAAACAACAAAATAAAATTTATTCAATCATTAAAATCACGTTTCTCAGTGTTTAGACCTAGGTCTTACTCAACCCTATTGTAGTGAAAAAATCAACCTATATCTAACTCAACATCACCAATCATTAAAATCACGCTTCTCAATGCTTCAACTTAGGTCTAACTAGACACCCGTAATTAGTAAATAGTGTATTGGACTAAGACGCCTTTTATCCACAAGGATGTAGTTGAGTTTGCCGCATAAGCTATTTGAATTAATTATTTGAACGCTACACTTCATAATTCATTATTAAATAATTCAAAATTCATTATTAATTAATTTTTGGGGGCAATTTAATAATGAATGTTATGCCACATATTTGATGATAAAAAAATATTGACTGATATGATTGACGAATATTTTCTTTTCTAGTATTGGCGAGGGTGAGAGTTTTTCGTAACTACTATTTGAAGTGCATGTTACCTAAAATTTTCGCCAATGTAATGCAAAAGCTCTACTTATAAGATGCTGGTGATATTTAAATATAATTAATTTTTTTTATAATTTCATAGGAATCGCAATCGTTATATTCCGCGTTAATGGGTAAATCTTCATACGTGTATAATGGCATGCAACGCATTAATTAGTTGTATGAAATGACGATAATAATTGTTCAAGAGGGACATTCAAATTTAATGCGTGGTAAATTAAGGCTATCTGCATCCCTTAGAGCACTCTTAGGGTGCTCTAAGGGGTGTTCTAGTACTAGAGCACCTTTAGAGATCTCTACCCCTGCATCTCAAGGGTGCTCTAAGGGTGCTCCAGCACAATATTAAACAATTTTCTATTTTTATTTATTAAATTAATTCATTTATTTGTAAATAAATTAAAATACACTAATTAATAAATAATACGAATTTTTCATAATATTTAAAAATTGGAAAATTACATGCCGCACACAATAAAAAAACACTACATGCTCGAAAAAAAAAAATACATAAAACTAAAAATTATGAAAAAATACTACGCCCACCCCCGACGTTGCTTCACCTCCTCTACCATCATCTTGTGAACTTGGAGCTGCTCCGGCGTCATAAATCTCGTGTCCCTGGAGACAACTTCCAAGTCGGTGGCATCACGTCTCTGCTGAACATATTTGGCCCGGATGCGTGCATTTTCCAGCTTCGCGCGAACTGATTCCAGCAACGCCACTGCGATCTCATGCTTGGCCTCGGCGAACTGGGTAAGCCGGTCGCCATATCGATCGATCCATGATGGATTCGAATTGGGACGAGCCCTCTACCGGCTTCTTTCCTTTGGACCTTGCCCTGGCCCTTGCAGCATCTCGACCCTCGGGTCGAGGAGGCGCGCTTTCTCCTCCGGTGGACTGGGCCTCCTCCGCAGACGGCTGGGACTGAAAAGATGTGTAGTTGCCCTCCGCCGTAATCTTTGTCCTCTTCATGGACGGTACGTCTGGGAAATTGGCGAGGAGGAACTTGGGGTTGTCTTTGAGAATGTCCCAAGCTGTGAAATAGTGGAAAGAAGGTGCCTGGGTATTAGCCTTGTAAATGGCTTGGGCTTGGGCAATCACATACCCGTCATCGGCGCCGCTTGGCCGGCGAGATTGGACTTTCTGGAAAGCGCTAATCCAGGCTTTAACGGCGGTCTGGATGCAGCCGAAGAAGCTCCTCACGGCTTTCTTGTTGAGCTTCAAGTTGAACTTCTTGTTGAAGAGCTCTTGGATAGCGCCCCAATATCTCTCGCCGGACTGGTCGCATCCGACGATGGAATTGCAGGTCTCCTCCACCCAAATTTGTGCCATGTAGCTGGCTTGTTCGTCGGTGTAGTTGTGCCGCTTGGCCCGGACGGGTTCCGAGTCATCTTCCTCGGCAGCGGCGGCAGAGGCGGCGATAGCTTTGCCCTTGCCCTTCTTTTTTCTTCCTCCGGCAGCGGGCTGGGACGGCGGCAGTGCCACAATGAGGTGATCCTCGGTGTTTGTCGCCGGACTGTCGGTGTCGGGGGAGAACGACGGGTAGGATTCGGCGGAGGCCGCAGTGTTGAGGTTGATTGAATCAAGCCCCAACCCCGTGAAATAGTTCGCGTCGTCGGACATGACGGGATACCACGCCGACGAATATGGGTTGTTGGGATCCATAATTTTTTTTTGGGATGAATTTGTTGGAGAAATGAAGGAGATGAAAAAAAATTGAGAGATGAAAGGAATGAGAGGTGTGAAAATGAGGGAGATGAAATGGATATTTATAGGTAAAATAAAAAAAAGAAAAATGCAAGTTACCGTTGCCGGCAACCAAAAAATGCCCGTTGCCATTAATTTTTTTAACGTTGGTGCGTGTATAACACGCGCCCAACGTTTTTTATTTTTATTTTTTAAATTTCTGTCCCCCCCCCCCACCCCCCCCCCCCTCCCCCCCGGCCGCCACGCAGCCCTCTCGAGCCACCCCGTGCTCGATCCGGGCTCGAGCCCGTTGCAGATAGTCTAATAATCTAATTATCGTGGGATGTGCTACTTTCAGAATAGTTCAATAAAATTTTCAAAATCTATATCTGTGATTCTCTAATTATTTTGTACAGTAATTAGACCAAAGTTTCTTGATATTGTATTGCATATAGACATCTCCTTAAATTAAATAAAAATAAAAAATATCTGAACATATATTTAAGTAAAAGAGCTTTACAAATATAATTACAAGTACAATATATATATATATATATAGGAAGAGGATTATGTGAGAATGTTATCTTAGGTGAGAAATGAGAATAAATCTGGATCCTTGATTTTTGTTGATCAATGACTCAGATTTAACGATGCATTATGTTGTAGTAATTTATGCATTACAATGTTTATGCATTAGGTTTCTGCAGTTTATGCATTAGAATTTGTATGCATTATATTTCTGCAATATATGCATTACTAATATGATAAAAATGCATTAAAATGTACCATTCTCACGTTCTCATATAAAATCCATTCTCACCAGATCCCTATCCTATATATATATATATATACTATCCTATATATATATATATATATATATATATATATATATATATATTCATTCTACCTCTAAAAATGCAAATGAGATTCTCTATTTCCTTTCCGTATTTCATCTTTTATTGCATTAATGTGATATATAAGAAAATTATAGTTTTTAAATTTAAATCTTTAATTATGTCACTTGCCGTGCTGTTATTAATGTAAAATGAAATGAAACATGAAAAAACAATGGAAGATTGGATGCGCTAAAAATGATGTTCATTTTGAAATCCAATTTCTAGACAGTGGAAGACGCCTTCAAATTCAATGAAGGCGTGCGCTTTAATTTTAGGAGATAATTTTAGCGTGTCATTAAATAAATAGCATACCATCTATCTATGCGCATTGACCACGCAGTGTTGAAAATATATTCAAAGTTTTAGTACAAAACAAATTGGCAGTATTTTTTTTTATTTTTTTTTTTGAATGTGACAAAACAAATTGGTATTGATATTTAAATCTCTCTTTAAATCATCATATAACCAAACTCAAAGATAGATTAAATTGCCCAAGATAAATCTTTCTCAAACCCCCACGCCACCAGAAAAAAAAGAAAGAGATAATATTATTAAATAAAATTAAATACAATTTGCTACTACACAAGATTCTACACAAATATACTGACTTTTAATTACCACGGCAAACCCTTTGCAAACCCCGAACGTCACACTCACACTAGACAAAGAAAAAGTGAAAGAAACATCCTATTGAGATTAACATATTAGAATTAGAATAATATACAAAAGCATTACAATATACAAATAAAAACTTACAAAAGCATTACAATAAAAAAAACTTATTATATTGATGTAGCAATTTATTAATAATATATATATTTACATCGTTCTAATTCGCTAAAAAAAGTTAAGCATAAATATAAATATTACCTTTTTGGGAAAATCTTGTATAATGTGCACCAAACAATTAATTATATATCTATGACATTTTAATATTTTAATTAGTATAAACAATTTTTTTGTTATTAGGTCACAACAATTTTTGAATCTTACTATAAATCAGAATGTCAAACAAAATTAACATAGTATTGAACAAAACGTTTTCGAAATATACAGACGACGACCGACTGCGACTTTCACTTTTACCAAGGAAATGGAAAATTGAAACACAATTTGACAAAAAATATTATTCTTTTTTGGAGATTTGAGAGATGCAAATTAAGACTTGTGTATGCAAACCCACAAAACACGCACAATGTGCGTGTATCTATATATGAATGCGGATATGTGTGGATTATGCAGATGAGCACGGAATTACAAAATTTGGAATTCTTGCAGAAGGTGGCTAACCCACCCCCACCCCCACCCACGATTCTTCTCTGTCTTCAAAAACCACGTACGCGGTTTTCTTGTCACCTTTCCAGTGTTTGTGTAAAATTTCCTAACTTTAATCGAAGCCCACAAAGTAACAAACAAGAAAACAGCATTAAAATCAGTCTAAAACCCCTTCTCACGCAGTTAAAGCCTCTCCGAGTTTCTTTAAAGTGCTTTCTCGGAGAGAGAATTATGCAAAAGTTTGTAGCTTTTACACTTCATGCAAATGGGCTGTTGTGATTTCCTCTTTTTTTGAGTTGTAAGCGCGATTTTTCTTGATTTCTTGATTATTCCGAGTGATGGGCTCGAGTCCAATTGTTTCCTCCGGAAGCGGCGGCGGAGGAAACGGCGGGTCGTGGTGGCACGAAATCGGCGGTGGGAGTAAGAGCAATAGTAGTGCGAGCAAGAATGGAAATAGTAGTAGTAGCAGCAGTAACGAGACGTGTGCTCTGTCATCAACTTTTGCGTTTTTCTTGTTTTCCTTTGTCGTTTTGGGGTCAATTGGGAGTCTGTACGCGAGGTTGATGCTCACGGCTAACGTGCGCACGGGGATCACGGCGCTCGGCTGTCAAGATGACAATGAGGGCTCTTGGGCTATTGGCATTTACTATGGCGACTCCCCCTTCTCTCTTAAACCCATCGAAGCTGTACGTTTTTCTTCTTTTCTTTAATCTCCTTCTAATTTTCAAGATTCCTTTTCCTTATGTGCTTGTTAAATTGATTTTTGTTTAAGTGGTGGATTAGGAGAGTACTAATTTCTTGGTTATTTTCACCTTTTTGTGTAAATTCAATAGTTTTTGGGCTGTGTATTGGTTTGTATTGCTCATATTTAAAGTTTTGGGTGTCTCTGTGTCTGATCGTTCCTTGTTTTGGCAAATTTCTTGAAGAATGGTTTTATTGGATCCATTTCTCACTTGCAAATGATCTGTGTCAAGTACAATTCAGCCATATCTTTTCTATTGGCTTTTGAAATTGTGGGGGTTGAAAATTAATCAAGAGTATGAAAATTGGTTGGCAGATGAATGTATGGAAGGACAAGACTGCAGCTTGGCCCGTTGCCAACCCAGTTGTCACTTGTGCCTCCCTTTCTGATTCTGGCTTCCCCAGTAATTTTGTTGCTGACCCTTTTCTTTTTGTACAGGTAACTCTCTCTCTCTCTCTCTCTCTCTCTCTCTCTCTCCAGCTCTCTTTCTCATATAGTGATATTGTTGGTGTTATCATTTTACTTTGATGCCCTGTATTTTAACTGGTTTAATTATTGGTTTTGAGTTATGGATGTGTCATTTGCAATTAGACCAAGTCAATTGTAATTGAAAATAATGGTTTTACCTTTTGCATCATCATATTGTTTTTTTCTTTTCTTCCTGAAACCATCTTTATATTGTTACTTGCATTATATAAGTAGATAGATGGGGTCATCAAGGAATCTGATAATAACAAATTCTTCGAAAGAGGCTCCCAGGGATAAAGCTGTGAACTTTATTGTAGCAAGTGGATTGAGGTGTAAATTAATTGGATCTGGGAAGTATAGTTATAAAAGTTGTCTTCTCATAAAAATTGGAGATATGGACCCTCGCTGGCTAACTGGGAATGAAATAAATTCTAATTTCTATTAGAGAAGGGAATATATTCTTTCCCTTTTTTCTATTTCAGTTGGTTACACCTTCTGTAGAATGAGATGGATATGTATTATGAAGATTTAAGACTTATTTGAGAAGTAATCACCTTGTGTTAAGAGGCTTGTTTGTGGATTCCATCTTATAGTATTATAATTAATTTATAAAGAACCGAAATCTACAGTGAGATTTAAGGTTGGTTATGGAAAAGAGGCAAAGATGCTCTCCAAGAAAAATATTAGCAGGCTTGATTTTTGACTTGTTGTGACTGCCAATAAAAAAATTAGCCCATGCTAGCAATAATGATTCGAGTGATCCTCATTGTTTTTCCCCCTAACAGAAACAGCTCGCATAGTAACAAACAGAGATTTTTGAATTGAACTAAAGAAAGTCTTGAGTTATCTAATGTTTTAAATCGATTTAGTGCATGTGGATTGGAAATTTTCTGACGTGCTCGTTTCTGTCTGAAATGATAAGCTCTACATCCAAATAAATACATTACAGATCATACTTTTCTAACTGATAAATTAGGCCATTCAGGGTAATATTCATTTCCAAGCATGGTGTCAACTAATAAACCAATTGTTGCTGTCACCACTAATTTTCTGTGTGCATCTTCAGGTTTCATTCAGTCATGGGGTTTTTGCCAGTTTTTGCTGTGTGTGTGTGTGTGTGTGCATGTGCGCTTGTGTTTTACTCCAAGTAAAGTTGTAGCCTGTGGCATCTGATCTGAGGATGTATTCACTTTGGATTTTACTGCTTCTAATGTTTGATCACATGATCCAGGGCAATATTCTTTACTTGTTCTACGAAACAAAAAATTCAATTACAATGCAAGGAGACATTGGTGTTGCACGGAGTGTAGACAAGGGAGCGACGTGGGAGCAGTTGGGCATCGCCCTTGATGAAGATTGGCATCTCTCCTATCCGTATGTCTTCGAGTACAATGGAAATGTAAGAGCTCGACTTATTAAACGAATTTCATGTTCAACTATCATCATAAGCTCAATGTTGTATTCCATGTATATACATGTCGAACTGGTTAAACTATCTCAATCCAATTTCCTTCCTTGATCGAATCACTCATTTTATTGGTTCTTGCAGGTATATATGATGCCTGAGGGCAGTGCAAAAGGGGATCTTCGTCTCTATCGTGCAGTCAACTTCCCACTGAAATGGACATTGGACAGAATTATCATGAAGAAGCCGCTCGTGGATTCTTTTATGATTCCTCATGATGGCAAGTACTGGCTTTTTGGATCCGATCACAGTGGCATTGGCACACGAAAAAACGGGCAGCTAGAGATTTGGTATAGCAGCTCGCCTCTTGGTCCGTGGAGGTCTCACAAGAAAAACCCAATATATAACACAGACAAGAGCATGGGTGCTAGGAACGGGGGAAGGCCGTTTGTGTACAACGGAAACCTCTACCGCGTAGGTCAGGACTGTGGTGAGACATACGGGCACCGGATACGTGTATTCAAAATAACCATTCTAACAACTGATGAGTTCAAAGAAGTTGAGGTGCCATTGGGTGTCAAGGAGCCAATCAAGGGACGGAATTCATGGAATGGCGCCCGCAACCATCACCTTGATGTACAGCAGCTCGGCTCCGGTGAGTGGGTTGCAGTTCGGGATGGAGACCGAGTTCCATCAGGAGACGCTATGCATCGCTTCATTCTTGGTTCTTCTTCTGTTCTGGCTGTAGCCACGCTCATCGTGCTTGTTGGGATGCTTCTCGGAGCTGTCAAGTGTGTCGTGCCGTTGAGTTGGTGCCCCCACGATATTGGGAAGCGGAGTGATGCTCTCTTGGCTTGGGAGAGATCGAACTTGTTCTCTTCCAAGCTACGGCTCTTCTGCAGCCGCCTGAACAGAGGATGCTCATCTCTTCGCGCTAGGATAAGGCCAAACACGTGGACAGGAATGCTCATCGTGGTTTCAACAGTCTTGATGGCCGTGATACTAATGTGTGCCGGAGTTAGGTACGTATACGGCGGGAGTGGTGCAGAGGAGCCATACGCGATTGAGGGGCACTACTCTCAGTTCACATTACTAACAATGACCTATGATGCTCGGCTGTGGAATCTGAAGATGTACGTAAAGCACTACTCGAGATGTGCCTCGGTGAGTGAGATCGTCGTGGTGTGGAACAAAGGAACGCCACCTCGATCGAGTGATTTCGACTCAGCAGTGCCGGTGAGGATACGAATCGAGAAGCAGAATTCGCTCAACAACCGGTTCAAGGTGGATCCATTGATCAAAACTCGGGCAGTCCTCGAGCTCGATGATGACATCATGATGACTTGTGATGACATCGAGCGCGGATTTAGGGTGTGGCGGGATAATCCG
Source organism: Schizonepeta tenuifolia (assembly GCA_029490685.1). Taxonomy (NCBI): domain Eukaryota; kingdom Viridiplantae; phylum Streptophyta; class Magnoliopsida; order Lamiales; family Lamiaceae; genus Schizonepeta; species Schizonepeta tenuifolia. The sequence goes on along the minus strand of CM055960.1, from coordinate 52,998,633 downwards.
GAGAGGATCGTCGGATTCTACCCCCGTCTTGTTGGTGGGGGACACTTGAGGTACAGGGGCGAGAAGCACGCCAGGAAGCACGGAGGCTACAATATGATCTTGACCGGGGCCGCGTTCCTCGATAGCCGGGTCGCGTTCGAGAGGTATTGGAGTACGGAAGCAGAGGCAGGTAGAGTTTTGGTGGATAGGTTGTTCAACTGTGAGGATGTGTTGATGAACTATCTATATGCGAATGCGAGCTCATCGGGCGTCGTGGTGGAGTACGTGAGGCCTGCATGGGCGATCGACACGTCGAAATTATCGGGCGTGGGGATTAGTAGGAATACACAAGCTCATTATGGAGTGAGGAGCAAGTGTTTGACAGAGTTTTCTGGTATGTATGGGAGTATAAGCCACAGAAAATCTGAGTTTAGCAGAAGAAAGGATGGATGGGATGTATAGTTTGACAACTAATTTGAGGTAAAGAAGTGTTTACTCATTTTGTTTGAATATGTTTGTTGTTTTATTTTGTTGTTCTTTTTCCAGTGTAGATTTTATTAATTTTTTATAGTCTAAAGCTTGTATATCCTGTTTTGAGGATTTTGTTTATCTTTAGTTCTTGTGATTGTGAATCAACTGTATATTGGCTTGGATAAAAGGCTAAGAGCCGGGTTTCTCTCTCTCTCTCTCTCTGAAGCAAAAAGTTAAGCTGAAGGCCAGAAAAATGGCCTGTCATTTTGATTAATGCATATTTAGTGTTTGAACATTGTAAATTCAGCCCACACTCACCCGATTTCTTATAAAATAGTCAAATTATCGGTTTTGGCATGAATCGTTATGAAAAAACTCACATCGACAAAATTACATGAAAATCGTCTTCTTAAAGTCTCTACATCTAAATATACTCCCTCCGTCCACTTATAAGTTGTGCAATTGAGAATGACAAGGAGACTAAGAAAAGTTGGTAAAGTATTTTTGAGTGAAGAAAGGGACCCACTTTTAGTGTAAATTAGGAGAGTGATTACTTTTGTTAATTAAAGATTACACTATGCCAAATTTCTTCTTTGACAACAATGTTTGATTGTCAAACTTTTTTTTTCTAAGCCTGCGATTTTTTATTATTTGTAAAACCTGCCTTATTATTTTTTTTATCCACCTTTGTGATTCATTTTTTTTTCAAAACCTGCCTTGTTCATTTTTTTTGTCTAAGCCTGCGTTTTTTTTTTTTTTGACATTGCATGTCTTATTGCATGCAAACTGCATAGTGTAGTAAGAAAAGAAAGAAAACGAAGCAGTAACTATGAAATGCAAAAAAAAAAAACACAACCTGTAATGAAAAGAATCTCATCTCCAAACTTAAAATCTGATTTGTCATTAAATGCAAAAGTGGCGCCACTTACAAGGTTTTTAAGAGGGAAATGAAAGCTAAAATACACATGTGTCTATTCCTCTACCCTTAATACAAAATTCAAAAAATGGAGGGAACTACTATCTCTCCTCCATAAATATATCTCCTAACCCATCTATTGTTCACAATCACAAACTCTCATTCACATTCAATACCAAAAACCCCATAAATACAACCATAAATACAGCAGATCAGCAGAAATGGTTCAGCAAAAAGGGCGCCTAAATCTTACTCAAGATGAGAGGAACTCGGTTGCTCAATGGCTGTTTTTGAACTCGAAAAATGGAAAGGTTAGGCATGGAGGAGTTACTGAAGTAGCATGCATTTTTGGATGTCACAGAAATACCATACACAACATTTGGAAGCTTGCTCAAGCTCAGGTCAGTTTGGGAGGCCCTATCCACATAAAATCCAAGAAAAAAGGCAGAAAAATGCCCATTAGAAAGGAGTTAGATATTCAGAAAATGAAAGGTCTATCAGTCTTAGAAAGATCATCACTTAGACTCATTGCAGAGAGGATGAAAGTCAGCAAGACTTTGGTTGCCAATTGGTACAAGAAGAAGCAGTTAAGGGCACATACCAACTCAATCAAACCATCACTTACTGAAGAAAACAAGGTCAGCAGTCTGAAATGGAGTCTCAAGCACTTGAGGCAAAATGCAGTAGATGGTAAATTCAAATATCAGAAAATGGATAATGTAATCCACATTGATGAGAAATGGTTCTTCCTCAGCAAGCAAAAGGACAGGTATTATCTTGTGCCAGGTGAGGAACAACCATATAGAACCTGCAAGTCTAAAAGATTCATAGACAAGCTCATGTTCCTTGCTGCAGTCAGCAAACCATAATATTCAGAGGATGGAACCTGCACTTTTGATGGTAAAATAGGAATATTTTCCTTCACCAAATTAGGGCCAGCAACCAGAAACTCAAAGAACAGACCAAATGGCACATTAATCACCAAACCCATACTCTGTGTCAATCATCAAGTCATGAAGGATGTCATCATCAACAAGGTAAATTAGTTTCACAATGCTATCAGAATGATTGCATAGTCATTCATCACTTAGCTTTTTTTTGCAGTTACTCCCTACTATCATGCAAAAGTGGCCAGACTCAGCAAGCAAACACATCATCATTCAACAAGATAATGCAAGACCTCACATAAAAGCAGATGATCCAGACTTCATTAGGGCAGCAAATTCAAATGGATTCCACATAGAACTAGTGAATCAACCAGCAAATTCACCAGATTGTAATGTAAATGATCTGGAATTTTTCAGGGCAATCCAAACACTGAAAGATAGAAAGGCAGCAAAGGGGGTGGATGAGTTACTGAAAAATGTAGATGAAGCATTTGCAGAATTTGACACAGTGAAGCTCAACAATGTTTTCCTCACACTCCAAGGCTGCTACACAGAGATCATGAAGCACAAGGGAGGCAACAACTACAAGGTACCCCACATGAACAAAGAGAAGCATATTAGAGAGGGGACTCTGCCTGAATGCCTAGAAGTGGATGCAAAGGTTGTTGAAAAGTGCCTAGCTCATTTAGAGCATCTTCAACTAGTGGAATCTTTCAATAACATGGGAATGAAGTGATAGAAGTCTGTCATGTAAGGGTTTTTTGCTCAGTTTACAGCATAAGCAACAGGCTGTAAATATGTGAAGCTGTTGTTTAGGATGTAAACATGTGAATGCAGGGTTTTTGTGCATCACACAGTGTCTCAGCAATGAAATGATAGAGATTTTGCATCATTGACCTATACCAAACACCATCTAACACACTAACTGTCATAAATCAACCTCCAAACATGTGACATGGGTGGCATCTTTAAGACAGAGGCATCAAATGCATAGAACATCAGAAAAAAATTCATCCTTTGTTCACACTTATACCAAATGCAGCATCTATTTCATCAAATGCATCATCACAGAGGGAATGCAGCATGACATGCATCATTTCAGACCAAGTGTAGTAACTAGTTCATCATTAATGGCACAGTGCAGCATCAAAATCATCATGTCAGTTAGGATTTGCAGCATCAAATGCATCATCACAGAGGGAATGCATCATGATCAAGACACAAAGAAGCAATGTAATTCATCAGCAAGAACAAACCAAGTGCAATAACTAATTCATCATCAAGAACAAACCAAGTGCAGTAACTAGTTCATCATCAAGGCACAGAGGAGCAATCAAATTCATGCATCATCATAAATAAACAACAGATTAACCTTTATCATCTATTTCAGAGTCGCAAAGGCTCATCACAGAGGGAAAGAAAATGTCCAACCATTGGAGATACTCTCTCCGATCTCGCCACCAAGGAAGAAATTCCGGCACTGAGATCTCCGGCGGTGTCTCCGGCACCACCATGTCGTAATCGATGAGGGAGTCGTATGGGGACTGGGCATCCTGCATCACAAGCTCGGATTCCAACGAAGAGGGATCCTCCGAAGCAGTGGAAGTGAGCCTCAGCGCTGAAGGGAACCAGATTCTCAACCACCGGAGATATTCTTCTCCATCTCGGCACCACAGAGGAAAATCACGGGCAGAGATCTCCGGCGTAGAGGTCTCTTGCACGAATGCAACAGATCCGGTGCAGATGTCTCCGGTGTAGATCTCAACAGATCCGGTGCAGATGTCTCCAGTGTGGATCTCAACGGATCCGGTGCAGATGTCTCCGGTGTAGATCTCAATAGATCCGCCATGATTTTGGTTGGAATCGGAAAGATGAACACATGGAGAAGAGGAATCCATGGCCGTGAAGGCTGTTTCCGGCACTATGGTGTCAGGCACGGTGAGCAATAAGTCGGAGGCAATGTCTATAGAGGAGAAGTGGGTGGGCATTTCCACCGATATGTCTTCCCTGAATCTAGGCATATCGGGGGGATTGGTAGTTTCAGAACGCGGCGGTGCCGGAGGGGAAGACGACATCGTCGATTTACTGAGGAAGATGGAGAAGAGATGAAGAGGGTAGGGTTGTTGTGAGTTCGAGTGAGAGGCGGAGCAGATAGATGGGGGAATTTAGGGTTACGAGATTGTGGGCTGTAGATAGATAGTGGGTTGGGTAGTTTAATTAGTGTATAGGATTTGGGTTAACAATAAATAATTTTTCTAACTTAATTAACCCACTCTAATTGGATGGTATAATTGTAAATAATATATTGAAGGGTGGATATATGTTTAATGGAATCTTTCCAAAAATAGAAACGCACAACTTATAAGTGTACGGACAAAAATGGCAAAATGCACAACTTATAAGTGGACGGAGGGAGTATTAAAGAACGAAACTCCCACCAAAAAACTTAGAAATGGGGAATGATGAATTTAGGGATTTAATATAATTAGATGAAATAAATAGATGAAGAATGAACAAGAGTGGTATTCCATTCCGAATAATTTGGCCCATTTTGATTTACATGTTTGAATTTATTGGATATATGCACCAACAGCTACCTTCTAGACTTGTAGTTTGGACCATTGTTTGACACCATTATTTGAGTTAAATTGTTTTCCCTTTTTATATTTGCGGGTCCCCACCATGGATAAGGATTTACGATTCTGTTTTTTCAAGAAATAAATTTCAATTTTCTTTTATCTCTAACTTTGGCAGTGCAACTCAAGGATCAATTCTATGACCATCAATCGAACTAATCGAGAGACTTAAACTACTTGAAGTGGCAGTGTCTAACGGATGTCTTTTAAGAGTTTTTTGGAAATAGAGACAGTGAGCTGCAGTAGGGCTGTCTTTAAGGGATGTCTCTATCTAATTTCTGAATTTATATTTTGCATTAATTTTAGTAAGAAAATTTTAATTTCATTAATTTAAATAAAAATACATTAATACTACAAATAAAAAAAATACATTACTAGAAAAAAAAATTACATTACTAGAAATAAAAGAAAAACTTTGGTAAGGAAAAAAATAACTACGCCCATCCTCGACGTCGCTTGACGCCGTCAACCATCATCATATGCAGCTGGTACTGATCTGTCGTCATGATGCTGATGATCCTTACATCGGTGGCGTCTTACTTGGCCCGAGCACGCTCCCTCATTGCCTCGGCGAAGTTGTTATTTGCGTCGATGATGCCGCTTAGCCGGGCATTTGTTGAGTCGACCATCGACCTGAACTCCGCGTCCTCGCTCACCTTCTTTTTTCCCTTTCCTTTGGCCGCCCTCGCCGCCGCCTTTGCCGCGTCTCGTCCTTGTGGGCGGGGGAGCCGTGCTTTTCTCTTCTGTTACCTCGCTCGATCTGTGCGGCATTTCAGATGAGGTGTAGGAGTCTTCGGCCGTATTCTTCGTCTGCTTCATGGACGGAACGTCGGGAAATTCTTGGTGGAGGAATTTGGGATAATCCTGCAAGATTTCCCAAGCACCAAACTGCTTGAAGCGGCTCCCTTCATGGGCGTTGTATATCTGCTGGGCTTGCTCGATGACTGTGTCGTCGGAGGCGCCGCTGGGCGTTTTCTTCGTCGCCTTGTTGTAAGCGATTATCCACTCCTTCACCAGTGGGTGATCCGCCCGAAAAAACTCTTCACCGTCTTTGGGTTGAGGTCGTCATCGAACAAGGCGTTGTACCTCGCCGCCACTTTCCCTCAGTACGCCTCCATGTTGATCTCTGCCGAGAATGGAGCTGCACGTCTGCTCTTTCCAGATTTGGGCGACGGCGGTGCCTTGTTCAACCTTGTAATTGCGCCGCTTTGGTTTGGCGCTGTCAGCCGGAGGAGGAGGAGGAGGGATGTTTGTGAGGGTGAGATCGGCCCGTCCTTGCCCTTTCCTTTGGCTTGTGCCGTCTCGGACAATGGACTGTCTTCGTCGCCTATCACAGTGTGGAAGGACTCGCCGACGGATGAGTTGAGATTGATAGAATCAAGCTCCGTCGGCGTATATCCTCCGTATGCACCGTCGTCCGCCATTTCAGGGGAACACCACGGCGACGACCATGTATTACTTGGATCCATTTGAGAGATGATTGTGTGAAAGAGATGTGGAAAAAAAGAAGGAATTGTGTGAAAAAAATAGAGATAAATGGTGTGAATGTGATGTGAATTAAGGTGGTATTTATAGGTAAAAAAATAAAAATAAATAAATATATAAAATCGGCTGAATTAACCGTTTATAAACGTTGGAAAAGTTATAGCCGTTGTGTAATTTTTTTTTTCGGTCTGGCGCGTGCAATGCACGCGCCGTATTAAAATAAAAATAAAAATTCGGCGTGTGTATTGCACGCGCCAGATCAAAACAGTCTCGAAGCCACGAGACAGGCTCGAGACGGCAGAGCTTGCAGCGGCGTGTCTCGTCACTGGGTGTGTCTCGAGCCCCCACGAGACTCACCGCTGCGATGAGTCTTATATGGCTCGCGTTCCATAGCTCAAAACCTTATTTAATTTTAACGTCTGATATCAAATTATTTTAAAGACCTGAAATTTAATTCATGCACGCAAATTGTATAGTTAAGTAACATGCATGTTGCACTTTATCCCTATTATTATAATAAAAAAACTAAATAAAAAATGAACGTACTATTATACTCATCAAAAGATTTATAATTACCAGATATTGTTGATTTTCTTTTAAAATCCTAAATATGTCGTATAATTTCTTTTTTTCATCTTACTTTTGTGTACATTTATTACTTTTTTGTACATTTATTTAACAAATATTTGAATTGACTATCAAAATCAATGCAATCATAGTTTCTATTCTTTCCTCTCTACCTTGCAATGGTACAAGAATTAGAATTAATACAATACAATGCTTCTTCTGCCAATGACATGCCCATATCATTTATTTGTTTTTCATACATATGCTATTTCTTTCTTTCCCTTCATCCTACTCAATATTCACCGGATACAATTGCTAATCTACATAATATTAAGTGAATTAGTATTAAAAAAATTGTGATAGGATCAGATTAGATTCTATATTCTTCAAACAATATGTTATAATTAAAGCTAATTTACGTATAAGTTCAGTGCTGAAACCAAAATCCACTATCATGGTTAAAAGATACTATGTATTTGTCTCCAGTGGGACATCTATGCGGTGCGACTTCAGTATGTAAACAGTGAGGTATCGGGTGCAAACCTCACAACTTCCTCTCTCCCATGCCAAATAAAAAAAAGACTATGTATTTCGATCCATCTCCTTATGTGATATAATTCTCGACCATATTAATTGACCAAAACAAATAAAATCATTGAAATAACATAAGAATCCATCGAAATTTAAGAACCACACGAATGATAAACATCCATACCAAAGCTGAGACACCTACTTACATCCATAATAAAACCGCATATACAGTAATTTGAGCTTCTTCTACTAGAAAGTTTCTACCTTTAAAGGCCATTTTTTGCACAAATTGAATAACGATATCAGAGCAAATTACACTGGTGAATCATTGTTCCACTTCCTCTCAATTCAGAAAGATCCACCCCGGCTCCTGCAATATTGTACGAGCAAACCGGTTATATATCCGTGCATATATGAATCTAATTACTTACGGGAAAGAGATTTTACATATGATCACTTCCCTATATACGTACATATGTGGATACAAATATATATATATATATATATATATATATATATATATATATGTGTGTGAATTGCTTACAGATGAGCGCTCATGAGATCGATCCATAGTTATAGGCTCAGCCAAATTGACTTGTAACATAGGAAGATGAAGATCGTGAGGAGGTTCGTCATCTCTGTGTACCTTCTCCTCCAACTACTGCTCGGAAATCAGACTGGAACTGGAACCGGCACAAAAAAGTAATATTAGTATTTATGTAAGTCTTAGTAATTGATAAGTAAATACAGTTATGAGCTTGAAATTAGAGTGCAATAGATAAGAATTAATTTATTTTAAATAAAAGGGAAATTAGCTCCAGTTCCCCATGCCAGGGCTTTTTTATGAGCTTGTTGTATATATAAGGTCATTTTTACAGAACTATCTATTACAAAAATATATAGCTCGTTATATTAATTAATTAATTCTTAAATTGATTAGATCTGAAACTAATTATAGAAAGATAGAAAATTAATTAGATATCATCCGTTGAGAATTAAAATACAGCAGGCACCAGCAAAATGCATAACAAAGAGAGCCAATTAATTAATCCTTAGTTTGAGATGTGAGACAGAGCAAATTAAGCAATATGTACGTGAGTGAATAAATATTACTCCCTCCATATCATTTCATTAAAACTATTTGATCGGACACGCATGTTAAGAAAATAAGTTGTTTATAATAAAATTAAAAAGATAAAGTAATTTTTTGGGGGTATTTTTGTCACATCAAGTAAGGGAGAGAATGGAGTCAGCAGCTTTTTAGTAGCATATGTGGTAATTTATAAGTTATAATGGAGTATTTTCATATAGTACATTTTCATTTTAGGAAATAGGCTTAATGTAATGATACGTCCAAATAAGGCAAAATGAACTTAATGAAATGATACGGAGGAGCAGTATATAATTATACGTGGAGGCACAACTACTTGACTTGTATCATATTATCATACCGTACATAGTACCAGGTAGTACTTGTTGGCCCTCACCACCTCAATTTTGTGTCTCAAAAACTCTCTATCTGGCTTCACTCACTTATATACCTTCCCATGAGAGGCTGGATCTTGAATACACATACCATGCATCTCCTTTATTATCACCGTCCACTTGTAATATCATTTTTATATGGAATTATTATTTTGATTTGGTTAAGTTGTTATATTTTATTAATTTCATCTCAACCATAGTAAAGTTTATGTACTATTCATTCACTGTTCCTTACTATTCACATTATTCTTTTTTATTCATTCACTACTTTCACCGGGGTGTCGCGGCTGGCCACCGCCGCTATCGTCAGCGTCTATCTGCCCAATCCGACCACCGCCTTCCGGTACTCCGCCACCATGCACTTCACCTCATCGAGGTGGCTATCGGAGATGGAGAGAGTAGGAGGAGCAAGCGAGAGAAAGATGTGGAATTGCTACGGTGAATTGACAAGGTTTGCTGCTATGGCGAGCAGAAAATGAGGAGAGAGAGATAGGAGACAAGAGAGACTTGGTTGGAGATGATGACTTTCATTTTTTTTAATATACGAGTACATATCTTCATAAAAAGAATAACTCAAAAATCAAAATAGTAGTATATATTGATATATTAGTATTAAAATAATGTTTTGTTTTGATTTTTGAGATATTAGTGATCACATGGATTAAAAACCAATTTGGTCAACAATACCATCAAATTTTGAATTTACAATAATTAATTAAAAATAATAATAAATCAAAATGATAAAAAAAAATTAATTATGACCAAATTGTCTATATTAGTCCAATTGACCAAAATGACAATGTACTACTACAGGTGCGATTAGTAATAATTCGATGTAATCTTTAACTAAAATAATTATATGTAGATTATATTGAATTTTATAATGACATCAAAACATGCATAAAATTTTATTAATTTCTCGTGATGATACAAGGGCGATAACATCTTGTACTGCGAAATTATTCAAAAAATTATTTAATGATACAAAATCTCATCGATAACAAGAAACAATTGAGACATTGAATTATCACTAAATCTTGACTTATTTTTAGTGAGATCACTATTAATTGATAGTTTGAGTTTGATTGAAATATTAAGTAATTATATTTAGGAATTCATCAAATCCCGACTTATCTTTAATGAGATAATTGTTAGTCGATCAATGCTATTGTAGTGTTATGTTAATAAATATGTGTACTGATGGGCCCAATAGTTTTTTTTTTTTTTTTTTGATATCGTGGGAACCCGCAACAGCTACTTTCAGTGGCGCACTGCGTAAATTCACGTTCCTTGTGTAGTAGCCTGCAAACCACACAGAGTAGGTAAATCATACTTTTCAAGTACAGATGTGGCAAACTGTTCGCACTTTTCTTTAACACGCCGCAAGTGCACGGGTGCTATTGTGTATATGGAAGCAAGGTCGTATTCCACAGAGACTGATTCAACTTAGCAAATACTACTTTCAACTATTATCCTCTATTTAGACTACAAACTTTAATTTTTGGATTTTTAATGAAACTAATTAAGAAAATGAATAGCAAATAAAAAGCAGACAAGACTCTGTAAAAATGCAAATAAGAAAAAGGTATCCTAAGGCTTCGATTTCAATGGACAATTAAAATTCAAATCTCAATCAATCAATCAATTAACACTGGGACTCGACTCTTCTTATAACGATTACAAAGATAGCTTAAACCTACTCCCGTAACGAATAAACCGTTGATCACATGCAAGGGTTTTCGTTCCCGACAAACATCATATGCATGCAACCCCAAAAAGATCATAAGATTAATGATCTCACAAAAGGCTCGTCCCATCCCGGTTATTTTGCAATGCGTGTCCTATGTTCCAGTTCATGTATTAATCCTCATCTCCCGACTATTGAATTAAAACAACTAATATGCAAAATTGGTGGCCAATCAATCAAGCATGCAAGACAAATCAAGAACATAAGAAAGAAGAAAAGGTCGTAATTGATTAATTGACTAAGAATCAAAGATTAATTATCCATCTACTCTCTAACCCTAGGATACAAGAAAATTAGCTACTCATAATTAAAGAAAACACACAATCAAAAGAAAAAGAAATCATAAACATTAAATAAGAAAAACCGTAGTCGAAACAAATCTCGTCTTGAACTCTTGAACAAGTCTTCAAAACTCCAAGACAAAGCTTAAAGAAAATTAAAACTAAGAATAATATATGAGAGAGGTAGGTGTCTAGATGTGTTTTGGAGGACATATATATAGGTGTGGGGAGTACAAGGTTGTATCCTAGTAGGAGTAGGAAATAACCAAAATAGGAGAAAATAACCAAAAATAGCACAAATCTAGAAAATTCGCGTGGTGTCCGCGTGTGTGCTGGGCCAGCGCAGAACATTTTTGTTTTGGCCCGTTCTCCTTCATTATAACTCCGATTTTTGATCCGTTTTCGCCTACGAACTCCTATCGAACTGTACTTTCATTCTATCATGTTCAATTTGCATAAGATTAACTCCAAATTTCTGCAAAATCAAACAAACAACGAACAAGCATCATATTTCACAAATTAACAATATTTAAGCACAAAACTCATTCCAAACATGATTTCCCAATACAAATTGACATAAATTAAGCTTATAAAGATGAGAAAATCCATGTTTAACACAGACTCGATCTATAGAGGCGCTTCATGAGGTTCGAACCTGAGACCTCTCAGTCTCATACACTCACAATTCACTAGACTATAGTGCAATTGTGATTAATTAGATTTAATTTTTACTGAATTTAATATACGATAGTGCATTTGGCACTAATTTGATTTAATTTGGACCAAGTTGACTATATTATAGTGCAATAGATAGTAAAAATTCGATTCAATTTCAACAATTAACTATACTATAGTGCAATTGGTAATAATTTGTTTCAGTTTCGATCAAATTGGCAATAATATAGTACAAAATTGGTAATAATTTGGTTCAAGTTTGACAATATTGACTATAGTATAGAGCAATTGCGACTGTGATCTAATGAGCTATACTATAATGCATTTGACACTACTCGATTCAATTTTGAGCAAATAGACTAAATTACAACTCATAATAATTAGGGCGAATTTTGACCAAGTGAATTATACTATAATGCAAGTGGTTAAAGTTGAAACGGCTTATAAGCGCTCCTAAATCCTAAATAGTGAATAGCTTATAAGCTGTTTTAAAGAGCTTATAAGTTTAACCAAACACTCTCTTAATTAGAAAGTAATTATGTCATTTGTGCTCGTCCGTAACCCCTATAGTATTATTCACTATCTATCTCTCTTCTCCCTCTCACCACCCCTTTCTCTTCTCGTCTCTCGTCTCTTTCTCTTCTTAAAAAGTTAAAAGATTCAGATTGAGAGTCGTTTCTTTATTGAAGATTGTTTATAAGAATGAAGGTGATGTTAAATATCTTATATTATAAAATTTAACATATTTTTTTCTTAAAAAAAAAAGTTGAACCTCCGATTTAAAATCAGCTCGTCTACCCCTACAATTCCAGGTCGGAATCATCCCGTCGACCACGATTCTGATTAAAATATTTCTCGATTATTAAGGCTCGATCCTATTACATACGCCAACTTTATAATTTGTCTCATCATTTCAATATCAAATTTAAAATATTTAGAATTTTTTTTTGAAGATTTTATGTTGTTAATCTATATATATATAAAATATAATAAATATTGATATTTAATTCAAAAATTTAAAAATTTAGATAAATGAGAATTAGAATTTAAGAGGTGTCACGTAAGATTTTGCAAAGTCGTTTTCATTTATATAATATATAGATAGACATAGATTTAGTATAGTGCCTATACTATGTTTTATTCACCGCTTCAATTTTTTGGCTTCTTCTTATTTACTTCCTCCGGCCCATTCATATTGTCATCATTCACTTTCTATCTTTTTTGAACAGTAATATAACAATATCAATGGATCAGATGAAGTATTTTTTATATTTTTTCGTCCTCTTTGAATGCAATATTATATATATATATATATATATACATATATATATATATATATTGACAGTTCATAATCTAGTTTTTAAGTTTAAGAAGAGAGAATAAATCTAAAAATGCGTGTGAGAATTAAAAATAAAAACATAATAATAATTACAAAATAAATATAAGAGTATATTATTAGACAAAATCAAAATAAATACATACTAGCAGATAACCAGAACTTTTTTATTAACTGATAAAATAATTGAATTTGCAAAATTTACTGTTTTAAATTTATTTTTAAAAATGGAAAATTCGAAATAGCGTGCAGCACATTTAATAAAACCACTTTAGATAAGCTTTGAAGGTACAGTGTACTTGGAATTCCAACCATTATTCTGTAATTTAAATTTTGATTTAATTTTAAAAACTTACTATTTTAGGACACGTGTTGTAGGATTAGGTAGGATGGATGCATAGTATGTGGTTTCAAAATCCTATTTCCCCCTTCCCAGTCGTAGAAATTGATCGTACTACTCTTGGACATCTACATCTTATATTATTACAGAAATTCATCAAAATTATGGCCACTTTCTGCAAATTGATAAAATCTTCCAAACTGCTTGCACCTTGTACGTACTTGCAAGTTGCATTAACAAATGAAAATAAAAATAGTCAATTCCGTCCTACCAGTTTCCTTTAATTTTTTATTAATTAAATAAATTCCAAAACGGCGATTAATAAACTCTAATAGGGATTATATTATAACTTGAAAATGAAAAAAAAAAAAAATTCAAACGAGCTCGTGATATGCACGTGACCACAAAAAAAAATAAAAAAAGGCGGGCGCGTACATAACGTGTCCTTCCAGACACATTTGACGGATGCATGAGATGAATGCATCCCGAACATATGATCTAATATGAGAACGGTACAACGTGCAACCTATAACACATGCGGTATACTGCTTTTAAAAATGGTGAGCAGTAGGTGATATGATTAGATGAAAAATAGATGTATAAAAAAAATGTAGAAGAGCGATATGGGCGTAGTAGTAGCTATTCCAAGCGACGGTTAAGGCGGCTCGCGACGGTGTGTCTCGAAGGGGGCTCGAGACACCTGCTGCGACAAGACACCCCGGTGCGGAGGACGACGGCTCGAGACCGTCTCGTAGCGACGAGACAGTTTTGAAATGGCGCGTAGCGCCACGCGCTGCTATTTTTAATATTTTTTTTTTAAATAGGCGCGTGCATTGCACGCGCTATAAATAAAAAAAAATTCAAAAATCGAACAAAGGCTATAATGCATGCAACGGCTAAAACAATGGCTATACAGCCGATTTTCCTTTTTTTATTTTTATTTTTTATTCATCCCTATAAATACCTCACTTCATACCACAATTTTTTCCACACCAAATTCATTTTTCTCCTTTTATTTTCTCTCTAGTTTTCTCTCAATTATTTTGCCAAAAAAAATATCTTCGTCGTCCGACTCCTCAACCGGCTACTTTTCTCATGGCACCGACGACGAGATTATATCGATGGTGACGAACCTCTAAGTTGTTGCCGCTCGACTCTTCGCCAAAAAGAAAAAAAAGAAGGTGAAGATGACGGTCGTACACTGCGATCGGGAGGCGGCCCTGCAGTAATTTAAATTAATGAAAATTTCAAATTTTCTTATTAAAATTAATGCAAAATACAAATTCAGAAATTCCTTAGAAACACCCTTACAGACAACCCCACTATAACTCACTGTCTCTATCTCTAAAAAATCCTTAGAAACACCTCTTAGAGACAGCACCACCGCAGGTAGTCTAATAAACTCTAATAATCAAAGGCCGAGGCGGAGCTATGGCATTGGCCACCCTATTTATTTACGAGTATATTTAAATTTGCATGTTTCAAAAATTTAGTGCATGTGGCCGGTCCACCAGCTATCTCCTAGTTTGGACCATTCTTTGACGCCATTATTTTGAGTTAATATATTTTTTTTCCTTTTGATATTTGCGGGTCCTCGCCATGGATAAGGATATAAACTTGCTTAAGTCAAAGATACATGTATAATTTGCTCATCACATATACCTGCGTTCCACGTCATCATTTTTTTTAATTATATTCCTCATGAATTGTAATCATAATCATCAATTTTTAAAATTATATAAAAATATTTAATTTATTGTTTTCATTTCACTTTTTGATTTGTCTAACTCGTAAAATTAATGATCGCGGTCACAATTAGATAGAAGAAATTAAAAATTAAAGCAAAACCGCGGTGATCATGCAAGTTTCATTTTCATTTTCATTTTCATCAATTACTGCTATGAATATGATCCATGCAATGTGAATACGATTGGAAAGTTTTGTGTGTGTGTGTTAGCCTAGTGGTAGTGAGGTTAATGCCCGGGTCAAAGGTCACGGGTTCGAGTCCTCCGTCATGCGGTGTTTAAAATTTCTTTGTAATATTGTTCAAAAAAAAAAAAAAAAAAAAAAATTGGGCGGATAACTCTCGACGATGAGAATTAATACTGTATGTGTGACGTTTATGCTGTAAGCTAACATTTTTAATGTCGATTCCATATCAATTCAAAATTGAAGGAGCCAGTTTAAACTCAGTGTGAGCTATGCAATGGTGGTGCCGACATTTTTCAAATCGACAACAATAAGCAATAGAATTGAGCCCAATAATTGCACTTCTAAATTTACAAGAAAACAAAAAATCAATTTTCTTTAGTCCCCAACTTATATGGCTCATGTTCCATACTTCAAAACCTCATACTACTATTTAACCTTTGATATCAAATTAACATAAAGATTTGAAATCTGAATTCATGCACACAAATTGTATAGTAAAGCACATGTTTGCATTTTATTTTTGTCCTTAACAAATATTTAAATTATCGAAATCAATGCAATCATAGTTTTTATCGCCCTCTCAATCTCCACTCCTCGTTTTCAGGAGGACCCTCCAAGTACATGCCCCCCCCTCCCCCCCCCCCCCCCACACTTATGTAAATACATAGATAGTATAATATTATACATTTGGGGATGACCTAGTGGTAAAATACAAAAATGGATACCTAAGATTGAAATATATCAGGTTCGGACCGCATGACACACCTTTATAGGTCGAGCCTGCTATACCTGTATTTGAAAAATGTGGTTTATTTACCTTGTGTGATTTGCAGACTACTGCATAAGGGACATGAATTTACCCAGTACGCATCGAAAATAGCGGCTGCAGGTTCCTACGACATAAAAAAAAATTATAATATCGACAAAAAATATCTTAGCCCTCTAACTTCACTATTCTATTATTTGGATGCTACACCACGAAGCAGTAGAATTGTATAAGCATAACGACAACCCCCAACCCATTCTTTTAGAAAGTAGTATTGAAATAATTTATTATCTATTTGGATAATTTACAAATTAAATTGATCAAACCAAAGGTTCTTGATAAAAATACACAAATACCAACAATAAAGGTAATTAACTAAAACTTAATTATTCATGACATGAGCGAAAATGTGAAGTTATTCTACTTATTTATGCTAATTTTTTTAAAAAAAAGTTTATGCTAAAATTTAGTACACGAATTTTTTTAGAAAAGTACTCGAAACTTGTGTTCGATCCATGCCATTTGATGTGGTGTCTTAATGCTAATTTATTGCTAAATGTAGTAAAAACGCTCAACTTTCAAAACATGAAATAAAACACGCTGTTAATACAAAATATAAGTATTACAAAATCTATATTAAAAACATTGAATCCCCCCTCAAAAGAAATAAATACAGCCAAACTATTTTTTATTTTTTCAGGAAAGGAAATGAAAATTAAGATCTAAATATACGTTGCTCCTAAAACAATGGAATACATAATTGCAAATTGCAATGGTTGAAGAATTACAAATACAATACAATGCTTCTTCTTCTGCCAATGACATGACGCCCATCATTTACTATTATTTTTCATACATATGCCTATTTCCTTCTTTCCGCTCATCCTAATCCATAGCTTTTCTTTTTCAAGGCCTTGAAAATTTCGTATAAAGTTCATACCTTTTTCAGATATATGCATACACATTTTCATACTTGCATACAAGAACTGGAAAAAGAAAAAGGAAAATTATATATTTATATGTATTCAATCATATGTTTGTGTAAGGAATCATTTGCTTTTATGGGGTCTCTTTGAAATGGGGGTGGTGGTGGCTTTATCAGATTGCTGTCTGAAACAGAGAAAAGAGGGAATATTTATGGAGAATCTAATCTGATGTGTGATGGGTAGTTGTCTTCTCTCAAGTTTCTGAGATTGTTTCTCTGTTGTTCAACGGTCTTCACTTTCATTGGGGACTGTGAAAAATAAATCCAACTCTTGTCTCAAGAATTTCTATTTTTTTAGAGAGAGAAAGCTGAAACGTGTTAGCTTTAAAGGGGGGAATAGGGAAAGAGGCTGTAGATTGTATAGATACAGATTCTGTTTGTATTTTGTATTGTTGTTTGCATGTAATAGATAGTTTTGGGGAGAGGAAAAGAATGTTGGCAATGGTTGGAGGAGGGGAAACAGTTAATACAATGGAGAAGGAATTCGATTCAAAGATGAGGATTCAGAGCAACACTTCTTCTTCTAATAATGATGGTAATGGCGATTCTCAGAGATCTAAGAATTTCTCCTTCAGAGCGCCACAGGAGAATTTTAGCATTCAAGATTTTGAATTGGGCAAGATTTATGGTGTTGGTTCTTATTCCAAGGTCTAATCTTTATTTCGATCCCTCCTTTTCATTTCTGTGTTATTTTTTGTCCTTTTCATTTTAATTCTTTTGTGCTGCTCTTGATTGTGTGGACTTATGTAATGGGCTCTTGTTGTTTTGATGCATTGTTCGAATTGATATCGATTCCATTGAGTTTGATGTTTCTTGTTCAATCCCCACCCAGAAATACTCTTCTTTTTCTCAGCTGTTCTTGCCTATTTCCTTAATTTCTTCTCTAGTTGCTTAACTTGAATGCCTTTTGCACCTATTGTTTTGAACCTTTTGTGTTGTTTCAATTTATGGTTTTCCTCCTGAGGAAGAGCACAAGAGAATCCATGTTTCTATCCCTGATATTAAGAGCTTGGCCTTTTTTAACTGATTGTCAAGTACATTAATTCTTTATTCTGTTTGTGAACTGGCTAAGAGTGGGAAGGGTGAAAACATGATAGATGAAATGTTATAGATCTTATGTTGTAAAATATGGTTCTGGTTTTAGTTCAAGTATGAGGAACTTCTGAAGAAAATTATATTTCCCAAAAAGAAGCTTCAATGATTCATGCAATTTGGGGAGTCTAGCTTAGTGCATGAGTTTGGTAAGAGCCTTCAACTGTTAATCTGTACTAAGAGCATCAAGAATTTGGTGCTTTAATCATCCTCTAAACGAAATAACCTAATATACATAATGGTTTCTAGGAATTTCTATTGTTGACGGTTGAAAAATGGAGGTTAATAATTACAGAAGATCTAAGTTGGAAATTTGCATCATTGTCCAAATGGCAAATGCATTAGACTGTTTCCCTTTGCTACATTTCATGGGTCTGGTTATCATTTTTGTAGAGTTTTTGTCACAGACTATTTCCCGAGATTACTTTGAATAGGTATTACTGTGTTAGGTAGGAAAAAGTTTGTTTCGATATGCTGTTGGATGCTTTCGTAAAGTTTGTAATCACTTTGCTTCTAAGATCTAAGTCGTCATATTGTTATTCTTCCCGCCTGAGTAGTTCAGAATTATGCAGTGGTATTATCTTCATATTTCAATTATGGCATAATACAGGCAAAGCTTGTTTCTCATTTGATTTATCATCGACAGGTTGTCAGAGCCAGGAAGAAAGACACTGGAAAGATTTATGCTATGAAGATCATGGACAAAAAGTTCATCACAAAAGAAAATAAAACAGCTTATGTAAAATTGGAGCGCATTGTTTTGGACCAGTTAGATCATCCTGGTGTAGTGCGATTGTTTTTTACATTTCAAGATAGTTTCTCACTCTGTGAGTATTACTTGTGACATTGGCATATATTCTTTTATTTTCTTGGTTTGTATAACTGGCCATGAGGGTAATTTGATGTTCCTGTTATATTCTGAAGACATGGCGCTTGAATCTTGTGAAGGTGGAGAGCTTTTTGATCAAATAACAAGGGTAAGTTTCATTTGCATGGCACTTATTTGAAGTGTTTCCTAGTAATTTTTGCTGAAGTATTAATTTGGTTGATCTTGTGGGTACAGAAGGGTCGTCTTTCTGAGGAAGATGCTCGTTTCTACGCAGCTGAAGTTGTTGATGCTCTAGAATATATACACAGTATGGGCTTGATACATAGAGATATTAAGGTATTTTGTCTTGTTAAAAACTATTGTGTTGTTATATTGTCGATGCTAATAGTTTTTAGATGGCAGCCGGAGAACCTGCTGCTCACTGAAGATGGACATATCAAAGTTGCAGATTTCGGAAGCGTAAAGCCTATGCAAGGTAGCCAGATAACTGTCCTTCCAAATGCAGCATCGGGTTAGTTTTTTATTTTATATGCTGCTTAAAATAAATTAGGTGAATTCTGAATGATAATGTTTATTATTCTTTTTTATTGTATCCAGATGATAAGGCGTGTACCTTTGTGGGGACAGCCGCTTATGTACCTCCAGAAGTATTAAATTCCTCTCCGGCAACTTTTGGGTATAAATTTGTATTTGTCTACAGTGGATTTTTTTATTTATTTTTTTCTTGATGAATATTCTTGTTTTCTTATTTTTCCAGTTTTCCTTTTCTGTTGGGTGTTGGAACATGTATTATTCTTTTCATCACTCGTGACTTGGTATTTGTTTGAAATGCATTTCACCAGGAATGATCTTTGGGCCCTTGGATGTACGTTGTACCAAATGCTTTCAGGGACGTCTCCTTTCAAGGACGCTAGTGAATGGCTTATTTTCCAAAGAATTATTGCAAGAGACATCAGATTTCCAAATTACTTATCAGAAGCAGCAAGGGATCTGATAGATAAATTATTGGCAAGAAACAAACTTACTAAATCTACGTTATTTCTCTATTTCATACCTACTTCTTAACTTCATGTTTTACGAATTCTCCTCAAAATTGTGTATTTCTGCTTAATATGTGTACTACTTTATGAAAATTACATCTAAAGAATTTGAGAATTGGATTTCATTTACTGCTGTATAACTAATTCTATTTGGCCTTGATATCAATTTCTGATGCTTTCATGAAAGTAAAGCACGTGCCATCATAAGATATCAACTTTCATATGCATGTTGATTTATATGTTGTTTGCCTCATTTAAGCAGTTTGTATGTCTTACCGATACGTGGCAACATCTGATGCAGGATATTGATCCCAGTAAGAGACCAGGTGCGGGACCTGACGGCTATATAGCTCTGAAAAGCCATCCTTTTTTCAAGGGAATTGATTGGACAAATTTAAGGGATGTCAATCCACCTCAATTAGCTTTGGACCCAAGAGTAAGATCCACTTATTTTATTTCAGTTTTCATAAAAAAAAAAGTTTTTTCCTTGAAATCTAGGTTTCAAGAAACATGTGAAATCTCAAGAACTTGTGCATATATATTAAAAATGGTATATCCTTTTGGTACCTTGTTGAAATCTTTAATTACCAAAGTACAGGAAAGACCAGTTGATAAAATTTTCTCGTTATGAAAATATATTTAATCGTCATTGCACATTCCCCAGGGTCAGTCTCCTGGAGGTGAAGAAGATTCGTGGAATCCCACACACGTTGGAGATGGTTCAGCAAAAACAAATGACGGAAATGGAAATGGTGCTGTGGCTTCAGCTTCTGAAACTGCTAGCATCAATAGGCTAGCTTCAATCGATTCATTTGATTCAAAATGGTAAGTGCTGTTGTTTTTTTGGCTTTGAGACCTTTTTATGCAAGCATCTTTTTTGCTTCATAGATGGATTACGTGAAATTTCACAATTTACTGACAAATCAATATATACTGAATGAAGCTATAAGTTACTACTTTATCAAGAATATTCATTCAGCTTAATACAATAATTAAAATCTTTTTGAAGACTGACTTATTTTGTTTTAAATCTTACTCCATCCTAATCGCTTGTTTTTAACTTTTTTGTCGTATGTTTAACAGGCAACAATTTTTGGAACCGGGCGAGTCTGTTCTTATGATCTCCATGGTCAAGAAACTGCAGAAATTAACAAGTAAGAAGGTGCAGCTCATCCTTACAAATAAGCCAAAATTGATTTATGTTGACCCAGCAAAACTGGAGGTCCGAGGAAATATTATATGGTCGGACAATCCTACTGATCTAAATGTTCAAGTCATAAGTCCTTCGAACTTCAAGATTTGCACCGTAAGTCCCACTTCCTCTTTATAATGTTAATACTGTCATTTCCTCTATCACTGCTCTCTTTGCGACGCACACAACTTGTTTGTGCATAAACAAACATGTATAGTTGAACTGCTTGTTCCATGAGAGGACATAATTGTAAAAATGTTGAAAGAAACGCTCAAAATGGAGCGTGCTTGATGTTGTCTGTTAATTTGCATTATAAGCATGAAATCATCTTTTGGTAACCAAAAAAACTGTTTCTTGATACAGCCGAAGAAAGTTATGTGCTTCGATGATGCTAAACAAAGAGCAGCACAGTGGAAGAAGGCAATCGAGGCCCTTCAAAACCGGTAAATTGCTTACTAGTTGACTACACATACATCCTGGATATAACTATAACACAACGGTAGAACACAAAGTGGAAAAGAAAGATGAGGTGACCCATGTAAACAATTT
The DNA here is from genome assembly GCA_029490685.1 of Schizonepeta tenuifolia. Lineage (NCBI taxonomy): Eukaryota > Viridiplantae > Streptophyta > Magnoliopsida > Lamiales > Lamiaceae > Schizonepeta > Schizonepeta tenuifolia. The sequence goes on along the minus strand of CM055960.1, from coordinate 52,976,912 downwards.
CGGGTGCTCCCTATGGAAGCTTTCGGTTGAAGAAAGTCGTTCGAGCTGCATAAGGTGGCCTCTCACATCACCATCTTCATTTCTGGAATGTCTGATAGGGACAATTCTATCTCTCATGGATATGTTATCCACCAGTTTTGCTACAGAAATTGTTTGTTCAGATTCTTCCAATTCAAATGTTATTTATTTAGAACAGTTTTTGGCTTTGATTTATTTCATCTCTGTACTTCAATATATTTGGATTTGGAAGATGGAATCTACAGACTGAGTGAAAAGTGTAATAGTAGAACCAGACAACCATTTGATTCATTTAGATTTATGGTCAAAGTTGGATGTGAAATTTTTGAGTTTTAATGGTTCATATTCTATACTATGTTATTTCTCTTGAATTTTCAAATACATTGCGACAATCATTTGTAGATACGGCAATGTTGCAAGATTGTGCAGTAGAGGTTTTGTTTGGAATTTTGGTTGTTATGGTGAATATTACAAGGATATTATTTAACTTTTCGAAAAATTCGAATGATTATTAAAAATTTCAATTTTTGTGAAATACTACAACCCAATTTTATATTTTCGTTTTTACAGGATTTGTTGATTACATTAAATGGCAATTATTTTCCTCAAATAAAGACTTTTTTGTTCTAACGAGTAACAACCAATCAGATCCAATTAATCTAAGCAGACCGGGAGGTTTGACCACGTGATTGTAAAAATCTTTAGATAAACCACCAATACATTAATAGTAGTAAAACAAAAAAAGAATCTCCACGCAAATCACAACTTATAAGTTACGATCAACAAACAGTTGTATTTTTTTATTCCTTACCATAATAATAATAATAATAATAAAATAATAAAAGCTAGGTCCTCAACTTCATTTGTATATATAGCAGCAAAAGCCATTATTGAGATTCAAATCATAATCATTTACACAATCAATGGCTGCAAAACAGTTGGTTTTTGTAGCTGTAGTTGTCTTACTTGTGCTTCTTCCTGCATTGGGATTTCCAAATGGAAGAGAGAAATCTTTAGCCATAATAAGGGAGATCAACAAAAATGGGCCATATTTGGGGTTAATCACAGTTTATTCTGCTGAAGAAGATGCTTTCTTTGCTACAGGTGCCTTCAAGAATGACTCCAGATACCCCAACGTTGACCTCTCAGGCAAGTCAGTCGTCCTACTTCGTTTCGATCAATGCACGTTGACCTCTCAATCTCATGCTAGCTTGTTGGATGTTGGATTTGCAGGGAGGCGATTTCGAGTGGGGAGGATAGAGGGCAAGAAAGTCATTTACGTCAGGTGTGGAATCGGAATGGTAATCTTTCTTTCTTTCTTTCTTTCTTTTCTTTTCTTTTCTTTTCCCTGCTACTGAAGTGAACTCATTTTATTTCACGGAAAATAATAATTATACTCAGTTGTTAATGTTTGTTAATTTTATGCGGATTTTAAATTTAAGGTCTACTTTTAATGAAACTCAGGGAAAAAACTATGTAAATTTAGACATAACTTGAACTTTTAATTAACACGTCCATAAATAAAACAGCGACACACGATTTATTTATAATTTCTATGATATTAATTTTGTTTTATTTAATTATATATATGTCCACATATATACATATATATATATATATATATATGGCATATACGACAAGTTTAATTTATTTGATTATTTTTTAAAGTGGGTTGTCGATAAAATTCTTACTTAATTTCATATGGTTGTGAAAAAAAATAAGATAACGTTAACCGTTTACGTTAATAGATGAGATTTTAGAAGAGGTTTGTGTAATTAATAATGAGTAATATATGTTTGTTGATTAGGTTAATGCTGCAGCTGCAACACAGCAAATGCTGGACCTCTTCCATATTTCTGGATTGGTCCATTTTGGAGTTTCAGGCAACACAAACAGTTCCTTGTCAATAGGAGATGTCATCATCCCTAAGGAATTTACCAACACTGGCCTTTGGGACTGGATGGTAACTAAATGATTTCGTCTCACATTTTATTTTATCAGTACATATATGGTGTGATACTTTGGTAATTAAGCCAATTACTTTGGGCCCTAAAGGATAATACGTGTATATTTAATTTGTAAATATTATATATGTATGTCTAGCGTGGTTCCAAATTCGTGTATACACTAGATTTACTTAAAATAGATTTTGAGTTTAAATATATCTTTTCATATATGTTCCTAAAATAATTGAACACATTTATGCGCATATTCTACAAATCTGTTTTTCTGAGAGTCAACCACTAATTATTCTGTTTATGCAGCATGTATATATATTACTTTGAATTAATTGTATAATCAAGATTATAGTGAATTATAATTATCGAGATCCTGAATTTGTGAACAGAAACCCAATGCAACAGTACCAACAGAAGACATAGCTAAATTGGATGTTAAAGATTACAATTTGCCAAAAGGAGGAAATAATTCTCTGGGGCGCATTGCTTATAGATCAGAGCGATTCTATTCCGAGGCTGGAGAGCCTAATGTTGCTCAGGAAAAGGTGTGGTTCCAAGTAACTACAAAATGGCTCCAATTAGCCACTAGCCTTCAGGTGAGATCGAAACGACATCATTTTTATAGATATGTTGTTTGGATATGAAACCACGTCGTTCGGTATGTATATATTTTTCTAAATTATTGTATGTTTGTAATTATAGTTATGTACATTATGGAAGTTTTATTTATAGAATTATAGTTGGTGTACTTAGGTCAAACCTAAATTTTAATGTCTTTTTTTTTTTTTTTTTTAAATTTAACTTTTTGCAGGGGATGGAATTGGAAAGATGTGTGAATTCCAGTCTATGCCTTGAAACAGAGCCAAAACTTGTAGTTGGGTTGAGAGGCTCCACAGCTAACATTTTTCTTGATAATGGAGATTATAGAGATTTCCTTTTCCAAACTTTTGGGGTTTCATCTGCAGATATGGAGAGCTCTGCGGTTGTAATGGTAACGCATCATCTCTCTCTTTCTTTCTTTTGTATGACAAGGTAGTCCACAATCGCTATCTGAAGTGTACACTGAATAACAACTACACATGAGATATACTATATATTATCGCCTTTTGTTTAGATTTTTTGAGTCTTATTAATTTACAATCGAAAGATGGTTTATCTCTCAATCGAGATTCGGAAAGAAAAATACTGTTCATTTCGAACTCTTACGATCTAAAGTAGTAGTAATCTGAGGCTCAAAAGTAACTTATTTCCACTTACTTTTAAAGCTTATAGTTATCTTTTAAAGCTTTTCACTAAATCGAGTTATATTTTTAATAATTTCATTGAATATTAATCGAACATCAATCATAATTATTCTTATTTATTTTGAATGCATGATGTTTGGGCCTTAGATCGATCACTCGTTCATTTCAATCTTAAATTGGTATTACATTTCAATGGGGTCTCAAATTGTTAGATAATTTATTTCTCAAAGCATAACACTCCTACAATCTTTCACTACATTGTAGACAAGTTTTTCAAATGGCTACCCGGTGATCGTCATTCGCGGCATGTCCGACCTAGCCGGTGGTCAAAACGGGGAAAACGACATCGATTTGTTCGAGTCTCTTGCTTCTTCAAACGTAGCAAAAGCAGTTCTTCAATTCATCAAGTTGTTATCAAGAAAAACTTACCAGTCTTAACATGTGATGTTCACTTCTTTTATATCATTAAGTGGTTTGAATAATTTGATTGTATTGACAAGAATTTGGTTACTTGGTTGTAACTTGTAAGTGGTGATGAAATGCATAGTTTTAATTTACAATAAAATTTATTATGAAGCTTCATCGCATAAGCTCCTTTAAATCAATAAATATATTGGGTCAAAAATCAGATCGTAAATTAAAATCTAATTACTAAATATGAGTTTAAATCTAGTGGCAAAACTTAAAATAGCCCTTTTTGAAAGTCAAAAGATGAATTATGTCATCTTGGAAAAAAAGTGTTAGAATGTCCCTTTGAGTTATTTCATAATTTTTATACCCTTTACTTTACTTCAATTCTCTTTCCTCTCCCAAACTCTCACCTCTTCACCTCTAGTTTCTCCTCCGCCGCCGGTCAGCTGCTCCATCTCCTCTGGCGGTCATCTTCTCCGCCGCCGGTCAGCTGCTCCATCTCCTCTAGCGGTCATCTTCTCCGCCGCTGTCGGTCGTCTCTTCCGGCGCCGCTCCATCTTCTCCAGCCCTCCATCTCCTCCACTGGTAAGCTTCTCCGTCGCCGTCGGTCGGCTTTTTACAGCGCAACTCCATCTCCATCCCCTCCTCCTCCGACCCTCCATCTCTTCCTGTAACGACCCAGAAAATTTTATTATATTTCTCGTAAAATATTTATTTACATTATTTCTAAGCAATTAATATTAAGTCTTATAAGTCGCGCCTATAGTTATTGCACGAGCTTGATAAATTTATTTTATTTATTTTCGGCAGCCAATATTTTCTAAATTTTCATGTCTCATTTAAATAGATTTGGGCCCTTAAAATTCTTGATTTGTATCTAAAGTGCAAAGCCCAAAACCCTTTTATTTTGTTTTCCATCAGCCCGTTTAATTGAGCCCAAGTTTACTGTTGAGCCCAAAATCACAGTTCATCTCTTTCTTCTTCTATAGCCGGCGATCACCCTAACTTTCCTTCCTCAAACCAATTAACCAATCAATCACAGTAGAAGATTGATACGACTGATTCATAACTCCCGCTCCTTCCATGATTAAATCAGAAATAACTAGTATAAATAGAGATCTTTTTCCACCTCTTTACTCACACTGAAAACACCAAGATTTCCAAGAGAAGAGGTAGAATCTCTTTCTCCTTTTCTTTTCGTCTCCTGTAGAATTATGGCAATGGGCAGTAACTTCCCCCATCAGCAGACGGTTGCTGTCTCCGCCAAAAATAATATAAATCATGTTTATCCTTTATTCTTCCTTTTCGCTTCTACTGATATGTTACGTTGCTTTCTCCTATTTTCTTTGCAATTGCTGCTATCTCTTTTTCTTTTTCTGTTCCAGACAAGTCTTGGCCGACTTGTGTGATATATAGCAGTATATATGATTATACCATTTCGTTTCTTCCTTTATTTTAATTAGATAGTGGGCTGACACTCTCTTTAAATTATTTGAAACCTTTCATCTTGATTAAATATATACCTAATGCATATCTTTATAATCTACTCATGGCATATGATTAATTATTATTTTATTATTATTAATTATTCTTTTATCACGTGAAGCCTAGCCTGTATTACATAAAGTCATTTTACCTATTTCATTGAATTATCGTATCACACCTATGTAAATGTGAATATTCATGAATTCATTTATTAGTTGATTTACGAAAATCATCCATTAGTATTATTAAGCTTAAAATATATGAGCATAAAGAAGTTATGTGCACCTTTTAATATTATTTCACAATCATTTGTAGGATCGGCGCGCAAGACTTAATCTTTAATTGCATAGTTGAATCATTTCAAGTGAAGAAAAGTTAAGATGGGGTTATTTTACAGCTGCATTTATCGTTTATCCTTATTATATGTTTTACTCAAATTATATGTGTGAGATGCAGTTAAAGCCTTCGGGCTATCACACAGAAAGTTAAAGCCTTCGGGCTATCAGTCAGAAAAGTTATAGCCTACGGGCCATGAGACAGTACAGTTAAAGCCTTCGGGCTAAGAGACAGAAAGTTAGCCTTCGAGCTTAAGCCTTCGGGCGTTATGAAAGGAAGACAGTTTTATTGCACTTATATTTGTTGTGATTCATATAATTGTGATAAATGCACCCCATTGAGTCTTTAGCACTCACCCCAAAACTATTTATTTTTTTCAGGTTAAAGTTCGGGCGATGTGCGGCGGAGCGAGTGATGATGGTCAAAGAGTCAAATATATTTATATTTGTTAGTAAATGCTAATTATTTCAGTCTTCCGCTGTAAAAATAATGATTATTGTCATTAATGAGAGAAGAATAACGTTTCCTTTTTATTTATGAAAATTGGGGCGTTACACTTCCATATCCATCTCATCCATCTCCTCTATCTCCATCGACGTCGTACATCACCGCCGCCGCCTCCACGTCCATCGTAAGCATAAATCTGCTTACATGGACAGCCCATTGACGCTGCCGAACCAGGGTTTCGACGAGGTTTTTTTTGCCAGCGCTGGTAGGGGTGAGCAAAAAATCCGAGATCCGAAAATCCAAACCGAAGCAAACCGAAATTTGAAATTTGGTTCGGATTTATTCGGATTTCGGATCGGATTGGATCTAATTTTTCAAGAAATTCGGATTTTGGATTCGGATCGGATCGGATCTTTAAAAATCCGAACAAATTCGAAATCCGAAATATACATAATATATTATTATTTATATTATTAATTATTAATAATTATATATATATATATATATATTAACTAATTTATAAACCCTAAAAGCTAATTGATTTGAGATTGGAGAAGCATTGATTTGAGAACTAAATTGGAGTTGTTTATTTTTATTTTTATGTTGTCGATTTGAGATTTGAGAAGCATTGGTTTGATGGATATTTTGTAACTCTTGTTTATTTTTATGGATGATCAAATATTTATATTTATTTTGTTTGACTGTAGTGAATGAAATGAATGGTAACTTAGGATTTTATGAATATTCAATATTGATATTATGATTGGATAAATTACATATTATTTCGATTTTTTTTTTATTTTTTTTGTAGGATTTCGGATTTTCGAATTGGATCCGAAATTGTGGTTCGGATTTCCGATTTGTTCGGTTCGGATTAGTTCGGATTTCGGATTAGGATCGGATCCAATTTTTTGAAAATTTCGGATTTCGGATTAGGATCGGATTGAGCAAAAATCCGATCCGTAATCCGAATGCTCACCCCTAAGCGCCGGTGCGGTACCTCTGCGTTTTTTTTCTTGTATGAGATTGTTGTTGTATGTGTGTATGCATTCGTGTCTGCATGTATGCATTCGTGTATGAGATCGTTCTTCTATGCGTTTTTTTTTCTTGTATGAGATATGCATTCGTGTATGCTATTGTTCTTGTATGTTTGATGCATACATGAATGTTAGTCTTCGTGTATGATTCAAATTTAAAATTTTTGCCGGTGAAAATTTTTGTGTATGATGCATACATGAATGTTAGTCTCCGTATATGATGAATACATGAAAATTAGTTTTTGTGTATGATTCAAATTTGAAATTTTTGGCGGCGAAAATTTTCGTGTATGATGCATATATGAATGTTAGTCTCCATGTATGATGCATACATGAAAGTCAGTCTCCGTGTATGATGCGTACATGAAGCCAGGCTTCGTGTATGATTCAAATTTTCGGCGGAAAATTTCGCCGAATTTTTCCGTGTATGATGCATACATGAATGTTAGTCTTCGTGTATAATGCATATATAGTGCAGATATGAAGTTAGGCTTCGTGTATGATTCAAATTTTCGCCGGAATTTTTGGTCGAAAATTTTTCGCCGGAATATTTGGTCGGAAAAATTCGCCGGAAGTTCATACATCAATTAGTCTTCGTGTATGATTCAAATGAAAGTTAGCCTTCTTGTATACTCATTAAGGGTATAGTATTAGACTTTTAACAGCTCAAAGTGCTATTTTGAAATTAAAAAAATGGAGGTGACATTTTGAATTTTTTTTTTTAGAAAAAATGTTATTTTACAACATTCACTCTTAAATCTAAACATGGATACTAATACTATCCGATAATTTACCTATAAAATGACTTTTTGTGATAATTTTATGAGGTAATATTGCAAAATAGCACTTTTTCTAACAAAAAATGCTAAAATGTCACTTACAAAATAAAGGTGTCAAAATAGCATTTTAGTTTGTAAAAAGTCTATTATACCCTTAATGAATATACAAGAAAACTAACTTTAATTTGAATCATACACGAAGACTAACTTCTTGTATGAATTTCCGGCGAAAATTTCAGGCTAAAATTTTCCAGCGAAAATTTTCCGGCAAAATTTTCCGGCGAAATTTTGAATCATACACAAAGCCTAACTTCATGTATGCATCATATATGAAAACTAATCTTCGTGTATGCATCATTGTTCGCTAATTTCTTTCAAACTGCAAGTGCACGGGTGTAATTGAGCACAGGGAAGTAAGGTCGTATTCCACAAGGATTGTATTAATTCTAGCAAGTACTACTTTCAATCGTTTTCCTCTATTTAGACTTTCAAACTTTAATAATTAATTAAACTAAGATGCAAATATTTAAACAAAATAACAAAATCAAAAGCAAAGGAAAAGATTTAAAGATTAAAGATAGAGAAGATGTGCTAAGGTTTTGATTTCAATGGAAAATCAACTTCAAGGTTCAATCAATTAATCAATTAACACTCGGACTCAACTTTTCTTAGAAAAATCACGAAATTTGTTTAAACCTACTTCCGTAGCGAATAAACCGTTGATCACATGCAAGGGTTTTCGTTCCCGACAAACATCATATGCATGCAACTCCAAAAAGATCGATTAGATTAATGCTCTCACACAAGACTCGTCCCTTTTCGATTATTTTGCAATGTATGTCCTATGTTCTAGATCAAGTATTAACTATCTTCTTCCGATCTCAAGTTAACACATCAAATGCAAAATTGGTAGCTAAGCAATTAAACAAACAATCAAACCAAGAACACAAGAAAGAAGCGAGGGTCGTAATTGATTAATCAAATAAAAATTAAAGTTAATTATCCATCTACTCTTTAACCTTAGAATAAAAGTAAATTAGTTACTCATAGACATCATACACAATATCTAATAAATAACATAAAAACTGTAGGCAAATCCGTAGTTCTTGAGTGTCTCTTCTTCTCTTCTATCAATCTTCAAAACTCCTCCAAGAAAATAAATCTAAACTAACCTAATCTAAATAATAGAAGAAAAAGATAAGAAATTAAAGAATTAAAGAAGAGATAAGAGATGAGAGATGATAGAGATCAGAGATGATATCTAGATGTGTTTTGGATGACATATATATATAGGCGTGGGGAGTACAAGATTGTATCCTAGTAGGAGTAGGAAATAACCAAAATAGGAGAAAATAACCAAAAGTAGGATAAATCTAGAAAATTCGCGTGATGTCCGCGTGTATACTGGGCCAGCGCGCAACGTTTTTGTTTTGGCTCGTTCTCCTTCGTTATAGCTCCGATTTTGGATCCGTTTTCGCATACGAACTCCTATCGAAATGTACTTTCATCCTATCATGCTCAATTTGCATAAGATTAACTCTAAATTTCTGCAAAATCAAACAAAGTACGAACGAGCATCATATTTCACAAAATAACAATACTTAAGCACAAAACTCATTCCAAACATGATTTCCCAATACAAATCCACATCAATTAAACTTATAAAGATGAGAAAATCCATGTTTATCAATCATACATGAAAACTAATCTTCGTGTATGCATCATACACGAAAACTAATCTTCGTGTATGATTCAAATTTGAATCTTTTGGCGGCAAAATTTTTCGTGTATGATGCATACATGAATGTTATTCTTCGTGTATGATGCATACATGAAAGTCAGACTTCGTGTATGATTCAAATTTTCGCCGAAAATTTTCGCCGAGAATTTTTGTGTATGATGCATATATGATGCATACATGAAGTTAGGCTTCGTGTATGATTCAAATTTTCGCCGGAAATTCATACATGAAGTTTTAGTCTTCGTGTAAGATTCAAATTAAAGTTAGAGAAAAACCTCATTTTCTAGCCATTCTTTGGTAGCAATTTTAAATTTTAGCCCTTAACATAAAAAAATTGAAATTTCAACGCTTTTTCACCTTTTTTTATAAACATTGACATTTATACCCTTGTCTATCACATTCTTCTATTTATTTTTCTTTGTTACTTTTCTTCCCTCTTCTCTCAGCAACAGCGTTTCCCTTCCTTTCCAGCCCTCGCATATAGTCGTCGCCGTCGCCATCACTGTAAGTCCTCTCTTTCTATTCTCTTTTCCCTCTCTATTTTCTTCCTTTCTCTTTCATTTTTGTTCTCTTTTCCTCCCTCTCTCCCTCTCTGCCCATATTTCTCACTCTTTCTCTGTCTCTCTTCAGCCTCGCCGCTGGAATCCACCACCTTCGTGTCGACAAGCACTATTTCCTTCCATCCCTCTCAGTCTCTGTTTTCCCTATCTCTCTCTCTAACCTTATTTCTCTAAGTCTCTCTTTGCCCATATTTCTCTTGGATTGAAATGGTGGAAATGTGTTTCAAATTTGTAGTTCACCGCCGATCTCGAACTCGCCGGCGAATCTGTCGGAGAAGATCCACCTGTTGTTGTATGATATCATCACGAGGGCGGCGGTCAGAGTGAAGACGGCGGCGTGTGCGGAACAACGACTGTCACTCCGACAACGAATTGACCCTCACCACCACCACCACAAAGAGAAGCGAGATGATGAGATGAAGCGAACCGTGTAATCCCCGAACCTCGATTCACAGCAATGGCGCTGGAATTTCTGAAAAACAGACGTGCTGGCACCACCACCACAGATCTGTAATTTTTTTTTGCTATTTCACAATTAAGTTTTTGTTACTAGTCAATTCTTTTGTGTTGCTGATCAAAATTTTGTGCGTTACTGAACAAATTTTGTTTCTAATCAAAAGTTTTTTTTCTTTTTTTGTTCAGCCAAAAAAAAAATTGTGACTCCGGTTGTTGCAGCGGTGATGACGACTCAATTTTTTTTTATGAGTCACGAAAAAGAAAAATTGTGACCACCGACGACGGTGGCAGTGGCGGCGGCGGCGGAGGTGACTGAGATATGAAGAGTATAAGGTGAAAAGTATGATGAAAAATAATAAAGTCACAATTTTTTTTTATTCTTAGTATAACTGGTAATTTATAAAAAGAATGAAGGGTAGAAAAGTCATGAATGGCTAAAATTTAAAAAAATAATGGGAAGGATTAAAATTTAAAAATACAACCAAAGAATAACTACTATTAAATTTACCTCTTAAAGTTGACCTTCTTGTATACTTATTATCTACTACTGTTACATAAGAGAGCTACTGAAATAATATATGCATAAAATTCATCTTAATATTCTATTTGACTATATAAGAGATCATTAAATATATAACAATCTTAGAATGTTTGAAAATTATATGGCAAATTCATCAATATAAGAGAACTATTAAAATAATATATGCATAAAAGTCACCAAAATGACTATATTAGAGATCATTTTATAGCAATCTTTAAATTTTTGAAAATTCCTTCTTTTATGAAGTGGCAACCGACAACCAGTGGCGGAACTACAATCAAGTAAGGGGTGTCTCGGACACCCTTCAATTTATTTTTTTATTAGAAAAATATTTGTGATTCGTCATCAATTTTATATTATCGGTCCTGTTGCATTTAGAGTGTGAAGAAGCATTTTAAGGGAAAACAACTCCATTTCTTAATGAATATATACAAAAAAAAATTAAGTTTGACCCAACATGTCTATAAAAGAAATAAACTTTACGCTGCATACAATAATAAGCCCCTTCAAAGGAAAATTTCTGATTTTGCCCTTGCCTACAGCCGCACTGAAGTCCTTGTGCAATAGAATTATTATATTACTAAAAGAAAAACGATTCTTACTTTGAAAAAATCCTATGTGGCACCCCTAAAATGCCTCGATTCCTATTTATCTTAATTCTCCAATTTTTTTAAATTAAAAATCATTATTTATGATATTTACATTCTATTATTTCATGTTTAGGTTTTCTAATTTGCAAATCACGTAATAATATATGAGGGAGGCGGCGCCTCTTTTTTTTTCTCCCAATTCATCACTTTTCTCGGAACTAAAAAATCTCTCGACAAATTAGGAGATGGCGGCGAAAAAAGAACTCGGCGTCTGCGACCAGTCACGCCTTCACATGATCTCCGCATTTCTGGCGTTGGAACTGCCCGACTTTGTAATCTCCTCTGTCAGGTTATCTATCTCCCTTCCCCCGTTTTTTACTTCATATTTTTGCTTTTGGGGGATTTAATTCAAATTAATTATTTGAAATCAGAGAATTTGGCGGCGGTTCCATCATCGAGACTATACAGAATTGCATTTGGCGCCCATGGTTGTAAGCCTTTTGTGCAATCGAATACTAATAAAAATAGTATCTCTCCCTCTCTTAAACCTTGCCCTTTTTATCGTCGAAATAGAAAGTATTTTCTTATGTTTTAACATTTGCCTATATGTGATGGTGGCTACATATTTGAATAAGTTGTGTGTATACAACTTTATCGTGGGGTTTTTTTGTTGGCTACTTAATTGCAAAGTGTTGTAAATAGTGCTTATTTTAATCTCAATGGAGATTTGTTATTTTATGCAATGATATTGACAATATTCAGCAGTTTTAATAGAATATGGTTTGCTGTCGTACCTTATCATCTCAAATAACAGTCAAAAGTTCATATCCTTTTCTTTCTTCTTTTATTTCGTTATTATTTTTTCTTTTTTTATCCCCTTTTTGGATTTGATATGAGTTTGATATTCCGTTTTTGTGAATTCTCTTTGTAGCTCTCTCCCTCTTTTTCACATCCCATGGCAATAAATCGGTTTTAACGGTCGTTGGTTCCTTTTATTTTAGTATTTTCTTCATTTTTTATTTTACAAAAAGAAGTTTAAATTGCTCGCTTAATTTATTATGTGTTTGTTTTGTAGGTCTGTACGAAATAGTTGTTGGAACTGAGGATCTCAGTGTATGCTCTACTGCCTTTCCAACTCAAATTTTTTTGTTGGTTTCTTCAATTATTTGTCATCTATTCTCTAACAATTTACTTATTTTTATTATTGGATGGTGATTTTATCATGCAATTTTCTTTTATATACTATATACTCGAGTGCACAATTATTTCACCATACCAAGATGTTCTTGCTTCCTAAGCAACCGTCTCTGGATCATTGCAACCTGTGCAGCTAGAATTTTGTATCATTTTATTTCTTTATTGCTTTATTTCGTTCTTCTATTTTCCCGTTTTCGAATCCGTAATTTTTTTGTATTCGTTATATTTTTTTTTAACTCTTGTTAATATTTTTCTTTGTGTGTACACTAGATTTTGATGCATTTGTCCAAATACGGTTTTGCTATATCTCGACCAAACCCAATAGTTTAGATAGAAGGTTTCGAGTTTAAATGTTTGCCTGTATGCTTTATTGATTGTTGAGGTGCAGAGAAAGGGAAGATGCCGGGGCAAAGAGCCACATATGAGTATTTGAGAGGGAAAGTGTTGGATGTTTTTTCCAATTGCAAGAAAGAAGCAAAGGATCATCTCTCCAAGGCTGTAAGTAGTGTCTAAGGAATCAATGTTACTATTATTTTTTAAATTTTGGGGGTTTCTTTTGGCATTGTGTCGTTTTCCATGTGATATTTTGCTGGGTAATTAATTTGGTTTCTAAATGTGCTTTTCGAAATGTTGATGCAACACGATTCATTTTTGTGTGGAAATTGAAGAGAAGCTCGGTGAGGCTAATAAATAGTCTATGCATAGAAAAGGTCTTTATTTGAATGTGAGTGGGAAATAGAAAACGTTCGTCCGATGTTTACACGGTTGGTTTTCATATGTTTAGGTTTTGTGATTTTTTTTTCCTTTTTTTTTCATCCATTGAGAAAAAAAGTTCGTATCCATACTCTATCGTGCAATTGTTTGTTAATGCGTCTCTTTATGTATGTGATTATATATTTTGTTTTCAACTGCTACTTGATGGAACTCTTTAACATATTTTTATTGGGATGAGTTGAGGATTAGATGGTTACTTGACCGGTGTTTTGTGTTGTTATGCAAAGATTGCTATTCAATTGGGAGTAGGATTAGGGCTTAATTTGTGTAACAAATAGTAGTATCATATAGTGAAATCCATGATCTGGTTACACATCGGAACATTTTGTGTTAGATTTGTGTGCGTATTTGTATTTTCTAACACAATATATATTCAAAGAACGAGAGTCAGATTTGTTGCAGGTAGTTTGAGTGGATTGACACTTAATTTGAAGCATAGTGTGTTCAACAATGGGGGCAGAAATCGACGACGGCGATGGGTTGAAGAAGTTGAAGAAGCTAGAATATTTATCGTTAGTGTCTAACAATATAATATTATTATTTTCATAATTAAAATTACCCATTCAATTAAATTATTAGTATGCACTACATGTATTTACATAACAACATATGTGGTATCAAATTAAACGAGCGACTCTGTTAATTAACATGCTTTTTCATAATTTTTAATTAGTTATTAAAATTTACTTTGTATTGGATGAAGAAACAATCTTTTTGATGGTATTCCCCAAATTCCTTCATTCCTATTTATCTAAATTTTTAAATTTTTGAATTTTTATAAAAAAAAAAGATTTTAAATATCTATCAAAATCTTGTGTTCCACATCGATTTTTCCAATGAAACTACACCTATTGAAAAGTCTATAAATTAATACCTTGAATTAATATATATAATCTCATCTTTTGCACCTATTTGGCCAATTTATTTTCTCATCTTTTGCACAAATTGAAAAATCTATAAATACCTTGAATTAATGTGTATGTTAATTTGGTGAATTTATTAGTTGACTGAACAAATAATTATTTTTTGTAGGGAAAAAACTATTAGTTGGCTGAATAAATGGTTATATTCCCCAAATAATTTACTATCAATTATTTAATTTGACCAAATAATAATTTATTTAGGACAGGTAAATAGTTTGAACATTTAAAAATGAAAAACACTCATTGGAACAACATTATTTATAAAAATAAACAAACTTCAATCCTCACAAAAAAAAACTTTGCAAATTAAATTAAAAAAAGTTTTCCATTGCACTGAAGTAAGTAACATAAGTCCAATCCTCAACTGAAACATTAAAAATAAAATCGAAAGTAGAAATTCGTTTAAGAGCATTACAACATTACTCTTTTCTGCTATATAATAGTAAAAGCTTATATATACGAATTAAGGACAAGAATGAGTTGTACAATCACTTTTTAATTAAATTTGAGTTTATATAAATTATGCAATTCAATTTATTTATTTTTTATCTGTTACAATTATTTTCTACAAAGTCAGTATTGTAGTCAACGGGATAGTTCTAGGTCGGAATCGTGGGAGTAGACGGGATGAATGCGAAGTGGTGGTTCAACTTATTTTTTCTTTAATCTTGCGTTGAACTCATAATGTATGGTATTTAGGGTCACTTTCATTCTTATAGACAAACTTCAAAACGACTTTTCTTTTTTCTAAATCAATGTGGGACAAGTAGTATTTGTAATGAAAATAATTCATCTCAAGTTTCATACAAATCGACGTGGATAATTTCTTTGAGAGCCAAATATGTTTAATGAGGATAAGTTAGATTAGAATTTTTAATTTACATTACTATATGAGTTTGAGACGTAAACATATGGTAAAATTACTTTTTAATTGAATTGGAGATATATATGTTAAAGTACATATAAAAGTCTAATCGAGTTTTGTAGATTACATAATCGAATAATTGACCCCAAAAAAAATATCATGCTCCCTCGGTTCGTATATAGATGTCCAGTTTGGAACGATAATCATGTTCGCATAAAGATGTCCAGTTTGCTTTTTTGTACAACACTACGCTCTCTACTTTCCAAATATTACTACTCTTTGTCATTTAGGACCCCACCTCACAGCAACTTTATTTCTACCTTTTTATCATGCCAACAACTTTATATTCTTACTTTTTAGTCAATACCACCTCTTTTTTTTCATTACCATTATTTTTTTGTCATTATCTCACTACCCCTATTTTCTAATTTTTACCCCACTCAAAGACACTTTATCAGCTTTCTTAAACTCCATGTCCAGTACAAAACTGGACATCTTTATAAGAACGAAGGGAGTAATATTTATCTTAATATATGTTGGGAAATTTATTAGTAAGAGTTTTGATGAATTCCAAAACCAACTGACCCCAACCGAGTAGATGTTGCCAAAACCTAATGTTAGTAGGTAGGCTCGTTGTTTGAGCATTGTTAAGATTTTATCTTTACAGGTCTCCAGCTGAAGATGACAACATGGCATCACTCGGACACAACATCAGTTGTTAGGAAAACAACTGAGCGTTCATCAGATGAGAAGCAGTAAAGGGGAAGAGAACATCAGATGAAAAGAAGCCATCTAAGCGTTCGAACCCAACTGATCAGATACAAGGAAGACAACTGAGTGTTCAGTTTCAAAACATCAGTTGTAGAACTCAACCGAGAAGATCAACAACTTTGAAGATGAAGTCAGCTGAGAGTTCAACTGTGAGTTGTCAGATAAGAACATCGACTGAAGAACAAGTTAGTTGAAGATCGAAAGTCTTAACCGACCACTCCTTGTTGGAAGTCTATTGTTGAGATTTGAATTTCAAAAAGGAAGTCACGTGAGGGTTTGACCGTTCAGTCACTACCCCATTTGACCCAACACCAGGCTATCTCAGATGGAAAGCAGATGAGCTCAGATGCCATATCGGGAAAGCCTGCAGAAATGAAAGACAAGCCATCGCTTTCAAAGATCAGAGATCAACAGCTCCTCCAACGGGTAGTTGATACTCTCCGCCTATAAATAGAGGCATTCATTCATTTGAAAGAGAGATAAGACACATACGCGAGAAGAAACCAGAGAGCGATAGAAAGAGCAATATTCTTCACAAGCTGGACTGAATTTAATCTCCCAGAACATCACTTGTTGAGAGTTTTAGAGTTAGTTAGTTTTGATGTCTTAAGATCGAACCTTGAGAACATCACTTAGTGAGAGTTCGTAAAGAGTTAGATCATAGCTCACTTCACGTTCGAGCTTTCTGTTGGAACCCCATTTACTTTCACCTGAAAAGGTTTAGGATCCTACTCTTCCCGCAACTGAGTAGATAGGTCGTTTAGTACCCGGAAACTAAACTGTAAGGTGATAAGTACCCGCAAACTTATCCTTAACGGTTGCTCAGCCCGCGTAAGCTGAGTGGTTTGTCCAGAAGAACTTGGACAGAGTTGTGTGGACTCACAACTCCCCGTGGACGTAGGAGTGTTATCTCCGAACCACGTTAATTCTCTGTATGCTTATGTTTATCTTTATTCAGTTATTTCTTGCATTCTCAACTGTCTGACTAACCAGCATACAAACTGCATCTGAGCATTCATGCCTCATGGCTCTTGGAACCGACCAGGATGATACTGAGGTACACTCTAATCCTGCTAAGTTAAATTCTTCCAATATTTTTAACATGCAGGAATCACTGGATGAAGAGTTGGAACCCTCTTGGAGTGACTTTCAAGAACTCAGTGAGGAACTGCATCACCAATCGGTTGAGTTTAAGAGTCTTCAAGCTCAATTCGCCAAACTTGAAGATTCCTTAACTGAAAAAGACGATCTGATCAAGAGTCAAACCGAGGAGATTGAGAATCTCAAGAGTCAACTGAACGAGGCTAAGGCTCCAACTGATGAGGAGTTGACGAAGCAGATCAAGGAGCAGCAAGATCAGTTGAAAAATCAAGAGGCTCAGATCGACCAGCTAATAAAGAAGTCATATGGACAAACCGAGCAGATAACTGTCCTCCTCAAGGAGTTACAAACGGAGAAGGATAATCTAATCAAACTGTATCAGTCATCCAAGATCATAGAAAATCTTATCAGTTACAGCAGACAGATGGATGACGTGTCAGGACTCGGTTATGATGTGATTAAAGACAGTGGAATTCCTCCAGCAACCTTCATCAAAGCTGTTGAGGTCAAGGGTGTCGAACCGAACACAGTGGAACCTGAGTCACCACAAAGTAATTCAACCTCCGTCTCTCAGCTAGCTCAACCGACCAAGGCAACCACAACTGAGAAGGGAAAAGGAACAGTAGATGAAGGACAGAATGTTCCATCGGTTGGGGTATCAACCGAGGGGGAATGTTCCAAAAGTCAGAAGAGGAATCAGAGGCGTCGAAGGCATAATCACAACTGAACTCAGAATCAGAACCGACCTCTGCATCAATCTCAGAGTCAACATCAGAAAGAATAGAACCGACCACAGAACCGACAAGGGTTCAATCATATGACTCAACAGCGGTTCCAACATCAGTTCAACCAAAGGTTCCAACTGAGTCAACCAATGAGGAACAGGTCGAATAACTGGAGATACTCATGCCATAATATGAATCACCAACGGGGCATGAACAACTACAAACAACACTCAGGGAGTTGGAATCAGAATCAACCACAAAGATTCCAACATGGCGTCCGACCTCACAGACAAATTCAACAGGATAAGAATCGCCATCAAAACAGGGGAAAGCCTCTCCTCCGAAAGATCAGAATGGGAGAAATTCAACTCCTCCCAAGAAACAGAACATCACTACTAACAACAAGCCTAAGGATAATCGAGGTGTTGTTATAGTTGATGATGAAGGAAAAGTGATCTGGAATGATAAATCTACCCGAGTCTACAGGGAAAAGCGACGCACAGTTCCAGGGGGAACTGGTTCTAACCCTCCAGGACCCAACTAAAATTGGGGACCTAAGCGAGTTTCTCTTTGCAGGTACAGGAGAAACAGCTGAGGAAGAATAAAGCGTCTGCTACAATGTGGGTGATGGACAGTGGATGCTCGAAACACATGACAAATCTGAAGGATTTGCTTGGATGTTTCGTGAAGAAAGAAGGTCCATCAATTACCTTTGGTGACAACTCAAAAGGTTACACCAGAGGTTACGGTACACTTGAAACCAATCATGTTTCAATCTCTAATGTCTCTTATGTTGATGGATTGAAGCATAACTTGCTCTCCATCAGCCAATTCTGTGATAATGGTTTCTCTGTCAAGTTTGATGCACAGGGTTGCAGGATTAAAAATATCGGATCAAAGCAGGTTATATTATTGGGAAATCGATCGCCAACCGGAAACGTCTACTATGCTGACTGGAGCAGCAGCCTCCCTGACACCTGCCTGTTATCAAAAAGCAGTTCAGATGTGAGCTGGCTATGGCACAAAAGGCTCAACCATCTGAACTTCAAGACTATGAACCAATTTGCCAGACAAGAACATGCAAGAGGCATTCCAAACCGAGTGTTTTCAACATCACATATTTGCAGTGCATGCCAGTTGGGAAAGCTCTCTAGATCCTCCTTCCGGTTGAAGTCGACTCCCTCAACCGACCGAGTGTTACAGCTGATCCATATGGATCTCTTTGGGCCAGTTACACCAAAGAGCATGAACGGGAACGAGTACACCCTGGTTGTAACTAATGACTACTCAAGATATACGCGGACCATCTTCATGCGCCACAAGAGTGAAACCCGAGATGAGCTACCCAAGCTGATGGATCGGATATCAAACCAACAAGAGATGAAGATCATTTCTATCCGATCAGATTGAGGAACTGAGTTTCTAAATGAAACCATCATCGAGTACTGCGAGAAGCATGGAATTACCCATCAAACATCAGCCGCGCGTACTCCGCAACAGAATGGAGTAGCTGAGCGAATGAACAGAACGCTAAAGGATGCAGCTACATCCATGTTAACCAGCTCAGCTCTGCCAAAGAGATTTTGGGCTGAGGCCATCAACACTGCATGCTACACTCAGAACCGGTCTCTTCTGACCAAGCGGTTGGGAAAGACACCATACGAGCTATGGAGACGCAGAAAGCCAGATATTTCCTACTTTCGCGTATTTGGTTCAAGTGTTATATTCACAACAATGGGAAAACTCAGTTGAAAACTTTTGATGCCAAAGCTTCGAAAGGCATATTTCTCGGATATGCCGCTCGGATCAAGGCTTATAGAGTTTTCAACAATAACTCTCGTGTTGTGGAGATAACACCTCATGTCAGTTTTGATGAATCTACTTTTGAGTGCAGGGAACAGGCTAAAGGACAACAGGGCAATCCACAAGTTCCACCTGTTCTCACCAGATCACAAGCTCTAAGGGAAAAGAATCTAGCTGAACCACTGGTATGGGCAACCGAGGATGAGGATCCATACTCCTCTGAAGATGAATGTGAGGACCCCAGCTCATCTAAAGGGGGAACTCCAGCTGATGCTCCTCCAACTGCATCAGCATCCGAAGCTCAACCAAGTCCGGTTCAAAATAATGTCAATATTGAGGATCTAGACTCAATAGCTGATCAATCACCAGCTCTGAAGACTCCAACCCAGATTACGGAACAACCACAGTTGGAAGAAGAAGGAAGCGCAACCGAAGATGGTATGAAGTTCATTCCACTGACAACATCATCGAAGATCCAACCGAAGGTGTTCGTATACGAAGCAGAGTTGCGACTCAAGATTCAACCGAGGAAGATTCCAACACTTATGCCCGATATGCTGAGGAGTTGACAGTTCTAGAGGAGTTCGAGCAAGCTGGAGATGTTGCCATGATTTCTTGCTTTGTAGCTGATGTGCCAGAACCGAAGAACGTTGTGGAAGCTCTCAACTGTGTTCACTGGACAATAGCCATGCAAGAAGAACTGAATGAGTTTCTACGCAATTGTGTATAGGACTTGGTAAAAAGACCAAATGGTGTCAAGGTGATTGGATTGAAGTGGATTTTCAAAAATAAAAGAGACGCCATTGGATTCATAGTGAGGAATAAGGTAAGGTTGGTAGCTCAAGGATATTGCCAACAAGAAGAAATCGATTTCGAGGACTCCTTCGTGCTGGTTGCAAGGCTGGAAGCTATCCGAATCTTTCTAGCTTATGCCGCACATCACAAGTTCAAGGTGTATCATATGGATGTGAAGTGTGCATTCCTCAACGGAGATATCAAGGAAGATGTATATGTTGAACAGCCTCCTGGTTTTGAGACTGGAGATGGAAGAGTGTACAAGTTGAAGAAAGCTATCTATGGACTAAAGCAAGCGCCAAGGACTTGGTATCACACTCTTTGTGGTTTTCTTCTGAACTCGGGTTTCAAACGAGGGTCAGTTGACAAAACCCTGTTCACCATCAAAGTTGGAGATGACATTCTTGTTGTGCAAATCTATGTTGACGACATCATATTCGGATCTAAGTCGGAGGAACTGTGTGAAAAAATTTCAAACCTCATGAAGGAGAAGTTCGAGATGTCAATGATGGGCGAGATGAATTATTTTATTGGACTACAAGTGAAGCAGTCAGAAAAGGGCATCTTCATCAATCAGTCCAAATATACAAAAGAGCTTATCACCAAATTCGGATTGCAGACAAGCAAGACAACAAGGATCCCGATGAATACTAACTGGAAGATTGAACCTGGATCTGAGGGAAAGCTCGTGGATGCCAGTAAGTATAGAGGGATCATCGGTTCTTTGCTCTATCTGACTGCCAGCCGGCCAGACATATCATACACAGTTGGAGTGTGTGCTCAGTTCCAAGTTCAGCCAAGGGAAGCACACATGTTGGCAGCAAAGAACATCATCAAGTAATTGAAGGGAACTGTTAATGTTGGATTGTGGTATCCAACTGACGACAATATCCAACTGACTGGATACTCAGATGCAGATCTGGCAGGAGATCGGTTGGACAGGAAGTCCACATCTGGACACTGTCAGTTCATGGGAAGCAAGCTGGTTTCGTGGTTCTCAAAGAAACAAGCATGTGTTGCCACTTCTACAACCGAGTCAGAGTACATGGCTGCCGGAAGCTGTTGCATGCAAGTGTTGTGGCTCAAGCAACAACTGAGAGATTATGAAGTCGCAACTGGACAGGTTCCCATTCATTGTGATAGCTCGAGTGCCATAGCTATCTCTTTGAATCCTGTTCACCACTCTCGGACGAAGCATATTGACATCCGACATCACTTCATCCGAGATCATATTGAGAAGAAGGATGTGTCCATGGAGAAGATTCCAACTGAGATTCAGAGGGCTGATATCTTCACTAAACCTCTAGCCGAAGCGCGGTTCAAAATGCTATGTGATCTACTTGGAATGTTAGATCCACCTGTTGAGGAATCAGCTGAGGTAAAGAGATAGATATCCATTTGAGGGGGAAGCTCAGATGAAGGGGGAATCTCAGATGCGGATCGCCAACTGATGACATCAGACGTCAGCTGAACAGACGAACTCGAGTCAGCTGATGGTATGTTGCAACATGGGAACTCAGCTGATTTCGACATCAGCTGGCAGGTAACATTTATGACTGAGGGTGATATGTTCTTAAATGAGAATGTTTGAAATAAATTCAAACATTCCTGAGCTAGTCAGTTACATTAAAAATAGCCATCATGTCGTAATTAATGCAAAGTACGGCTGAACATCCATAGCCTACTTTATAGTGCGACTGGGCTGACATGAAAACTGTACACCTTCTCACGCGCTGGTTGGAACTCGGATCAAAACGTCGAGTCAAAGCTAGTCAACAGTCGCGTAATCTCAGCCGTTGATGGATTCACGCCATTTAACCCCAGCCGTCGATTTCAACCGAGTCAAAAACCTATATAAGGCGAAAAATCAGGAAGTGATCTCCTACTTTCCTCATTCGTGCATATCAATACAACTGTTCATCATCTTCTTCAATTCTGTCTCTCCAAATTTGGCTCATATTCTCTTTCCTCTTTGCATATATATATATATATATATATATATATATATATATATATATATATATATATACACATATATATATCTTCACTGCAAATCACAATGGCTCCCAAATCCTCCAAGAAGATGGTATCTAAAGAACCAGCCACTTTCCAGGAATCATTCGATATGCTGATATCGAAGATACATTTTGAGCATATTCTTTCGACAGACGCGCTGAAGTCACCGGAGCTCTCTCCCCTCGCCGGACTTCTCTCTGCGCACGGCCTCCTTCACTGGGCAACTCTCACTCCCTCCCTCCTGCTTCGGAGGCAAGTCGGAGAGTTTTATTTGAATCTACGTCACGAGTCGGGAGTTGGACTCGTTTCAAACGTCTCCTGCAAACAACGCGACGACGTCTCCCGATCAATCCAAGATTCAGCCGTTGAGATTCAAGTCTCACACGAATTGGGAAAAATCATCCCACGGAATAATCAGGCCACTGACCAGGTTGATAACTGCACGGATGCAGCAGCAGATGAATTTCTTCAGCAGGCCCTGATCATCCCAGAAAAGATGAAGAGTAGCTTGCAAAGAACTAAATTAAAGCCTCAACATCGACTTATGTTTGATGTTATTTCCAAGTGCGCTTTTGGTTATGGTGGAGCATTTGGTGACATCAGCAGACCAAAGCTCAAGTAGCAGAAGGTGCTGGAAGAGAACTACAACATTAACTGGCTGAAATATTTTGAAAGCCAGTTGGTATTGGAGCAACAGAAGATCTCCGAGACCACTTCTGAGTCCGGAGAGCGGTTGTTGAGTGTGAAAGGTTCACTCAATTTCGGCACTAAAATTTCTGCGCTGATCCTGCGTGCCACGGAGGATCAGAACTTAATTTGGGAAGACAGCGAGGAGACGCCTCTCAAGAAGATGTTGTTGTTCCCCACAAACAAAAAGGCTCAGGACGTTCTGTCAGCTGTGTACACTCCAAAAGAGAAGAAGGGAGCTGGAAAGCCAGCTGTGGAAGCAGACACATCTGAGGCGCAGTTGAAGTCTCAACCTCCTCCAGCAGTTGGCCGAACAACCAGATCATCTTCTAAATGCCAGCTGAGGGATGAGACTGATGAAGAAGGAGAAGAAGAAGAAGAAGAAGAAAAAGAAGAAGAAGAAGAAGAAGAAGAAGAAGGGGAGCTACCTCTCCTGAAGAGACCGAGGATACGATTCAAGAAGCCAGTTGTGCAACCAGCTGAGAAGTTGCCAGCTAAGGAGAAGCCAGCAGAAGACACACCAGCTGAGAAGTCAACTGAGTCAAGTCAGTCGGTTGACCCAGCTGCGTATACCACTACTCCTCGAGATCCAGAGACAATGGTTGAAGGGAAGGAAACAGATGAAGATGAGTCGAACTCATCCTCAGATAGCTCGTCTTCATCTGAGGAGTCAGAACACAGTTTACCCTCTCCCCCACCCGTAGCTGATACCGTCCAAACCTCGACCGGATCCCAACCCAGTCCAACTGACCAGCCAGCCCAATCACTAACCAAAGAGGATCAGATTCTCACAACTGATCCTCAGACAAATATTCCGAGCCTCACGCTCGATGCCGACATTGTGACCAGTTCTTTGGCCAATGTTGAAGAACCGTATGAACCATATGCCTACTCAATAGAGCCCTTCCCCATCAATGAAGAAGAAGACCGTCAGGCGGTTGTCGCTGAGCATGAAGGCAAGTTGGCCTATTGCTTCAAGAAGCTCGTTGGGATATTTTCTGAAGCTCGCAACATGCCGATCTTCGCCATGTTTGGCACGGAGCTGATATACTAGTTTAGCATCATCTTCAGCTACTGATATGTCAAGGAAGACACCCTCCGCATCTATGGCTGGGACCACCTCAAGGCTGATGAGTCACGCCTGCGAGAGTACTTCGACTACTCCAACCTTGAGGTAGCATACAAGAACAAGGTCGTTGTTCTGAGCCGCCGATTCGATCTCAGCAAGGCTGAAGGGACAGACTCTAGGGAACTGTGCAACAATGCAGGAGCTGTCACCTTTCTGGACATTATGCTGGCCAAGAGCGCTGAGTTTGTCGATGAGATTGATGCAACTGAAGCAGCAGCTCAGCAGGAAGAGACTGCACTCCAACAGTACCTGGCAAATCGTCAAGCCATGGTTACTGAACTGCCCCCACCAGTTAAACAACCAGCTCAGAAGCAAGACCAGTCTGGACCCTCTGCTCAGACAGCTCCTACCATAGATGAAATTTGTGAGCTGATATCTGAGAGGGTCACTCAGCTGAGAACAGAGCTGCTGTCAACCATCCAGTAGAACAAAGAAGAACAACTGCTCCTGATCAAAGCTCAGGAAGACCAGAACAAGCAGCTGCTAGCAGATAATGATGAGATGAAGAAGAAGATGGATGCATTCACAACATCCTCCAGCACAGCCATCAATGAACTCAAGACCTCAGTTCGTGCAGTCAGTTCAGATCTGAACATATACAAGTCTGTCGCCGACTCCAACCTCGCCAAGTCTCAACACACCCAAGATCAAGAATGGGTTTCTCAGTTCGAGCTACATAGAGCAGAGTTTGCAGCTTTTCAAGCCGAAACCTCCGCAACTCTCGCCGCATTGAAGAAAGCAGAACAAGAGCGTGGTGACGGTGAACTGGCAAAGAAGGTCCAAATAGAATGTGCAGTTGATGAACTATTCAACTGAGTTTAGCTCGCCGAACAAGCCCTCACCTCCCTGAATGGCTCAATCGCAACTCTTTTTGCTGATGCCAAAAAGGGGGAAGATAAGCAGACAGAGGAAGCTGAAACTCAGGGGGAAGAAGTTCCAAAGGTAGCTGGTCAAAGGAAATCTCAGCTGGAAGAGACAGAGACAGCCCAGTTGTCTGGTCCTAGGAAGCAAGCCGACAAGAAATCCACTGCTGTCGGAGATCAACTGGCTGAGGACATTGAGCAGGCCAAGCAAGCTGGAATCTCCCACGGTGCCATAGCTGAGGTAGCAGCAGAACTCGACGGCATCACAACCGAAGAGTGCATTGCTGTTGCAAAAGCTATGGGTGCTAAGGAGAATGATTATATGAATCCTGCATGGATAAAGAAGTTCGCAGCTGGCCAAGCCAAAGGTGTCAAGAAGTTTGAGGAGGAGCTGGACAAAATTGCCAGAAATTTGGACAGGAACATTGCCAGCCGTAGCCGAAGAAGAATCAACAAGCATCAAGCAAAGGTTGAGGCAAGAAAGAGGCAACATCAGTTTCAAGGGAAGTCCAAGCTCCAATCTCGGTTCAAGCACGTTGACATGTGGATACCAGTTGAATGGAATGAAGACTGGGAGTCATTCAAACAAGAATTTGTGAATGACTTCTACTACAGAAAAGTCTATACAACTGAGGATCCACAGATAGCTTTCAGAGAAGCATTGACCGAGCTGCATACTGAGGATCCGGGGATGTTCAGTCAATTTAAACGAGCCATGATCACAGCTGGATATGACTTAAACACCGTCCCTGCTCCCAAGAAAGTCACTTACCGCCCTCCGTTCATCTCAGGCACAAGTACTCCCGACAGACGGAAACTCATGGCTGAAGCAAGACAAGTGTGCAAAGAACATGGAGTTGATTCTGGGATCGAATCAGCTGCAGAGAGAGATCTTTGTCCGTATCTTCAGCAAGTATGGCCAGAAGTTTTGAGCTGAATTAGTTTTTGAGCAACTGATGTAATCTAAATGTTTTGTACTTATCTGTGTAATCATCAGTTGTAATGAAAACTTCAAATATATATTCGATTCATCTTGATGTACAATATCTCATTGTCCAAACCCTGAATCACAAAGTCATTTAAATTTTATGTTATAACTGTGCTAACCCTTTGATGTTTTATCTTATAGACTGTCTAGAATTTCAGCTGAGATTTTAGATAAGTTAGTAAGGTTTAGATCAGTAGCGGTTTAAAGTTGTAAGTGGTTTTGGCATCATCAAAAAGGGGGAAATTGTTGGGAAATTTATTAGTAAGAGTTTTGATGAATTCCAAAACCAACTGACCCCAACCGAGTAGATGTTGCCAAAACCTAATGTTAGTAGGTAGGCTCGCTATTTGAGCATTGTTAAGATTTTATCTTTACAGGTCTCCAGCTGAAGATGGCAACATGGCATTACTCGGACAGAACATCAGTTTTTAGGAAAACAACTGAGCGTTCATCAGATGAGAAGCAGTAAAGGGGAAGAGAACATCAGATGAAAGGAAGCCATCTAAGCGTTCGAACTCAACTGATCAGATACAAGGAAGACAACTGAGTGTTCAGTTTCAGAACATCAGTTGTAGAACTCAACCGAGAAGATCAACAACTTTGAAGATGAAGTCAGCTGAGAGTTCAACTGTGAGTTGTCAGATAAGAACATCGACTGAAGAACAAGTTAGTTGAAGATCGAAAGTCTTAACCGACCACTCCTTGTTGGAAGTCTATTGTTGAGATTTGAATTTCAAAAAGGAAGTCACGTGAGGGTTTCATCGTTCAGTCATTACCCCATTTGACCCAACACCAGGCTATCTCAGATGGAAAGCAGATGAGCTCAGATGCCATATCGGGAAAGTCTGCAGAAATGAAAGACAAGCCATCGCTTTCAAAGATCAGAGATCAACAGCTCCTCCAACGGGTAGTTGATACTCTCCGCCTATAAATAGAAGCATTCATTCATTTGAAAGAGAGATAAGACACATACGCGAGAAGAAACCAGAGAGCGATAGAAAGAGCAATATTCTTCACAAGCTGGAGTGAATTTAATCTCCCAGAACATCACTTGTTGAGAGTTTTAGAGTTAGTTAGTTTTGGTGTCTTAAGATCGAACCTTGAGAACATCACTTAGTGAGAGTTCGTAAAGAGTTAGATCATAGCTCACTTCACGTTCGAGCTTTCTGTTGGAACCCCATTTACTTTCACCTGAAAAGGTTTAGGATCCTACTCTTCCCGCAACTGAGTAGATAGGTCGTTTAGTACCCGGAAACTAAACTGTAAGGTTGATAAGTACCCACAAACTTATCCTTAACGGTTGCTCAGCCCGCGTAAGCTGAGTGGTTTGTCCAGAAGAACTTGGACAGAGTTGTGTGGACTCACAACTCCCCGTGGACGTAGGAGTGTTATCTCCGAACCACGTTAATTCTCTGTGTGCTTATGTTTATCTTTATTCAGTTATTTCTTGCATTCTCAACTGTGTGACTAACCAGCATACAAATTGCATATGTGCATTCTCAACTGTTTTGGTTTTTGACCAACCGTGCGTATAAGCGTAAGTTGTTTTACGAGTTTAATTTCCACCACATTCCGCACAGCCCCACTCTACCAGCTGAGGTTGCTTACTCAGCTGTGAGATTCCAACTGAGTCTTTTTACTCGGTTGAAGTATTTTTCAGGAGTTTAGTTTTACTTTGTTGAGTCTTTTAAAATCATAACTGGTGTATCCCCCATACACCAGTAACTCGTATCGGGACCATCAATATATCACATAATACTATCTAATAATTTTATTATACGAGCGAAACTATTCCAGAGTTATTTAGACTCCATAAAAGCTCGTCTCAACCCTCAAATTGAGCTAGATAATTTTTTGAAGTCAAGTTTGGACCTACCTATATTGGGGAGAAATTCTTATTTGGTGTACATGTAGTACACTCACCACTCACATATTAATATTTTAATAATATAAATTATAATATTAAAATAATGTTATGTGAGTGGTGGGTGTACTACTACATGCCCGCACAAGAATTTCTCCTATATTGGGCATGACAGACTTCTTGTATGTGAGCATATTTTTTTTAATTAAATAAATAATAACGGAAACAGATTTTGGGCTCCCACGTTTCCTAGGATTTCTTTCAAATTCTTTTCCAACTCAAATCTTTCCTTCACTCCACTTTTCTCTCTCTCTCGTTACAACAATTATCTCTTTTTGCTGTACTATCTTCGAAACCGCTCACCCTTCCGCAGGTATATATTCTCCCCCAATATCTCGTTTTCTCGCCCTATTGTTCTCGATTTCGGTGAGTTACTAGGAGTAGTTAAGACTGTTTGTTTGAACTATATTCTTAATTTTGTTTCTTTGATCGGATTGATGAAGCCATTACTTGTTTGTTCTGTGATTAGAAACTTTGTTTTGTGATTTGATTAGCAAAATCATGCTTGGTATAAGGTTTAATGGGACGACTAATTTTGTTTATCCTATGCAAATTGAGAATAGGATTGTGCGAGCCGAGATAAACGGTGTAATCTAGTAGTGTCTCGTGTAGGGATCACATCTAGGGTTAGAATTTTTATCTCTCTTGTATACAACAAGTGATGAGCGTCACAATGCTAATCAAGATGAGGCAGCATTACAATTTTTGTCTAAAACATTATGTTTGCTATGTTAGAGATGACAATTCAACCCGGACCAGGCCCGAAACCAGTAGGGAAATACATGTCTTAACTTATAACGAGGTGGGGAAGAGATTGAACCCGTCCTGTCGTCTTTATTAGAATGTTTCTGGATTATAGTTCTTAGCAATTGCTGTGATGGTGTCCAAGCCTAAAGAGGATTTATCAATGTAGAATGCGTTTTGTTTTATATACTCAAATTTCTGCTAAATTGCTTTAAGTTATTCTATGGTGAGTTCTATAATTTCTTGATGTCGGAATTAGATAAGACAATGTCAGATTTTGGTTAGTTTTGTTACTTCTTCTATTGGTGGGTGGTTGAATAACTTACCCTTTTCATCGGTGCTGCGGTGCAGCCCTTTGCCAACTTCTATGAATATGGCAGCCAGCAATAGCCGGAGTGGAATTAAATACTTGTTGTCTGCAGAACAAGAAGCTCAGAACATTGTGAATGCTGCTAGAACTGGTGAAAACTAATTGCCCTGTAATTTGCTATTTTTATGTTGTAACACTGTGTCTCCAAATTAGGCTTGTCAATGCAATTTTCAGATTGCCAAAATTGTCAAATTGTATTGCTCAAGCAGTCTCACTCCATTGTCTTATAAAATCCGGTGTTGGCAAGTGGATCTAGTTTTAGAGGTTTTGAACCCGGCTTTTCTGGTTCTGCTGACGGATGAAAGTTGAGTAATATAGTTAGCAGACCATATATTGATTCTAGGGGCAGGGGAGTGAAATAGTTGAGTAGAACTTCAGGCTCAAGCTATCGAGCTAGTTCAGCTCATATAATATGCTTGTCCATGAGTTTCTTGCTGAAATTTTCTAGTAAATTAGTAATTCATTACTGCCATGCTTCATCCAACATTATAAGATGTGAAACATAACTAATCTAACTTGAAACAAGCGATTTGAATAAACTTGGCCTTCATGTGCAGCAAAACAAGCTAGACTGAAGCAGGCAAAAGAAGAGGCTGAGAAGGAAATTGCTGATTTCCGCGCTCAAATGGAGGCTGACTTCCAGAAGAAGGTTTTAGAGGTAAGTATTTTAAAGGGTAGTTGAAGGGATGCTGTGGAATTATTTGCATGTTACTGTGGTTCGAATATGTCTAGTATCGGAGTTTTTTATACAGCAGGGTTTCTACACATCTTATGCTCTGAGATGGTAATTTTCACAGCACTTGTTGTTTTCACATTGTCTCTGTCATTTTCAGGGAGCATGTTTCATCAAATTGTTGTTTGGCCTTACTGAATCTGGAAATTCGTTCATGCTTAATCAGTTTATAATACCTGGCCTTTTTCTATATTATTGCAGAACAGTGGAGACTCAGGTGCTAATGTGAAGCGCCTTGAACAAGAAACCGATGAGAAGATTGATCACTTGAAAACAGAGGCTTCAAGAATTTCTCCCGACGCTGTCTCCATGCTTCTGAGGCACGTTACTACCGTGAAGAACTGAGCTACTGCTGTTAGCGTATTTCTTGGTGCAATTCTTGCATTATTGAGATAATGTCCTTTATTTTAGGTGAAGAATTATAACTTCGAGTAGTGTTCATTCTTTTCTCTTTGCTAGCCATATTGAGATACTGTTGCGATTGGTTATGTTAAATTTGAACGTGACGAGGCTTGTTGCAGAGTGAAATTTGAGTTTGGATTTGGCCTCGAACTCACCTGTGGTTAGTGATATAAAAATCGGTCTCGAAATTCAACCTGCGGTCACCGGTTGTGGCTCGTGGTTGTGGCGAGATCGTTTGTCTTGTAGATGCTACACCCGAAAAAAGTACATTCATTTAGCATCAATTGTTGATTTAGAAGCAATACACGTATGGTGTATGCTTGTGTTAATGGACACTCACGTATGAGACCTCTAACAAAGACTCAATTTTGAATTTACATGTTTATTATTGAGTTAATATTTAAAAATACCCTCTTTATAAAGTAAAAATATATGTGTGTGTGTTAGCCTAGTGGTAGTGAGGTTAATGTCCGGATCAAAGGTCACGGGTTCAAGTTTTTCGTCACGCGGTATTTAAATTTCCTTGTAATGTTGTTAAAAAAAAAGTAAAAATATACTCCTCCGTCCACGATGTATCTACCTACTTTAATTTTTTTTCACTTATACCCTCATCCCCAATCCTTATTTACTATCCTTACCAATATGGACCCACCCAAAACAAATTACCCAACCCACTTAACTCACTAATTAAACTCTTAATTACCCAACCCAATATCCCACCCAACCCAGCCCAAAATCGGCACTACTCAATTTCCCCCAAAATTCGCCATCTGCAATCCTAGTTCTCTCTCGCTCTTCTCTCAAACTCTCACGCGATGAACTCTCAATCTCCCTCCCTCCCCACTGCCTTTCTTTGATAATCTCGAAATTCCTTGGTCATTGGACGATCTATCGTGCCCAGAAGCAACTCATTTCTCTCCAATACCAACTTATTCGTGGGAGTAAACTGAGTCCCAGATTGATTGGGATGAGGTGGTGCCAGAATCTCCTCTCACCGGTGATGAATCTGATAGCGATATTCTTCGCCTTGGTGAATCAACTCTCACCGGCGATGCATTCGCCTCGGTTGGATCTGAAACCGTGGTGCCAGAAACTGCCTTCACCGAAGAGCAGATCCATCCACTCTCTGATTCGAAGATGCCGCCTTTTATTCCAAATGTCTGGAAGAGCGAAGAAAAACGAGTTCGGTTTTTACAAACCCTAGGGATCTTCGTCCTTAGCGTTCTAAGGATCATATAATCAGATTATTATGTTCTTATTTTTGGCTTATGGGCTGGTGATGCTTGATTCGTGTGAGTATATTGGCTGGTGATGCCTGATGCGTGTGGATTCGTGGGCTGGTGATGCCTTATATGTGAAGTGATAATGTGATCTGTGATCTTTGAATGGTCTTTGATCTATGATATTGATGCGTTATTTATGATTGTAAATTTCTATGGTTGATTTCTGATGCTACACTTGATCTGTGTATTTGCTTCCTTCAATCTGAAACTGATGAACAGAATGATGCTACTCTCGATCTATGTATTGCTGCCTTGAATCTGAAACTGATTACAGAATTATGCTACTCTTGATCTATGTATTGTTGTCTTGAATCAAAAACTGATTACAGAATGATGTTTTTGGTTTTGTGATAATGGTGCCTTTAATAGAAATCAGAGCTACTATTGAATCTGATAAGTGAATGATGTTATCTATACTTGTCAATGATGAAAACTGATCTTTCTGAGACAAATCTGTGATGCTACAAATCTGTGATGTAAACTGATAAGTCTTTGATGATGCACTTGAATTGTTGCCTTGAGGTTTGTGTATATGCACTTCATGCAGTCTAAAGGATGCCACCACTAGGTGATTTATTCCCTAGTTTAGGAGGCACCACTAGGTTGTTGTAAGTGTAAAAAGATAAGTAAATGATGCAAAATGATCTTGCTAATACAAACAAGTCATCTTTCCTTCACAAAAACCATGAGTTTACATTCCAAACAACTCAAAAACTTCCTTTACATTGTTTGTCCCTGTAAATTATCAACTATACTTGATCAGCCTCCGACTAATCTTCTAAACCAACCTTATCCAGTTTAGCTAGTAGATTGTCCAGATTACAGAATCTGTCTTCTTCACTTCCATGCAAATTCAGGAATTCTAAGCTGTCTCTCACAAGTTGTTCATCAACTTCAAAGCACTCTGGAAGTTATCTTAGCCTAAGCAGCCTCTCATTTCCTATGAGGAATCTTGTAGTTGTTGTCCCCTCTCACTTTCATAATTTTCTCATAACAGCCTTGCAAAGTTAGAAAATATTGTTCAGTTTACTTGGTGAGTATTCTTCAAATGCCTCTTTCACATTGTGTAGTAGCTCATTCGCACCATTAGCTGGTTTCTGATCTTTGAGTGATTGAATGACTCTAAAAAAGTCAAGATCATTAACATTGGTATATGGTGAATTAGCAGGTTGGCATATCAGTTGGATGTGGAATCCATATGATCTTGCAACTGCTTGAAAATCAGGGTCACTGTCTTGAATATGAGGTTTTGCATTATCTTGCTGTATGAATATATGCTTGGGCAGAAATTCTGACCACTTGGCTTTGATGACTGGTATCATCTGCATGTTAGAGGATATAAAATGCTTTAAATGATGAATTTAAATTGTAAATTTTGATGACTTTGTGGTAAGAAATGCAAACTAACCTGGTTGATTAAACAACTTTTATGCACTTGTTTTGTGATTGCTGAAATTGGATGAATTTCCATTGTGCCATTGATTCTGTTTTTGGAAATTCTTTGAGCTGACTCTTCTTCAATGAAGGGAAAGATACCAAACTTTCCATCAAAGATGACTCTGCCCTCCTTATCAATAATTGGTCTTGAAACTGCACAGTTGAACATGATTTTGGAGATGAACTTCTTTGATTTACATGTTCTATATGGCTCACTCTCTTCAGGCAGAAGGTAGTATCTACCCTTTATTTTGGTAAGATAAAACCATTTTTTATCTACATGAATGGTATTGTACATAGTCTGAAATTTAATTTTGCCACTCTCTATTATTGAACCAAGTTGACTGAGGTTCCAATTCAGTCGGCATAACTTATTTTCAGGGGTAAGAAAGGGTTTAACAACATTGGTATGTGGCTTAAGCTTCTTCTGTTTCACCCACTAATGAACTAAACTCTTACTAACACCAAGGTTACCTGCCATGATCCTCATTGATGATCTTTGTAGGACTGAGAGGTTCTTCACTTTCTCTACATCAATGTATTTTTTATCTTTATGCACTAACCCTTATTTCATTGATGTTACATGGATAGGAATTCCTTGATGTTGCTGACCTGCTGATATCTTCCAAATCCTCCAAATGGTCTTCAAACTGACCTCAAAGAATTCTGCAACCTCTTTTTTTGCTCCCCATTTCAGCTTCCCATTACTGCTGCGTTGGAGGAGAAACTGTGCTATTGTATTTTGTTGAGCAGTAGTTAAATTTGGTTTTCCTATTGCCATTACTGCCTTCTCTTAGTATAGTTAATGATGGTGGTTGTAATGAACAAAATCTGCCTTTTAACACTGGTATTTATTGATGTTTTTAGTGGGTTAGGTGATGTTTGAATTTACCACCACAATATTTGATCACATCAATTGTACTTTAACTCTTTGCTTATTGAATGAAACTCTTAGTTTGCCTCTCTTTTTTCAAGTTTGCCTCCAAATCTGAATTTGCCTCCAGTTTTTTTTTTATTCATTTATCTTGTTGCCTTTGTTTTACAGTAAACGTGTGAGTTTGCCTTTTTTTTAAAAAAAAAAATTCTTTGTTATACATTTACATTGCAATAACAAAAATAAGAAAAAAAAAATGTACACACAAAAGGAAAAAAACAACAGTTTAATTGTTGCCAAAATGGATTAGCCAACACAACTACTACTACTAGAGGTGAGCAGCGGTTCGGTTCGGCTCCAAACCGCGCCGCACCGCCCAAACTGTCGGGCTGACTTTTTTACAATTTGCAAACCGCCGCCGCACCGCCTAATTTTTCTGGCCGAACCGTCGCCGACCGAAACCTGGCGGTCGGTTTTGGTTTCGGGGCGGCCCAAACCGCCATTTTGAGCAAAATGGGACTGTCGCTCTCAACTCTTTTCTTTTCAATTTCTCGCATAAAAGGGTCAGAGAGTTAAAAACGAAGTGCCTTTCCTTCCTCTGCAATTTTATTCATTTTCATCATAAACATCTGCTGTTGTTGTGTGTGATGAGTTCGTCGGTAATGCGGTGGCGCCGACAGCGTTCGGCGCCGACAACGTTCTTCGCCGATTCCAACGACATCGAATTTGGAAATCCTTGGTGGTTTGTCTAAGCCAGCGTTTCCTGTCTCCTTGTTCTCTTCGCCAGTGGAAGAAGGCCGATGGCAGTCGACAACGAGGGGAAGAGAGTCGAGTTCGAACTGGGATTGGGAAGGGTTGAGTGGCAGAGAGTGAGAAGTGGGGAGGAATAAGGATTTAGGTTCCTATTACTAATTTATTATTCAATATATTTATTTATTTCTAATTATATATATATATATATATATATATATATATATGGCGGTCGGTTCGGTCGGTTTCGGTTTGGGAGAAAGGGAAATCGCCACCGACCGCCAAAATCGATTTTTTGTGATTTTTCAAACCGCTGCCGAGCCGTCGACTGTCTGAAACCGCCACCGACCGACCGTCGTAGAGCGGTTCGGGGCGGTTTGGCGGTGTCGGGGCGGCTATGCTCACCCCTAACTACTACCCTTTAATGAATAAGATTAAATGTTGCAGCTTTTGTTAATAAAAAAATAACAAAAGTAAAAACCTTGTTTAAAACTACCCTTCAATTACACCTTTATTCCACCCACTACTACTTTTTCAGCTTTCTTAGTTTCCGTGCCAGACCCCAAATGGGTCAATAGATCATGGACGGAGGGAGTACATGATTAGCATGCATAAAAAAACATACATGATGTTTTCGTGTATGTTACTCATGTAATTTATGATGAGCACTCATGTATGTTGTAATAATCATCATGTATGTTACTCATGTATGACTCCCTCGTCATTTGTGTCAGTCATGTATGCTAATCAAGTATGGGGGTATTATTTATCTTTTATATATTTAGGGGTATTATTTATTCAATAATGGACATACGTGCTTGAAATAGGAAAAAAAAATTATCCGATTGTCTTCAAAATTTCTTCCTACTTAGACCCTCTTCAGAATTATCGATCTCACGCACACCCGCTCTCAAATTTTACTCTCATCCACGCCCAACTCCTGAGCTTGTGAATTTAAATTGAGATGAAACTTTATAATTAAAATTTAAAAAGTGTATGTTTATGAATAACCAACCTGTCGAAACTATGAAATTAAATTATTTGTTAAAAAATTCCGTCAAATTCATATTTTCACCATCGTATGTCTGGACATAGTGTGTCCAAATAACACTACCCTATTTATTTTTATTTTTCGAAAAAGAGTATTTTAAATTTTCACTCTTTATTATTTGTCCATTTGGTAACAAATATTATGATTACTTTATACATAACATATTTTGGTAACAAATATTGTGATTACTTTATACATAACATATTTGTATTTTCTTAAGGGTGCGGTCTCTTTTATTTATTGTAAAGTTATTATGAAAAAAAAAGATGGGAAAGAAAATTATAGCCCTCATTTATTTTCCTCATTATCTATAAAAGAGAATTTCATTCTTAAAAGTTGAAAATTCTCTTTTTCCAACTTTTCAATCATAAATTTATAACAAAAAGAAGGCAACCTAAATATTTTAGTAGTGCTCAAGTTGGATCCTTACCAGTTAAACTGTCTCACAATTAATCTTCTCAATGTATATGCTACATATTATAAAGATTCAAAAAAATACACTACATACTTGAGTTTATAATAGAAATACATAGCTGTATATGGACTTGGATCGGATCACTAGCAAATACAAGACCGTTTGATGAAGACCGGGCACAAGTTTTTAATCCCTAAAAAAATCAATTAGGTGTGGAATTGGATAAAAGAAATTATCAGTACCTTAAAAAAAATCACATAAAAAAGTTGCAAATATCGTGAGACTTTTTTTAAAATAGAGTTTGCCAAAATCCTAGTTTGGGAATAAGAAACAGTGTGTTTTTGCTGGGAATTAATAACAAAAACACCTCCCTCCAGTCCAGTATGGGTAGAGATCCTCTACAGTTTGGGGTATTACTGCAGCAGTAGCAATACAACAGCGTTATGTCTTTCTTCTTTTTTTACTTTTCTTTTTCTTTTCTTCATTTTTGTTCATTTGTTTTTTTACTCGTTCCAGAATTATTTTTGAACATAATAATTTGGGACAACAACATTTTGTGTTTTTTATCCCCTTTCTCGTGAGCCTTGTGTTTATACTTTTTCCTTCTCTTCTCGTTTCTTTACTTCGATACATTCCTGTCCCTTTTTTATGTACAAACTTGTTAGCTTATGTTCTCTCTAACCGAATTCTTTTGTTAAAATGATTATACAAAACGTATTAAGATAATTGATATGTATAAAATCGATAAAAATGTTGCGGTCGAAATGAAAATATAGATAATTGCAATTGAAGACAAGTGATGTGCACACCTTACACAATCACTTTTATGAGCAACTCTTGTTTTTTTGTCCTCATTAACATTATTCAGTTTAATTTTTTATCCTCATTAACATTATTGAGGTCATTAAATATACATATTACATAAAAACCAAAGTTTAATTTGTTCTTTTTCTCTTTAACTTCACAAAAATGAATAAATATATAGAACTAATTGAGCTTTACTTTTTACTTCTAGCATTGTTCTAAAAAATTTAATACGTGATATTCAAAGTAATGTAATATTTTAGAATGTTAAATAAATGAGAAAGTTTTGAAAAGAAAAAAAAATGAGAAGAAATGAGTATTCTATGACAACAAGATGAAGGAAAATATAAACTTATGGACTTCTGAGGAAGGAAAATAAAAATAAAAGTTAAATTCTTATGTTATAAAAAAATTGAAAATAGTAAAGAGAAAACAATACATTAAATTTCAGAATATTAAAATTTATCGAAAGAAAGAGTAAGAAAAAATATATAATTAATTAATGATAATAAAATGAAAGAATTATCATGCATGCCCACTTTAAAGATAATGTGTACTTTCCATACCCACTTCTTATAATATGTACTCCCCATACCTACTAAGC
Source organism: Schizonepeta tenuifolia (assembly GCA_029490685.1). NCBI lineage: Eukaryota > Viridiplantae > Streptophyta > Magnoliopsida > Lamiales > Lamiaceae > Schizonepeta > Schizonepeta tenuifolia. The sequence goes on along the minus strand of CM055960.1, from coordinate 52,939,281 downwards.
CTTGACTTTTCAAATTAATCTATTGTGACACTTTGAAATGTCTTAATACTCATTAATTTTTAATGCTATATTTGTGAAAAATGGGGAAAATACAATTAGTTAGCCAAAGACATATAATTTATACCAAAAATATGGTATGCATAAAAACTTAATTCACCCTTCTACATTATGTATTTCTATATTATGTATTTTGCTAGGAGATCTACGCTTTCAAAATGATATCAGAGTCCTAGGTTTATTTAGGAATTATATTCTATTTATTATTAAACGTAAGGATTATTTCCTGACGGAGGAGATATCAAGAAAACATGGATCCGAAATATAAAGAAATTTTCTTTAGACCAAATTCTAAGGAACTTCAGTCTAAGAAGTAGGAAACAACACACCGTCTACGGCATTACTAGACGAGAAATGTCCCTACCAATCAAGCTGACTGGAAATCAAGTGGAGATGCAGTTGATTCCAGCCGATGCCATTAGAACAGATCTGGCTAAAATGAAGCCAAAAATTGTTGGAAAAAATGAACTGGATTCACATCGGAGCAATCCAGTTGGTGCTCAAATCTACTCTATTTTTAGGAGTGGATACACCAATCGATATCGCAATCTGCGATAGACGAGTCAGAAGTCTAAAAGATTCTATGATGGGAACCATTGCAGGGAATCTTTGTGTTAGGCAGGTTGTGGAGATTATATATCCAAAGATTGCATATAATCTTAATGACGCCAGTTTCAGCAAGGTCCTGTCTCTATATCAAAATTTTAGCAAGGCCCTGTCTTTAGTATGGTGGGATAAGAACCAGCTCAAAGCAACCTTGAAGGTAAAACCAGACAAGGAATATGAGTTTGTTAGATATAGACCAATCCTGATGAATCTTAAAGATCGATAGGATATGAAGGAAATAATCAAGGAACACCTTAATTTGGGATTGATCGAAGCAGGAAACTCTCCTTGCAGTAGTCCTGAATTTCTGATAAGAAATCATGGTGAGATCAAACGAGGTAAACCTAGACTTATCATTAATTATACAGGAATTAATTATATTCTAGAGTTTGATAAATATTTTATCCCAAGTAGGGAACACCTTATTAATTGCATTAGAAATGCTAAGATATTCTCTAAGTGTGATTGCAAGTCAGGTTTCTACCAGATTCGCATGAAAGAGAGTAGTAAGAAGCTGCCTTCTCTACTCCACAATGACATTATGTTTGGATCGTGATGCCTATGGGGTTAGCCAACGCACTTCAAATATTCCAGAAAAAGATGGATAATCTTTTTAAAGTTATTTTAATCACACACAAGCACATTAATCATACTCAGACTCAAACTCATATAATATGCTCCGAAATTCGAACTCAGACTCAAACTCATATAATCATGCTCAATCAATTCATCACACATTCGATTCGGATAACCGAAACGAAAAAAATTACTTAAATGCAATCAAAGGCATTTTAATAATTTCACGAGAAAATTTATTTTCTCAGAAATTTTAATCACACACAAGCACATTATCAAGGCATATAAACTCGATTAAGACGAACTTAAAGACTTATAAAAGAACGGGGTATTACAATATAAAAGAGGAGTAATTGAAGCAGAAGGATCATCGAAAACCCACACAACCAAAATCCTCTTTGCTTCATCCAAAATAAAATTAGCATAGTTTTCTTCTTTTCTTATCTTTTCTTTTAGTTTATGTATCCAAAAGTTGCTATCATAGGTAGCTAAACAAGTTTGTCTTCTCCTTAAAGGAGATATACTTATGTTATAATAAATATTATATAATTCCTAAATAAAAATCTGGGGTTTTGCTCATCCCTTCCCGTGTTTATAATTCCTTGGTACATCGACGGAATACCCTACGCCTCAGGTAGGAAATGAGCGGCGGTTGTGCTGGGTGTTGTTGAAGAGGTCTGTGGCTGGAAACCATCAGTTGCGATCGTGTGGATGGACGAGGTCCCTAAAACTTCCGGCAAACAATTCCGATAACATTTCGGTCAAAAAGGTACGAAGTCGGTACATGTAGAATTTATTTATACGGAAGTGTGATGAGCCCGATAGATTGCATTAATTATTTCCATATTAAAAAATGGATTTGAATAAGCGAAGTATATAATATAGAAATTCAGTAGAAGGGTAAAAAAATAAAAATCACCTACATGTTCGAACACTAAACGCGTTTGATTTAAAGGCATAACCGAATAGAAGATCAAGGATTGAAAGCGAAAGAATTAATTCCGATGACTTTCCGAAGTGAGAGAAGGAGGGAAGGCCAAGACCCAAGAAGTACCCTAGCATGGCAAGGTACTTGGTGTCGAAGGTGCATCGTAAACTTGCGATAAAGACGCGTTAAATCCCAAATGCGCGAAGATTGCCTGATGCTTGGCTAACCTGATTCGTCTTCTATTTGAGATAAGGACTGTAAACTGGTCTATAAGGTTCAGGAAAGGATCTATTCGCAGAAGGCGTGTAACTCGCATACTATTCTACGATGCTTGTTGTTGAAAAAAGTGAATACAACATTCGAAAAAAGTGTAAAAAGTATTCAATTAGTTAGTGATTTAGATTAGTTAGTGATCCTGGCTTAGTGAGTCCTTTCTTCCGTGATGAACTGTTAGCAAATAGAACATGAAACCGTAAGCTCCCAAGCAGTGGGAGGAGCCAGGGCTCTGACCGCGTGCCATTTCAGTCATTAATCTCAAAAGGGAAGTTCAGATTCTCAGGTACAAACAGTCGAAGGCCTCTCTAAACGTGGCTTATTTGCGTTGAATGGACCCATTCGAAAACAATTGGATGATGACAAAATTATCAACGATTGGGCTCGAACCTCAACAACATCTGAATGAATTTCATGCCTGAAAGTAAGCCTATGATAAAATGGAGTTAATAAAAACTCCTAATATAGGATACAACATTACCAGGCTAGATGTTTCAATAAATGAGGTTTATATATCATAAAAAAGATAGATTGAAGATAACAACAACAAAGCTTAGATTTAACATGCTGTTTTATCAATTATATCATAAACAAAACAACAAATGTTGGGATAGATAAGATACATATTACAACATGACGGAACCATAGTAGAATGTTAATGCGATACGGAATCGAGTTTCTGATAGGCTTAGTAGGGCTCGAACCTACAATATCACCGTTATGAGCGGCACGTTTCAACCAATTAAACTATAAGCCCGGATATGAATAAACTGAAAGACTCAATGAACATCAATTTATAAACCAATTATCAAACTAAAATGATATCTTTGACGTCGATAACAACCAAAGAATAATAGACAGCATGGTATTGATTTCATCGCTAAAATGTGTTTGCAATGCATCAATTTAGGCGTCTAAGGAGACCCAATAATGGCCATTTTAGTTGCTATTTGGTAGGTAATCAATTCTCTAAACAACTTCGCTATAGCAACACAATTGTCGAATTCGTCTATTTCTATCCCATAATCTATATGTATTCCTCCCTTGCTAAACTACGATCAAGGGATTGAAATGCGAGGATTAAATCCGATGAGTTGAAGCTACAACGAACTATAGGGGTTGCGAGTGGGATGCCTGAGTCGATGAATTGGAAACCAAAGATTAAAACCGAGGGGTTGAAGCAACATCGAAATATATATCCGAACTATAGGACCGAGATTGAAGTGTGAATGGGATTCCTTTGTGTTAAATAAGTGCGATCGGGAATAGAAAGCGCCGATTAAAGAGCGCCCAGTAGAACGAAGAATGGAAAGCGATAGATTAATGGGCGATCTATTGCCGCTCAACGAGTTGCTTACGTTTTGCCGCTACAAAGCAGCCATTAAATAAACCCTTCGGACGATATTAATCAAATCTATAGTCCCCCTAAACAAAGGTTGCATTAACTCCTGAACAAATGCTTTAGCCTCCCATTGAAGTTAGCCTTCGGAGTTCATCAATGCAAATATTAGGAGTCCTAACAAGAGCAACATTAACTCCCTGATGTGATGGGATGAGCTTAGTTGAATTAGGCGTTCCGATCAATCAACCCAATTAATAAAGCAATTCTAAGGCGATCCTTTATACGCGATATATTACCGCCACTACGACATATAGAACCGATCCATTAAGTGGCGATTTATAGATCCGAATCCGAATATTGAAGCTACAGCGACTCGGGAATGTGGCTGCAGCGCCTTTGCTTACGCTATGCCGGAAACGCCTATAACTCAATTGAATTTAGCCTTAGGGATTCATCAATCAAATATCTAGCTAAGTGACTTATATTTCCAAGTTGTCTTGCTAAAGGAAAGGAAGGAAAAACCGAAACTACTACTATATATAGAAGGTATCTGGTTTACGGTTCATATCTCTAATCCATGAATTGGAAGTCGCTACAAGAGCTACGCATACTATGCCTATAATTGCTCCTATGCCTACTACTGCTACAAGCAAAGAGTTTCATAATGAAATTAGAGGTGGAGAACTGCATTGCTTAAGAGCTACAAAGCAAGCCATCATTAAAGCAAATAAAGCAATAGCTTCAGTTAAAGCAATTCCTAGAATAGCATAACCGAATAGCTACTTATATCCTTCTCTTAAGAAGATAATACCTAGTCTTTAGCCCCTAATGCTATTGTAGCTGCTCCTGCTAAAGCACCCATTGCTCGGCTCCAGCGACTATAACTGCTCCGCTAGCTGCAGTTGAAGAAAGCCTTCGGGTTATATCAACTATATATTTAGATTCTAAACTCAGAACTCATGGCTACAATCAATAACTAAGGAAATAAACTCCTAAGGTATCAATTCCCATTTCTCTTGGCAATCCAATAACTCAGGAATTAAGAGAACGAAGCCCTATAAAGAGAATATCTCCGTCTCTCCTGTCTATCTAATAGCTCAGAGCTGCAATTAAATAACTCCTTAGGGGTACATACTATTTAATCTTCTCTTTATCCATCTAAGGAGTAACTCCAATTGAAGTTAGCATTCCGTATTCATCAATCCGGGCTCATAAATCATAGCTGCAATTAAAACTAGCCTTAGGGGTTCTATTTAATCTCCTCTTTAATCTCCTAATTCATAACTCAAAACTCCTGGGCTGTAAACCGCTTTAGCCTCCCGCCCTCGGGTTCTATCAATTCATCATTAAATCCTCTAACCCAAAGCTGCAATTGAATTAAACCTTAGGGGTTCTATCAACCCATCATTAAAGCAATCTAGGAGGTGAACTCATAAATACCGATAGCCCGGTGGTTGGATCGGTCGGATGCCTCCCTTGTTAGCAGTTCGTGCTTTAGGAATATTGCTGCATTCCTTGCTTTCGCTATGTCGGAATTCGTGAATATAAGTCATTCTTATGAATATAAGGCGCTCCTCTTTAGCAGCAAATATAGCAGCCCTTCTTCTTTAACTCAGAATGTAACCCCATTCCTAGGAATATAAGAATTCGAAGAATATGGCTGCATTCCTAAAACTCAGAATATGGGGCTCTTCCTCTTTGCTTACGCTATACCGGGCAAAAGGATGCCACTCTCTTTATTCTATTGGGCTTCGGTAAAGCCCAAATAGGAGAGGTGGCTGCCTTGCTTTCGCTATTCTTTGGTTCCATAAATGTAGGGCTCTTCCTTCTAACTCATGAATGTGGCTACTCTTCTGTTGCTCTCGCTATGCCGCTTCTTTTCCTCTAGCTCGAATGTGGAGCTCTTCCTTTAATATAGTAGTTCGGAATATAAGAATTCCAATAAGGATGTAACTCAGTTACTTAAATATTGCTGCATTCCGTTGCTCTCGCTATAGAACAATTCCATGGGTGTAAGAATTCCTTGGATAGTGCTACTCTTCCTTTAGCTCAGAATGTGGCTACTCCTCTAAGGATGAATTCCTAATAGAACAAATTCGGAATGTAAGAATTCCAATAAGGGATGTAACAAATTCGTCGGATGAAGCTGCATTCCTTAAACTCCATTCCCATAACTCGAATATGGAGCTCTTCCTTAATGTAGCAATTCAGAATATAAGGCACTCCTAATATGGAATATAACCGCATTCCTCGAATATAGCCGCATTCGTTGCTTACGCTATAGAATTAAATAAATCCGTAGGGCTCTTTTAATGGAGTTATTATCAATCTAACTCAGAACTCATGGCTTCAGTTAAAGCAGGCCTTCAGATACATTTAATCTAATATGCTCCTATTAGACGTCCATTTAGAGCCCTAAATACCCATGCTTTTAAGCTCTATTTCCGTACATCTCAGAGTGAAATCTAGGGTATTTCCTAAGAATCCCACCATCAATGGAAAGTGGCTTACCACTAGGGCAGCTAGGCAACAACTCATATAAAGTAACATGAGGTCTTATATCATAAATAAGATAGATTGAAGATACCTCATACAATAAAGATAACCAGTATTACAATTTATAAAGTAACATGAGGTTTATATCATAAACAAGAATACCTCATACAACAAAGATAACCATTTTCATTCTGCGAAGCGCCTCCAGATAGCACTTTTTGCATCTCCCCTGCCGACCGGATAACTGCCTTCGGTCCCCCAAACTGACTTACTCGTGGCAACCTTCCGGCCGCCCAACGACCTATAACGCTAGTCACTACTCCCACTAGGGCTAGTAAGTCAGCCCCACAACCCAAAGCGGCGAAAAACAAATAGAATTTGCTATAAAAGCCGGCTAACGGGGGTATTCGTTTGTTGGGGATTTCCTCTTTCAGAGCAACTACTTGTCCTCTTCATTTTCCTGAGCTACCTTCTTCATAAGGGCGTAACTGCTTTTCGTTTCCTTTTCCTTTTTGTTTGTCCTAAGGACTCGATAGGCATCAACCGGTGGATACATTGTATCCCGTCCGGAGGACTCAATAGGCAGGTTTCGGTTTCTTCCCGAAGCATGTTCATACGGATAGCTGCTTGTATTTATTCTCCACAAATTATTATTCAAAATTATATACACATAAATATGATATTAATAATTAATGAGTGGGTCAAATAAGTATGAAGAATACATATTTAAAGTAATGGGTATGAAGAAAACATATTATCCCCGTAGTGAATATTGTGAATTTTCTCTCACTAATAAAATAAAATTAAACACAACCACTCATCATGTCCTAGACTTTTTGTTAGAATAATTATTTACAAAAGCTGTGAGTTACTAAAGTAAGAAAATAAGGCAAAAGAAAAGGAAGTGGAAAAAGAAGCTAAACGGCGCCGTCTCGCTACTGCACGCATACCCCAAACTGGAGAGGATCTCTATCCAGTCGAAATCATGCTGCAATCGTAACAGTACTCCAACTAAATAAGTGATTCCTGAACGGGAAAAGGGGCCAAAACATCACAAATTCTAAAGCTGACAATCACCCAATTCCCGCCGTTGAAGACGACAAACTCCGGCGAGGTATCATTTTTTATTTTTATTTTGATTTCGGCGATTTGTAGCTCCGATGATTTATTTGCAGCTTATCTACGAATGTGGATTAGTGATAATGTGATCTCAATTTGCAACTGGGGCGTTATTCTGGTGTTTTGTTCAAATGAATTTTGTGAATTTGTTCAACTTCCGTGAATCTTGGACTAATATCTCTGTGCATCTATCAACATGGAAATGATTTTGGCGTTAAATTTGATCTTCGATACAGCACATATGAATGCAGTAAGAAAAAAAAATAAAATTAGAGTCACTGTTGTTAGTTTCATCAATTTAAACTTGTCCTCAATTTAAACTTGAGTTTCTTGCTGTTCCAATGAGCCATAGAAACATCCTCAATCTGGTGATTGCATTGCACTAAGGCCAACTGATAGTGGATGGAGTTCTTGTCATGCTGCCTGATGACTGGTTGAATAAATTACGTCGTTGCTCTTTGAACACATAACAAGCAACATTTTCCAATTTAAAGGGAAGATTTTAAAACAAGAAAAGAAATCCGAAATCCAATTCTATTATGAAACCCGAACAAAATAACCGCGAAGACCTAATTAATTCCCCCCCCCCCCCCCCCCCCAACCCACAAAAAAAGTAGAAAAATAGGGTTTACCCAATTTTCAAACTAACGAATCCATGGATCCATGGCAACCTTCCGTCCCTGAAAACATCCCACCCACTACTGGTTGGATATCACATTCTTATTTTCAACAGAAGCCTTAATCACTGTATTTACTAGTTGGGTTTTGCAGCATTTCTTATCCATATGAAGTCAACCAGCAATTCAACAAGCATAATGGAAGATGATGATGAAGAAGAGGTGTGACCTAGATGATATCATCGTTTCACTATGTAATGTGATTTATCTATGCACAATTTGATGTGTATCCGTCTAATGTTGTGCAGTTTGAACATTTTGATGATTTTACTCTTGCCTCATCATGGGAAAGGTATGATAGTGTAGTAGCAACACGTATCACATGATCCACAGATGAGCACACTGCTAAAAATTGCATATCAATTTAGGTTCATTTCTGAGATAGAGGCTGTCTGTAGACAGTGGTTGGCTGATGGCCCAAAGAACCTATTGGTAAGCCCTGTTTCCTGACAGACTTGTTTAAGTTAGAGAAGCCTCTTTATGTACTGTCAAGCAGCAACCTTGCACTTGCTTTCTTTCTCACCTCTTTTATCTGTTTGAATTTAGAAGGTTAATATGTTGCTTTGCTACTCGGTCACTGTGTTATATTTATCTGGTTTGCCCCATGAATCTTTATGAGAAGCGTTGTATTGACTACCAATATCACAATTTAATTTTACTTTCAAAATGCACTTTATTTTACCCATCAAAACATTGTGATCCCTATCTTCATTGACGTCTGTTCTATTTGGTCGCAGGCAAAGAGCGCTGTTCAGGTGTATCACTTGAAGGATTTGTACAAGGTCAAATCCGAGTTCAAATATGCTATGAAAAGTTATTGCATGGAGTACTATTTTGCAACAATTGATGATGGTACATCTTATGTTCAAGCTCAAGTTCAAACTTCTTGCAGGGTGCTCTTTCTCTAGCTCGTCTCTTACTAAGAATTCTTACTGGCTCAGGTAAAATTCCTGATTGGGATCATGCATTGCATGATCTGCAGCTCTCATTCGGGGTGAAAGAGTTTGTGGTCTCTCTCTCTCTTTCTTTCTGTGTGTGTGTGTGGTAAACTATCGTTTTGGATTGTACCTCTGTGCTTATGTTCTCAAACTGTCAGGTGATTGCTCCACAAAGTGCAAGTGGTGTGGTTCTCGATGCACCAGAGGCAAGCAAACTTCTGAGTGCAGTTGCCATTGCTTTGTCCAACTGTTCATGGTTTGGCTATTATTGTGTTCTTGCTCTACTATTTCTTCATACGCATAGAGGTGGTCATGATTCATTAAAATGTTTGTGGGGGTTAATTATTTATATATCTCTATCTCCATCAAGCATAATGACAGTTGTATTATCTCATAATAGCGACACTTCACCGCTGAAAGGGCAGTGGGCTGGTTGCTCCGATGAAGCACTTGAGCGTATAAGTTCTTATGTTAAATCTGTATAAGAATCTTTACCACTGACCTTGAGTTAGATTACTTTTATGCAATTTTTTCTAGTACAGCCAAATTTCCAAATTATATATATATTTGTTGAATTTCATGACCTTCTTTTATCTTGCTTTGGTCTTCTTTGGTTTGTAATGTATGTTAGTGCTCATGTTACACTTATGTGTTCCTTTTCTTCTTTTGACTAAGGACTAATAATGGAGAAAGCTGTTAATACATTTTGGTCTCATTCTTTGCAGCCTGTGGCCTGCATTTGTTCCTGTTCATGACCCTTCGCGTAGAGCATATATTGGTATTCAAAATATGGGAACCGTTTTTACTAGAAGGTTTGAAGCTGACCGCATTGGCAGCCAGGTTCCTGTAAAGCTTATGCATTTGGAAGGATTGTACGAGCTGTTTGTTTCCAAGTTTGTAAGCTCTCTTTCCCATACACACACACACACACATGTACTGGCAATCATTTTCATTTTCTGGGATTTAATGTTTGGAACGTACTTGTAACATGACTGTATAATGGATGCATTGTTTTTTCCTCCATATCATAATTATTTGATGCTACTTAAAGTTATGTGCCACTTTTGATGTTCGTGCTCCAGAGATGTAGAATCGTTTTCATTGTAGAAATGCTCAATATGTGCTGAAACTTCTTAATATTTTGATAGCTTGGCTACTAGGTCGATCTTGTATGCATGAATGTATTGGCATGTTCCACTGCATTATTGATTTCAAATGAGAAACTGGATTTAATTACTTATGTGATTGCCCGATGTACCGTTTGCTTACGATAATCCATTTTTCAATATTATGCCCAAGGCCTATGCTGCCGTGGACTGGTCGATGAATCATTTTGAAGTCCATTTTAAGATGAAGCTAACCTACAGAACTCCCATCTATGATGATGAGGATGAAATTCATGATCCTGATGCTGACGTCACAGGATCCAGTGAAAATCCTGAGGGTGAGATACATGGGAAAACTCAATGGGATGATGATTTTCCTTGGAGCAAGTGGTATTCTGCAGAGGACCCAGTAATAGGTGAAATACTTCTGCTTATTTTTAGAGAAATTTGTTTTGATATGATGATTTGCACTATTGGTGTTGGTCAAAGTTTTGTATACTGATTGTATGGGCCTAACACATAATTCTAGTGTTAAATTCTGCTGATATCTCTTGGATTACTTAGTACAATGATTTGTTATTGCCTGATGCAGGATTCGAGTTACTTGCCATGTGGTCAGAGATAACAGCTGAAAGTTCTCTGGATATGGCTGAACTGGAGAATGCCTCACCAATTGAAGCTGATAAATGGTTCTTAAGTCCATGCCTTTCCGAACATATGTAAGAACATTGTCGCAGTATTTGGGATTTTCAATACAATTACCCCGCCATGTATTAAGAATTGTAAGTTTTTCGTGCACTGAGGTGTGATTGTGTCTGCTGTAAGCAACTTTTTTAAGTCCCCCGCGGATGGGAAGGTGATGCATGAGCTACGTTAAGTAAGAGTTCTAGTAATGGTGAATAATATTCAGAGGGGCAATATATGTGGACCAGGACTCATATATATTTTTGAAGGAATTGTCAAAACAGGACACTATCTTTAAGGGGGCTGTGAAATTAGGACACTTTTATCGGGCTTGTAAAATTAGGACACTATCTTTTAAGAACGGATCTCCTGATGTGATATATTCATTTTATTTACTTTTTGGATGTGAGAATCGCGAATCCTGAGCTTTTTTCAAGAACGGATCTCCTGATGTGTTTGTCTTTATCCGTGTCTAGTTTTGTGATTATATCCTGCTGCTTCTTCCATTAATTTTAGCGCGTACACAAGCTTTGTTGGTTTCACCTTCTGCTTTGACCCAGTTTGTCTGCATTACAGAGTTCTCTTTTACTTGTTATAGTTTAGCAATGGCTAAAACATCTTTAATTTCGCAATTAATCTTACTATCAACTTCACACTCATAGTAAACTTTTGTTTGAAATAGGAAATACTAGTATGAAAGTTTTGAAGTATAAAGTTTGGTTGACTGTAGAGGATAAAACACCTTTTAACTTCTCTTTTTCTGATCAATCGTTCTCATTTTCAAGGAAGTTTCTTGTCATTGCTTTGGGGCTTCTTCCTCTGGTGCATATAAAATAGTTTCCAATTCTTGTTGACGTAATGGAATGATATGTATTCTTTCTCCCATCCATGTTCAGCAGTGAAAAATCTGATGAAAGCATTATTGGATTTGCGTCCCAGCTGCATCTTTTAGTTAAGGCACTGGAAATGTCGTCAGAGGCTAAATTCATTGAGGACTTTGTATCAGGTTCAAAATTCTTGATGTATCAAATGTGAATTGTGTTGATGCATGTACTGTAAATCTTCTAATCTCGCTTTTGTAAAATCAGGTTCTGAAACTTTGAAGTCTTCAGCAGTTGTACCTCCTCCGACAGTTCTTGATCGTGTGCTAAAAGATCTCTTTCATGAGGGTACAAAGTTTTCATATAGTTATTATTGTTGTAACAAAGTTATTTAATTCTTGGATGAGAATGATCCTTACTGAACCTTATATTTAATTGAATTGGTAACTGCTACATCAGCAAGTGCAAGCCCACGTTACTAATGATCATATTCTTATAAAATATGCATCTCCTTGAGTGGATGAAGCTAGTGACAGAAGAAGCATAAATAGTTCACAAGAAAATGTTGTGGGGGATCATTGAATTAGGTGTACAGTGGATTCTGTCACGTCAGGTCAATTATTTGTTTTTGTCTAATCTTGAAGTTTAATTTGTAAAAAAGGCAGATGTTATTGGGGGGGGGGGGGGGGGATCATTGTTCCAGCTTTATGTGTGGGTTGTTGTCCTTAGAAAGGAATAGGAAAATCTTTAAGAAGAATGAATAATCTTTAGATGTGTAGGATCAAGTAAAGTTTAGAGTTGATTGGTGGGCATCAAATCACAGATTTTAAGGTCCTTTTATGTTTGATAAAGAGATTGCAATTGTTTTTGTCGTTTAGTCACCTTTGGGAATTTGTTATCCCTTTTTAATACCTACCTTCTAATTTTCTAATAAATTGTATTCACGAGAAGATCAGCTATTGATTGGATTGTAAAAGTTAATACTGGAGATTAAAAAGTCTGTACTGGCTTTCTTACAACACACTTTGTTTTGCTGCAGTTGTACATCTGTACAAAATTGTTACTTTAGTTAATACTTAAAACTTTTCTTTTCTGCAGTTGTGGAAACAGAGACGGATTCCTCTCCAACTGAGCATAAAAATTCTCGATCTATTAAAGGCGCACCCCTGGAATCACTCTTTGCACAATTTTGTTTGCATGCTCTTTGGTTCGGGAATTGCAGTATACGGGGTACTTAAAATACTACTTTCTTCAGTTGGAACCTATTAGAAAACCATGTGCTTACTTTTTGCCTGACTTGTCAATTTGCGATATCTTACTAGCCTTCATCTTGTTTATTTGATTAGCAATTTCCGTACTCTGGATAGAGTTTGTGCGGGAGGTCCGCTGGTGTTGGGAAGAATCACAACCACTACCAAGAATGCCATCCAATGGCCCAATTGACCTATCCACTTGTTTGATTAACCAGAAACTGCACATGGTTGGTTGTTAATAACCATCTAGCTACTAGACTTGGAGCAATTTTATACAATCTACTCTCTTCCTCTCTATTGGCAACAAAGGATTTAACGGGTCCCACTTTGGGTTTTCAGCTTGCTGTGTGCATTGATAAAAAGTATAGCGAGACCAAGGGACATACTGTTGTTGGTGCAGATGAATCTATGATGACTCAGGTCCTGTTCTTGTGTTATGATTTTGTTCCTTGTGTTTCTTCTGTTATGTTGTCATCCACCCATCTTACATATGTTGTGTCATTTAAATGCAGGAAGATCTTCAGAATCCAACCGATAGTTCTTCTTCTCATGGAGTACATGAAGAAGGTTCTGGCAGGAAAGATAGGTATAAACGCTAATACTAGAAATTTGGGTAATTATTTAAAAAAAATCTCATTTTCAACTTGTTATAAGTTATTGAAATATCTGTAGAAACAGTAGGATTGCTTTTATAGACTATGCAACTTCTTTTTCTTGTTTAAAGATAACAATTGTCCTGACAAATCTGCATGTAGTAAGGAACCGAGACATATCTCTTCAGTAGGAATTATCTGTGCTTGTGTACAAGATATGAGTCCCTGTGCTGGTTTTCATGCAGTTCAGTGTGTGTGGGGTGTTAGTTATTTACCTTTGCGAGTTATTCCTGAAATCTTCATTTTCTGTAGTTGCTAATAATCATCTCTAAATGTCAGCAACAATGCAGCTAATATAGCAGAGTCAATGATGCTTCTAAAGTCGCACAAGATTATGCATGCTCCAATCACCCTGGTAGTTCACTTTCTGCTGCTTTGTCTCAAACCACAGTAAAGTAAATAACATGCATCCCTTTCTGTTTTTACTGCAGGACCCACCTCCTATGACTGAAGACATGCACGAAGAACGACTGAAAGCTGCTGTAGCCTTGGGTGATTCGTTTGTAAGCAAGAAGAACCCTCTAATATAATTTCTAAACATGACTATCTTAATTTCTACAAATCCTTGCTTCACTTTGAATCCTGGGTCTTATATATGAAGGACTTGTAAGCATTTGATGTCGAACCTTTATCACCATTGGCACACTAATTGACCATTGGCAAACTATTGATGTTAATGAAGCCAAGTTTTAGCTGGTTTAAGTTTTGAGTTGTCACTTCCTAAGTACATTTTGTTATCAATCTTTTGGCTGCATAAAAACGTACTTGATATGCTCGTGATCTCTTTGTGGTAGACATATTATATGTGGCCTGACAATTGTTTTGTGCATGTTACTGCAGAACTTCTCTGCTCAACTCGAAAAGGAAATTTTGGCCTCAGGTAATTGACTTTGTTTCTGTGCCTGAATAAATGCATTTAAGCTTCTGTAATTTAATATTTTATTTCACCAAACAATGCATTTCAAGCTTCTGAACTTTAATCTTCTTTTCTTTGAGCCCTTGTACATTTTCTTCCACTTGGTTTTATTGAGCTTTCAAACTTTCATTATTATTCACATCAAACCTTTTTGGCAAGACATTGAACCCCTAAAACTTCTCTTTTTGACAAAAATAAAAGCATTGATAAATTTTATGAACGCTCAATGAAATATACATGAAGGTTCAAGGACTGAAAGTGCACTTTACGATGGAGGAATATAGATAATGACACGATAACATGGTGTTCTTTCATTTTTCATGCCTTATTTTTTCAGATTCCATGTCTGACTTTACAAACACTCGCACACATACACATAAATGTCTCTTAAAATAATTTATATTCTTACCATGAAAATATTCTCTCTGAACCTGACTGCAGATATGTCTGCTTTTAAGGCTGCAAATCCGGATGCTGTCTTCGAAGATTTTATTCGATGGCATTCACCACGGGACTGGGAAAATGATGACAATGAGAAAAATGAAGCGTCTAAATCCAAAACGTGGCCTCCTCGTGGTAAACTTTCGGAAAGAATGTCTGATCCGGGGAATTCATGGAGAACGATCTGGAAGGAAGCCCCTGCTGTACCTGCTTCTGAACAAAAACCACTTTGGGACCCAAACAGAGAAGGGGAAAAGGTTATACTTTTACTGATCATGTTGTTTGCAGTCTTTACTCGTATTTGGACATATATTGTCAAGTAGCCCAGTCAAATTCTGCATCGACAGAAGAGCTATTAAATGACGTCAGTTTAGATCTGACATTGTGCCTTTTATAATATCTGCAATTACCAGAATTCTTCTTCGTTCATGTTTGACATTATGTTACCTGGAGTTAGGTTCTTCATTATCTGGAGACTCTTAAGCCATATCAACTGCTGGAAGAAATGGTATGTACTGCCTTCAGAGCAGCAGCTGACACTCTTAATCAGACTTCGTTCGGCGACTCAAAGCAAATGACCATAAAAATGGAACAATTATACATAACTATAGCATCTATGCTCAAATATTTCCAAGGTAATGTTCTTGATGCCTTTAACTTATGCGATTCATTATGTATGACTCCATGTAACAGTTGGCTGCTTCTATTACAGCACAGAATACAACCAGTGATACTGAACTTCTCGGGGACCTCAGGAAGCTATGCACTACTTTCGAACACATTGAGAAGTTAATTCTACTAGCGGCATCTCTTAATGTCAAATTCTTGCAATCACCATATCTTGGACAAGCAATATTCAATGATTGCTTTAACTTCTACCTCCCAAATATGGGAACAAGCTCTGCGAATGCCCAAAGTGATACCCGAAGGGTAAGCTTCCAATCTTTGAAATACTTTTTCGTACGTACTCTTCCTTAAATTAGTAATTTTAGTCTCTATTTTGTTGGTGCAATGTTGCTTTAACCGAAACAAATGGGACCCCACGCCCTTTTCTTCCTCAATTCTCCATTGAACACTCTGGTTTCAAACTGTCTTTGTTCATTAAACATGTTTGTTTACCTATACTAGGAATTTGACAAGAAGCAACAAATAATGTCACGCGACAGGGATCTAATCCTCAGCATGTTCACTCCACCTACAGCAAACCAGTCGTGGAGGAAAGTATTAAGTATGGGAAATCTCCTTAACGGCCATGAGCCGATCCTAAGGGAGATAATATTCTCTAAGCGTGATCGTGTGAGTGGAGGCTACTATGCCGCCTCAAGTCCAAAGCTTCATCAACAGGACATAGAAACCTACAGAATGTATGTATCTGGAACTTCAAATGATCTTGGCGTAGCACTTGCTGTTGCTTCATTTGATTAAATTGGTTGTACTGTATATACTTTTTCGTCAAATGAGATAAATTATTGAGTCTCCTGCTTCCTTGACGTTATTAAGGAAATTCTTGGACAGAAGGAGGTGGTTATAGACTTGATCTCTCGAATTTGCATCGAGCGTTGTCTTAACATAGATTTGAGATGGGGATATTATGAATACTAGAGATGGCAGATGTGTATTAGACTGCATAGAGGATATAAATCAGTGTATTCAACCTTTCTAAGCTCAAAATGTCTGTACATATTTTGGAAGTCGTTTTAATGTGGTTTTTTTTGCATCTTGTTTTCTTACTTAGCTTCCTTTTTTTTTTTTTTTTTTTTTTCAGCCACTATTGTCGGTATGCACTGGGTAAGCCCCCGTCCATGTATAGTAGCTTTCAAGCCACACAGGGCAGATAAATCACTTTCCAAGTACAAGTGTGATATGTTCGACCCATATATAGACGTTTCATGGGGTTCAGACCTGAGATATTTCAGTCTCAGTCGCATATTTTTATCACTAGGCCATCCCCAAGGACTGTTGAGAGTAGGTGTTTGATATATACTTCGAGATACGGATGATACGAAAAGTAACAATGAGATGTCTGATTTATGTGAAAAAAATCAATTGTTTTTAGTGTAGACACAAGTTCGTTTGAGCCATTTCTCATGCAAGCGTACCATGCGTCACAGTGGGCTAGTCGGGTCGGATGGACCATTTTTTGACAGCTCTCATAATGTTCTTCTACTCAACTTCGTCAAACACCATTCCTTTTTATTTCTCGGATAAAGAATTGAAAGTATGGACTGCTAAAAAAAATTCGCTACTTTTATTTGCAATAAATCAAAAGATTTGGTACTTATTTGTAATTTTTTTAAAAACAATCTACACTTAATAAATTTGATTAAAATGTCGTGATTTAAATAACAATTAATATTATATAATTGTGCGCTCTAGGAGCTTTTTTTCTTTTCTTTCTTTTTTTTCTTTTTAAAGGATGTTGTACACTCTAAATTGGTAAAAGAGAATATGTTTTTATAAGCAGTTCGATATCTATACTCTTTTGCTAGAAAAAAAATATACATATAGTATATTTTTCAAAAATTTCACCTTTTTCTGACCGTTTCTAAAATTAAGCAATTATTCCACAAATATGAATTCAGGGCTAAAGTTATTTTATGGCCCGAACTTTTACCCTTTAGTTATTTTATACTCTGATCTTTTAAAAATTACAAAAAATAGTGTGATTTTTAACACTTAGACTATTTGCAGTGAATGTCTCCATGTGTGTCTCGAGACACCCAATCCATATAGACAGTCCAGTGTAATACCCACTGTCTCGAGACAGTCTCGAACCTTTTCTTCATCTTTTTTTTTTTTCCATTTTTTCAGTTTTTCTCTACTTCAGTTTTTCTTTACCTTTCAATTTTAATTTTAATTTTTTTTTCTTCTTCATCAGTTTTTTTTCTTTTCTTTTTTTTTCATTTTTTAGTTTTCAATTTTAATATGTTACTTAATAAAAAGGTAATAATTTCTTATTTTTAGATTAATACAATTTTTTATTTTTATTTTAATTAATAAAACTTTTGAATTTTTTGATTAAAATTAATGTAAAATTAAAATTCAAAATTAATAAACAAATTAGATAGAGACACCCCATAGAGACAGTCTCACTGCAGCTGACTGTCTCTATCTCCATTGATGGGACACCTTTTATACATCATAATTGCCTAGATGACAACCTTACTTCAGCACTCTAAGTGCTTCTCTGCCTAGAAGGCAACATTGCCCTATTACTCTCAGTATTGGGAAACATGCCCCGAGGCATCGAAACTTGACTTGAGGGAATGTTACCTCATTGAAAACTTGTCCTAAAGGAATATTACTTGAGGGTAACACTGTTCACTTATACTTTATCGACAGCTGGTCTAAAGTACAGTACAAATTTGTCTTCTCGAGGCATAAATATCTTAGACAGACGTCGGTACCGACCTATCATATCAATTAAAGTAGGGAAGTTTTTCTTACCAAAGTCGGTTAGCAGACTTCCAAAGTCTCCCCCGAAATACCAGAAATACCCTTATTTTTACAGGTATATATACAGATTTCACTGCACAACAGCAGGTATCAGCTTCATTATCACGTTCATTACCTCTGATAAACGATAGAACTCGTTGAATTCTCTCAAGCTTTCGTGTTCTACACACACTGACTTGATCGTCGGAGACGCGACGCCGGCACACAACCCGACGTTATGTTTTGCAGGTTGGAGCAAATGAATAAAACCACGTGGAGAAGCTCTTCCTACCATAATATCTTCGATTCAAGGTAATTAATATGTCTTAATGATCCTTGAACATTTGTATGTTTAAGGGTTGCAAATCTCGACCCCATCAACTGGTACCGTCTGTGAGAATTCAAAATTAAGGCCTGAGATCCGCTTTACCGTTTTATTCCAAAAACGTCTTGAACATCAAGATCGATATATGCATGAACTTGTTTTTCCCAAAATTATATCTGCATATGTGAGGAGTTTTGTGTGGATAGATCCATGAAAAAGCATGAATATGGAAATAATTCTTATATACATGCATATCGAAGTATATCGAAGCATATCGAAGCATATCGGAGCATATCGAAGCATGATTATTTGCTGTCAAAAAAAATATGACCATAAATAATATCGAAGCATGATTATTTGCTAGAAATACGTGATTTTGATGGATATATTTGACTGCATATGGATATTATTGGATTGAATATTATATGTTCTTGTTGCCAAAAGACAAAACGAAAAATCTAAGTTATTCCTCAAACATACATGATAATGACAACTCATTCTTGAGATCTGAGGAAAGAGTTCGAGGAATCTGTATTGCTGAATAGCCAACCTAGCAGGGTTGCACAACCTAGCACGGTTGCCCAACCTAGAAGGGTTGCCCATCCTGGCATGGTTGCCACTTCCTCAAACGCAGAGCATATATTTGGTTTGGATCCCGTTCAAATACGTCAACTTTTGGAAAGGTTGCTACAGAAGAATGAAAAGAGTCAGAGGGAACACTTAGAAGCAATCAGGAAAAGTCCCAATCGCGAGGAGAGGGAACGTTCCGATGAAAGAATGTTTCCTCCTCCTCATAGAGCGCAACACTTTGAATATGATTCGGTGGGAAGGTTGCCCTACCTCCCTGAGAAGGGCAGTATGAACAGAGAAGAATGGCTGGAAGCTACCTCGGCGACCAATGTCAATGGAGAGGATTATTCAGCTATGTATCAGCCTCACTCTGAATTGGCATCTACCACTGGCAAAGAAGTGGCTGCCTTGAGAAAAGAAATGAAGGAGATGAAGAGAGGGATACGGGAACAATATGATGACACTAATGATCCTATGGAACACCTCATGAGTTTCGAGAATGGCTCCACCCTCCACCAACATACCGACGGAGTCAGGTGTAGAGTTTTCCTCACAACTATCACTAAATCGATGCAAAGATGGTTTAGTAAGTTAAATTCAGCATGTATACGAACTTCCATTGATTTCAGCAACCTCTTTCGACATCAATTTGCAAGTGTTCGAAGGCAAAGTCGCACGTCGGTATACTTGATGTCTCTTAGGCAAGGTTCCCATGAAAGCCTTAAAGATTATCGTAGGAGATTCAACTCTGCTACATTGGAAGTGCCCACGACCATCTCGGAAGTAAAGATGCATACCCAAACACAAGGCTTGTGTGATAGAGATCTTCTCAGTTCTCTAGACAAAAGAGACAGAGTGGACAAGTTTGTAAACTTGGAAGAAGCTCGAGGTATGAAGAAGAAAGAGGACTGAAACGTCCACCCGCACCTCGAAGCATCTCTTCCTACCCATGAAGCAGTGCCTCGCGAGGCAGAGAGAAAGAAGAAAAATAATGACAAAGGAAAGGTTCTTCAAAATTCTCCAAGGAGTGAAAGGATCAACATGGAAGCTTACACCCCTCTCACGATGGCCCTAGCCAAGCTTCTCGCAATCATGTCAGAACAACCCGTATGATTTCTCTTACCTCGAAGTTATCAGAAAGGACCTCAAAACCCCAGAGTGGATCCCTAGTGTGAATATCACAATGAATTTGATCGTAAGATGAACCAATGCAAGCATTTGAAATATGTGATTGAATGCTTGATAAAAGAAAGCAAACTTATGGAATACGTAAAGAATGAACCTACCATAAAGGCCCAAGCGTTGGCGGACTTCACCCATGAAACTAGTCGAAGTTCAGAATGGGCTGAATGGAAGCTTATGTAGACAGCTCTGCCACCAAGGAAGGATGCGGTGTAGGAATATTGATCATTCTCCCCCAGCTTAGAAAAAATGTGATTCTCGAGCAAGTTGGGATTCAAAGCTTCCAACAACGAAGCCGAATATGAAACACTAGTGCGATCTATGCAAATCATAGAAGGTTTGGGAGACGAGAAAGTTCTGATCTTCTCTGATTTGTAGTTATCATGTCCCAGACGGAAGGAACACACCTAGCCAAAGAAGAAAGAATGGCCAATTATGTAGCAAAGGTGATATAACTGAAGGCAAAGTTCACCGAATTTGAGATGGAGCAAATTTCCCGAGAGAAAATTACCCGCACAGATAAGAGGGCAAGGTTGGCCAATTCTGATGAGAAAAGAATTATTTGTCCAATCACATATCTTGAAGAAGAAGACAAGATTGCCTCATTCGATGTGGAAGCAATTGAAGAAATCAATGACTGAAAAGTCCCAATCATACATTTCCTTATTATAGGAAAACGCGTGGAAGGTTCCCTGGTCTCAAAAAGGGAATCCTACGCTCACTTCTACATGATTGGAGATCATCTATACAAAAATGCCACGACTCACCCTTATCTGAAATGCATATCAGAAGCGGAAAGCACAAGTGTTTTGCAAGAAATTCACTCGAAAATGGAGGAGATCACACTAGAGCAAGGGACATTGCTCGGAAAATATTGCAGGCAGGATTCTATTGGCCTAACATTGACAAGGATGCTAGGGAGCTTGTCAAGAAATGTTTCTAATGTCAGATACATAGACCTTTGATCCATCTTCCCGCTGAAGAATTGGGAGTCATGTACGCCTCTTGTCCGTTCGACAAGTGGGGAATTGATTCAGTGGGAAGGTTGCATACTGCACGGGGTGATATGACCAACCTCATAGTAGATGTTAACTACTACTCCGAATGGGTGGAAGCTGAACCCGTTGTCATGGTTGACGATGCAACCATCATATAGTTCCTTTGGAAGAACATATGTTGCTGGTATGAAGTTCCTAGAGTTCAGATATTGGATAATTGCTCCCAATTCATCAGCTAAGGAACCCTGAAATGGTGCTCGAGCTTGAAAATCGAATAGAGATTCACAGCAGTGGCGCACCCGAAAACGAATGGTCAGATGGAATTGACCAACATAACAATTGTCAATGGCATCAAGGCAAGATTGGATGACAAGCGTGACTTATGGGAAAAGTTGCTCGATTTAGTACTTGGGCTTATCGCTTTAGCCCTAAGAAAGCTACCAATGAGACTCCTATCACTCTGGTTATGGATCATATGCGGTGATACCTGTGGAGGTAATCTTGGAAGTCATTGGGTCTGATTCTATGATGAGGATCAGAAACCAATAACTCAAGAAGGAAGACTTGGACCTCGGGGAAGAGGAGAAAAAGAGAAGACCCGTCTGAACACGGAATGGAAGAAAGAGCATATACGCAGCTTGTACAGTAGAAAGGTACGAGGCGAAGAAGACCTCGTGTTGAGAAAGGTTTGATGCTTTGAAGCTAACCAGAAAATTTGAACCCAACGGGAAAGGACCTTATAAGATCACAAAAGTCCTGGAAAAAACTCAATGGCCTCATGAACCTGAGTGTGTTGAAATGTGTTCAAAGTTGCTGATGAGCAACCTTGCCCATGAGGAACTAGAGGGTTCCAAAGGTGGGCAAGGCGACAACCTTGGCCCAACAGTGGCTACATGCGCTTCTGGAAAAATCAGGGTGAGCAAGATTGTCGGTAGACAATCTTGGCCCGACAGTGGCTACATGCACCTCTAAAAAAATCAGGGTGAGCAAGGTTGTACCTTGGCCCGATAGTAGCTACACGCGCTTCTGAAAAAATCAGGGTGAGCAAGGTTGTCGGCAGACAACTTTGGCCCGACAGTGGCTACATGCGCCTCTGGAAAAATCAGGGTGAGCAAGGTTGTCGGCAGGCAACCTTGGCCTGACAGTAGCTACATGCGCTTCTGGAAAAATCAGGGTGAACAAGGTTGTCGGCAGGCAACCTTGGCCCGATAGTGGCTACATGTGCCTTTGGAAAATCAGGGTGAGCAAGGTTGTCGGCAAGCAACCTTGGCCCGACAGTGACTACATGCGCTTCTGAAAAAATTGGGGTGATCAATGTTGGCGGCAGACAACCTTGGCCCGACAGTAGCTACATGCGCTACTGGAAATCGGCATTTGGATGGTAGTAATGCCCCTATGCTACGGGTTGAATAAGATTGTGGGCATACAATCTTGCGGAGTGGTAATATCAGGAACAAAGGTGTCCTCGATCAAAGGCAAGTCTCCCGTAGTGGAACTGGGGCTGTCTCCAGGAGAAACATCGTAGAAAGTAGTTTCCATGATGGTCGATTCAAGATCAAGAACAAGATTGGAAGTATATTTTCTAGTGCAAGCCTGCACCATAAAGATCTAGTAATCTGGTCCACAAGGAAGATCATTCAAAGGCTATAGATGAAGATGGAGTTCAAGGTTTTCCGTAAGAACTCTAGTCTTCACCTCTCCCAAATAACAAGGTTTCCTCATCTGCGCCGCCCAGTTAGCTGCTCTTTGCCAAAAAAAAGTGGCGAATAGTATGACCGAGATTGCGCAAGTACTGACCACTGCTCTTATGGGCCCCGACCATCTCCTTGGCCAACTCCTTCAGGAATGCTTGACCCGCAGCTATGCGGAAGACTCCCTGTTGACAGGCTTGGATGCTACCCTCATATTCTTCCTTGCGAGCTTTGACTAAGCTCTCAGCTTGTTTCCTCTTCAGGGAAGCTTTCTCTTCCTCAGTCGTAGCGAGAAGCTTACTGAGGGAATCTATCTGCACTTTGGCGTTGGCAAGACTGGCCACCAACTTCTTATACTTAGCCTCCAGAATGGAAACTTGGAGCAGGACTTTAGCTAGCTCTTCATTCTTTTTATGAGAGAAAGCTGAGCAACCCTCTCTTCTTCTTTCTTCGGTCTCGGCCAAGAAAGTGCCTAAGAAGGACAGAATAAGGAACTTTGACGGATAATGATGGAAAGTCTATTTTTCAAAAGCATAAAAATAGGGGAAAATATCAAACCTGTATCAGAGCACAACCCGTGGAACTATGAAAGGCCTCAATTGAAAATCCAGTCATTTGAGACCTTTTGGATGAGTTGATTAAGTCGCAAAATAAAGTCACACATCGAGAACCTTCCATTGGAAGTCAGAGGCACATGGAGATGAACTTCAACTTGAATGGAGAATTGCTTGGTTGACATAACAGGAACGTTGCTTCCGGTGATTTTGATAATCTTCCTTCTTTTGGTATTAAGAGGAAAAGGCAAATCAGCCATTGCCCAACTATGATTCATAGTGTGCAATCCTTTTGAAAAAAGACACGCAGAAGAAGTAGGAGCAGACCTACTCAACAAGGGCGTTTCCTTACCTTGTTCCATAGAAGAATCACCACCACATTTCTCTCAGACAAGTTAGTCTCTAGCTTGGGAAACATGGACAAGGGAACTAATCTCGGAGTGGAATTCACTATGAAGACATCGTCGTCATCAACAACACTTTGAGGAGTTCTCAACTACTCCATGACTGTCAAAAGAAAAGCATTGAAGTCATCACATTTCTAGATAAGTATGCAGAAAAGGCTAAATTCAATCACCCATCAGAATGACCACCTACCCATTTCGTGGATCGGAGATTGGCAAGAAGAAGCCAAACCGAAAATACACCAAGACAGAAGGGTCCATAACAAGACCCCGAATATTGAAATTTTTCATGGAATTAAGACGAACACTCAATTCCTTCATGAGCAAGTGACTGATGCGACATGAGATGTCGTGTCACTGAAAAAGTGAAATACGCAGAGGCGGAGAAAGGAGACACTCCAACTGCTCAATCTTATCCGGAAAGAAAAGGTTGTCTTACATGGAATGTTACTACTGAAAATTCATCACTTGACCTTGTCAAGTTTCCTCTTTCCAGACTTGAGAGGGAAGGAGTTGATGGGACACCTTTTGTACATCATGATTGCCTAGATGACAACCTTGCTTCAGCACTCTAAGTGCTTCTCTGCCTAGAAGGCAATCTTGCCCTAGTACTCATAGTATTGGGAAACATGCCCCGAGGCATCGAAACTTGACTTGAGGGAATGTTACATCGCTGGAAACTTGTCCTAAAGGAATGTTATTTGAGGGTAACATTGTCTACTTATACTTTATCGACAGCTGGTCTAAAGTACAATACAGATTTGTCTTCTCGAGGTATAAATATCTTAGACAGACATCGGTACCGACCTATCACATCAACTAAAGTAGGGAAGTTTTCCCTACCAAAGTCGGTTAGCAGACTTTCAAAGTCTCCCCGAAATACTAGAAATACCCTTATTTTTACAAGTATATATACAGATTTCACTGCACAACAGCAGGTATCAACTTCATTATCACGTTCATTACCTTTGATAAACGATAGAACTCGTTTAATTCTCTCAAGCTTTCGTGTTCTACACACACTGACTTAATCGTCGGAGACGCGACGCCGACACATAACCCGGCGTTATGTTTTGCAGGTTGGAGCAAATGAATAAAACCACGTGGAGAAGCTCTTCCTATCATAATATCTTCGATTCAAGGTATTTAATATGTGTTAATGATCCTTGAATATCTGTATGTTTAAGGGTTGCAAATCTCGACCCGATCATCCATCACACCCTATAGAGACACCTCATTGAGACACTACCACTGCGGATAGTCTTATGCCTATTTATGGCACGAGAGTAAAAAAACGGTGATCAGATTCTACGTCACATTACCAAATTCATGTGTCAGGCCAAAAACGAATAGGAAAATGGGTGATGACGAGGTTAAAAATTATTGTGCGAAAATGCTACGTATGAATCCGGTAATATGACGTGGAATCCGATCACCGCTTTTATGCTCCCGATCCATAAATGAGCATAAGGGCCAAAGGTCAAATTATTTTTTATAATTTTAAAAAGGTCAGACTATAAAATAATTAAAGGATAAAACGTCAGACAATAAAGTAACTATATCCGTATCTCAATTTCCGAACTCCAGTCCTCAGATAATAATTTACTAACTTTTTTGAAAGATAATAGTAATTTAACTAAACAATGTAATTTATATTTTTATGCAAAGAATAAAAAAAATGATTTCATGAGAAAAAGTTGAGTCGTAAATGCTGCTACTATGAAGAAAAAGAGGCAGTGAGTGAGTAGTGAGTAAAATTGCAGTATCCTTGAGAGGGAACGAAGCACAGTTTAACACTCACAACTTTTGGGCGCGCTATACCCTCAACGAAATTGCGTTATCGGCGAAATTTAGCTGGAATCGAGGCAGGTTTCTCTCTCAATCTTCTTCTTCTCGATGATCTTTCATCTCTCTCTATCTCTCTTTTTCTTTCGCGCTTAAGGGTTGCTGATGCTGGTGTTATATGTTTCCGCTTGAAATTTTTTAAATGGGTTGTGTTAGAAATATGCGTTTACAGAAAGGCAATGCATGTCGGATTATTTGCTTGTTTATGGGTGTTTAAGAGTGTTTTGCCCTTTTCCTTTCTGGGTTCTCTCTCAAACTCCCTGTGTGTGTGTGTGTGTGTGTGTGTGTGTGTGTGTGTATGTGATAGCAGTAGCTGAAACGCCTTGCGCGAGGATGATTATGGTGGGATTTTTTTTTCTCAACGTTTTTGGCTGTGAGTTTTTTGGGATTTCTGGTTTTGGTAAATTCTCATGAGGGTTTTGGTGCGATTGGGCACGACTTCCTTTGAAATATATCTTTTGCGTGGTTCTGGGTTTTTAGTTCTCGTGTTAATAAAAGCCATCATAAGAAGTAAGAACCTGCATTTTGCTCATTGTCTGTAAAATACAGGCATTAACAGAAATTCTCATTTATTTGAAACTTACTTATGTGCACCAGAATGGGGGGCTTTTGCCATTCCACGCACTGTTTTTATCCAAAAAAAACTTGAATGTTGTATGTTGAATGCTGCTGATATTTGATTATTACATCTCATTCTCAAACAGATGGATGGATGGGATTTTGTGGAAGAAGCCGGACCTAGCACCATTAAGGAGAAGTTCTCCAAGGGTTCTCCAATGGATTTAGATGATGAGGTGGACTTCGACTACTCAGATTCGGAGGATGAGGCTGATTGTGCCCTGCAAGAATTGGACAAAGGGTTTCTGAAAGGCTTCTGTAAGAAGGCATCGACTGCATTTTTCGACAACTATGGCTTGATTAGCCACCAGATCAATTCTTACAACGACTTTGTGGAACATGGGATCCAGCGAGTCTTTGATTCTATTGGAGAGGTTGTCATTGACCCAGGATATGATCCATCCAAAAGGGGAGATGGTGAGTGGAAGCGAGCAAAGCTCAAGTTTGGAAAAGTCACACTTGATCGCCCAAACTTCTGGACTGGTGAGAAGTTTTCATCGGCTGACGGGGCTAAAGAGTACTTAGACCTTTTGCCCAGGCATG
Source organism: Schizonepeta tenuifolia (assembly GCA_029490685.1). Taxonomy (NCBI): domain Eukaryota; kingdom Viridiplantae; phylum Streptophyta; class Magnoliopsida; order Lamiales; family Lamiaceae; genus Schizonepeta; species Schizonepeta tenuifolia. The sequence goes on along the minus strand of CM055960.1, from coordinate 52,912,230 downwards.
CCCATCTTCAGAATATGACCTATTCGTCCAGGATCAAAGTGGAGACTCATCTTGAGGTAATAGGTGGTCTGAATTTTTCTCACTGTAGTATAAATACATTGTGCTTCTCTTCTGATCTTCCAGATTTCATTCTGTCTTCTGACAATCTCAAGTGTTTCAGGTGTTCACTGAAGGTCTCTCTAGAAGTGACAAATTCAAGACTGGTGTAGATAAAGTTGTTGAGAAGACAACACTGAATGTGTATGATGCTGATGTCAACTTCGGGAGACTCCCTGTCATGGTGAAATCAAACTTGTGCTGGATGAGTGAACGTGAAGAAAGAGATTGTGAATTTGACCAAGGAGGTTATTTTGTTATCAAAGGTGCTGAGAAGGTAAGACTTATTAGGTGCCACTGTTTTTCTATTATTAAATGAATTGAGATAGTGAATAGAGATATTGAAATCTGGTCATCTATCTGTATTACTTCTTTGTCTTATTCCAACCGATTGCAAACTTTAACAATGAACATTTTACAAATTTGGTGATCCCTTTTTAGTAACTTCAATGCCAATGATTTGGTTTATCTCAGTACCCTAAGTTGTGTTAAATTATGTAGCATGTTCTAAATCTAATAATATTGGTATTTTACTACAGTCTATACATCATAATTTTTTGACTTTTGACATTAAGTCATACCAAGGGGTCTTTAATTTTCTGTTGGTTGAATATTTACTTCGATCAATGGATTCATTGCCTTCAACTGCTGGTGTGTAGACGTTCATTGCTCAGGAGCAAATATGCCTTAAAAGGCTGTGGGTGGCTAAAGATCCTACCTGGACCATTGCATATCGTCCAGTTTCAAAGCGGAACCGAGTATATATAAAGTTAGTTCCAAAAGTGGAGCATTTGATAGCTGGAGAAAAGATCCTTACAGCTTACTTCTATGTAACGGAGGTTCCCGTTTGGCTTTTGTTCTTTGCTTTGGGTGTTCCAAATGATAAAGAGGTGGTCAAGCTGATTGGTCTGGACACTGTAGAGGACTCTTCTATTGTCAATATACTCGTTCCATCAATTTATGACGCTGATAAGAAATTTGATGGTTTTCGTAAGGGAAGGAATGCAATACAGCACATCAAGGAACTGATGCAAACCTGTAAATTTCCACCTACAGAATCAGTTGAAGAGTGCATCAGTAACTACTTCTTTCCCAATCTTAAGAGCCCAGGGCAGAAGGCTTCTTTTCTTGCATATATGGTCAAGTGCTTGCTGGAGGCCTACAGTGGGCGCCGCAAAGTTGACAACAGAGATGATCTTAGGAACAAGAGGATTGAGTTGGCAGGTGAACTGCTTGAACGAGAATTGAGAGTTCATATTAAACATGCAGAGAGGCGAATGGTTAAAGCCATACAGAGAGACCTTTATAAAGATAGGGAGGTGCAGACTATCGACCACTACTTGGATGCTTCAGTCATCACTAATGGTCTTTCCAGAGCCTTTTCAACTGGAGCTTGGGTGCACCCTTACAAGAGAATGGAAAGAATTGCCGGCGTAGTGGCCAATCTCAGGCGAACAAATCCACTGCAGGCTGTATGTGATATGAGAAGAACTCGGCAGCAGGTCTCATACACAGGCAGGGTTGGTGATGCTAGATACCCGTAAGTTTTCATAAGTATTTTTAATAGGGTTTCAGGAAGGTAGATTTGGCTTGTTTAATCCAATTATAAAACTCTTTCATTATTTCACAAAGTGAGCTGGGATCTAATGATGAGTGAAAATTTATCCCTGATGTTCACTAACAATAAGTTTAAAGGCTGATTTATTTATTTATTTTTATTTTGTTCTCTCTTAAAACTAACATTACCAACTCTAATACGCAAACTGGACCTCTTCTGAGTCATATCCTGAAGTTAGGTGAGTGTATGAATATTTCATAATTGGTGGTAATTGTTTTTATTTCATTATAAGGAGCTTGTTATCTTTGTTCTAAATTATTGGTGTGGGAATATCTTATGATTGTTAAAATAATGCAGGCACCCATCTCATTGGGGTAAGGTTTGCTTTCTCTCTACACCAGATGGAGAAAATTGTGGGCTGGTTAAGAATCTGGCCAGCCTGGGTCTTGTCAGTACTAATATTTTGGAACAACAAAACATTCTTAAAAAATTTCATGAATGTGGAATGGAGAAATTGGTTGAAGATAGTTCGTCTTTGCTCGAGGGAAAGCACAAAGTTTTTCTGGATGGAGATTGGGTTGGAGTATGCAAAGATTCCTCATCATTTGTTGCTAAGCTGAGACGCAGGCGTCGCAAATTGGAAGTACCTCATCAGGTTGTCTTAAACTCATTAATCTTCTTTTCTAGCATTTATGAGGCAGATGATATCTTGAATTGTATCATGTCCCGAAATGGTAGTATGTTTCATCATGCTGGAAGCCCAGAATATGTCTTGACTTACTTTCTTCAGCTTCTGATTTCCCAATGTGTTATCTTTTATTTTCATGTAAACCTGTCTTAAGTCATCATATAGTAACTTTATATTTTTATCATCTATGCCATTTGATTAATAGTGTTGCCGAATGTGTGATCTTCTCTGATGATACACTTTCATCTACTCTAGATGTACTTGAAAGCATTCTGGTATCTTAAGATGGTTCTCTCTTTTGTAATCTGAAGCATCCTGCATCCATATCCACCTTCAGATAGCAAGTAAAAGCTGAATACAATACACAAAGATAATATTTCTCTCTTTGTAATCTGAAGCATCCTGCATCCATATCCACCTCCAGATAGCAAGTAAAAGCTGAATACAATACATAAAGATAATATTTCTGGTTATACAATGAGTGCTCTATTTTAGGGCTTCGAAGCGTGATTGAAGTGTAAAGACTTATTAGGTTTCAACATGTCACATCTTTTCCAGTACAAGCTTGAGCTTTTCAGCAACTCCCTTCTCAAAAGGGATGTGTGTCTGTCTTACATTATTTCTTGTTTACTAAAATCTTTTTCTGGTTCAGGTTGAGATAAAAAAAGATGAGCATCACAGTGAAGTGCGTATATTTGCTGATGCTGGAAGGATACTTCGCCCTCTATTCGTTGTCCAAAACTTGAAGAAGATAAAAAATTTGAAAGGAGATTTTTCATTTCAATGTCTTCTAAATGATGGCATAGTTGAGTTCATAGGACCAGAAGAGGAAGAAGATTGTCAAACTGCATGGGGAATTGACTACCTGTTCACAGCCGAATTAGAAAACCCACCAGTGAAATATACCCACTGTGAATTTGATAGTTCGTTCTTGCTAGGATTAAGCTGTGGTATTATTCCTTTTGCGAATCATGATCATGCTAGGAGAGTTCTTTACCAATCTGCTAAGCACTCTCAGCAAGCCATTGGGTACTCGACCACAAATCCTAGCATTAGAGTCGATACAAACTCCCATCAGTTATACTATCCCCAGAGGTCTCTTGTCCGAACCATGCTTTCAGATTGCCTCGGGAAGTCACGGTATTCTGAGCACCAAAAGGGGATGATGCCACGGCCTGACTTCTTCAACGGCCAGTGTGCTATTGTGGCTGTCAATGTCCATCTCGGTTACAACCAAGAGGACTCACTGGTTATGAACCGTGCTTCAGTAGAGCGTGGCATGTTCAGAACTGAACATGTGCGAAGTTATAAGGCTGAGGTTGAAAATTCAGAAGCGGTGGGGAAAAGGCCCAAGACTGATGAATTTGTTAGCTTTGGGAAGATGCAAAGCAAGATTGGGCGTGTTGACAGCCTTGATGATGATGGCTTTCCCTATATTGGTGCAAATCTCCAAACTGGTGACATAGTCATTGGCAAGCATGCTGCTTCAGGGGTTGATCATAGCATCAAGCTCAAGCATACTGAAAGGGGCATGGTTCAAAAGGTCGTGCTGTCAGCCAATGATGAGGGAAAGAACTTTGCAGTTGTATCATTGAGACAGGTAAATTTATATTTCAAAAATTAAAGAAAGCAGCCAACTAAGCGAAGGGGCATTTACTTCTGTTTATCAGTTATGGGGAATGTTATTGCTTTTCATATACTTAAACTGGTATCAAAATTCTTTTGCTTCTGCACATACCAAAAGTGCTAGTGCACACTATTCAACTTGAGCTCTACCTCTTATGATTGTGATTTTGCCTCGTGTTGGTGAATATTATATTCTATTAACTTTCTGGCTGACTGGATAACAGCATTTATGTGCTTCATTACTGATTCTTTGGCTTCATACTATGGGGTATCTATTCATACAGATATTGGAGTAGTCTTCCAGAAAAGTTACTTTTTACATTTGTATAGTGGGATCAGAAAGTGCTTAGCTCTGTGCGAGTTGTATTTTGACCCTAGAATGTCTCTAGATGTGCTTTTGAGAGCATACTGTAGAAATCTAGGTTTCAGTAACTCTCTATTTGAGGCATGAATTTTAGATACTAAATAGTTTGATGCACTTTTCCAACTCAGAAGTTTATTATGCCATCCTGTTTCACACACTTCTGTACACAATTTTGCCCCGACTATGACCTTGAATTATGCTGAAATGCATGCCACTGTTTTAAAGGATTACAGCTGGTGTTTATGTCATATAGATAAATTCATGATTGAGCCGAACTAAGACCCAATTTCTTTGACACTTTATGTTAACTTTCTTAATTTTTTCATGTCTTGTTGCCGGTACACTTTTTTTTATCTCATACTAGAATACTTATTGTGGCTTTCCAGGTTCGTGCTCCATGCCTCGGGGACAAATTTTCCAGCATGCACGGGCAGAAGGGTGTTCTGGGGTTTCTGGAGTCTCAGGAGAACTTTCCTTTTAACATAGACGGAATAGTTCCAGATATTGTGATAAACCCACATGCATTTCCTTCTCGACAAACGCCTGGACAACTTTTGGAGGCTGCCCTAGGCAAAGGGATTGCAAAAGGAGGTGGACTAAAATATGCGACTCCATTTTCCACTCCATCAGTTGAAGATATAACTGCTCAACTTCACAGGTATTTATCTAATAATGGTGGGAAATTTAATTTGGAAATCCTTATTTATGAATCCAATTTTATCTTGGGAAATGAAATACGTCATTTTAGGGTTAAGAAAGTTATGCTTATTAGTTAGACTGTTGTTAAAAAACTCTCTTACATTTATTAGTTTATTTTAAGCAATTCAAATTTCTATTAGTCTTCTTTTTTCCATGTTTTAGAACAGCATTAATAGATGGTACTGAATTAGTGGAAGAATGAAGTTTCACCTTCCCCATTGAAGAAAAGACTGTATATTCAATCATATTCCCCTTTGACATCCATTTTAACCTCTTTGTTCAGGCTCAAATTTCAGAGATGGGGCGGCGAAAGAGTCTATGATGGTCGCACAGGTGAAAAGGTCGAATCCCTCATCTTTATGGGGCCAACATTCTACCAGCGTCTCACACATATGGCTGAGGACAAGGTGAAGTTCAGGAACACTGGGCCAGTTCACCCTCTCACTCGTCAGCCCGTGGCTGACAGGAAACGCTTTGGTGGAATCAAATTCGGAGAGATGGAACGGGACTGCCTGATAGCCCATGGTGCAGCAGCCAACTTGCACGAGCGGCTATTCACCCTCAGTGATTCGTCCCAGATGCACATATGCAGGAAGTGCAAGAAGATGGCGAATGTGATCCAACGGCCGGTGGTTGGTGGTCGGAAGGTTCGTGGGCCGTACTGTCGGTTCTGCGAGTCTGTGGAGGATGTGGCGAGGGTGAATGTGCCCTATGGGGCTAAGCTGCTTTGCCAGGAGCTCTTCAGCATGGGGATTTCACTCAGTTTTGACACTGAGTTGTGCTGATTTTCTGTCATGCTGGAGTATGAATTATGAATTCCCTGTCCAAACAACGCTTTACTTTTGTTACTAGCAGTGTAGATGTATGTAAGCATTCCTAACTTAATTGCAACTGCTAATGTTTTTGGCTTTGCTCACTTCTTCTTAATTGCTCAGTTTAAGATGTCTCTTTCTTCTTGCTAAATTTATTGCTTTAATTGAGTTGAGTGATGATTTCAGATTCTTGATTGCAGTCTAATCGGATTATTTAAATTATTTATTGTTATTTACTCTACGCTACGGTATCTCATTTAACCCAAATTTATATAGTATCTCCCAATTTAAATTTAGGTTTTCAATATGGTATTCAGAATTGTATCCATTCTCGTCTCAAAAAAAAATAAAGAAAAAAAAAATGAGTTGTATCCATTCCACTCTTTCTTGTACTCGAATTAAATAAATTTACGCAAAAATCGGTTTAGTTCATAATTGTGTGTGCATATATCTATTATTATTCCTCTTTTATTTAAAAACATCAATTAATATTCATTAATGGAATATGGAAAGGGAGATGTCTAAGGCTATGGGCAGCGGCGCGAGTGCGAGCGCGCTCGCTGCCCTAGCGAGCTCTGTCCTCAAGCTCGCAAGCCACTGCCGAGCTCAGCGCTCGCGCGCTCAAGCTCGATAGAGCGAGCTGCGCTCTCGAGGACACGTGGTGACTGCTGGTTGGTCGCCAGCATAGCCGTTGCGATCGCCAACATTCACCATTCAATTTTTTTTTTTTAATTCCAATTAAACACTATATATATTCCCTTCCCACCCACAAATCACACACTACACTCTCTATTCTCTCTTCTTCAACCTCTTTTCTCTCAAATTTGCTCCCAAAATCGGCGGTCACCTTCTTCGGCCAAGCCCTCCGGCGATCACCTTATCCGTTAAAAAAAAAATGGATCCAAACGCCAATTTCAACACCAATTGGCCATTCGCCGAAGATTCGCCGAGCCCCAACCCATCTCGTCCATCCCCTCGACAAAATTTGTTCTCTCAAATACCCAACGAGATTTATTCTCGTCGCCTCCGGCCTTCGCTCCACAATTTCCTACGGTGGGGGCCTACGTTCCTCACTTTCCGGCGGGTGCCTTTGCATCGTTTCAAGGCTTCGAAGCCGCCAATGCCGCCAATGAGCACCGGCTACCCCACGCACCCCGCGCCGTCGCCCGAAGATTTCAACTCGGCGGTGAATTTGGACGCCGACGGCGACAAGGTTCAAGTCACGTCGCCGGTAAAGAGGAAGGGGAAGAAGGAGTGCGAGATGACGAGTCGAAGCGGTGAGAGCAATGAGGACATTTTGTCCAACGCTCTCAATTCATGGCAAGAGGCGAAGAATGTTGCTTTCAAGCACTTGCCGACGTGGCGGGTAGTCAAAGATACGCCGAAGTTTGCTATAGTCTACTCCGCAAAATACCATGCAACAAAGAGAACGAAGACGAGCGAAGATGGGAGCTATACCACTTCGGCGCAGGATTCGGCGGTAGGGAGCAATCCGAGCGGGAGCACACCGCGGTCCTCCACTCCACTTTCCGGCAGCGAATTTGGGTCGGAGCAGTCTAGTCGGATGGAACTCCCGATGGATATAGACAAAGCAAAGGCGGCGGCAAGAGGGAAAGAGAAGGTCGGATAGAGCTCGGGTAGCGGTTCGGCATCGGGAAGTATGCAAGAGGAATTTGTTCAAGCAGCGGCGAGAATGTCGCAGCAAATGGAACAATTTACGAGGCAACAAGACTATCATATCGTCACGAGGAGCACCGTCGGTATGGAGCCGGCCCAGAAAGAGTTCCACGAGAAATGAGTCAGGGAGCTTAACATAAAATATGGGTGGCCCGTTGATGATGAGTAGTTTTTTATTTTAAGCTCTTGTTTAATGTAGTATTTTAATTTTATTGTAATAGTATTTTAATTTTTAATGTAATGTAGTATTTTAATTTTAATGAAATAAATTTTTTCTCTTAAATTTCATCTTTTTCGAAAAAAAAAATTAAAAGAAAATGTCGAGCTTGGCGAGCTCGCCACTGCACACCATTTGATACGCACACGCTGGGCCCACCAAAAAGGCAAGCGAGCGAGCTCGCCAAGCTCGCCGCTGCCAAGAGTCTAAAGCAAGTCAAGAGCTCATGATGCTTCGTAGTTTTCAACTAATTAATAGAAAATACTCTTTCCTAATTCCTAAATCCAATCTGATTTTAATTATTCACTAGTTTCCATACAATATAAAAATTAGAAAATTAACCCTCTTGAACCGTCCAACAATGAATATATGAATGAAAATCACGAGTTCAAATCTCACAATGGTTCTATTCCAAGCAAGTCTCATAAATTTTCACTTTGCTTGTGATCGATCCATGTTAAAATAAAAGATATTTGTTCTCTCTTGATTAGTACTAATGGGAGAAGAACGTTTTTTAAGGACGGTAACTTTTAGTGTTTTTTAATTGTAGGCCAAAATTTTGCGGGTTCAATTTTAGGACAATATCTAAAATATTGATCAATTTTAGGATAAAATTGAGCTCGATCGGGCTAAGTCGCACTTCACTCTCACGTGAACTCAAATTTTCGGTCCGATTCCCACTTGGTTGCCAACTAGGCGGTCCATTCATCAATTGTATATATTATTATTACAAATAAAAATCAAATATTCACCCTACAAAGTAAGCTCGTCCAGAAAAAGAAAACAAAACCACACCGCAGCCGCCCCAAGAGTCTATTATGTCAATTACATTTAGTTCGGGCAGTAAAAATTCTGATTTGCAATCGATTGTGACTAGGGTTCTTCAGCTTTGGGGTGGTTGTTGTGTGTTTTTGTTTTCTTTTTGTGGACGAGTTTACTTTGTAGTGTGAATAATTAATTTTTGTTTGTAATAATAATATATACAATTGATTAATGGACTGCCTAGCTGGCAGCGAAGTGAGAATCGGGCCAAAGATTTGAGTTCACATGAGAGTGAAGTACGACTTAGCCCGATCGGGCTTAATTTTGTCCTAAAATTGATCAATATTTTAAATATTGTCCTAAAATTGATTAATATTTTAAATATTATCCTAAAATTAAAAGCCCGCAAAATTTTGGCATATAAATGAAAAATGGTTAAAGTTACTGTCCAAAAAAAAATCTTCTCGTACTAATGGCAATAATAATATTATTAGACGAAGAAATTGTAATTTTGTACTAGTACTCAGACTCTACAAATACAATGCATTTTTCATTTTCAAAGTCGTTGAACAAAAAATCTTGAGCCGCGCAACAAACGACGTCGTAGTTGGTATTTCAGTTCCACAAGCATCGCCTGCCAGCTACTCACAAACTGCCTCTTTCTCTCTCTATAGTGTATGTATTGTGTTGTGGCCTCCGCCATAATCAAATACTGAGCCGACCTCTCTCAAAAACCCGCATAACTCTCGCTAAACATGGAAGACTCCAAGAATTTAGCAGAGGAACAAAAGAACCCCTTTATAGTCTTCTTCACAAACTTGCTTTCCTCAATTAAGTTGCCGCCGTTTCCCCCTAAGAAAAATGGAGCTAAGTCAGAACCCGCCGCTGCTGATTCTCAAGCAGCGGAGCCGCTCAAATTGAGCATACTGGTGGCAGATGATGAGAGTAAGCCGGATTTTGTGACGCTTCCTCGGCAGAACTTGGAGCCGGTCAAATTGGAATCGGAAGCTGATATAGCTGGACAGACAACTAATCCGTTGATTCTATGGCAGGTAATGAATTCGTTCTGCTCGAATTGGTTTTAGGGTTTCAAAAGGGGTTTCTTTTCACCTTTTTCCGGTTTTGGTGGTGGTGTGTTGTTGTTGATATTGATCGTCAGTTTTCTTGTTAGAATGTTATATAGACTGTTGAATTGACTGCATTAGTAAAACTTTGAGTGGGTTATTTTTGGTGCTTTCGGTGTGGTAATTAGGTAGGAAGGGAATACAATTGGTTGGTTGATTCTCTCGGCTTTTGTTATGTTTATGAATTTTATGGTTTACTCTATGGGGCCAATCTCTGGCAGGGCTTCTTTGACATGAACTGAAATTATCAAAATTAAGGAAAGAGTTGAAGTCATTAAATCATTAACGCCAAGAATACTTCTAAGATGTACCCTTTGAGCCATTAAAAAAAAAAAAAAAAACTTGATTTTTTTTTTTAATTTTCCTGCTTTTACTTAGCTGGTTATGAAATTTTTGTTCTTGCCAACGTTATAGGAGGATTGTAGCTCATAATGGTTTATCATGAATCATGATTAATGGATTGGGCACCGTAAGTTAATGTATTTTACATTATCGTACTTGAACACTGACATTTACTGTGAGAAGGGGACAATTTCTCACAGTAACAATGTATACTCATGGGAACACTGACCGGAACACTGACCGGAACAATGCATACTCATGGGACAATTTCTCCTTAATCTTTGCTATGGAACAGATTCTCATAAATTTTAGAATTTTTGTGATTCTTCTAAATTTAATTTGGGTTGTACCCAGAAGTGAAATTTATACCTTTATGCTTATGGTTTTTGTTTGCGGGGAATCAAAATCAAAGGATATATAACTGTAATAAATTATTCGAATAGAGGTGATCAATGAAGCCATTGTTTACAATCAGGCTTCTGAAGAAGAGGCCTTTTCTGTCTCATAGAAGCATTTGTACTGTCTAGACGAGCTTGCTACCTGTATGTCATCATCTTTTAATGCAACTATTTTGTAATGCTGTGTTTCAATAATCTTGTAGTGTTACTATTCCAGTAATTTGAAGTCCATCTCGACTGCATCTCTTGCGTAATAGCATTTTTCTTCTTTTTCCTTCATCATACTTTGAGATTGTCTGCAGCTCTATCATGATCTTCTAGCTTCTATTACATCATTCTTTGCTGCATGCTTTGCAATGATCACATCATTAAGAATTTTACCATATTAAGTTGTCATCGATGAGAACAAGAAACTGAAGTTGCATTCATAGTGTGTATTGTTCTAATATTATATATCTTCACTCGTGTTTGGATGATTGCAGGTCTATGCTTTAGGGGGATTTTTGGTTGCTAGGTGGGCGTGGATGAGATGGAATGAGAGGAAGGGACGGAAGAAGCCTGGTAATGATTCTTCACCGGCTCAGGATTAGCCTCTTAATCCTTCAGTTAAAGGGACAGATATGGTTGTTTATAATCATGTTTTATTCTATAAAGAAAATGTAGTTCTGACTTTATACACTCAAAGCATGTATTTCTTGCCAACTGCACCTCTCTCTCCAAGTTTTATTTAATCTTTCTATTTTTTCGATAATCAGTAAGTCTGCATTTTGGTATTCCAAGTTGATCATGTCGAGTCACGACTGTGGGGGTTGTTTTCGCTCACACTTGTGGCTTAAAGATGCCAGTGGTATAAATCCAAGTAAAAATTTCACAATGTGTAATGTTATATGCTAGTTGCATGTGATTTTCCATATAATGTATGGTATGAGCAGCTGAAAGCTTGATCCAAGCCATGTAGTAGTATTTTCTAGCTACATACTAATCCTAAATTTGAGAAGTGCAGCAAAATTGTCTTTATTCATAATGCCAGTGGAAAATAATTAAAATGCATAAGCATTGCTTGTGGTTGATAGTTCTCCAGTTGTTGTACCCATATGTAATCCATACATTGATCAGTTTTTGGATAAATCTTCACTGAAGTGTGAACATCTCTCTCTCTCTCTCTCTCAAAACCCACTGAAGTGTGAACCATCAAACATCTCAGAGAAAGAGATGTTATCTGATGAAGCTGTATTGTATTGGGATGTTATTGGATCAGTTTTATCGGATTGTCGGACTATTTACTTTTACTTTAAATTAGTTGGGCAATCGACGCGACCCTCGTTTGAACTGGATTGACGTATTTAGATTTATTATTAGGGTGTGTTCAATTGGAGGTATAAATTTATACTTTATTGTGGGGATCACAAGTTTTATATCTTGTTTGGTTGGAGGGATAATATTCTCATTTATGCTCTCAAAGGGGACCATAGTGCTTATATGTTGTTCACTTGAGATTAAATTGATGGATAAAGGAGGAAATATCTAAAATACATGTGAGCTATAATATTATATCTTCAAATGGAGGTATAAATTTATACTCTGGACAAGGTAAAAGGGGCTGCCCGAAAATTTATATCTCTTGCTCGGATTTTTCTTAAATTGCAACCAAAAAGATATAAGGGAGTAAAATAATATTATACTCCTTCCGTCCATCAAATAAATTCTCATTTGAGTATCGACACAGAGATTAAGAAAGTTGGTAAAGTTGCAAGTGAAATTAGGGTTCCACTTGTTAAGAATGATAAAAGTGGATTGGAGTTAAAATTATTGTGAGTGGAATGAGGATCCCACTTGTTATGAGTGAAAAAGGTGAAATAAAGTTAAAGTAGTTGTGAGTGAAATAAGGGTCCCACCGATTATAAGTGGAAAAAATAAAATGAGAGTGAAAGTAGTTGTGAATATAGTAAGGTCCTACTTGATTTGATTGTAAAAAAGTAAGTAGGGATTTATTTTGTGCACAAATATTTTGGAGTAAGTAGAGATTTATTTCGTGGACAGAGGGAGTACCTCCTTTTACCTCATTTTACCTCCAATTGAACACACCCTTAGATTCAGATAAATTAAGTAGTTGTCCCGCTCACAATCTTATCAGAATATCGATTGTATTGTCATAGAAAAACAAATACTCCCTCCGTTCGGGTTTTAAAGCCCTATTTTAAATGAGTACGAAAATTAAGAAAATTGATAAAGTGTTTTTGAGTAGGGTAAAAGTTAGAAAGTAGTGTAGTGAATAATGACAAAAAATTGTGGTAATGATAAAAAAGAGATGGTATTGACCAAAAAATAAGAATAAAATTGTTGGGATGATAAAACGTATAATAAAATTGATGTGAGGTGAGGTCCCAAATGACAAAGGGTAGTAATTCTAAAAAAGTAAGAAGGGTATAATAATCTAAAAATGAGAGTAGGACTTTTAAACTCGAACATTTGAAATGAGTGAAATGAGACTTTAAAATCCGAACGGAGAGAGTAGAAGACAAAAATATATAAAGAATAACCTGGTCGCGGTAAAGCAAAATTGCAGAAAAACAAAATTTGCTGAACAACACACATTATCCTGCCTTTAGGAGTATACCAAGACTGAAAATTAATCTTTGCAAATGCCTTGACAAACACCCCACCCCACCCCACCCATCTCAATTATTACTGTATTATTGATTAATGATCTTCGTTAAGTCTACAGTAACACAATGCATTTATTCTTCTAAAGGATAATTAAAAGAAAATTAACTCTAACTCTAAGGGGATGGTGGGTACGCATGAATGGAATGGCCTTAGTAATGGAATGAAGATGAGAAATGAATGGAATAAATAATGATATTCTTATAAGTAGTATACTCAGCGAATGGAATGAAATATTTTAATTACTCCCTCCGTTCGGATTTTAAAGTCCCATTTCACCTATTTCAAATGTTCGAGTTTAAAAGTCATACTCTCATTTTTAGACCATTAGAGCATTTACTACGAGAGGCGAAGGGGGGCGTCGAAGGGTGGTGTTGAAGGGGATCGACACACCCCCCACTGGTGGAGCAGCCGATCAGTTGTTGTATTTTTATTTATTTCCGGATGCTTTGGGCACGTTTTGGTCCACTCCGCGAGTAGTTATTGTGTTTTTATTTATTTTCTCATTATTGTATTTTTTTAGTTATTGTCTTTTTTTTAATTCAATAAAATTGTCATTTATTAATTTCTGAATTTAATTAAGTTATTTTTTATAATATTTATTACAAATAATAATAAAAAACAAAATAAAATCTATTCAATCATTAGAATCACGCTTCTCAGTGCTTAGATCTAGGTCTTACTCAATCCCATTGTAGTGGGAAAATCAACCTATGTCTAACTCAACACCACCAATCATTAAAATCACGGTTTCCAGTGTTTCAACCTAGGTCTAACTAAACCCCATAGTACATGCTCTTATACCCTTCTTACTTTTTAGAATTACTACCCTTTGTTATTTGAGACCCCACTTCACATCAATTTTATTTCTACTTTTTTATCATCCCAACAACTTTATTCTTACTTTTTGGTCAATACCACCTCTTTTTTATCATTACCACTATTTTTTTGTCATTATTCACTATCCCTACTTTCTAATTTTTACCCTACTTAAAAATACTTTATCAATTTTCTTAATTTTCGTGCCCATTTAAAATGAAATTTTAAAACCCGAACGGAGGGAGTATTTTTTTCATAATTAATATAATAAGTTTATTACTAATTTTAATATTGATCAAATAATAATAAATTATTATAATATTAATAATAAAATAATAATATTGTATTATTTATTATAATAATAATATTTATGATAATAATAAATAATTCATTATTATTGTTATTTTATATTATTTAATTATGATTATTATAATTATTTTGTAATAATATAATTATTATAAATATTAAAATTAGTAATTATTTAAGATATTATTTTGTTGTAATTATTAGAATTATTTTATAATAATAATAATAATAATAATAATAATAATAATAATAATAATAATAATAATAATAATAATAATAATAATAAAGTTCAATCCTGAAGATGTGAAATAGCTAATACCATAGGGGAGGAAAGAAATGGCTAAACCCATACTTATGGGATTAGTCATTCCTTAAGAAATGATCATTTCTTATGAAAAAAATCAACCAACCGTAAGATTAGGAATAAAGACAGTAATGACCGAGACAGTAATGACTATTTCATTTTCATTCCATTCCAGCGTACCAACCATTACCTAATAGTTTAGGATTTTATACAACCAGATGATGCTACAATACTACATGTATGGTGAACTTAGAGCCTAACCCCATGACATAAGTCACATAATTAAGTTATTTATATCCCAACATTTAATATTTTTTCACAACTATATTGTAATGTATGAAAAATATAATTCCACACTAACGATAAAGTAATTTTCTTACAAATATACTCGTTGATTCAATTTTTGACTGTCAACTAATGACTCAACTATGTTAGGATTTTTTGAGAATACCCTTTCTTTCCACCTGGACTTCTGATGTGCTAACTTAATCGTTCAAATTGAATCTTATTGTAGAAAAAAGAAAGTATATATATATATATATATATATATATATAATTTTATGGGATTAGTCATTCCTTAAGGAATGATCATTCCTTATGAAAAAAAATCAACCAACCGTAAATTTAGGAATAGAGACAGTAATGACTATTCCATTTTCATTCAATTCTAACATACCAACCATTACTAATAGTTTATGATTCTATACAACCAGATGATGCTACAATACTACCTGTCTGATGAACTTAGAGCTTAACCCCATGACATAAGTCACATAATTAAGTTATTTATATCCCAACATTTAGGGAGGTGTATTGGATTGTGGAGTTTGGAGGATTTTAATGGAGTTTAAAATCCAGGTGTATTGGATTGATGGATTTCAAACTCCATCAAATTCTTGATGTATTGGATTGATGGATTTCAAACTCCATCAAATTCTCCTTGTATTCAACCTTCACTCGATTTTGCTAGATTTTAAGATTTCATGGATTTCGACGGATTTCCTCCCCAAAAATACAAAGGATGAAATTCGAGCTCTCGACCTCGAAATTTGATGAAATTGGTATCAACAAGCGCTGAAGACACGCGATCGCTGGAGTTCTGCTCGCTGGTGATGCCGTGGTCGCTGGTTGTGCGAGAAGAGTTTGACGAGATTGTATGCCAGGCCGGAGAGACTGGACCTGGCGAAGTGCCAATTCGCGATGTAGGCGGTGGCGGAGGCGGAGCCGGAGGAGGGATCATCAAAAGGGTAGTGGTCGTAGATCAAGTGCAGGGAATCACGACGTTTATATAAACGATTGGCGGCATGTGAGGGTACAACTCGTGTAGCCAAATGGTGAGCGGAACCAGCGGCGCGTGGCGGGAGACGGGGAGGTCTCCGGCGGCTCGGAGGAGCTTGACATCAGTGCCATCATTGTGTGTGAAGACGGCGACGGTGGGCTTTAGGGAGGGAAGGTCGTGGAGGAGGGAGATGAGGTGTTGGTGGATGATCCAATTCTGATCGGGGTCAGAGTAGGATAAGGCGAAGGGGTCGGAGCAGAAAAACACGTCATCAATGAAGCATTCAGGCAACAACTTCAGGCATTCAAGCAACAACTTCAAGTATCTGCCACCAGTTCCCCAAATCGATGCCAGCGACCGCATAGGGCCAACGCTCGTTGGGATGCCGTCAACGATCGAGATAGTCTCGCAATCGCAGGGATGTGGATTTCAAATCCACCGAACTCCTTAAAATTCCAAACGAAACTCCCACCAACTCAACCCTCAACTCCTACAAACTCCACTCAAATTCTATAGATTTTAATTCCATAAATTTCAACTCCTGAAAAATCCTTCAAATTCTCAATTAATACACCCCCTTAATATTTTTTCACAACTATATTTTAATGTATGAAAAATATAATTCCACACTAACGATATAGTATTTTCTTCCAAATATATTTGTTGATTCAATTTTTGACTATCGACTAATGACTCAATTACATTAGGATTTTTTGAGAGTACCCTTTCTTTACACCTGGACTTTTAATGTGCTAACTTAATCGTCCAAATTGAATCTTGTTGTAAAAAAAAGAATATATATATATATATATATATATATATATATATATATGAGTGATTCTCATGCAAAGGGATCTTAAAGTGAGAAATAGGAATTAATCTCCATCATTGATTACATCTACATAGATGGTGAAGATTTGACCTGGTCAAAGTGGGTCAACCCTATATGCACCACATCATGTATTCATATGCACCACATTATATAATGAGATGTACCACTAAGTGCATTGAGATGCACCAAATTTTCATTTTTTTATTTGTTTTTTTGCAAAACACGGTGCATATAGTTACACTGTGTGGTGCATCTAGTTACACATTGTGGTTCATGTCGGATTTTTTTCCAATTTTTTTTTCGGTTTTTTTTTTCGATTTTTTTTCGTAAAATACTGTGCATCTAGTTATACTCTGTGGTGCATCTAGTTACTCTATGTGTTGCATCTGGTTACACATTGTATGTATGTCCGATTTTTTTTTTCAGTTTTTCTTTTCATATTTTTTTTTTCAGTTTTTCTTTTCATATTTTTTTTTCCCGACTCCGCCTCCGGTTCCGATTACTAATATAAGGATAATCGTCGGGCAATAATTTAGATTTTTTGGCTCGCTTCGAGACCTTTGGCTCCTCTCACTCGAATCTTGACCAAAGAAGAAGCGACAAACAAAAAAACGAAAAGGCAAACAAAAAAATGAGGAATATAAATCTGAGAATTTAAAAAAAAAAATTGAAAAATTTGGTGCATCTCAATGCACTTAATGGTGCATCTCATTATATAGTGTGGAGTATATGAATACATGATGTGATGCATATGAGGTGACCGTAAAAAACAAATTGAAAAAAAAAATCGGTTCATCTCATTATATAGTGTAGCGCATATGAATATATGATGTGGTGCATATGGGGTGAGAGTTTATAAAAAAAAAAGTCACCGGGTTTGACCCGCTTTGACTAGGCCAAATTTTGATCCTCCATCACCTATAGATCTATAGTGAAGATCTATTCTTATTTCTTAGTATAATATTTATTCTCATATGATCTCTCTCCTGTATTTATATATCAAGGTAGAATTATAATTTTTCATAGGGAAATACTTGTGTGCAACAAGTCTCACATTGTGAGATCGGGTCGACCCGGTCCGGATCCGAGTTGGACCCAGATTGACCCAGTCAAACTCATTGATTTTTTTTATTTTATTTTTTATTAGAATCAGATCATATGCACCACAAAGTGTACTTATATGTACTACACCGTATAATAAGATGCACCACTAAATATATTGAGATGTATAAATTTTTTATTTTTATTAATATTTTTTTCCCTATGCGTACCGAGATGTATCACATTGTGTATCCATATGCACTGCCACGTATAATGAGATGTACAATCATGTGTACCAAGATGCACCGTGTTTACCTCTTCTTCTTTGGTTAAGAGATCGAGCAAGGAGAGCCGAAGGACTCGGAACGAGCCGAATGATCCAAATTGTTATCACTAATATTATCTTTATGTTAATAATTGGAGACAAAGACGGAGCCGAAAAATATATTCAAAAATTAATAAAAGAAAAATTGGTACATTTCAATATTCTTAATTGTGCATCTCATTATATGGTGTAATGCATATAAATAACCGTTAAGAAAAAGTTGGGGGCATGCACTTACTCTTTTTCATATATTTAAATATAGTTGTGAAAAAGTATAAACTTAGTGTTTTTCCTAGTATTTATCACATTTGTAAAAGAGGGGGTGACATCATCTCCTAACTGGGAAAAAGAAAAAATTGAATGTCATGCCCAAAGTTAGAATAAATAAAGTAGTACTAATAAATTAATGAATTAGAGGCCCCCAAACGCAGTTTTTGGCCCAAAACCCTAATGACGGGAATAGCCCTCAACGTTAGAATTGATACCGAACGTATCCAAAAAACCCCAGCTCTAAAGGAACACACCCAATGTGTGTAAAAATCACACACACAGCAAAACCCAGTTGGAATCTCCTCATACATACTCTGTCGTTGAGCTTCCGTGGTGCGAGAAAATGGGACTAAGCGATAATTCGATAAGCAGACGGAGAAACAAAAGGATCAACAGAAAGGCAGAAAGTAAAAGGGATGCCTCATCAAAAGTCTCCAGCCGCGTCGCTGCCTTTATCGCCGCCAAGAAGCGCCGTCAATCGGGCAAACGCAGACAGTGTCAGGTAATTATATTTTTTCTCATTTAATTATTTCAAGGAACATTACTGAGCTTTTTCCAATTGTTATGGGCTTTTAATTTCTTATTTCCTGGTTATTCTGTATTAAGAATGTGCTTTTCGTGTTCATGTTGTTAAACTTAAAGGTAAAGGTGCAATCTTTAATTGTCTGGAGCAGTAGTTTATTTTTATTTTTATGCTTATTCAAGCACGCTAAGTTGCTTCACTAGTCCCCTAAAAATGGATTGCTTTACTAGTTTGATTTGTAGATTGTTTGATGCAAAAGTATGGGTTTATGGTTAATTATTTGTATCTGATCCGTTTAATATAAAAAGTTGCATAGTTAATGTTGTTAAAGATTGGATTTTTTATGTTGGTTGCTTTTTAGGGTATGTGCTTCAGCCTTCCTTCTGCTGAGGACCCCTTCAATGATAGAGAGGGAAAACCCGCACCCACGAGAAAAAGGAAACTAGAGTCTAAAGAAGATAGGAAGCGTAAGGAGAAATCTCAAAGGTTAAAGAAGGATTCTATCAAGGACAAAAATCCACAGGAACGTCTTCATAAGGACAAAGTTGCAAAGTCTAAAATCGTGGAGAAGGGAAATATAGCATTGGCTTCATCTATTAAATTTATGGGGCTGGAGATTGCAACCAATCTGGGGAAACCGAGACACCAGATTATTAAGCGGGATGGGTCCAACCATTCTTGGGAAGAATTTGTCTCTGACCACATTGTTGGGAGCCCGTCAAAGTTTTTGATTATGTGCTTGAACACGATACAGAATGCTTTGAACAATGGTACAACTTTAAGCGGTGAAAAGGAAAAACCTCTATTTGCTAGTGCTTGGGGACTTGATTTTTGGAATTGTTACTGTACTGGAAAAGATGTACTGGAGGCCAGTGGAGCTGATTCAACAACGGAGCAAATTGCTTGGATCGCATCAACTGCTGCTGATATCATTTCAATGAAGGAGAAAGAGGGCATATCATTTACTGGTCCTTTCCTTTTATATTTAGTGCCATCACAAGATAAAGCCTCCGAGGTTTGTTGAATGCTTACTCCATGTATCAGATAGCTGTTGATTGTCTTGTTGATTTGGTGATTTTGTCTTATATATTCTGTCATATGAATTGCCTAGACTTGCTCTTCAGAGTTGTTGATTATCTTATTGATTTGTTATGCTGTCTTGCATATTTCTAGGTACGCGGGGTATGCAAGCCATTAAAAGGGCTTGGAATACATACAGTGAGTTTGCATTCAGGTGCCTCCATAGACCATCAAATAAATGGGTTAGTGTCCCAACCAATGTCTTCTTTTCTGCAAAAATAATTATGGCCAGCATGCAACTTTTTGGTAGTGAATTTCCAGTTGTTTGCTTTCTAGAGATGCATGTACTTTTTCTTGGTCACTGATTGTTTGGTCTCATGTAATGCATTCTAGAGCCGCTGACAAATTTTTATTGTAGTTGCAAATGTTGGAGAAACTTATCAATATCAAAATTTATGCCTTTGGCCCTCACGATAGAGCTTATTTGTTCATTTGCTATCAATTGAAATGTTTTTCTTGACTAATTCTTATTGTATATGGCAGTTTAAACAATTGTGAACCAGAGTTTCTCGTCTCCACCCCTGAGAGACTTTTGGAGGTTCTTTTATTAAAGGCTGTTGATATATCTGGAGTTTCCTTGCTGGTATTTTACTTACCTCTCCCCTTTGAACATATTTGTTTATTTGACAATTTTTTCTCTTTTTTAAGAATTAACATGGAACATCCATTGAACGTTTACATAGGTTAGTGATGGATCAGAATCCCCTCTTTGTGGCACCTACTTTGATGCAGTCGAATCCATAAGGCAATACATCTCTGGAAGTCCTCGAACAGTTGTCTTCCGTGACTGCATGAATAATTCATCCAGTTCTCTCAAGCAAAAGGTGTTAGCTGGCTCAGCCTGCAAATGAAGTGCAAATTTCTTCTATAAATATGTTGAGAAACCTAAGAGCCTTTACAGGTATATTTGCAAGTGAAGCTTCTTGATGATTTTATTTATGTACCAAAGCATGAGAATATAGCTGTTGTCGTGGGGTCTGTGTTCAAATTTATGCTTGCTTTGGTTGTTGCTGCCAAAATTGATCTTCACATGCTCAAAACTCTTTCTTTCCGAGATTCAGCTGGTATTTACCGACTTTGATGCTTGAGAGGCTTCGAATACCTCAGTTTTTACTTGTCATCTAATCAATCCACCATTTATCTATATTCTGCAGGCGCATAATGCTTATGTAACTTGAAATCGTCAGTCTTCCCAATTTCTAGAGATGATTTTGAAAAGCTTGATAGCACAATTGTAGTGGGAGGATGCTCCAATCATTCAACTTTGATATTTGTTAACCATCAAAAGAGGTTAAGTAGATAACAAATTACACCAGCTGCTCAACATGTTTGATGTGCCCTTGTGCCCCTTCCGTTGATGACGTTGTCCTAGTCATACTAACAATTGCAGAATTTTAGCCACTGCGAAGTGAAAGAGAGGAGAGGAGAGGAGAGGAAGAGGCTAATTTCTTCTAAGCATCATTCAGATTGTCTAGTGAGAAAATTTTATTCAGTTTTGCAAGCAGTTCTGTTTTCTATCAGTTTTGCTAGTTTCTTCAAGAATCTTCATATTTTTTCTAGAAAATTTCTGGTCATATTCGCAGGCAATTTTGTTTTTTACGTTAGTAACCAACCAAGTCTTTCTTTTTTTTTTTTT
This sequence comes from Schizonepeta tenuifolia, assembly GCA_029490685.1. Classification (NCBI taxonomy): domain Eukaryota; kingdom Viridiplantae; phylum Streptophyta; class Magnoliopsida; order Lamiales; family Lamiaceae; genus Schizonepeta; species Schizonepeta tenuifolia. Next base: position 52,890,788 of record CM055960.1, on the reverse strand, counting down.
TCAAAAGTCCGTATTTGTTTGCTCATCTGATTAGAAATATCTAATTACGTAGTAGTATTTTTGTATTTGATATATTCCATGGTGATATTCTGTTTCACTTTTTTTTTTTTTTTTTGAAATTATTGTACAGCAAATGCGCTGAAGTGTACTTTCCATAAATTGTAAACAATTGCTGAATTCGACTTGCTAATTTGTTTACTTGTCTATATTGGAAACTAAAACTCTTTTAAACTTTAAAAATGACTACTCCAGAAGATAGAGAAAATAAGGTGGAAATTATTGTTCTTAGTAGCCTAATCAATAATATATGACAAAAACTTGGGTGCAACTGTTCCACCGTAAAACACCCGCCCATTTGATCCGACCCGCCCCTGACCCGACCCGTTTGACCCGGGTTTAATCCGGTCAAACCTCCTTTGACCCGGTCAAACTCCTCTTTGACCAGTTTTTTTTTTTTTAATTTATTTTTGTTTGCCGCTTCTTCTATGGTCAAGACGCGAGCGAGGGGAGCCAAAGGCCTTGGAGCGAGCCGTAAAAGTCCAAAATGTTGCCCGCCGATTATCCTTATTTTAGCAATCGGAGCGAAGGCGGAGCCGTAAAATCGGAGCCGAAGGCTCCGACGGGGACAAAAAATTTGGAAATTAAAAATTAAAAAAAAAAAAAAAAAAAACTGGCGCGTGGACCTCACGCGCGGGGAGGGTCGTGGGCGGGGCGGGTTGTGTGCAAATGGTGCATAAGTATGCACAGGAGTGTCTCTCATAATATATATAAGCAAATACTCATGTGAGACCGCGCTTGCACTGCACGCGTCTTATTATTTTTATTTCCATATGCAGTTCACCTTATATTCATATATACTGCACTTTATTTTGATATGCACAACGAAGAGTATTGATATATACCAATTTTTTCCATTTTTTTTAATTTTCAAATTTGTTTTGCACTTTTTTTTTTGCCTCTTCGTTGTTTTATTTGCCGCTTCTTCTTTGATCAAGATTCGAGCGAGGGAGCCGAAGGCCTCGGAGCGGGCTGAAAAATTCAAATTGTTGCATGACGATTATCTTTATATTAGTAATCGAAGCGAAGGTGGAGCCGTAAAATCGGAGCTGAAGGCTTCGTCAGGAAAAAAAAAGAAAAAAAAAACTGTAAATAAAAAAAAAAATTGGAAGAAGTTGGTGCATATCAATACTCTTCGGTGTGCATATCAACATAAATTGCAGTGCATATAAATATATAGTGCAGTGCATATGGGCATACTGCAAAAAAAAAAAGGCGCGTGCACAGCATGCGCCACGCGTTCGTCTTACGTTGTGCAACTGGTTGCACAAGAGACTTACTCATATATATATATATATATATATATATATATATATATATATATATATATAGGATTAGAATCGTAAAAGAATGACCTTTATCCAAAGAAATGAGAATAAATATCGATCACTCATCTTGTACATCTCGCTAAGAAGGGGGGTGCATCTGGATGAAAAAAATTTAGCTTTTTTTTTCGAAATTCTTTTTTTTCCGATTTTTTTTAAGGTTTAATTTTTCCATAAAACTGGGTGCATCTCATGTCAACGTATGATGCATCTTGTTTAACGTTGTGGTGCATTTTTGTACAGTGTGGTGCATCTACCACATTGTGGTTCATGAGATGCATCACTACGGGTACTGATATGCACGGGACAATGTAATCAAATGCACCACTAAGTGTAATGAAATGCACTATGCTTTACGAAAAAATCTTTTGGTTTGCCGCTTTTTCTTTGGTCAAGATTCGAGCGAGGGGAGCCAAAGGCCTCGGAGCGAGCTGAAAAATTCAAATTGTTGCCCGACGATTATCCTTATATTAGTAATCGGAGCGAAGCCGGGGCCGAGAAAAAAATCTGTAAAAGAAAAGAAACTAAAAAAATATCGGACATGCACCACAATGTGTAACCAGGTGCACACAACAGTGTAACTAGATGCACTGTATTTTATGAAAAAACCGGCCAAAAAAAATAAAAAAATAAAATAAAAAAAAATAAAATAAAATTGGCGCATGAGTTACACGCGCCCGCCTTTTTTTTTGTGATGTGTGGTCCAGATTTATTCCTATTTCTCACTTTAAGGATCATTTTCACCATAACTCATCTCTCTAGGTTAAGTTTGCCACATCTGTGTAGTTTGTAAGCTACTGTATAGGAACGGAGTTTACCCAATGCGTAAGTGACTGCTGGTTTCTATTCTTTTTTTTTTTAAAAGAACATATACATCTATCTATAAACGTGTGTTCACGTGTTTAAGGGTAATTATTATTTTTACACTATTTTATGTTGAAGTTGTTGTATTTTTTGCAAATTATTAGAGATGGTATTATTATAGCAGATGTTATGTGATTATTATTTTAATTTTGTAATATTATTAAAACGTTGGGTGACATATATGGTCAATGTAAAAAAGTTGTTGGCTAAGGAGGTAACTTGACCATCAAGCCATCAGGCTTAATTTGGTAGTTAAGATATAGATTATCTACCCTTCTATGAACAAATTATTGGCCATCCATATCCAAGCACTAATAAAATGCTCAAAGCAACTTCCATTTTATGGACATCCAAAATAATAGATGAAATACAAAGTATCGACAAACGTGTTGAAAATGAAATGTCCTAAACCCTATTAGAGAAATTATAGACCTTGCAACAATTCGAATGTGTTGTGTAGCAAATTGCTCATACCCAACCTTTTGAATTATTGCAATCGAGATTTCCCTATAAGAATTATTGCAAATTGCTCATACCCAACGCTCAGTATCTTACGATATTACTGTATACTTAAAAACATTTGGTAGCCGGATAAAATTAAGGTGATCTCATTTGCAGCAAATCAGAAGGCTAAACATGCACTTACTGCAAATTAGAATTTGTGATGATCTCGGTAACGAGTGAACTGGTGTATGTAGAGATTACACTAATAAGGAATTTTAAAAACTTTTTCTAACCTGAACTCAGTTAGCTCAACAAATGGGTAAATCAGTCGGAGCATTCGCTCAGTTGGAATACAATTGACTTCTTTGACTGAGAGTCAATTGTATCACACGAACTGAGGTTTGTTAGAGTGTGTGCAGTAACTGCAGTTTGTGGGAAACTTGTTTGTATGTAGTTAGTGGAAACTGAAAGCTATAAAGAAAACGTAAATACACGAGTGTTTTTACGTGCTTCGGAGATTTAAAATGATGATATAAATCAAATTTGTACTCAATAAGATGGCGGTTCAATTGTAATATGCAACTACTGTAATTAAACATCTATTTAACAGTGATTGTAACTGCGTATATGAGACAACAAACCTACCTACTGTTGTTATAGTCTAGTTTGCAATCAACTAAAAAACATAAAAACACATCAATTCAACCTAAAAACATTTATTATAATTAGATTGACAATTAATTAGTTTAATCACTCCAAGACTTACATATGCGTATGATTTAAATCATGCCTTATATTAAAAAAAATTAATTGTAATAAAATAATCCCCTCACTTAATAAATTATAAAATTCGGGATCATTTAGAATTATTTTTAATTATAAAATTCGGGATCATTTAGAAACTCTAAACACTTATATTCCAGTTTTTTTTTAAGGGCATATTTCCAGTTAAATATTAAATCTAACATTCAATGTTTAACATCAATTTTTTTTCTTGGAATTGATATTTTTTCTATCACATTAGAAGGTCGGACACCCATTTATTTTGCGAATTGCGAAGTACTCAAATAGATGTTTAACATCTTTCAAACTCACATTTGATCTAAAATTCAATGTTTTAAAAATAGGCCCGGCAAGCGAACCGGTCAGGTAATCGGATCGTTGGATTAATGGTTCAACCGAACCGGTTGAACCGTTCTAAAACACCCAGGACAACCTGTTAATTAATTACTACTCCCTCCGTCTCACTCCAATTGTCCTACTTTCTATTTCGGGTATCCTATTCCAGTTGTCCTACTTTCTATTTCGGGTATCTCATTCTAGTTGTCTTACTTCTTTTTCTGGAAATAATTAGTTTGGTTAATTACACTCACTATACATCTTTCAACCTACTTTTCTCCTCAATTTCTGTGCTATTCACTATTCTTTTCTCTCTACTCACTTTATTCCACTTTATTTCACTATTCACTCTCTCTACCTACTTTATTCACTTTAATAACTCCACTAAACACATTTTCTACCCTTAATTGTTTTCTCCTTAATTCTCGTGCCCAGAAAAATTAGGACAACTGAAGTGAGACGGATGGAGTATAATTTAATATTTTCACACCTACACACATACACACATCAATATCAATAGTATATATAATAACGAGGTTTACGTTCACACTATGTGGCGCGTCCACGGTTCTCAATTTCTATTTATCTTTATTCTCGTATTTTCGAAATTATTTATTCATAACAGTAATATATATACTCTAATTCTATTTGTATAATAATTCATTACAACAAATTTATAATAAAATAGGTATTCCATCCGTCCCCAATTAGTATGGTGCGGGGACCGTGCACAAGTTTTAAGGAAAAGTAGATAAATGTTTGGTAGAAATATTTTAAGTGGAGGATGAGACCCATTTAGATGTGTTATTAATTTCGTAGTGGATACAAAAACTTTATAGGAGTAAATATATTGAACTTTTAAGGGTAAAAAAGTAAAAGACATGTCCTAAAAAGGGAATACCATACTAACCTGGGACGGTTAAAAAAGGAAAGTAACCATACTAACCTGAGACGGAAAAAGTATATCAAATGTCAAATAATAATATAGGTACAGTATATCAAATGTAACATTGCGTATTATTAATAATTATATAGCTATATCAATCTCAATCTAATATTATATATCTATCTATTATTATATAAACGAAAACGACTCTTCTTTTAAAAAAATTTATATGTCACCCCTTTTAATCCCTCATTCTTATTTATCTAAATTCTCAAATTTTTGGATTTTTAATATAAAATAATAGATTTTAAATATTTATTATTACTAAAATCTTGTGTCCCGCATCGATTATTCAATGAAACATCACCTATTGAAAATCCTATAAATACCTAGAATCAATGTGTATTTTCTCATCTTTTGTACTAAAAGTTTTATTTGGCCCATTTATTTATTAGTTGGCCGAATAAATAACTATATTTCTATAGTTTAATTTAATTTAATTTGGCCAATTCATTAGTTGGCCGAATAAATAATTATTTTTTGTAAGAAACCAATTTATTAGTTTTCCAAATAAATGGTTCCTTGTGTTCCACATCGGTTATTCAATGAAACATCACCTATTGAAAAACTCTATAAATACCTAGAATCAATGTGTATTTTCTCATCTTTTGCACTAAAAATTTTATTTGGCCCATTTATTTATTAGTCTGCCAAATAAATAACTATATTTTTATAGTTTAATTTAATTTAATTTGGCCAATTCATTAGTTGACCGAATAAATAATTATTTTTTGTAGTGCACCAATTTATTAGTTTTCCAAATAAATGGTTCCAACTTTGGATTTGTGGCATTATTCGCATAGTCGAATCAGTAATCAAATCGACTGCGAATATTTTTTTGATTCGTTTTCGATTCGTAATGATATTCTCTAATATTTGATTCGAATCGAATATTCGGTTCGTATGGTTCCAAATTTGGATTTGTGATATTATTCGCATATTCGAATCAGTAATCGAATCGACTTCGAATATTTTTTTTATTCGTATTCGATTCGTAATGATATTCGCTAATATTCGATTCGAATCGAATATTCGGTTCGGTCTTTTAAGTTTATTATAAACATACTATTCGAATATTTGATTCGAAATTTTATAAATTTTTTACACTATTTGATTCGCAATTAAAGAAATTTTCTGAAATAATATTTCACGTAAGAAACAATTAAACACTCAATTCAATAATAAATGTTATATCCATACATTTGTCTTAGCTACTAAAAGGATAGATATTGAAGAAAAAAAAGATAGGGTTTGACATTTTTGAGAAATAAGTAATATTATTTTTCTTTAAGTTTGGCCTTTAGTTTAATTTTTAAATATACATATATTTGTATAATAAATATGTATTATATATGAAATCGAATATTTTCGAATATCGAATCGAATATCAGATTTTGAATTCGTTCATTAACTAATCGAATCAGAAAAAGTTTTCGTATGTGTATTCAAATCATAAATTTTCAAATTCAAATATAAAAAATTTGAATCGAATACTGAACCAAGCCAAAATTATTTGATTTATATACATCCCTATGTGGCACCCTCAAACGATTCTTGCTTCGATTTTGAAGAAGAATAGAGTTTTGAAAATTATCAAAGAAATGAGGGTAGATTATATTAAAAATTTTAACAGACATTACTATATAAATTTGAGACGTAAATATGTGATAAAATTATTTTTTTAAATTCAATTTGAGAGGCTTAGAACCGTCGGGGGTAGACGACCCGACTCTGATCAAAATCATGGGGTAATCGGGCCGATTCCGATGAAAACCATGGTGAACGGGTCAGTTCTGACACAAACTGTGGGGTTAGACGGGTCAATTTCTAATCGATAGTTCAAGTGATTTTTTTAAAAAATTTTATATTGAATTCATAATGTAGGATTGAGTCGGCTTGACATTCTTCAAAATTACTTTTCTTCTCTAAATCAATGTAAGATAGAGGATATTTTCTATCAAAACGATCCACCTCTTTATCCTACATCGATTTTGAGAAGAATTTATGGAATAGTGATTTTCCATCGATTTTGGACGGGTTATATACAATAAATTTAATAAAATTATTATTTGAATCAAAAATAAAAATATTATTATTATTAATAAAAACGAAAATAACATAATATGCCAACTTATCATTAATAAATTCTATATTTCATTATGTTTGATTTCTTTTTTAAAATTTATGTTAATCTAATTACTTTTTAGTTATTGCTTCCATGTGTGTTGTCGTGTTTTTAAGTAAATATAAATTCTAAATGAATTTAGTATATTAAACAATCAATTGATTGAACGCAAAAATAATTAACAAGTAATATTTTTTTTAATCTATCACATATTTATCTATTAATTTTATTAATTTTTTAAATATAATTTTCCGTCAAAAATCGACGGATTGTACGCTAGTTATAATAAAATATATCTCAATTTGATACTATAATAAAATTTATTTTATGTAATTAACGTGAACTAGATTAACTCTAACCTTTCATTTTATTATCAATATATGTAGATTTTTACCATAAGGGGATAGAGTTTGTAAACGTGTAAATACTTTTTATCTATCATAGGATCAGAATTGAATGTATGGTTAGTTCTTTTGGTTTATCTATAACCTAGAGTTATTATAGAATTAAAAGTATCTTAATATTTATTTAAGAGATGGTCTCTGGTGCAGATATTTGCACCATGCAGACATGCCTGTCCCGACCCGCCCCGACCCGGTCATCGTCGTGCGCTGACTTATCCTATATTTTGTTTTATTTACAGTTTTTTACTTTGGCGGAGCCGAACACTTCGATTACTAATATAAGAATAATCATCTGACAATAATTTGGATTTTTTCGGCTCGCTTTGAGGCCTTCGTCTCCCCTCGCTCGAATCTTAACCAAAGAAGAAGTGGCAAATAAAAAAAGAAGTGGCAAATAAAAAAAGGGAGGGAAAAAAAATCTGGCAATAAAAAAAATCTAAAAAAAAAATAGGCACGTGAGGTCCATGCGTGGATCGGATCGTGGTGCAGATCTGCACGGTGCAAAATCTGCACCCAAATTTTTGCCTTTATTTAATGACCTTAACCGTACGTTAGGACCATAATTTTTATTGTTCTTCACGCAGAGTTGGCTGAACTTGATAACCAAAGATTGCGCAAAGTTGCTCTGAAATCATCGTGGTAATATTGGGTATTGCTAATTTCAATTTTGCTTTGGTAAGCACATTTTTTTATTTTGTTCTTTTGTTCATTTATCATCTCTTCTTTCTTCGTGTTTCTAGGGTATGATTTATTATCTTTTCACTTTTTATTATAATCTAAATTGGAGATTTTAAAAATGTTGAAAAAAAAAATACAACCAAAGAAGCAGAACGTTCAAAATCCAGAAAAATAGCTAAACAAATCTAGTAAAAGAATTGACAAAAAATATCCGCAAATATTTGGTCTTTAATAGCTTCATGCGGATATGGCTACCATCCCACGTCAATATCTGAACTCGCTATTCGATCCGCCACACCATTCCCTTCTCGAAAAATATGGAAGACTCTAAAATTGAAAAGATCAATGCTCGCCAAAACTCCCCTCCATCGTCCCAGCCATTTCCATGGAACCTTCATCGAACGACTCCTCAATAAATTTACCACATAAGTAGAATCCGACTCTAACCAAAGATCAAACCAAGCATTCTCTTTAGCAATCTCAATTGTCGTAATCGCTGCCAAAAGCTCGGTTTTGAATGCAAAATCGACACCTTCCTCCACATGAAAACAACCCCTCACCATCCCCCTACAATTTCTGAAGACTCCTCCTCCACATAGCAAGTCGGGGGCATCTGCTACCAAACCATCCGTGTTAACCTTCGTTCAACCCGGGCACGGAGGAATCCACTGAACACAAACCTCCCTAGAGGCAATCAGAGGTGCGAAAGGAATAGAAAGGGCTAATGCAACCTCCACCGAAAACCCTCCTCTACCAATCTTTGGGAAGGAAATAATTATCTCCCTTATCGATGAACGCAAAAAGCCGATCACACGATAGGGATTCACCACTGTCTCGTCATACACACATGAATTTCTCATCAACCAGATCGCCCACACCGCCGAAACTACCACAAGTCTCAATAGATCTTTTTCATTGTTGCTACCCGGAATTTGCATGGCCTCCATTATAAAACTCTTGAAATCACCAATAACAACAAACTCCAGGCGGAAAGAAGTAAAAACAAACTCCCATACCTTCCTTACAACTTCACAATTTCAAAGCACGTGATCAATAGACTCCAGATCTTTCCAGCACATCTGACAAACTAATAGCCCTTGAACACCAATACTAAGAAAGGAATCTGTCGTCGGCTACCTCCCATGCAAAGCCCTCCAGCAATTAATCGACCTTTGCTCCGGAATAAAGGGAGCCCAAATCCATTTCACCCATGCAGGAGGGGAAAGATGATTCCGAATATGAATTGCTGCTAGCTGGGACGTTAACACCCCAAATAGAGAATGAGACCACACCCTCTCATCACACGATCCAGAAAACCATATCAGAACACGAATCCAAGAATTTCTCTGTGAAATGCCACATACCATCAAAATAGTAATCAACCACTCAGAATCTGAAAGAGATGCTGAGGAATAGCAAGTCTCTCCGCAATACCCCGACCAGTTATCAAACCAGAAAGAGGTCTTCCTCCCATCAGCCAATAGGAAAACCGAATTAGCTTTAATGTAAGGTGTATCATACGAGCAATTCCTCTCCAAACCGAAGATGCAGGCCGAGAGGACCTTGGAATTTCAAAACTCGTTAGGTATTTCTCTCTTAAAAGGCGACCAGCCTGCGAGTCTTTAATTAGAACATTCCATGCCAATTGCATAATGAGACTATCATTAATATTTCGGAATGTTCTAACTCCAAGGCCTCCTTCTTCCCTCATTGCACGAACAGTTCTCCAATTAATAGAGCAAGATAGCTTCAAGTTGATATCCTATTTCCAAATAAAACTGCGACTACAGCGATCCATGATATTCAACAAAGAGCGAGGCCACCAGTAAACAGACATAGAATGAATCGACGTACTCTGCACCAAGGATCTCACCAAGGATCTCACCAAACAAATCCTCCCAGCCCTTGAAAGTTGCTTCCCATAACCCCTATTGAACTTCAACAATATTTTATCCTTGGCCGCAGTCAAATTCTCTAGCTTAGGAACCCTAACAAAAAGAGGCACACCAAGGTATGAAAACGGCAAAGATCCCTGCCTAAGCTGCCAAAATACCCTCATCTGTCTCTTCAACGAAGTCGAAACACTAGACCCAAAATATAATGAGGATTTAGAAACACTACATACCCGACCCGATGCTGCTGCATACTTTTCTAACAACTTCTTTATGCACTTATAATTCTTCATTGTGGCCTTACAAAACAGCATTACATCATCAGCATAAAGGAGGTGAGTAGGGAAATCCGTATGAACCGAATTCTTTATTGAATGCAGTCCATGCCGATGAATCTTGGATAAGATAAGACAGCTTAGTGCATCTTCTGCCAACCCAAACAACAACGGTGAAAGGGGATCACCCTGTCGAACTCCACGCGCACATGAAAAGTATCCCTCTGACCTTCCATTAACTAAGATAGATAGCCTTGCCGATTCAAAAATAATTTGAATCCAATTCCGAAACATAGGCGGAAAACCAAAAGCAGATAAGATCCTGTCCACAAACCGCCAATTCAAGGTATCAAAGGCCTTTGTAATATCAACCTTAATGGCCAAATTCTTCCCATTAGCAGCTAATTCCATCCTGTTAATGCCCTCCGATGCAATCAAGATACAATCCTGTATATTGCGCCCTGGAATGAATCCATATTGATTTTCAGTGATGATGGATGAAGCAAGCCTCCTCAACCTCGTTGCCATTATCTTAGTAATGATTTTGAACAGGAAATTGGAGAGGACAATAGGCCTATAATCCGTTATCCTCTCCACCAAATCATTCTTAGGAATCAAAATCACAAAGTTGGAATTCAAACCTTGCGGAAGGTAAGATCGTAGAAAAAACTGTTGCACTGCTCTAATCAAATTCATCTTCACTATCTCCCAAGCTTGCTGAAAGAAAGCTCTCGTAAAGTCATCCGGACCTGGAGAACTGACTTTATCCATCCCAAATACTGCTGCCTTCACCTCATCAGCATCCGGGATTGTAACCAATCCCTCCAAACCACCATCTTCTCATCTCGGCACTACCTGATCAATCCACTCCCATCCAGTATAATCCACATTAGCCTCCTCAGTAAAAAGATTCTGATAAAACCGAACGATCTCACGTAAAATTTCAGCACCATCAATAATCAACTCCTCCCCAACACGAATTGAAGGAATGATTGATCGGCCATATCTCAACCGCAGCAACTTGTGAAAAAAAGCTGTGTTTCAATCCCCATCCGTCAACCATGTTGCCCTACTCTTTTGCCTGGGAAGCTCGTTCTTCCGGTTAAGAAAAATATTTAACTCCGTTTGAATGGCAACCTCTTCATCCTTACTATCATCAGTATATCCTTGCTCAGAGATAATCTGTTGAATATCCAGAAGATCCTTTTGCCGCCGCTCAATATCCCTATCCACTGCTCCAAAAACCTCCCAGTTACAAAGCCTTTAGCATTGTTTTCAATCCTTTCAACTTTTGCATAACGATGTAAAAAGGACATCTCCCATGTAGCACCGGCTGCCGCCAACTATCTTCAACCGCTCTTATGAAATCCGGATGATTTATGCTGCTGCATCACATTCCTATGCAAAGAAAGCATGATAGGACAATGATCCGAGGAGACTCTGGGCAGATGAATCACAAAGACTGACTCCCAAGCCTCCAAAAAAGATTCAGAAACTAGTGCTCGATCCAACAAAGACTGTACAGAAACCCATCTTCTACTAACCCATGTGAAACGTGGGCCAATAAAAGAAACCTGCTGCAACTCATTGTCATCAATAAAATTCGCAAAATCCCTACATGTTGAAGGAATAGGTAGTGAACCGCTCATTGTCATCAGGTAATGCATCTATTCAGATTATATAAATATTTATATGCTAAGGGTGTTATGTCTTTTTACTTATTTAGTAACCGATTTTACCTTTATTTAATGGGTTCCATAATTACAACGTATTATAGTAGTTATTCTTAGGGGTGGGTCAGTACGGTATACTATCATTTTTGTGACATATCTTATACCTTACTGTAAATTTCGGTATGACAAACTCCATACTGTTACCATACCGTGCCTTACGGTATACCGGAGTTCGGTATACCGTAACTTCAGTATGAAATTTTTACTTACCGTTGTCATACTGCAATTTTGGTGTATTTTATCGATATACGGTATACCGAACTTTCACGGTATACCGAACATTCACGGTATGCCAAATTTTCAAGGTATACCGAATATTCGGTATACCTTATATTTTGTATACCTTTATTTAATTTATTTTATTTATTACTTAATTATATATATTATTATTAATTATTAATGGGTGCGGTACGGTATACCGTATATACCATACTACGGTATATATCGATACGATGATATATATCATAAATAACGGTATATACCTCGGTACGGTATAACACGGTATACGGCGGTATTGGGGAATCCCATACCGTTACCTTACCGTAATCTTCCGGTACGGTATCATATCGTACCGTAAGTGACGGTATAACTTAAGTTCGATATTTTCGATATTTTTCCAGTACGGTAAGAACGGTATATCGATTTTTCGGTATACCTAACCCAGCCCTAGTTATTCTTGGTGGGTTTTCTACAAGATATGTTCGGTTACATATGGGATTTTTATTTCTGATTTTTTTTTAGTTTATTATTTTATTTCAAATAAGACTCTTTAATTATTATTGCATACATATAGCCATTTGTCTTATTTTATTCATTGGAGGTTTCGACGATATTTTCATTTTTATGTTTTAATTTATAAGTTCTTTTTCCGATGCATATGTGATTGAATTTTACTAATATCTTTTTTTTGTTTTAATGTGCAATGTATATAGCTAATAGTAATCTGTATTATTACAATTGTTGGATTGCAATCAGTCACAAACATTAAATAAATTTAAAATATTCTTGTAATTCAATATCATGTTTGTTGTATGTTATGTTATTTTTATTTGATTGAATATTAACTCTTTTTATTTAGCATACAAACTCCATGATTCAAGAATTCTTTGTTCAGAATTTTAATATTCCTCAAATACTTGAATAAGTCCTTTTATATTTGACATAATGTTTTTTCTATATCATATTTAGTTAATAATTTTTTTAGGGAATTACAATGAGGTATATATTTATATAATTATATAAATCGCTACACTACCATATAGATGAGATCACTACACTATCATGCAGGGTGGGACATTACTCCACCATAAGGTGGGAAATAAACTACATCGCTTGCAAGTGGGATTGAACCTAAAACCTCTCATTAAGGAGAGACTTATGGTACCTCCGTCAGCCAATTGAGCTAGGCCTCATCGAATTTAGTTAATGATTTATGAATTGTGTGTTCAGGATTTAATGTTCCTCGGATACTTTAATAATGTTTTTTTTTTTTTTATTCAAATTAATGTTTTCTCCATCTCAATTTAATTAATGCTTATTGTTTAGAATTTAATGTTCCTCAAACACTTTAATAATGTTTTTTTATATCTAATATAATGTATTTTCTATGTCAATTTATTTAATGCTTTACAAAGTCATTTGTTCAGGATTTAATGTTCAATAAGTACTTTAATAATGTTATTTTATATTTAACATAATATTTTCCTACTTCGATTTATCTCATTGGTTAATGCTTTGCAAATCATTTATTCAGGATTTAATGTTTCTCAATTTCTTTAATAAATTTTTATATTTAAAATAATGTTTTTTAATCTCAATTTAATTGATACTTGTTGGAAAATTTATTAGTATAAGTTTTGATGAATTCCAAAACCGACTGACCCCAACCGAGTAGATGTTGCCGGAACCTAATGTTAATTTAGGCTCGCTGTTTGAGCAAAATTAAGATTTTATCTTTACAGGTCTCCAGCTGAAGAAGGCAACAAGGCGTCACTCAAACAGAACATCAGTTGTGAAGAAGGACAACAGAGAGTTCATATGATCAGATGGAAACAAGGGGAAGTCTTCAGAACATCAGTTGTGAAGAAAACCAACTGAGCGTTCATCAGATGAGAAACAGTTGAAAGGAAGAGAACATCAGATGAAAAGGAAAGTCATCTGAGGGTTCAAACCCAACTGAGTAAATACAAGGAAGACAACTGAGTGTTCAGTTTCAGAACCTCAGTTGTAGAACTCGAACAAGAAGATCAACTGCTTGAAGTTCAAAGTCAGCTGAGAGTTCAACAGTTCAGAACATCAGCTGAAGACCACTCAGATGAAGATCAAGACTTTCAACCTACGAACCGAAGTTGACTGTCAGAAAGGTTAAGATTTGAATTTCAAAAGGAAGTCACATGAGGTTTGACCGTTCAGTCACTACCCCATCTGGTCCAACACAAGGTTGTCTCAGATGGAAAGCAGAAGAGAACAGATGCCATATCGGGAAAGTCTGCAGAGATGAGAGACAAGCCATCGCTATCAACCGATCAGAGATCAACTGCTCCTCCAACGGCTAGTTGATTCTCTCCGCCTATAAATAGAGGCATTCTCTCATTTGAGAGATAGAAGACACACGAGACAGACTGAAGCAAGAGAGAAAAGTTCAATCACAAGCGAAAGAAAAATCTGCTAAACTCCTATTCTAAGAACATCAGCAGCTGAGAGTTCAAGAGTGATAGAACATTAGTAGCTGAGGGTTCATACAGTGAAAATCTGTCTTAGATCTTAGTTTGAGTATTTATTCGTTCAAGCCTTAGATCCAGCTCTCATTCGTGATCAAGCTGTAGTTGGAAATCCCACCCTATCTCACACCCTAAAAAGTGTGCTAGGACCTTACTCTTCCTGTAATTGAGTAGTCGGGTCGTCAAGTACCCGCAAACTTGACATAGTCTATTTAGTGCCCGGAAACTAAACTGTAAGGTCGATAAGTACCCGCAAACTTATCCTTAACGGTTGCTCAGCCCGCGTAAGCTGAGTGGTTCTGTCCAGAAGAACTTGGACTGAGGTGTGAAGATACACATCTCCCCGTGGACGTAGGAGGGTTATCTCCGAACCACGTTAAATCCTGTGTGTTTGTGTTTGTTTTTATTCAGTTGCATCTGCATTTTTATCTGATCAATCTAACTGACATACAAACCTCTTTTGCACATTTTCAACCGAGCTGTTTTGGTTCTTGACCAACCGAGCTGTTTTGCGTGAGTTGTTTTTAACGAGTATAATTTTCCACCACTTTCCGCACAGCCTCACTCTTCCAGCTGAGGTCGCTTACTCAGCTGTGAGATTCCAACTGAGTCCTCTTTCACTCAGTTGAAGTGATTTTTCAGGTTTAAGTTTTTAAATCCTAACTGGTGTATTCCCCCCCCCCATACACCAGTAACTCGTTTCGGGACCATCAAGTGGTATCAGAGCGGTGGTTCAAAAGACTGCTGACTCTGTTTCACGAGGTGTGAATTCGAGAATTTTCTTCAGTGGTCAACTGAACAGATCTTTTCACGCTAGTGCATTCTTGCTCGCATTTTTGTCCTGTTTTTGTTTGTGTAGATGGACGTCAAGGACAAGATTGTAGTCATGTTCTCTGTAGTCAATTATATATAATGGTGAACTCGAATGAAGAAGATCCTTCTGTCAAAGCATCATAGGATGCAACAAGTTCTCACTTCTGGACCAATCGTCATACGAGACAGAATACTTCGCACTCCCACAAATCCCAACGATGGAGATGCAGTAGTGGAGTATGTGGAGAAACAGCCAGAAGACTACACTCCGGAGGAGGCCAAGGTGAGCCAGCTGGATATCTGGGCTCAGAGCACAATAATGTCCACGGTTGGACAAGATTATCTGCCCTGGATAGAGGAGTGTGAGACTGCAAAAGAGATGTGGGACATCTGGCCTCGCTAAGTGAAGGAAGCGACGAGACGAAGGAAAACAAGTTCTCGCATGCATGTCAAGATTTCGACAATTTCAGTCTACGACCTGATGAGACTATCGATCAGCTAGAGCTCCGGTTTATGGACATCATCAGAAGAATCCAGTCCATCCGGAAAGGAAAATACACTCTAAGAGAAATAAACCTCAAAGTGTTACAAACTCTACCGGCTGAGTGGGATACTTTCACAAATATCCACGAGAGCCGAGCTGACCTTGGTGAAATGGGAACTGAAAGATTGTTCTCAATCTTGAAAGGAAATGAGTATAAGGTCAACAGAAGGAGGTCGCAGCCCTCAAGTCAGACAAATAGAATTGAGGATGTCGGCTCAGCATCAAAGTCAGTGGCCCTCCGAGCTGACTACTCAAAGTCTAGATCGTCAAGGCCAACCAGATCGGCTGACACGACTGCAAAGGAGCCGAGCAGAGAGGAACTGCAACAGAACATTGCAGCATTGTCAAAGAAGTTAGCCGATATGGATACTCGGTTCGGCAAATATAAACGTTTCTATAAATCAAACCGAACTCGAGACAGTTCGAAGCCAGTCACCAATGGTTGCTTCGAATGCGGCAAGGAAGGACACTTCAAAGCTGACTGCCCAGACCTCTCAAAGAAGGAAAGAGAAGCACTGAGGGCCAAGCAAACTGCAAAGAACAAGGCCATGGTAGCAGAAGAGGCAGCTGACGATACGGACATCTTCACAGACACTGAAGATGAGGACGAACTGACCTCTACCAACAAAGTCATCAGTCCGGATCAATGCCTCATGGCACTTGGAACCGACCAAGATGATATTGAGGTACAATCTAATCCTGCTCGCTTAAATTCTTCCAATACTTCTAACCTGCAGGAATCTCTGAGCGATGAATTGGACCCTCCTGAAATGATTTTCAAGAACTCAGTGAGGAACTGCATCAGCAGTCGGTTGAGTTTAAGAGTCTTCAAGCTCAGTTCGCCAAGCTTGAAGATTCCTTAACCGAAAAAGAGGATCTGATCACAAGCCAAACTCAGGAGATTGAGAATCTCAAGAGTCAACTGATCGAGGCTAAGGCTCCAGCTGATGAGGAGTTGACAAAGCAAAACAAAGAACAGCAAGATCAGTTGAAAAATCAAGATGCTCAGATCAAACAGCTGATAAAGAAGTCAGATGGACAAACCGAGCAGATAGCTGTACTCATCAAGGAGTTGCAAACTGAGAAGGACAATCTAATCAAGCTGTATCAGTCATCCAAGATCATCGAAAACCTTTTAAGTTACAGCAGACAGATGGATGACGTGTCAGGACTCGATTATGATGTTGTCAAGGATACTGGGATTCCACCAACAACTTTCATCAAACCAGTAGAAGTTACAGCTATAGAGCCAGACACAGCTAAGTCTCCAGAAGCTAATTCAACTTCCACCTCTCAACAAGTTCAAACGACAAATGAAATTACAACTGAGAAGGGAAAAGGAGTAGCTGATGTAGGACAGAATATTCCATCGGTTGAGGTTTCAACCGAGGGGGAATATTCCAAAAGTCAGAAGAGGAATCAGAGGCGTCGAAAGCACAACCGCAACCGATCTCAGAACCAGAACCGACCTCTGCATCAACCTCAAAGTCAACGTCAGAAGGAATGGAACCGACCTCTGAACAAGAAAAGATTCAATCATCTGAATCAACAGCGGTTCCAACATCAGTTCGACCAAAGGTTCCAACATAGTCAACCAATGAGGAACTGGTCAAACAACTGGAGATATACATGCCATAATATTAATCATCAACAGGCATGAACAGCTACAGACAACCCTCAGGAAGTTGGAATCATAATCAGCCACAAAGATTCCAACAGGGCGTCCGACCTCACAGACAAACTCAACAGGATAAGAATCGCCATCAAAACAGGGGGAAAGCCTCACCTCCTAAAGCTCAACATAGGAGAAATCCAACTCCTCCCAAGAAACAGAACATCACTACTAACAACAAGCCTAAGGATAACCGAGGTGTTGTTATAGTTGATGATGAAGGAAAAGTAATTTGGAATGATAAATCCATCCGAGTTTACAGGGAAAAGCGACGCACAGTTCCAGCGGGAACTGGTTCTAACCCTCCAGGACCCAACTGAAATTGGGGACCTAAGCGAGTTTCTCTTTGCAGGTACAGGAGAAACAGCTGAGGAAGAAGAAGGCGTCTACAACAATGTGGGTGATGGATAGTGGATGCTCGAAACACATGACAAATCTGAAGGATTTGCTTGGAAGTTTCGTGGAGAAAGAAGGTCCATCAGTTACTTTTGGTGATAACTCAAAAGGTTATACCAGAGGTTACGGTACCCTTGAAACCAATCATGTTTCAATTTCTAATGTCTCTTATGTTGATGGATTGAAGCATAACCTGCTCTCTATCAGCCAATTCTGTGATAATGGTTTCTCTGTCAAGTTTGATGCACAGGGTTGCAGAGTTAAAGATGTCGGATCAAAGCAGGTGATATTGTTGGGAAATCGATCTCAAACAGGGAATGTATACTACGCTGACTGGAACAGCAGCCTCCCTGACACTTGCCTGTTATCAAAGAGCAGTTCGGATGTGAGCTGGCTGTGGCACAAAAGGCTCAACCATCTGAACTTCAAGACGATGAACCGACTCGTCAGACAAGAACATGCAAGAGGCATACCTAACCGAGTGTTTTTAACAACACACATCTGCAGTGCTTGCCAGCTGGGAAAGCTTGCTAGAACCTCCTTCCGGTTGAAGTCAACTCCCTCAACCGACCGAGTGTTGCAGCTGATCCATATGGATCTCTTCGGGCTAGTTACACCAAAAAGCATTAATGGAAACGAATATACATTGGTTGTAACTGATGACTACTCAAGATATACGTGGACCATCTTCATGCGCCACAAGAGTGAAACCTGAGATGAGCTGCCCAAGCTGATGGATCGGATATCGAACCAACAAGAGATGAAGATCATATCTATCCGATCAGATCGTGGAACAGAGTTTCTAAATGAAACCATTATTGAGTATTGCGAAAAGAATGGCATAACCCATCAGACATCAGCCGCGCGTACTCCACAACAGAATGGCGTAGCTGAGCGAAGAAATAGAACTCTGAAGGATGCAGCCACATCCATGTTAGCAAGCTCAGCACTGCCAAAGAGATTTTGGGCTGAAACGATCAACACAGCATGTTACACTCAGAATCGATCTCTTCTCACCAAGCGGTTGGGAAAGACGCCCTACGAGCTGTGGAGACGCAGAAAGCCAGATATTTCTTATTTTCGTGTTTTTGGATCTAAATGTTATATTCACAACAATGGGAAGACTCAGTTGAAAACTTTTGATGCCAAAGCTTCGAAGGGCATATTTCTTGGATATGCAGCTCGGATCAAGGCATATAGAGTTTTCAACAACAGCTCTCGTGTTGTGGAAATAACACCTCATGTTAGTTTTGATGAATCTACCTTTGAGTGCAGGGAACAGGTAAAGGAACAACACGCGGATCCAGCTGTTCTACCAGTTCTCACCAGATCGCAAGCACTTCGGGAAAAGAATCGAGCTGAACCTTTAATATGGGCAACTGAGGATGAGGATCCATACTCCTCTGAAGATGAATGCGATGACCTCAGCTCGTCCCAAGGGGGAACTTCAGCTGATGCCCCTCCAACTGCATCAGCATCCGATGCCCAACCGAGCTCAGTTCAAACTATTGTTAATGTTGAGGATCCAGACTCAACAGCTGATCAATCACCAGCTCTGAAGACTCCAACTCAGATTTCTGAACAGCCACAGTTGGAAGAAGAAGGAAGACGCAACCGAAGATGGTATAAAGTTCATTCCACCAACGACATCATCGGAGATCCAACCGAGGGTGTGCCCACACGGAGCAGAGTTGCAAATCCAGAATCAACCGAGGAAGATTCCAACACTTATGCCCAATATGCTGAGGAATTGGCAGTTCTAGAGGAGTTCGAGCAAGCTGGAGATGTTGCCATGATTTTTTGCTTTGTGGCTAATGTTCCAGAACCGAAGAATGTTGGGGAAGCTCTCAACTGTGTCCACTGGACAACAGCTATGCAAGAAGAATTGAATGAGTTTCTACGCAACTGTGTATGGGAGTTGGTAGAAAGACCAAATGGTGTCAAGGTGATTGGATTGAAGTGGATTTTCAAAAATAAGAGAGACGCCATTGGATTCATTGTGAGGAATAAAGCAAGGTTGGTAGCTCAAGGATATTGCCAACAAGAAGGAATTGACTTTGAAGATTCCTTTGCACCAGTTGCAAGGCTGGAAGCCATCCGGATCTTTCTAGCTTATGCCGCACATCACAAGTTCAAAGTATATCAGATGGATGTGAAGTGTGCATTCCTCAATGGAGATATCAAAGAAGATGTATATGTTGAACAGCCTCCTAGTTTTGAGACTGGAGATGGAAGAGTGTACAAGCTGAAGAAAGTTATCTATGGTCTAAAGCAAGCGCCAAGGGCATGGTATGACACTCTGTGTGGATTTCTTCTGGACTCGGGGTTCAAACGAGGTTCAGTTGATAAAACTTTGTTCACCATCAAAGTTGGAGAAGATATACTTGTCGTGCAAATTTATGTCGATGACATCATTTTCGGCTCCAAGTCGGAGGAGCTGTGCAAGAAATTCTCCGATCTTATGAAGGAGAAGTTCAAGATGTCAATGATGGGCGAGATGAATTATTTCCTTGGATTACAAGTGAAGCAGTCACCTGAAGGGATTTTCATCAACCAGTCCAAATATACAAAGGAGTTCATCACCAAGTTCGGATTGCAGACAAGTAAGACAACGAAGATCCCTATGAACACGAACTGGAAGATCGAACCAGGAGCTGAGGGAAAGCTCATTGATGCCAGCCAGTATAGAGGGATCATCGGTTCGCTGCTCTATCTAACTGCCAGCCGACCAGACATTTCATACGCAGTTGGAGTGTGTGCTCGTTTTCAAGTCCAACCAAGAGAAGCACACATGTTGGCAGCAAAGAACATCATTAAGTATCTGAAGGGAACTGTCAATGTTGGGTTGTGGTACCCAACTGATGACAATATCCAGCTGACTGGATACTCAGATGCCGACCTAGCAGGAGATCGGTTGGATAGGAAGTCCACGTCTGGACACTGTCAGTTCATGGAAATCAAGCTGGTTTCATGGTTCTCCAAGAAACAAGCGTGTGTTGCTACTTCGACAACTGAGTCAGAGTATATGGCTGCCGGAAGCTGTTGCATGCAAGTATTGTGGCTAAAACAACAGCTGAGAGATTATGAAGTCTCAACTGGACAGGTTCCCATTCATTACGATAGCTCGAGTGCTATAGCTATCTCTCTGAACCCTGTTCACCACTCTCGGACTAAGCATATCGATATTCGTCATCATTTCATCCGAGATCATATTGAGAAGAAGGATGTGTCCATGGAGAAGATCCCAACTGAGATTCAGAGAGCTGACATATTCACCAAACCTCTTCCTGAAGTCCGGTTCAAGATGTTATGTGATCTTCTAGGACTCTTGGATCCAAGCTAAAAACTCATCCGAGCAGAAGAGTCATCCGAGATGAAGAGTCATCCGAGATGAAGAGTCATCCGAGCTGAAGAATCGGATATCTATCTGAGGGGGAAGCTCAGCTGAAGGGGGAATCTCAGATACTAATTGCCAACTAAAGAGGTCAAACGTCAGCTGAACAGACGAACTCGAGTCAGCTGATGGTATGCTGCAACAATGGATCAGACGTCAGCTGAACAGACGAACTCGAGTCAGCTGATGGTATGCGGCAACTGAGGGACTCGACTAATGAACACAGCTGATTCAGACATCAGCTGGCAGGTATCATTTATGACTGAAGGTGTTATGTTCTTAAATGAGAATGTTTGAAATAAATTCAAACATTCCTGAGCTAGTCAGTTACATTAAAAATAGCCATCATGTCGCATTAAATGTAAAGTACGGCTGAGCATCTGTAGCCTACTTTATAGTGCGACTGGGCTGACATGAAACTGTACATCTTCTCACGCGCTGGTTGGAACTCGAATCAAAACGTCAAGTCAAAGATAGTCAACAGTCACATAATCCCAGTCGTTGATGGATTCGCGCCATTCAACCCCAGCCGTTGATCTCATCCGAGTCAAAGACCTATATAAGGCGAAAAATCAGGAAGATATCTCCTACTTTCCTCATTCGTGCTTATCAATTATAACTATTCATCGTCTTCCAATTTTTCTGCCTAACCCGTTTCTGCAAATAGATTCCTTTCCTCTCCTATATATATATTACCTTTGCAGTGATTTAATGGCACCCAAAAGCAAGAGAATGGCATCATCCGGACCTTCCCTCGTGCCTACCACGTATGAAGAGTCATTCGATATGTTAGTATCGAAGATTCACTTCGAGCAGATCCTCTCCGACGAGGATCTAGAGTCGCCGGTCCTAGCCCCTCTCGCCAACACTCTCCGTGAGAACGGACTTCTGGAATGGGCCAAGCTCTGCCCCTCCCACTTGCTCAGGCGCCAAGTTGGAGAATTCTACGTCAATCTCGTTCGCCCCATTGACATTTCAGAGGGAGTTTCCACGGTGGTGTCATGCCGACAAAGAGATGTTCCGTCAAGGACGATACGTCGTGTCTCCTTCTCCATCGACGTGTCCGATGTCCTCCGGTACATCATACCAATCAACCACACCGCCACCGAGTTTCTGGAGAATATTACCGACGAACAAGCTGATGAATTTCTTCAGGATGCTCTGATCGAGCCAGAGCGGTTGAGGAGCAACATGCAAAGGACTAAGCTGAAGCCGGAACACCGCCTGGTGTTCGACGCCGTGTCGAAGGTCGTGTTCAGATACAGTGGCGCGTTCGGCGACATCAGCCGACCCAAGCTGAAGCAGCTGGTGGCCTTGGAGTACCAACACCAAATCAAATGGTTCCAATATTTTCTGAACCAGTTGATGGTGGAAAAGTCGAAGATCTCTGAGACTACAACCGAGTCTGGAGAGAAGCTGTTGAGTGTGAAGGGCACGCTCAATTTCGGCTGCAAAATCTCCGCCCTCATCCTCCTCGCAACAAAGGACCGCAACATGGTCTGGGCTGACTGCGAGGAGACGCCACTGAAGAAGTTGTTGTTGTTCCCGACGGCCAAGAAAGCACAGGAGGTGCAGAGGAGTGTCTACACTCCTAAGGACAAAAGGGAGTCGGGAAAGCCAGCTGAGTCAGCAGCTGAGGGGGAACAAGCTGCTGCTCGCCCCACAAAATCCAAAGCCTCACGTCGCCGAGCTGACGCTGAGAAGGAGTCGACTGACGAACCTGCCCAGAAAAAGTTAAGGGTAAGGTTCAAGAAGGCAATCAAGAAGGCAGATGAGGTGCCAGCTGATGAGCCAACTGATGTTCCAGCTGATGAGTTAACTGATGAGCCAGTTGAGGTTCCAGCTGAGGAGCCAGCTGAGGAACAAGCTCCAGACAAGGAGGGAGCGCAGGTCGAGTCCACACCTGCTGAGGAACGCTCCGAATCCAGCCGCTCAGCTGAGGCCGCATGGCTCGAGATTGTCCCTCGAGCCCCCGGAGCTGATGAGGCTGAGGGCATGGAGACGTCGGTTGCATCCTCCTCATCTGAGGACCTCGAAGATGTTACCACCTCCCCCACAGCTGGAGTGAATGTTGTACTGCCCCCAGAGCCTCTTGCTCTCTCTACCCAAATCGAGCCAGAAATTCCGAGCTCTCAGCTCGATGCCAACATCGTGACCGCTCCTTCGGCCGATGTTGAGGAAACCATTCCACCCTCTTCCCCAACTGAATCCCAAATTCCGAGCTCTCAGCTCGATGCCGATGTTGTGACCGAATTTTTGGCCAACATCGATGAACCTCTAGAACCCGAACCATACAATCTCACCCCCTCCCCGATCAACGAAGCGGAGGACCTGCAGGCTGTTGCTGACGAGCACGAAGGCAGGGTGGCCTACTGTTTTCAAAAGCTGTTGGGTCTGTTACCTGCGGCTCGCGACATGCCCATCTTCGCCACACTGGGAACCGAGCTACTGTACCAGTTCCACCTGATCTTTAGCTAGTGGTATGTCAAGGAGGACACGATCAGGGTACTGAGCTGGGACAGGCTGAAATCTGATGAGTCCCGCATCCGAGCCTACTTCAACTATTCCAACTTGGAGGTGGCATACAACAACCGGATCACGCTGCTCACTAGACGGATGGACCAGAGTCTAGCTGAAGGGAAGGACACAAGGGAGGCAGCTGGAAAGGAGTGTGTTGACTTCCTTGACAGCATGTTGGTGAAATCAGCTGACTTCCTTGAAGATGTCGATGCAGCAGCTGCCGCCGCAAAGGAAAAAGAGGAAAACCTGAAGCTGTACCTGGCAAACCGTCAAGCCATGGTCACAGCTGAGCCTCTAGCTCAGTCTGCTCAAGCCTTTCCAGCTGCTCAGCTCGCTCCTTCAACAGAACAAATCTGCGAGCTAGTGGCTGAGAGGGTCAACCAGTTGAGGACCGAGCTGCTCGCCAACCTCCAGTACCAACAAGATGACCAGCTGAGGGAGTTGGCAGCTCAAGAAGTGAAGTACCAACAACTGGTGGAGGAGAATGCCAAGCTGAAGATGAAGCTGAATGATCTCTCCTCCTCCACCAGTCAGGACGTGTCGGAGCTGAAATCCACTCTGTTGGGCTTGAAGTCGGAAGTGAATGTCTTCAAGTCCTTGGCTGACTCAAATCTGGCCAAGTCCCAACAGACGCAGGATGCTGAATGGGAGTCCCGGTTCGAGTCGCGTTGGGCTGAGTTCGTTGCCTTTTAGACAGAGGTCAACGACAACCTCTCTGTCTTGAAGAAGGCAGAACAAGAGCGCCAGGACTCCGAACTGGCAAAGAAGATCGAGCTGGAGTGTGCTGTCGATGAACTCTTCAACCGTGTTCAATCCACCGAGGCCAAACTCAACTCTCTGGACGGTTCAGTAGCAAGCCTTGTTGCTGATGCCAAAAAGGGGGAAGAGAAGGAGACGAAGGGTGAAGCACAGGAAAAAGAAGAGACCATAGAAGAAGGAGTGCCAGCTGCTCAACCATCCAAATCTCAGCTGAGGAGGAGGAAGTCTGCTGCTGCCAAGTCAACCGAAGTCGGTGGAGCCGAAATGTCAAAGGACTTGGAGCATGCAAAGAAGATTGGAGTTTCCTACAGCTCCATAGCCGAGATCGCAGCCGAGCTGGATTCTGAACTCGACGGGATAACAACCGAAGAGTGCATTGCAGCGGCTAAGGCTATGGATGTAGAGGAGAAGGACTACATGAACCCGAGCTGGATCAGAAAGTTTGCCGCCTGCCAGGCGAGGAGGGTGAACCAGTTCGAGGATGAGCTGAAGAAGGTTTCTCAGAACCTGGACCGCAACGTTGCCTCCCGCAGCCGACGCCGCATCAATAAAATCCAATCAAAGGCGGAAGCTCGGTTGAAGCAACAAAGGTTGCCTCTAAAGTCCAAGGTTGAGAGTCGGTTCAGGCATACCGACAAGTGGATGCCGACCGAGTGGAATGAGGAGTGGGAGCTGTTCAAGCAGGAGTTCGTGAACGACTTCTATTACAGGAAGGTTTACGCAACTGACGACCTAAGGAGAGCGTTCAAGGAGGCGTTGACTGAGTTGCACTCAGGTGACCCGGGCATGTTCAGTCAATTCAGGAGGGCCATGATTGACGCCAACCTGGACTTGAACACTGTTCCAGTTCCCAAGAGGGTTACTTATCGGCCACCTCTTCTCCCGGATTCCAGCAACCCGAACCGCACGAAGATTGCATCTGAGGCGAGGCAGGTCTGCAAGGAACATGGAGTGGACATCTCCAAGGAGTCACCTGCTAAGAGGGAAATTTTTGTAAGGATTTTTGGCAAGTATGGGCTACAATACTAGCTCAGTTAGTTTTCTAGCATCTGTTGTAATTTTCGGTTTTTGAGCTTATCTTTTGTAACAATCAGTTGTAATGAAAACTATTCAGTTATAAGATTCACCTTGATGAACAATCCCTCATTGTCCAAGCTCTGAATCACAAAGTCTTTTAAATACCATGTTATAACTGTGCTAACCCTTTGATGTTTTATCTTATAGACTGTCTAGAATTTCAGTTGAGATTTTAGATAAGTTAGTAAGGTTTAGATCAGTAGTGGTTTCAAGTTGTAAGTGGTTTTGGCATCATCAAAAAGGGGGAAATTGTTGGAAAATTTATTAGTATAAGTTTTGATGAATTCCAAAACCGACTGACCCCAACCGAGTAGATGTTGCCGGAACCTAATGTTAATTTAGGCTCGCTGTTTGAGCAAAGTTAAGATTTTATCTTTACAGGTCTCCAGCTGAAGAAGGCAACAAGGCATCACTCAAACAGAACATCAGTTGTGAAGAAGGACAACTGAGAGTTCATATGATTAGATGGAAACAAGGGGAAGTCTTCATAACATCAGTTGTGAAGAAAACCAACTGAGCGTTCATCAGATGAGAAACAGTTGAAAGGAAGAGAACATCAGATGAAAAGGAAAGTCATCTGAGGGTTCAAACCCAACTGAGTAAATACAAGGAAGACAACTGAGTGTTCAGTTTCAGAACCTCAGTTGTAGAACTCGAACAAGAAGATCAACTGCTTGAAGTTCAAAGTCAGCTGAGAGTTCAACAGTTCAGAACATCAGTTGAAGACCACTCAGATGAAGATCAAGACTTTCAACCTACGAACCGAAGTTGACTGTCAGAAAGGTTAAGATTTGAATTTCAAATGGAAGTCACATGAGGGTTGACCGTTCAGTCATTACCCCATCTGGCCCAACACAAGGCTGTCTCAGATGGAAAGCAGAAGAGCACAGATGCCATATCGGGAAAGTCTGCAGAGATGAGAGACAAGTCATCGCTATCAACCGATCAGAGATCAACTGCTTCTCCAACGGCTAGTTGATTCTCTCCGCCTATAAATAGAGGCATTCTCTCATTTGAGAGATAGAAGACACACGAGACAGACTGAAGCAAGAGAGAAAAGTTCAATCACAAGCGAAAGAAAAATCTGCTAAACTCCTATTCTAAGAACATCAGCAGCTGAGAGTTCAAGAGTGATAGAACATTAGTAGCTGAGGGTTCATAGAGTGAAAATCTGTCTTAGATCTTAGTTTGAGTGTTTATTCGTGCCTTAGATCCAGCTCTCATTCGTGATCGAGCTGTAGTTGGAAATCCCACCCTATCTCACACCCTAAAAAGTGTGCTAGGACCTTACTCTTCCTGTAATTGAGTAGTCGGGTCGTCAAGTACCCGCAAACTTGACATAGTCTGTTTAGTGCCCGGAAACTAAACTGTAAGGTCGATAAGTACCCGCAAACTTATCCTTAACGGTTGCTCAGCCCGCGTAAGCTGAGTGGTTCTGTCCAGAAGAACTTGGACTGAGGTGTGAAGATACACATCTCCCCGTGGACGTAGGAGGGTTATCTCCGAACCACATTAAATCCTGTGTGTTCGTGTTTGTTTTTATTCAGTTGCATCTGCATTTTTATCTGATCAATCTAACTGACATACAAACCTCTTTTGCACATTTTCAACCGAGCTGTTTTGGTTTTTGACCAACCGAGCTGTTTTGCGTGAGTTGTTTTTAACGAGTATAATTTTCCACCACTTTCCGCACAGCCTCACTCTTCCAGCTGAGATCGCTTACTCAGCTGTGAGATTCCAACTGAGTCCTCTTTCACTCAGTTGAAGTGATTTTTCAGGTTTAAGTTTTTAATCCTAACTGGTGTATTCCCCCCCCCCAATACACCAGTAACTCGTTTCGGGACCATCAATACTTTACAAATCTGTCAGTGATTTAATGTTTGCTCAAATAGTTATGAATTCAATCTAGGTAGGGCTTTACGAATATTTTTCATTCTTTTAAACATTTTATCTAGATAAAGGAAAAAAATAATATTTTGATATGCATCAATTTAAACGGAGTGATTTGAGCCGAGTTATTTGAAGGAGAGAGAAGTGTTTAATTTTGTTTACTTAGTTACCCTTTTCGTGGAGGCGTATTAAATTAAAAATATATATATATATATAACTATCCATCTAATTTTAATCTTATCCATTGATTAGAATGTTATCTATGGTTATTACGTGTTTTCTAGTTTTACATGATAGATGGTTTTCATCTAATCCCAGGATGGACCTAGAAACTAGAAACCATTGTGCACCTATATATATGTAAATTAAATTAAATTTTAACAAACTACTAAATAATACTCCCTCCGTCCACGAAAAAAATCCTACTTATCACATTTTTTGCGTCCATGAAAAAGAGTTTTACCCTATTTTTTATACAATAACATCCTCCATACTTTTCTATATTTACTACTCTTTGCCATTAGTGGACTCACCTCACAACAACTTTACCATTACCTTTTTGTCATTATCACTACTTTTTTGTCAATATCACTATCCCTACATTCTAACTTTTACCCCACTCAAAACAACTTTACCAACTTTCTTAAAACACGTGCCCCGCCCACAATAGGATTTTTTTTGTGGATGGAGGGAGTAAAAGTTAAATGAAAATAAAAGGTATAAATCATAGCAATCTAAAAATCGAAACTCCAAAAGTAAATACAATGTTCAATCGTCTTGAGCAAATCCTTAAAGAAATTAAAATATACTAGACTAAAAGAACAATTACAAATCTTATTCAATTGCAAAGATCATCCTCATCATTATATTCTAGAACCCTAGTTCATCTGTAGTGAGTAGGGAGGGAGATGAATTGAAAAGTGATTCAAAAGTCTGGAATCAGAACGTCAATTTCTTAAACTTTTTTAATTGTATGGGTTTTTATGGATTGTCGGGTCGTTGGATCGCCAATTTTTACTGAGTTTTCAGCAATTCCATTGCTTCAAGTTGGGTAAAATTTCAATTTCTATCAAAAACCGACTGCACCATATGACCAGTTTGCAGTTTTTCCTGTCCTGGCCGGGCCGGGCTTAAAAACGTTGCTAAAATTAAATATTGATAACTAAAAAATTCTAGTAGTACTTATATGTTCTTTTAATACTATCGAAATTAAAAATTTCGAGAGTCAATTTTAATATAATTCTTAAATTGTACCAATCAGGTTTAAGAATCCCAACAATAATCATTTTATTCCTAAAACTAAGAAGAACAATAATCTCAAGAAATAGTGACAACCAATGAAATCAGCCGCACCTTCACCACAAATAACCTACCCGGCGCAACTAATTCCACGTGCTAAAATGAAACAAGTTGTACAAAATAGCAAAAATCCCCATAAACCCTAAAAGGAAAAAAAGTTAATTTTCTTTCTAGTTTTGGTTTATAATATGACAAGTCTCTAGCTGGCTTGCCCACCACGTGACCTACGCCTTTTCAAAGCCGACCATTTTGGACAAGCACCTAATAGAATATTCTCGAATTCACACAATTTTCCAACAAAAAAAAAGATGGAAAATATCTCGACTTGCTAAATGTACAACATCAAGGTCATTAGGTTTCATGCATTATTCTTCAAATAGATAATAAAAATGTTTCAAAACTAACATAGTTTGGAACGATTTGTATCTATATATTTTGGAAAATATAAATAACATAGTAGTATACATTTTATGGGTCTTTTAATTAGTATCTTACTTTAAAGTGATCATCACGTCGCCAAATATAACATAATTTTTAGATATTTTAAAGTAAGTTAATACTTCCTCCTTTCCACCAGGCTTGTCTTATTTCTTTTGGGTATGAGGTTTAAGGAGAAAATAATTAAGAATAGAAAATTGTTTAGTGGAGTTTTTAAAGTGAAATAAAAGTAGGTAGAGAGAGGGTAAATAGTGAAATAAACTGGTAAAGTAAAATAAAGTGAATAGAGAGAGAAGGAGAATAGTGAATGACACAGAAAATGAGGTGGAAAAGTATGATGGAAGGTGTAAAGTAAATTGTTTAACAAATTAATTATCTCCTAATTATTTCCAAAAAAGGAAACATGACAAGAATAATGGAACAACCCAAAAAAGAAACCAGGACAAAAATAACGGGACAGAGAAAATATCGAACTTTCCATTTTATATTTTACTTTTTAAATTTTGGGTATGGAAATGCGTTGGAGCGTATACGCTTAAATGAGTCTGCACATTTATTGTCAACACAAATATAATTATAAAAAAAAAAAGAAATTTATATGTATATTAGTATTAATTTACAATTGACTTGGTAGTGGTTAGTAACAACAATCCAGGAGACGATTCTGGTGATGTTTGGAGTTCTCTGTGTACGTCCGAGCATTTGGTTTTCCTACGCCCACGGCGCGGCGGCGGCTCCTTTCTTCCGTCTTCTCCGAAATCCTCCTCTACATCCGGCGGCAGCAACCAACTACTCCACCCGCACCCGCTGTCCATCTTGGAGTAGCGGCGCTGCCTCTGTATGGCACACTATTTTGCCCTCGTACTGGCGGCGGAGGCCGGTGTTCGGCCGCCATGAGAGCGAGTCGGTGAACCACGGCGAAGGCTCGTGGAACGCGGCTTGGGATGCGAGACCGGCGCGGTGGCTCCACCATCCGGACTCTGCCTGGCTTCTCTTTGGCATCTCTGCCGGAGCACCGCAGATTGATTTCAATCCAGATTCGACTTCGGAGGTTTTGTTTGCCACCGATGATTCCAAAACCAATAGCTATCGA
Organism: Schizonepeta tenuifolia; assembly: GCA_029490685.1. Classification (NCBI taxonomy): domain Eukaryota; kingdom Viridiplantae; phylum Streptophyta; class Magnoliopsida; order Lamiales; family Lamiaceae; genus Schizonepeta; species Schizonepeta tenuifolia. The sequence continues at coordinate 52,860,311 of CM055960.1, read as the reverse complement.
GTTACAGGTCGAATTTGTTGGAATCTGAATTTTGTTTTTCAATTTATTAGAGTGCATTTGTTGTTGAATAAAAATAAATTAATAATTATGTGTAGGAGTGACGGCGGATGGGAGATGTTTGTTTCGAGCAATTGCGCACATGGCGTGTTTGTGGAAAGGGGAAGTAGCTCCTGACGAAGTTCGTCAAACTGAGCTCGCTGACGAATTAAGAGCTCAAGTATATCATTTCATTTTATTTGAGAATTTTCCACCCTTAATCATCCAGAAAATAGTAGACCATTTTTCATTTTGCTCTTATTCTCAATGCCATAAAATAATTAGGATGGAAAGAGAATACTTTGCTCGATTGATTAGTATATGGATTTTGAAAAGAGAATACTTTGCTCGATTGATTAGTAAATGGATTTTGACGGTGGAAAGATACTTGTTATTCGGGGGAAGAAATGAGTAGTTTCTGTGAATGGTGTAGTGATTCCAAATTCATTTGGCAGGTTGTTGAAGAGCTCTTGAAGAGGCGAAAAGAAGTAGAATGGTGAACTTTTATTTGTTCAAATGCATGCTTGTGAAATTGTGTTGTTTGCTTAGTGTAGAGTTGGTGATTAATATTCAGTATCGCTTTGTTTCAGGTTCATCGACGAAGAGTTTGATGTGTATGTGAAAAGGATTGAACAGCCTTACATTTGGGGTGGAGAACCTGAGCTGCTTATGTGCTCGCATGTTCTTAGGTGAGCTTATTCGATTTCTGCTCAACTTGAGATTGTTGTACTACTATAATTGTTCAATATCTCCTACTATTACTATATCTATGAATAATTGTCATATGTCATCGGACATAGAAAGAAAATTTTAGAAATTCCTCATGGTGGCATTCATCTAACAGTAGGAGAGGAGAGATCACAATTAGAAATTCCTCAAAAAATGAGATACCAGTTTGAGAGACACAATACAATATTTGATGACTTAGCTCCAATTATGATTGAAAATTTATTGTATAGGAGTACTTATTTTGGTTAATCTTGTTACAGGGCGCCAATTCAAGTGTTTATGAAAGACAAAGGCTCGGCTAATTTAATAAAAGTAGCCAACTATGGTAATGAGTACAAAAAAGAGGTGGAGAAGTTCATTAATGTTTTGTTCCATGGATATGGTCATTATGACGTATTAGAAGCCGTATCATATTGAGTTGAATAAGAGGTTTTGTATACTTATCATGAGAGATTATTTGTTTTGAATATCTTGATGGTTTTTTATTGTTTTTTTCTTCTTTTACGGTGTGTTTATTTTGATGGATATATTTTCGTTGGAAAATGATGAGTAAGAAAAGATAAGAAAATATTAATATTTCTATCCTTTTTATCACATGTTTACTAGGATGAAAAAGAAAATTATCACATGGTCCCCCACCATTTTCTATTTTTATGCCTTTTATCCATTTGAAAAATATTATCACACCCCTCCCCCATGTTAATATTTTCAACAATTGGAAAAGGATGGAAAAATGGCTGCCCGGAAAGATTATCCATCCTGCCCAATGAAAATTAACAAACATAGTAAATATGTGTAAATGATGAAAAAATGGTGAAAATATTCTTTTTCCACCCTTTTCCATCAAAGTAAACGCACCCTTACAAATTATAACTGTTTATGTAAATTTGGACAACCTTTGATAAATATAAACAATTGTTTCGCACTTAGCAATCATAAGTTGTACTTTTCTTGTAATCTAGATTATTAATTATTTTTCTAATTACAACATATTCAAAAAATCTGCCAAGTTTCTTGAACTTTGTTGTTAATTCTATGAAATTTCTTTGAACTTTCTTGTAGTATAAGCATGTTTGATTGTGCATGTTTGATTGTTAAACGATATCTTGGAAAGGAATTAATGTCCCAAGCTCAAATTGCATGTGCTCGAGCCACGAAGAAGCTAACAGCTCCCGTTCTATATTTTAGTGTATGTTTATATATTATCTGACCACTCAATTCTTCAAGTAGCTTTTGATTCTCTTCATTCACTTCTTTTATAATTATACAATATATGTATCTTGTAATTATAGCATTTATGTATTGTTAATGTACATTAAAATTAGAAGAAAAAAAATTTCTTCTTATACCTCTATTTAGGAATAACCTTTCATTTTATCATAATTTTTTGCAGTCCTAAAAATATTCATTTATAGATATTTTAATGTAGTTTGATTCCAAATTCAGTTTTATGACTTTTGACAAATTACTAACTAGATTTTCAATTACAAAACATTTATATAAATAACATCATGTCGTTCAGATTCGTTCAGAGGCCAAGAGCAATAATTTCATAATGAACATAGAGTTGGGAATCTGAAAAACATAATGTTTATTTAAGTTGTCATGCCGAAAACACTACTTTTATTTCTTTCTTTTTCTATTTTTAATTTGTTTTTGGATAAAAGAAAAATCAACTTACAAGGTGTTCTTAACATTAAAAATCGTCTAACGAGGAGATTTTAGTCATCGATTTCGTGATAATGAATACAGATTTTCGGCTCCCAAAACCTCTTCGACCCTTTTCTTTATTGTAAAAATACTAAACTACTCGACATTAACTGGATATTCGGGTTATTAAAGTTCATTTAGAACCCAACCTGAACCTTTTTAAAAATATGAATTGTTTGAATGATGGTTAATAGTCGGATCTTACACAACATTTACATTAATCTATTTCACAGGATTTTTCAATCATTAAAATTAAGACACTTCTTTTCATTTTTTTTACAATTTGAACAATCTCAAATTATTTATAGAAAGATCCATCTAACAAGAGATGTGGGTGGCATTTGAACGATCTGAATGTATGCAAATTAAGATTCTTTGAATGATAAAGAAAATAAACTCGTACAATTTTCACACGGAAATGTTACTGTAAGAAAATTCCTAATGTAGTATAATCCATCTAATCAACTGCCATAAATCCTAGATAACATTATACAATTCAAATGAATGTGCCCAAATCACATGTTCGAATTGAAAAAAGATCAAAGAAAAAAAAAATAAGAACAAAAGCGATTAAAATTCATGTGGGAATTAGAATGAGGTAGAAATAACAATTTAACTCTTAAATAATTGTAAGTTCCTCTCAATTAACTCATTTACCACCTTTTAACTCTTAAATAAGTATAAAGTTACAAAACAATTAAACAATTATATTCTCTGGACCTCACTCTTAAGCGTGAGAGGGTGGCGATGAATTAATCAATTTTCTTATCAAAATTTACGGATTTCATTCATAGATTCTAGGAGTAATAACAGCCGCATCCTTCTAAATTTTGACCGTAGCCTTTTGACCATTTGAACATTTTATCATCTGGTAAATATGGTTATTTTCCAATACTTGGCGAGGCCATCACTGTCGTAATCAAAACTTTTTTATACACGTTTTACATAGATATAAATCGAAGCCAATGCTTATTTAGGGACAAAAATTTTGGCAATTCGGGACACTCTTTCGGGGACTCGGGAAGTACATACGATAACATTATTTATAATACACATAAAACCTTTAATTGACAAGCGAAATGAAGGATGGTGTGCTATAAGAAAAATCTTTATTAATGAATGTATGGCTAAAGTTATCAATATACGATACATTTATTATGTGAATATAAATTTACTATTAATGTCTGTAGGCTAGAATTCATTGTCACATTTAAACTAGGAATTAAATCCCCTAATTCATTTTGACTTGGCTATTTGGTCTTCCTTTCTGATTTTCCGCTCTTAATTATGGTTTTCTACTTTCATATTTTGGAGAGTAATCTCCATGTTTTCTGTACAGGTAGTTGCATTTTGGAAACTGTTAACTATAGGTTAGCTAAGACAGAGAATTTGGCATGCCTATAGACACATTATATTGCACAACAAGTAATAAAGCCTGGTGTAAATCCTAAGATTTTCACCTTTGAAAGATTGATGCCTTTCTTTTTTTCTGATACTGATGAATTTATTTTAGGAATTATGTTTACTGATAATTTTCAATGAGGTAGCGCAAGTTTGTGACAAAGTAAAAGTTTTCCCAAAAAAGAAAGGGGTTTTAGGTTTTTTCTTGGCAATGAGATTCAAATATGGATCATAGGGTGATGGAGAGATGATTTTGAGTTCCAATGGAGAAGAGAGATTGCTGGGCTCCTGTGACGCCAGAAAAGGTGGGTGGAATGAAGCAGAATCAAGACGAAGACGAAAATTGGGAGGATTTGCTAGGAATCTATGCTGGTGTTTTGAGGGAGGAAAGATGTGTGAATCAGAGGGTGGGAGATGTAGTTCCTCCTCCAAAAAAGGTTAATTCTTTGGCAGAGTTACTGGGGATTAGCAGTGGTACACTTAATGCTGCTAGCAGTCAAGATGAAACAAACAGGAACAATTGCATACCAGAAAGCATCATACCTGTGCAAAAAATACCAAGCAGTAAGTATATATTTATCCACATCCACCTCTTTTTATTTTGCTCCAAAATCTGCACACACTAATGAATTCTGATAAATTTATCAAAGTAACACTGAAACCTCACTCAGACACGATGCAATTCATGTTATGTCTATTATAAATGTATCAAGACTGTATCTCAGATTACTCTTTCACCAGATGATGATGACTTTAATACAAGTAACCACATGGCGTGTGCGTAATCTTTTCAAGACAATGTAACACCTAATGTTTCATACTCCCTCCGTTCCGTTCATCTTGTAACATATTCTTTTTTGGGTTATCTCATTCATCTTGTAACATTTTCTTTTATGGAAATAATTAGAAAGTCATTTTATCACTTTAAAACCACTTTATATCACTTTATTCACTTTAAAACCACTTTATTTCACTTTATTACTACACTAAACACCATTTTTACTCTTAATACTTTTTTTCTTAATACCCATGGCGAAAAGAAATGTTACAAGATAAACGGGACGGAGGGAGTATATAGCAAAGCATGTAATACATACTCTTAGAGCTCCACGATATTTGATGGTTGTAATGCTGTGTTTGCAGGTAGACTTTCGGCGGCATACAGACCAAGCAACAACCTGAACTTACAACAGAGATCGGAAGACAGGGACTCCCCAAGTGTAGCTAGGGCGTTCCGTCTAGGACCAGGAACACCAGATCAGCATAAACTACTGAAGAATAACCGGATCAGTCAGATACCACATCTTTTCAACACGAATGAAGAAGAAGAAAACAAGCGGGATTACTTTGTGCTACCACAACCAGCTGGAATTGGAGGGAGAGAGCATATCTATTTTGTCCCTGATGGTCTGAGTACAGCATCTCCTAACAAGGAGAAGCAAAATCTTGTTAGTGGAAATAATGGAGAGTTTGATCTAAATGGAACAACACCTCCAAAAACACCTAAAAGGAGAAAGCACCGACCCAAAGTAATCGTGGAAGGAAAACGCAGACGAACTCCGAAGACGCCAGCCAAAGAAAACAGCAACCCCAGTGGAGACCCTCCCACAAAAAGAAAGTATGTGCGCAAAAAAGGCATCAAAACCCCAACAAAACAGTCTGTTGGTGCTGAAAATGGGGTTCCTCCCACAAAAAGAAAGTATGTGGGCAAAAAAGGCATCAGAACCCCAACAAATCAGCCCGTTGGTGCTGAAAATAGGGTTCCTCCCACAAAAAGAAAGTATGTGCGCAAAAAAGGCATCAGAACCCCAACAAATCAGTCTGTTGGTGCTGAAAATGGGGTTGCAGTACCAAATTCACAATCTCAAGGAAAATCATGCAAGAGAGCATTAAACTTTGACTTGGAAAATGGAGTAGGAAAGAAAACAAAATTCAAAGAATTTGACCAAGGGAGTGATGGTTCTATAAATTTAAATTTGGAATTCCAAAATGCAGGCATGCAAGGTACATGTACAGTGAAGACTGTGCATCAAAACATTTGCAGAGAAAAGAAAGAAACAGAGCACACATACAATTTTGTCCCCTTCGCAGATAAAATTCTACCTCAAGAGGAACTGCAACCTGCAGCCACAGTCCCACAAACTGCATCGAAAGAACGCACTCTGAATGTCATAGCAAGGAGTCTGAATGCGCTAAGTACTAATATAAACCAATGTGGTGTTCAAGGTAAGCATGGTCAGGTACATAGTCCTAAAGGTGGAGACTTTGGTCAACTTGTTATTCTAGAAAATACCAACCAACAAAGCGCGGATGAGCTAAGGCAATCAAGGCTTCGAAGCATGCCTAATCTTCTCGAAGATATGGTAGGTGAAAGGGAGAAAAAAGAACCCATGAGAGCATATTCCAACCCTGAGCAGACACAACCCTTGATGGTCTCTCAGATATGTTCACGTGGAGTCTCTGAGACACACCACTTTAACAAAGAAAGCATAAGACTGTGGCAAACTGTTCCAGAAAGTAGCACTAGCAATACAAAGAATAAAATTAATGGGCTCAGCATACCTTCTGCTTCTGGTAACTCATCTGCTGAAGATTTCCCTGAACAAACTGGAAGCCCAAGGAATATGAGCCTTCACGCACAGACGTACAGATCGCACATGAATGGTGGATTGCCAAATTTTGGTATTGAACAAATAAACACATTGATGAACCAAACTTATGAAACCAGCAAGGTTACTCGTCCTTGGTTCATGAATACCGTCAGTTCTAGACTTGGGTTTCAGAAGCAAATGGCAGAAATAGAATCTGGTCCTTCTGCTGAAGCACAAGCCAATAGCTCCCTTACGGCAGTTGCTAATTGTCAACTGTTGTCCACTTCTCATAGAGACCCTGAAGTTAATAATAGAAATGAGATGACAGATACACCAGCTCGTGAGTCAGCAACGAGGCGGTATACCAGAAAGACACCATCAAACAAAATGTCTAGTAGTAGAGTAGCAGAGCAGGAGACTAGAAATATACAGGGTTATGGATATGAATTGAAGAATGTCTCAGGTACACACCATTCAACAAGTTCTCCTCTCAGTGTAAAGTTTAATTTGCTCCACGAAATCATAAACATATTATCTCCATTCTCTCTGCAGGAACACAAGAATATAAGAGAAATATATTTTCGGTTGATGATATCACAGATCATATGAAAAATCTACGGATCAGCAGTAGTGGCAATGGAACCATTGAAGAAGAACAAAATGCTCTAGTTCAATACACAGGAGATGGCGTTATAGTTCCATATGAGGCGTTTGAACCAGTCAAAAAACGTCGACCACGTCCTAAAGTGGACCTTGATCCAGAGACAAATAGGTTATGGAACCTTTTAATGGGTAGTGAAGGAAGTGAGAGTGCAGAAACCATGGATGAGGATAAAAAAAAACGATGGGATGAAGAAAGAAGAGTCTTCCGTGGTCGAGTGGATTCATTCATAGCCCGGATGCATCTTGTCCAAGGTATTTTATTGAAACAACTACTTAGTTGTTGATAGTCATCAGATCCAACTAATAACACTCCCTGTTTTCATACCGTCCAACTAATCACTATGCCTCCTTTCAAATCATGACAGGTCAGCCAATCTCTTACTTTTTTTAGAAGAGAAAGTAGAAGATAAAAAACTTATTGAGTTTATCCTAATTTGTTCTTAAAGAACTACCTTACATCTTAAACTAATTGATCAAGCCTGTAGGCAACAATCCTTAGGAAAGGAAGAGACAACAAAGAGAAAAAATTGCAGGACATATAAAGGTCTAGAAAAAAAGGATTGAGTGTTGATTTTACATGGTACGCTTTTAAATGTTATAGACCTCTAATTGCTTGGGACTACATTGGAGACCAATTCTAAGTTTCACGAACTTCCACAATATAGTTTGGCATCTGTACCTAAAATGTAAGTTATTGGAGAGGACTTACAATGCATCAATTACGAATGTGTACTTGAGGTGACATTATCAGCTATACTTTCAGCATCCATCCTCACTTCTCTAACATTTCAGGCAGTTCAGATGGTGTTTTCACGAAGAATCAAAATACAATATCCCACTATCTCAAAAAGAACTATATCCCATACTTATACCTGTTGATTTGTGCATAACTGGATATAAATACATTACCAGCTCTTGTCTGCTAACGAACTTCACCATATTCTGGCTATGGTTGAAAACTGCTATGTCCTACTTATGTCACAAGTTCAGTGTCCACTTTTCCAGAGTTGACCATTTTCAATGTTAAGAAAGATTTATATAGTCTATGAAGTTTCATGAAACCAACCGATACATACTTAAATTGGTATTTCCTAAAAACTAAGTAAAACATTTTCGCAACTAGTTAAGTTCAGAAGTTAATCCTACATAAAGATCAAAAAGTATTATATCACTGGATTTACCTCGTCAATTGCATAACTTCAGTGTTCCCATAACCTGGATGAAATTTTATCTTGGCAGGAGACAGACGATTCTCCAAATGGAAAGGATCAGTAGTTGACTCAGTAATAGGAGTATATCTCACCCAAAATGTCACAGATCATCTTTCAAGGTAAGGAACATTTCCATCATAGCGACTTGAAGAGAAACACTACATGATAAATCACATTTTTATTATTTCCCCCCTTGTCTGCAGCTCTGCTTTCATGTCTCTTGCAGCCAAGTTTACAATCAAGCCGACAAACATTAGAGATACATCGTGCCAAAAAGCAGGACACCCATCACCGGAATATGTCGTTAGTGTAAGTCATCCTGATGGGACAACTTGTCATCAGCAAATGACAAGGGAACCAGTTTATGAACACAACACTTCCAGTAAACTGTCTGAATATGGTTCAGAGGTTCCTTCATGCATCTTGTCAGTAAACAAGCATACCAGAAGAATGAAGGAACATATAGTTTCGTCACAAAGTTCTTCAGAATCCATGAATTTCCAAGCCTATGAGGATATCAGATCAAGCTCGGGATCGAATTCAGAAGTTGATGACCAAGTAAGTCGGAGCAATGCAAGAGACAACTGTTGCCCTTTATACTTGTTCAAAGAGCCTGGAGGGATTAAGGAATTCCAGAAAAGTCAGATTCAAGAATTAGGATTTTCATTACCAGAAAAGAGACCCTCAAACGATCATGAGGAGTTTGAAAATCTAGTGCACAGGAATTATCCAGGAGGCACAAGCAGCACAAATGCATGTTCTGATCCATTTACCACCAATGTAGTACATCACCAAAGACCTGCTTCGACATCCAAAAATACCTGGCAGGATATGCTGATGGGTACGGGAAATGAGGAAACTGATATTTTTGCATTCTTGGGAAAAGAATGCACCTCTTCCGTAACTTCTACACTTTGTGATACCACCAGTGGAACAATTATAGAAGATTTACATAATGAAGCAGGACAGAGCATGGAAAATATGCCTATGGAGACTCAAAGTTCCAAGTTTCAAGCATCTAAAGTAATCCAAAAAGTTCTTACCAAGCATCTTAAAAAGAAAATGAATTTACCAATTGAGTCTGAGAGCAGGGATATCCAACATTTCAGCAACTATAAACTCAGAGGAATGAAGGAGATCCATCAGGAAAGCATTTTTCTGACAGACCCTGTAAAATCAGCTGAAGCACTTGGGCAAAACCCAACAGGTAATTCTTAAATATCATTATGTGACTGCACTTATGAGGACATAAATTTTAATTGGTGAAACTTGATGCAGATCAGAAACCCTCTGAAAATATCACACTTGAGCCAACTGAGATGAAGACACCACATGCTTCCGATGTACAATCAAGTAAGATCAGAACAAATTCAACTGCCAGAAAGCAGAAAGCTGAGAAGGAAAAGGTAAAACCATTTGATTGGGAATCATTAAGAAAGCAGGTACAATCAAAGGATGGCACACGAGGAAGCAGGGAAGTAATGGACTCTCTGGACTATGACGCATTACGAAATGCTGATGTTCGTGAGATCTCTGACAGTATAAAGGATAGGGGGATGAATAACATGCTAGCAAAACGAATTAAGGTATGCAGATGACTGCACATTACTGAGGAAAATCAACCAACACAGTAAAAAAACCGAAGTGAAGGAATTAACTGGATATTTCTGCAGGATTTCCTTAACAGACTGGTTAAAGATCATGGAAGCATTGACCTAGAATGGCTGAGAGATGTTCAGCCAGACAAAGTCAAGTAAGTATATACAAAATGCAGGCACCTTCATACAGTCTGCGCTAGCATATACGCCATAATATCTGGCATATTTCCTTAAATATCTTCATACAGTCTTACATTCTTCTCGTTTGACAACAAATGTGTTACAGGGATTATTTACTAAGTATACATGGTTTGGGGCTAAAAAGTGTGGAGTGTATACGCCTCTTAACACTTCATCATCTAGCTTTTCCGGTAAGCAAATTTTGCAGCAACGATCGAGCATATTGCACAAGAGGAAAGAAACCAATTTATGACTGTTCTTGTTAGGTTGACACAAATGTTGGACGCATTGCTGTCCGACTTGGTTGGGTTCCACTTCAACCACTCCCTGAGTCACTACAGTTGCATCTGCTTGAACTGTAAGTTGCATCAAACAGTCAACAATTAACCCTGTAAGATACTGCAGATATTAAACACTACTTGATTTCATGAAGGTATCCAGTGCTGGAGTCAATTCAGAAACATCTTTGGCCTAGACTCTGCATGCTAGACCAAGAAACTTTGTAATATCTTCTAAACACTCAATTTATTCCCAATAACATAATTATATCCACTTGCTTATCTTGGCAACATCCTCATGTTTCACTGACTATTATATCATGGAACAACAGGTATGAGCTTCATTACCAACTGATAACATTTGGGAAGGTAAGACTTTTGTCTTTCATAGCTCATCGACATCCACTACTAATCATCATTAAAATCCTGAAAGAAATGTTTCCTGATAGAATATTACCATGTATCTGATACAGGTTTTCTGCACAAAGAGACAACCAAACTGTAATGCGTGCCCAATGAGAGGAGAATGCAGACATTTTGCCAGTGCTTTTGCGAGGTAAGTTGTCTATTGTGTTGAAAGATAATCTTATTTGCTAATATTTTTTAAAAAGGACAATACTATCCAATAAGACTGCATAAGTCATGATTATGATTCATGCGTTTGCAACTGGACCAGTGCAAGGCTTGCTCTTCCAGGGCCAGAAGAGAGACGTGTAGTCTGTTCAGGCATTCCAACGAGTTCCAGTAAATGTTGTGTAGATACAAAACCAATGTCCTTACCTCCACCTGAGGATAATAAAGGTAGTGGCCCAGGACTCACAAGAAATTGTGAACCTATTATCGAAGAGCCAGAGACCCCAGAATCATCAATAGAAGTATCAGAAACAGACATTGAAGATGCATTTTATGAGGATCCGGATGAAATTCCGGAAATAAAGCTCAACATTGAGGAATTCACAACTAACCTAAAGAGCTTCATTCAGGAGAATAAAGAAATGCAAGACAGTGATATGTCCAAAGCCATAATTGCACTGAGCCCCCAACTTGCTTCTATTCCAACGCCCAAATTGAAGCACATTAGCCGACTGCGGACGGAGCACCAAGTGTACGTTAATAACTTCCCACTAAAATTACATATGAAACTCTTCTAGAGATAAACCATGTCCAAAAGTCTTAGATGATAAAAGTTTGCAATGCTACATGGACTCGTAAGAGATAATAGAAGCTAAATAATAATAACTTCCCAATGCAATTTTAATCAATAGTTCTGTAAAAAACAAGCTTTTCAATCATTAGTTTATGAACTTACAATGACATAGATGGGTAGTGGCTTTAAGCATCTGAAACTGCAGAAAAATATGTATTCTTGTTTTGAGGGCTAAATGATGCTGATAAGTTTCTCAAATTATCTGCTATATTTGAAACTTTGGGCACTAAAAATATTCACTGATTTATGACTCATTTGTTTGCAGCTATGAACTTCCTGATTCACATCCACTATTAGAAGGGGTTAGCTATTCCTCATCTCTAATCAAATTTTTAACATTTTCCTCTGACACAATCTGATTCCAACTGACATAAAAATAAAAATCCCTTTGTTAGATGGACAGACGAGAACCTGATGATCCAAGTCCATACCTTCTGGCTATATGGACACCAGGTAAGTAGTATTTCTTTTTAAAGTATGAAAAAAAATTCTGATAAAAGCATATCTGTCAAATAAGATGGAAGGAGTCGAAAAGCATTCTTTAGACAATTTCAAACTGATGACTTCATTCCCACCTTCCCGCTTCCCTCCTTCTGTTCCCACCAACACATACTGAATAAAAAAAAAAGCAAAAGTTATTTATAGAATGCATACCAAGTCATAAATAATTTGAAGTAGCTAAATTTGATACCAAATGAGTCTGCTGACAAATGTGCAGGTGAGACAGCAGATTCAGTTCAACTTCCAGAAGGTAAATGTAGCTCTTCTGAAAGTGGCATGTGCAACAACAATACATGTTTCTCATGCAACAGCACAACAGAAGCGCAGGCACAAAGAGTGAGAGGGACTATTCTAGTAAGTGCTAGTATAGATGGTCATCCTGAAAAAATTTTGGATCGCTTCCCTTGCTGAAAGCATTAAACTACCTATTTGCAGGTACCTTGCAGAACAGCGATGAGAGGTAGTTTCCCACTCAACGGCACATATTTCCAAGTCAATGAGGTAAAAAAGTTCTCATAGTTCAATTTCAGCGCATGAATTATTGTCAATATATTAAAATGGCAAAAACATAGCATGAAAGTATGACCATGTGAAGATGCTTTCCATAACATGTTAATATAAATGCAGGTTTTTGCTGATGATGAGACTAGCAGGAATCCTATTCAAGTACCAAGAAGGTTGATATGGAACTTACCAAGACGGATAGTCTTCTTTGGGACCTCAGTCTCAACTATATTCAAAGGTAAATTAAATATAGTAGTTTACAGCCAAATGATAACATTAAAGTGGTGGCTTAGAGAGAATTGGTTGGTGCTTCCAGGTATGTCGACTGAAGGTATTCAACACTGCTTCTGGAGAGGTATGTACCACCTTCAGATTTCATTGGCTCCAAAATTAATCAGATCATGCCCCTCCTATGTGTCTTGTTACCCCCACTGCATTTTTACTCATAAAATTGAAAATTCATTGCAGGATTTATTTGTGTTAGAGGATTTGACCGGAAAACTCGAGCACCACGACCTTTGAAGGCCAGGTTGCATCTTCCTGCAAGCAAGATACCCAAGAAAAATGAGTGAAAACCCAAGGTAATGCAGCAAACAAGTCGCAATATCAAGTTAGGAACCACTCTACTTCCTCTACGGGATGAAAAAATAACTGCTGAAGTAGAATAGCAATATATACATCACAAATTCTTTCACATTCTTGTTCCTGCTCGTGTCCTGACTCCTATTCACTTACCAGTATGTAAGAGTGAATGAGAAATCCACAAGATAGGATACGTTAACTTATAGACAGATTGCATGTAATCATAGAATTTTTCAACATGCCTTTGAACATCTTTTTAATTTAATTTATGCTCGTATGCGAGCCATTTTTTTCTCTAGGGTACAAGTATTAACAGGAAACAATAAATAATCAAATGTAACATTCAGATATTTTACAGCTGTATTACACGTAGGGAGCTTTCAAGAAGACAGGCCATTTGATTAGTCTAATGGAAATATCAATTGTGGAGCCCGTATGTAATAATGTACACTTGATCACAGATTACTGCACACAATGCAAATTGAATGTATTCTATAACAATTACAGCCTCCAGATTGAATGTATTCTTGTCTGGGTCATTGACTTTTAATCTGATAAATCAAGTGATCAACACCAATAGAACCATGAGATCAAGCCTACAAAAGTTATGGACTCAATACATTGCTGTATTATAGCATCACATTTAGCATGACAGTTTCCAAACCCTCTGTTCAATCCACCAACTATGTGTGTGCGCACATATGCATGTGTTTAAAGATAAATTGGTAACATATCTGATATGTATGTTTGTCCTTATAAAACTATCATATATCAAGCTTAATGGGCACAAGATTCACAGTGTGCTTTCAAATCTTAAATGGACAAATTTTGGCTCATCATGTAATATACGCACAAAATTAAAACTACATGCAGACTGAGAGAGAAGACAATGGCCACCCTCTCTGTTCAGAGAGGTATGATACGCGTCTAGAAAGAAAAGGCAATCACGTCAATGACAATGTACTTGTTATAGTATGGTTCTATATCACGATGTTGTATAATAAAACAAGTCCAGAAAAGAAGCACAATGAGAAATTTAAACCAGAGCCTTGCTGAAAAAGCTCCTTGCATATAAATGGGTCAGCGCAAACACTAGGTTTTTGTATGGATTGATAATTTGGAGCTAATTTGGAGCGAATTTAACTCTTTTGATATTTTCATGTGATAATTGATTTGAATCATTGAGCAACATTTGGAGAATTGCAACAGATACTAGATCCATCAGAATGTAAGATCAATTTTCTCATTAAGATACCTCCTTCCAAACCAGATTCAGACTGATTTCTTCCTCCAAATAAGATTTCTACCCCTTCAGATATTAAAATCCAACCCAAAATATCGAGGCGGCCAATTTCGGAAACAGAGTAAGTCAGCAGATATATTGGACCCCAAATTGTAAAGCATGATGATAGCAATAAACAACAAAATTAGATAAGCATGTATGACTATAAATCTGACCAAAAAGCAAGAAATAAAGTAATGAAACTATGTAGAGTGATAAATGGAAGTAGAACTAACTCATTAGTCTCGGAGCAGTGTGTTTCTCTAATTGAATGAACAGCCGCACGAATTTATCCATAACTTTTCTCCTATTAGAAACCGCGACAGATTAATATCGTGGTTGAAAAGCTGTGAGAATACAATTTGCGATCAACGGCACAATATTGATACTAGCAGACGAAACGACGGGAATCAAGATGATTTAAAAAGAGGTAGAGTCGGGGGAGATGAGAGAAGATGGAGAAAGATTTAACCGCCTTTTATTTAAAGTTTGCCGCCTGGATTTCTTAATTTGTATTAACGCTTCTATTTTTGTCCTTTTTTTCGTGGCAACGAGAAACCCTAGTAATCGGACCCGATTTAAATTAGTATTCTATTCGTTCCGTTAAATACGGTCTAGTTTATATAGGCACGAAGATTAAAAAAAAGATATTAAGTATAAAGAGAGTATTTAATGTAGTGTGAATGCATTATTATAATGCTAATAAAGTTATAGATGAGATGATGGATAGTGTGTAGTGGGAGTAGATGAGTAGGGTTTAGATGGGATGGTGGGATACGTGTAGTGTGAATACAATATTTATAATGTTAAATATACACTAATTGTTTCCTTTAAAGGAAACAGACCAAGTATAATGGGACGTCCCAAAATGAAAAACAGACCATATTTAGTGAAACAGGTGTTTCCTTTAAAGGAAATAAGCCAAGTATAATGGGACGTCCCAAAATGAAAAACAGACCGTATTTAGTGAAATAGAGGAAGTACAAAAATATTGTTAAGTAGTACTCGGATTCGATTATTTCACCAACTAAATAATTTAATTATTCTACTAATCTTTTTCAAATTGAGAATGAAATAATATGCACCTTTCATTGCTGATTTACTTTTATTTTAGCTTATCCCATTGATTTATTTATGATTTTACATTTTATGCTAGCATATACTACTAGCTAGACCATTGTAACTAATGTAATGCTGAGTGGCTATCCATACTTTAAAACTAACATTAATTAAGCATATATATTCTCGAACCGTCCAGTGTAAAATGGGAGTCTGGATGCTACATCCAACAACTATGCTTCACTACTCATATCCGCCATACACATGTCATTGTATTTCATTTTCTATTAGTTTTCATTGCTCTTTTATTATTTGTATTATTTTATTATTAAGCCTATAACTATGGTAGAGTTTAACGTGCATCCGCAGCATTTCTGGATGAAAGATTGGGCCCCACAGCACGTCCCTAGTGAAGCCTCTTGGATGGACATTATCATCCTTTTATTTTATTTTCTTTTTATTTTTATTTTTTTTGGTAATACGAAGTCTATAAATTCATTGAAAGATATCTACCCTCAAATAAAAGAAAAAATTTATTGAAATATATCAAATATTATTTTATAGTGTTAATCATCATGACGACAACTTTTTATTCAATATAAAAATGTAAAAACTTGATTACAGACAAACAACTTATAATAATTTGAAAGTTCAAAATTTATAAGACTGCCTGCAGCAGACGTTTCTTTCTCACAATAAGTGGGACCCTCGTTCCAATCACAATAACTTTAACTATATTTTATATTTTTCACTCACAACAAGTGGGACCCTTATTCTACTCACAATAACTTTACTTCCAATCCACTTCTACCACTCCCACTAAGTGGGATCCCTATTCCACTCAAAATCACTTTACCAACTTTCTTAATCTCCGTGTCCAACAGTAAATGGGACTGTTTTTTATGGACGGAGGGAGTATAATTTTTTTATAAGAAATATACTAATTATTACTTAAATTTCTCTATTAAGTAAACTTTTTAATAATTAAAAAATACATATTATAAGACATGTAGTAATAAAGAATATAAAGTTATGTACATTTTGTTGATATTATGAATAAGAGATTGGAATTAATTAATTTTTAGGTGAATTTTCTATGAAAATTCCACGTCTTAATATGAGAGTTGGAATGGTGATCCTCATATAATCCTTCTCAAATTTACACTTTTTTAAATATTTTTTTAGCTCATTAATTTAATTGGGTCTACAATTTTATAAGATACTCCCTCCGTCCATGAAATGGTTGTCACATTGTAGACGACACGGGTTTTAAGAAAATGGTAGGTAATAGTGAATAATAGTGAGTATTGTTGTGAGTGGAGTAAGGATCCCACAATAAATATGGGTGAAGTAGTGTGAAATATAAGGTTAAATATAATGTATTATGTGGGTCCTACTACAATAAATGGAAGTGGCAACCATTTCATGGACAGACTTGAATGACAAAAGTGGCAACCATTTCGTGGACAGAGGGAGTAATTAGTACTCCATCTGTCCCAATAGCATGGTTTCTGATGGTCCCGATACGAGTTCTGGTGTATGGGGGGGGAGGGGAATACACCAGATGGCAAATTTTAAAACAACTCTCGAAAATAACTCAACCGAGTAAAAACACTCAGCTGGATTCACAACTGACTAAACAAACTCAGTTGGAAGAGTGGTGCTGTGCGGAATGTGGTGGAAAATAACTCGTATAACTAACCCACGCTTATGCAGGGTCGGTCAATAACTGTTGGGAAATTTATTAGTAAGAGTTTTGATGAATTCCAAAACCAACTGACCCCAACCGAGTAGATGTTGCCAAAACCTAATGTTAGTAGGTAGGCTCGCTGTTTGAGCATTGTTAAGATTTTATCTTTACAGGTCTCCAGCTGAAGATGGCAACATGGCATCACTCGGACAGAACATCAGTTATTAGGAAAACAACTGAGCGTTCATCATATGAGAAGCAGTAAAGGGGAAGAGAACATCAGATGAAAGGAAGCCATCTAAGCGTTCGAACCCAACTGATCAGATACAAGGAAGACAACTGAGTGTTCAGTTTTAGAACATCAGTTGTAGAACTCAACCGAGAAGATCAACAACTTTGAAGATGAAGTCAGCTGAGAGTTCAACTGTGAGTTGTCAGATAAGAACATCGACTGAAGAACAAGTTAGTTGAAGATCGAAAGTCTTAACCGACCACTCCTTGTTGGAAGTCTGTTGTTAAGATTTGAATTTCAAAAAGGAAGTCGCGTGAGGGTTTGACCGTTCAGTCATTACCCCATTTGACCCAACACAGACTATCTCAGATGGAAAGCAGAAGAGCTCAGATGCCATATCGGGAAAGTCTGCAGAAATGAAAAACAAGCCATCGCTTTCAAAGATCAGAGATCAACAGCTCCTCCAACGGCTAGTTGATACTCTCCGCCTATAAATAGAGGCATTCATTCATTTGAAAGAGATATAAGACACATACGCGAGAAGAAACCAGATAGCGAAAGAAAGAGCAATATTCTTCACAAGCTGAACTGAATTTAATCTCCCAGAACATCACTTGTTGAGAGTTATAGAGTTAGTTAGTTTTTGTGTCTTAAGATCGAACCTTGAGAACATCACTTAGTGAGAGTTCGTAGAGAGTTAGATCATAGCTCACTTCACGTTCGAGCTTTCTGTTGGAACCCTATTTACTTTCACCTGAAAAGGTTTAGGATCCTACTCTTCCCGCAACTGAGTAGATAGGTTGTTTAGTACCCGGAAACTAAACTGTAAGGTTGATAAGTACCCGCAAACTTATCCTTAACGGTTGCTCAGCCCGCGTAAGATGAGTGGTTTGTCCAGAAGAACTTGGACAGAGTTGTGTGGACTCACAACTCCCCGTGGACGTAGGAGTGTTATCTCCGAACCACGTTAATTCTCTGTGTGCTTGTGTTTATCTTTATTCAGTCATTTCTTGCATTCTCAACTGAATGACTAACCAGCATACAAACTGCATCTGTGCATTCTCAACTGTTTTGGTTTTTGACCAACCGTGCATATAAGCGTGAGTTGTTTTACGAGTTTAATTTCCACCACATTCCGCACAGCACCACTCTACCAGCTGAGGTTGCTTACTCAGCTGTGAGATTCCAACTGAGTCTTTTTACTCGGTTGAAGTATTTTTCAGAAGTTTAATTTTACTCGGTTGAGTCTTTTAAAATCCTAACTGGTGTATTCCCCCCCCCTACACCAGTAACTCGTATCGGGGCCATCAATAACCAAGACAGTTAAGAAGTAAAGATGCAGTTTGTATGCTGGTTAGTTGGTCAGTTGAATATGCAATAAGTAACTGAATAATAAACACAAACACACAAGGATTTACGTGGTTCGGAGATAACTCCTACGTCCACGGGGAGTTGTGAGTCCACACAACTCAGTCCAAGTTCTTCTGGACAAACCACAAAGCTTACGCGAGCTTTGCAACCGCTAAGATAAGTTTACTGGTACTTATCAACCTTACAGATAAGTTTACGGGTACTTATCAACCTATCTACTCAATTCTGGGAAGAGTAGGGTCCTAACAACCTTTTCAGGTATGTGTGAAAGTGGGATTTCCAACTACTTGCTCGAACAAGAAAGTGAGCTAGGATCTAACACTCTACGAACTCTCAACTAGTGATGTTCTCAAGGTTGGATCGAAAAATACTAAGACAGAATCTAACACTTTAGGAACTCTCAACTAGTGATGCTCTTAGAGATTGATTTCAGTTAAGCTCTTCTTGCGATATGAACTCTCAACTGGTGATGTTCGCTCGTCTATCTTTTTGCTCTGTCTTCTCGTATGTGTTCACCTCTATCTCGTTTTTTTTTTTTTTTTTTTACTTGGTGAATGAATGAATGCCTCTATTTATAGGCGGAGAGAATCAACTAGCCGTTGGATGAACCGTTGATCTCTGTTCTTTGAAAGCGATGGCTTGTCTCTCGTCTCTGCAGACTTTCTTGATTTGGCAACTGTGAACTTCTGGTTTCCATCTGAGACAGCCTTGTGTTGGACCAAATGAGGTAATGATAGAACGTCAAACCTTCACGTGACTTCCTTATTTGAAATTCAAATTTCAACCTTTGACTTCCAATATTTGATAGTCGGTTGAGTCGTTTGATCTTCATCTGATTGGTCTTCAGCTGATGTTCTGTCTGAGTAGGAACAGTTGAACTCTCAGCTGCTTTGAACTTCATCTTGTTGATCTTATCAGTTCGAGTCTTGCAATTGATGTTCTATCTCTTGAACGCTCGGTTGACTTTCTGATGTTCTGAAACTTGAACTCTCAGTTGTCTTTCTGATGTTCTGAATCTGATCAGTTGGCTCGAACGCTCAGATGACTTTCTTTCATCTGATGTTCTCTTACAACTTCCTCCTTTTTAATTCTCATCTGATGAACGCTCAGTTGTCTTTCTTACAACTGATGTTCTGTCCGAGTGAAGCCTTGTTGCCTTCTTCAGCTGGAGTCCTGTAAAGATAAAATCTTAACATTGCTCAAACAACGAGTCTAAATGCTAACAATAGGATCTGGCAACATCTACTAGGTTGGGGTCGGTTGGTTTTGGAATCAATCAAAACTTTACTTAAATTTCCCAACAGTCTCACTTATTTGGGCACAATTATTAAGAAATAAGAGTAAATGGATGAAAAGTGGTGGGTACTATAACTTTTGAAGAGTTAATTATTTCCATTTTTGGAATGAAACATTGCTATTGGGACACTCCTAAAAGGAAAGCGAGACCTTGCAATTAGGATGGAGGGAAGAAAAAAATAAGAGAACTGTTGTATCTATTCGTAAAATAGAGGGCTACAAATAATATAGGGAAAACTTTGAGAGCTAATTTAAGAGCAAATATTTAAGATTTCTGATGAGTGCTCTAAATTTGCGTATCTTAAACTTTGTTTAGTTAAAAATTATTTTATTGTGAATATTAATATCTTTATGTATTTATATATAATAAGTATTGTTATATGGAGGTCATGAACTTGATTTTTTTTTTATGTCGTGGGAATCTGCAGCCGCTACCTTTGGTGCGCACTGGGTAAAATGCTCAAATAATTGACTAACGATCATAATTATATATTTAACTCAATTAATTTTAAGTAGTGTAGTTAAAAGTCATCAACGGTCAATTTTACGACATCTCTTACATAAAAGTGTAAAGAAATTGTATATATTGAATTGAAAATATGGTGTATTTTTTTTAAATATTTAATCTATACTAATATTTACTTTTATTTGATGTTCTCAATATGAATATTTACGGTACGCACCGGGGTAAACCTAGTTATTTTTAATGCCACACAATTATACAATATGAAACACTTAATTGAATATGAAGAAAAATACTTCCCAAATAATGTGAATATCGTTTCAAACAAAAACCGACTTAAAACTTTTTAGAATACAACTAAAAAGTTCATTAAATTTTTTCAATTATTAGTGAGGATTGAGGAAATGGACAAGTGCATGTTCAGAAATATAATCATAAAAAAAATACTAGTATAATATTTATTATCATATTTATAAAACATGTAAAAGATTAAACTATTAAATTAATATTTGTAATATGAAAACTGTATACAATATTGCTTCCCGAAATGAAGGAAATAATGCATGTTTTATTAAAATTGTATACATAATTTATTTTGTGTAGTAAGAATAAATAAAAATGCAATAGTGTCAGCAAATAAGATTAATCAGCAGGATTTCAATTCCTCGATAATGGTGCTACATCATGGTTGGATTAACTAGTTTCTTTTCTAATTTTAATTTTTTTTTAAAAGCATAAAAAGGAGCTGCAAGGTGTAGGGAGATTAGGCACATTGATGTACAATATGTGCATGCAGGATCCTATTTCCCGTGTAAAATATACGAATTGTCGCTTGATGATCATCATGTCCATATCATACTTAACAAGAAAATTGCATTGTAAGCACATGGCTAATAAGATTGGTATTTTTTCTTATCAAGTATCTAGGTTCCATAACAAGCCTAGCTACAAAGATTTTAAATTTATTACTTCAAGTTTTAAAATTAATTAATCAACCGAAGGTGTTTAAGTTGTGATCTAATTAATCATGGTAGAAAAATAAATTTATAATCTTCCACCAAACATTAATCACAAAACATCACAATTAATAACAAATAAAGTGGAGGTGATCAATCTCCATTGTACTTGTCATAAATGGGAGCACTGTTAAATTTTCAATTTTTTTCTATCTGTAATTTTTTTTTATATATTTTTATTTTTTTATTTTTCAAAAGGTTAATTATTTCATAATGAGGCGTGTTTTTGTGGTTATTTTTTTAACGGCTCCGCCTTCTCTCCAATTACTAATATAAAGATTATCTTAACGGTAACAATTTGGATTGTTCAGCTTGCTCCAAGGCCTTCGGCTCCCCTCGCTCGATCTCTTGAGAAGATAAGAAGTGACAAACAAATAACAAAGAGTAAAAAAAAATTGGAAATTAATATAAAGAATAAAATTTAAAAAAGTCTAGAATAAAAAAAAAACTAAAATACACAATAATACAAAAAGCACTGAAAAAAAAAAACACAAAAAGACAAAATATATTAAGAACAAAAAGTTAATACTCCCCCGTCCAAATAAATGTTGTGCATTTGGTTCTGGCACGGAGATTAAGAAAAACTGATAAAGTGTGTAGTGAGTGGAGTGAGGGGTCCACATTTATTGTGAATTGAGAGAGTGATTACTTTTATTAATTAAGCACAGAATCATTCCCTTTACCCTCGGTGACAACCTCCCCCTGCCGCAGCAAGTAGCCCAGTTCCTGAAAGAGAAAACTACCATTGATCAAATCAAAATATTCGACGTGAACCCCGACAGCGGCATCCTTATCGCCGTCACCATTCCCAATGGCGAGATCCCCGCCTACGCCCGCTCGTACGTGGCCACCCACATCGCCTCCTTCTACCCCCGCAGTGCCATCAACTACATCTTCGTCGGCAACGAGGTTCTCTATTGGGGCCCGCAGAACCTCGTCGCCGCCATGCGCTCCCTCCACTCCGCCCTCCTTCAATCCAACCTCTCGTCCATCAAAATCACCACCGCCCACTCCTTGGGCATCCTTCTCTCCTCCGACCCGCCCAGCCTCGCCCGATTCCGAACCGATTGGGTCAAAGGCAACCTCGCCCCCCTCCTTCAATTCCACCGTGAAACCAAAACGCCGTTCATGGTGAACCCCTACCCCTACTTCGACTACAACCCCAATAACTTTAATTTCGCTATCTTCAAGCCCAACAAATACACAAAGCGGACTTACCGCAACATGTTCGATTTGCTCATGGATGCGGTGAAAGTGTCGATGATGAAGTTGGGGTACAAGGACGTCGAGATCGCGGCGGGTGAGACGGGGTGGTCGTCGAAGGGAGAGCTTCAAGCAGCCGTGGTGCTCGCCGGAGAAAATGAAGAAATCGAGGTGGGGCGGGGGGGTCGAAGAAAAGAGATTTCACAGATTCAATAAGAACGGCGGAGTAGTGTTAGGAATGGGGTGGGGCAGATAGGGTTTTAGTGTAGATGGATGGGTAGGGTTAGTAATTAGTGGGTTTATTTTATTCTTAATTGAGTTGGGTTAGGATGTTTAATTTGAGCCCACTAATGATATTTTTATGAATAAGTATTATTTGTAGGATAAATTTGTAGAAATAAGTTACTACTCCATCCATTCTTGAATAGATGTCCTATTTAGGGGATGACACGTAGATTAAGAAATCTGTTAAAGTTATTTTTAGTGGGGTAAAAAGTAGGATGTGGGGATATTGTTAATAAAGTACTCCATTCATTCAGGAATAAGTGTCCACTTTGTACTGGGCACAGATATTAAGAAAGTTGATAAAGTAAAAGTTAATGGAGTAAAAGTTAGAATGTAGGGGTAATGAGATAATGACAAAAAAACAGTAGTAATGACAAAAAAGAGGTGGTATTGATCAAAAACTAAGAATAAAGTTGTTGGGATGATAAAAAGGTAAAAATAAACTTGATGTGAGGTGGGGTCCTAAATGATAAAGGGTAGTAATATTAGGTAAGTAAAGAGGGTAGTGTTGTACAAAAAGGCAAAGTGGACACTTATTCACGCTGTTCCAAAGTGGACACTTATTCGTGAACGGAGGGAGTAGATTAAGTTGGTAACCTTTGTTTATTTTTGGGTCCTTTTAAATGTAGGGTATTTATATCTCTTAACACTTTTTTTTTCTGTTTAAATTTTCGATTTTGTTCAAAAATTTCTGTTTTCATTTTTTTTTAATGATGATGACATATTTAGCTCTTTTGTTTAATGTTTTTTTTTCATCTTATTTTGTCATCCAAAGTGTGTGTTTTATCCATCTATTTTTGTGTTATTTTTTATGATGTGATTATCATGAATTGATGATTATGTTTGTGTTTTATTTTCATCTTATTTTTTTTCTGTTTTCCCAATTTAGTTTTCATTTTTTTTTTCTTTATAGTTTTTTTTTACATGTCTTCGTTTTTCTTTTTTTATATATATACACAAATTAAGTTGCAATTGATCATCAATTCATTTGTTTATATACACTTGTGCCTAAAAAATAATAAAGAAATATGGAAGGACACATTGATGTGATCAAAATAAAAGGACTGAACTTTTCATACATTAGCACACACTAATCACAAATTATATCCATACAAGCTTTTGGAGGGAAGTCTTTAGTGGAAAATTCAAATTTACAACTCAAAGCAACAAACAATATAAATACAACCATATTAGCTCAGTTTCTTCACTTTCACATTATTCACTTTCTCCACCATAAACACAAAAAAGGCGCAGGAGATGAAGAAGGGAGTCAGTCGACCAAGTTTGAAAGATGAAGAGAAGAACATCATCGCACAATGGCTTCTCCAACATAGCACAGACAACAAACTGCAACATGGTGCCAAAAAGGAGGCTGCCCTCATCTTCCAAATAGATGTTAGGATAGTTTACAGAATCTGGAAAGATGCACAACACCAAAGGAGCTTAGGCAAGGCAGTTAATGTGATTTCAAAGAGGAAATGATGCATTCATGGTGATAGGAAGCAGCTGGATATAGCAACAATGAGGCAATAATTACTGGAATGAGGCAATAAGAAATCAATGAGGCAGCAAGTAATCCAGCATGTCAACATTTAATGGAATCATCCATAATTTCAAGGAAACATGCAATAAGTAGGCACAACATTACACAATTGATAATTGCATTGCAGCAAAAAAAGCATCAGCAGCTTAATGAGAGCAATTTAATCGACTCAGTCACACCAGCCTTAACCCCAATATAATCGAATGAAGCAACAAGAAAAAAGGCATCACCAGCCTTAACTAACAATTTAATCGAATCAACCAGCAACAAAAACGGCGTCACCAGCCTTACCCCCAAATAATTGAAGCAAAAAAGAACGAAATAACCTGCATTTGGCGAGGCTTTTTCACCTCATTTGAATGAGCGCAGAGAGAAAGAATTTTTTTCCAGAGCCTTCCTTTTTGTCCGATGCTTTGCTCAAGAAATAATATGGATCAGTAGGCAACATCTTTGACAAGAGGTAATCCAGATTTTTCTCTCCAGTGGGTGAATCGGCCTCCGGCGGTGAGTCCGGCGCAATTTCTTCATCGGAATCGGCAAGCGGCACAATAGTATTGAGAGATCGAAAAGGCGGCAAATAGAGCTCCACCACCGTCGATGGAGGTTCAAAGATCGCACCGGACTCAGAGGGTGGCTGCGACTCATCCGACACCGAGAAATCGACAAAGCCAGACGGTGCCGGTGTGAATGAGGTTTCCGGCACCATCGTCTCCGATTCCATCTCCATCGTCTCCTCTGACAAGTCATCATTGCGAGGGGGAGAGAATCGGCAGAGATAAGAGGAGGACTTCGACATCAGAGATAATAGACAGACGACAGAGATGGAGATGCAACAGATCTAGGGTTAGCGAGAAGGAAGAAGAACACAAATGGGGATCGGGTGGAATGAGGGGTATTGGGTTGCAATAGTTGGGTTGGGTTGGGTAGAATAGGGTTTATTAGGTGGGTAATTAAGTTGGACAATTAGTAAATAAATTAGTGGTTAAAATTATTGATAATTAAAAAGGATGGGTAAATTAATGACAAAAGGTAATAATTTTAAGATTTAAAAAGGATAGTATGGTAAAAAAAATAGAGTAGAACATTTATTGGTGAATGGATTTTAAAGGGGAAATGAGATATTTATTCAAGAATGGAGAGAATATTATAAATAAAATTGCACAACTTTTAAGTGAATTGACATAAATGGCAAAATAGACGACATTTAAATGAACGGAGGAACTTTATAATATATAGTATCTGATTAAAAATAACTTGATAATCCAATTCCAAAGAATACAAACATCATGTCGCTCGATCCATCAATGTTCGAAATCACAGTCCCTTCCCGCTACATCACCTTCACAGTCCCCCTCCACCGCCGCCTCATCCGCGCCGCCATCCTCGATTCCCCCTCCGCCTGCGCCGCAGCGCCCTCCTCCACCGCAGCGATGTGGGTACCAGCAGGCCGCGAATCGGACTGGATATTTTCCACTTTCTCCGGCCACATCCAGCTTCTCCTTGCCTCCCCCACCACCCACCCCCTCTGCCGCCTAATCCTGCTCGGTAATCCCCCATCTTGCCCCAATCCCATCTCCTACAATTCTACTCTCCATCTCTCCTCTCCACCACCCCTCCATCAGAATCTCGCCCCCTTGCTGCTAGGGCTCACCCCCAAATCAGAATTTTTCGGTGGCGGTGAAATCCCAGAAGTGCCGTTGTTGGTTTATGAGGATGACGTGGTTCAAAATTCAATCTTGGAGATCTGTAAAGGGCCTTGCGTGGGGGAAATGTTGATTGAGAATGTTGAGTTGGTGAATGATGGGGTTAGGGAGTTTAGGAGAAGGTTGAGATTTAAGAGAATGCCAAATTTTGTCCAATCCCAGATGAGAATTCAGCCGATAAATGATACAAAGCCGGAGATTTTGGATGATGTGGAGTTTGAATTGGATAGGGGAGTTCTGGTTCAACCCTACTTGAGCCCTATGGTAGCCGGCATTACTGTGATTCATCGGTTCTTGGACGCTCGAATGCAGGGCGGGTTTAGGCCGAAAGCTTTGTGTTTAGGAGTCGGAGGAGGGGCATTGCTTGGATTCTTAAGTGATCAACTGAATTTTGAGGTTGATGGAGTTGAGGAAGATGAGGTTGTGTTAGAAGTAGCCAAGAGACATTTTGGATTAAATAATGAGTTTATGCATCTGTTTGCTGAAGATGGGATAAGATATATCAAGAGGATTGCAAATGATATGAATGAAGGGGATAAGTTTGATATTCTTATGGTTGATTTGGATTCTAGTGATGTGATGAATGGTGTTTGTGCACCACCTATGGAGTTTGTGGATCGGTTTGTTCTTCGAGCAGCGAGGGCTGTTCTTCGCGAGGAGGGAATCCTTATTACTAACGTGATTCCTTCAAGCAAGTCGTATTACGAGAGGTTGGTTTGTGAGTTTCGTGGGGTTTTTGAGGATCTGTATGAGATTGATGTTGGAAATGAGGAGAATCTTGTTGTTATTGCAACGAAATCAGTTACTACTAATGTGCTAGATGGGAATGATAGTGCATTTTTTAATAAGTTGAAGCTGGTTGTTCCAACTTCTTACATAGATTCCATTAGAAAAATCTCAAAGATTCAATGATCCTACTGCTGTCTCTTGCTATGATCAAAGTTATATATAATTTGAGCTTATAGTTATAGTATGTGTTGTGTGCTTTTTATGTGAAATTTTGTTTGCTTTTATGCTACATGTACTCACGTACATCTTTGTGAATGTGTGTTTTTTAACATGTTGAACAAAAGAAAGCAGAAGTAAATATGTACAGGAGAGAACTGATGCTTAGGTCTGTGAAAGTAAATCAATGAGATGCAATATGTCATTTTATTTATTTAATTTCTCCCTCCCTCTGTGTGTGCGTGTCTCCATATATATATATATATATATATATATATATATATATATATATATATTTATTATATTATGTGAGAATTAGAAATTCATCCTAACCATACATTTTATTAGATTATGTGGTTGAGATTAAATAATTTTAGTTAAATAAGCTTAGATAATTTGCATACCCATATTCTCTTCCCTTCTCTCCCTAAATTCCGCCCACTTCTTTCTCTCTCCATATCCAATTTATTAATTAATTTCGTCTAATCTTTTAAACTTTTTTTTTTTTATGAGGTTTGTATCTTACTTTCTTGAAAACTAATTTTTCTTTTTAAACCTATCACTAGAGCATCGTTGATACTTAAGTTTTGTCACTCTTGCTATGAATGAACAATTATTGAAAATTGTTAGAGAGATAAAAATTTAAAGTACTCTTAAATTATATTAGAAATTAGTTGTGATTCATAAATAATTTAAATTTTAAATAATAATGTACATAAGCATGAAAGCTTAACACTGAAGCATGAAAGCTTATTAATATAAGCATGAAAATAGAACTATTAAGCATGAATTTTTTTTATTTTTTTTGGTAAGTAATCAAATTTTATTACCAAATAAGCAACTGTAGCAAAACAAGCAAGCAACAACCTCTCACGCAAAATGAAATCAACCTCCTAACTCTTTAGATGTCTCAAAATTTTCCTATTCTTCTGTCCCATGGCTGCGATCATTAGCTGACATTGTCTAACCACCTGCCCAGTCGTGCCTTCTTGTTCTCCAAATTTCCTTCCATTGCGTTCCTTCCATATAAAGTAGACTGCCACAGAAACTACCAACCAATATACAAGTTGTTTCCCAGATTTAGTGGTGCATTGTGTTAACATGTACAAAAGTTCCTCTTGCCACTCCCTAATCTGATTATGAACTCCACACCAAGCAGCTAGTTTATTCCAGACCAGTGAAGAGAAGGTGCATTTGAAGAATAAGTGATCAATAGTTTCCTCTTCATTCTGGCAGAGGGAGCATCCCTTCTCACAATGAATTCCTAATTTTTCCAATCTTTCCATAGTAGAAAGTCTCCTGAGTATGGCCAACCAGGTAATGAACACTACCTTAGGAGGAGCAAGATTTCTTGTAATCATCATCTGCCATGCAACCTTTGGATCATCTCCCTTCATTGCCTTGTACATGCCACGAATGGAAAATGTAGCCTGATAGATCCAACTCATTCCAGAATTTATTTGCAAGAAGTAATCTCTGGCCTCCATAATCTTTCTGATTAACCACGAAGCTTGAGCAGGGATGGCACAAGAGAAACAACAGTGATTCTTGATGTAGTATTCATGGATCCATTTGATCCATAGGCAATCCTTCTTCTGAGCAACTTTCCAAAATTGTTTGCAAATAGCTGTCTTGTTCCAACATCTAAGATTAGTGAGGCTCCAACCTCCAGCTGTTTTAGGCTTACATAAATGTTCCCACGCAACAAGCACCCTTTTAGTTGTTCCAGATTTACCCGACCACAAAAAGTTTTTATATGCAACCTGAACCAACTTGATAATCTTCTGAGGTAAGAGGAATATTTGACTCCAATAGGCCTGTATGCTTGTCAAGACAAATTTGATGAGTTGAATCCTCCCTGCGTATGAGAGAAATTTAGCAGACTAGCAGTCAATTCTTCCCATAATTCGCTGGATCAATGGTTGACATTGCACGATGGACAGTTTTTTTGAAGAGAGGGGGACTCCAAGGTATTTAAAAGGGAGCTGTCCTATAGTCATTCCAGAAGATTCAAGTATAGCCATTTGAGTAGCCACACTGACTCCTCCAAAGTATATAGAGCTTTTAGCTTCATTTGCTTTCAAACCAGATACCTCAGAAAACTACCAAATGCTTGCAAGAGTTTTCTGATAGAGAGCGCATCTCCTCTAGTGAAAAGAAGTAAATCATTAGCAAAGCATAGGTGAATGAGATTCAACCTTTTGCATCTTGGGTGGTTATGGAAGCTCTTATCCTCTTTCAGCTCCAGTAAACACCTATTTAAGTATTCTATAGCAATCACAAATAAATACGGAGATATAGGATCCCCTTGTCTGAGACCTTTTCTTGCTTGGAATGACTTTGTGACTACTCCATTGACACTCACAGAATAGGCTACGGTTTCAAGGCAAGCCATTATCCAATTGACAAATTGATGGGAAACCAAGTTCCAACATGAGATACTTCATAAATGGCCACTCAACTGAATCATACGCTTTTTGAATGTCTATCTTGACCATGCAACGTGGTGAAAACCCTTTCCTTCCATAGCCTTTTATCAATTCATGGCTTAGAATGATATTGTCAAAAATTACCCTTCCTTGAATGAAAGCTGACTGATTCTCACTGATTAGGAAGTCCAGGACACTCTGCATTCGGTTGGTTAATGCTTTGGAGATGATTTTGTAAAGTACATTGCAGCAAGCAATTGGCCTGAAGTCTTTAACTGAAGAAGCAGAACTCATCTTAGGTGGGAGAGTAATCAGTGTAGAGTTCATGACTTTAGGCAAATATCTTGTAGCAAAAAATTCCTGTATAGCATCAATAATATCAGCCCCTATCCAACCCCAAGTCTTCTGGAAAAAGAAGACATTATATCCATCCAATCCAGGAGCTTTATCTGGATTCATACTGAATAGGGCATCCCTTATTTCTTGGTTGGAGAATGATGCATAGAGCTGTAGTTGGTGATTATGGGTGAGTTTTGGGCCTTTGCATATTATGTTTCTGTCCACCATAGGTAAGCTGGGAGCAGCAGTTCCCATCAACTTCAAATAGAATTCCCTGACCTCAGATTGAATGGATATTTGGTTGCTGCAAATAGTGCCATCAACCATGTAGAGTAATTTATTAGTGTTAGAATTTTGCCTAGCTTTCACACATGCATGAAAGTACTTGGTATTCCTATCTCCAAGCTTTAACCAGTCTGCTCTAGACTTTTGTTTCCACACCTTTTTTTCCACATCACTCCATTTTTCAAGTTTAGACAACACCTCCTCTCTGCTTTAATCAAAGACTGATTGAGCTTATCTCTCCCTAGCTGATGCTGTATCTGTTGCAGTTCAGTTCTAACATTCAAAATATGCATGTTGATATCCTTGAAGTGGTTAGTATTAAGTTGTTTCAAGGGGGTTTTCAGCCTTTTCAGTTTGAACCAAATATTAAGCAATTTATTATTATGGCATTGTTGACTCCAAACTGACATTACCATTTCTTGGAAGTCCTGGTGTTCAGCCAGCACATTGAGGAATCTAAATGGTGTGTTTCTGACCATAGTATCATTCTTGATATGTAATAATTGTGGGTAATGGTCAGATACACCTTTCTCCATCAGTTCCACCACACATTGAGGATGATCTTGAA
Source organism: Schizonepeta tenuifolia (assembly GCA_029490685.1). NCBI lineage: Eukaryota > Viridiplantae > Streptophyta > Magnoliopsida > Lamiales > Lamiaceae > Schizonepeta > Schizonepeta tenuifolia. The sequence goes on along the minus strand of CM055960.1, from coordinate 52,829,411 downwards.
GCCATCTTCTATTGATGATAACCCTTTCAATGAGTGAGTGTATCCTCTTAACCCCTACTTGATTATTGCACCAAGAAAACTCAAAACTAACATGTCTCAATGGGTACAGATCATTATCTCTGATACAAGCAGCAAAATCTTTATAGTCACTCTGTGTAACAGGGTTGCCTTGGTGTCTGTCCTGACTTTGAAGCAGAGAATTGAAATCTCCACCAATTACTAGAGGTTCAGACACAGCTCTACAAACTCTATCAATAAAACACCACAGGGATTTCCTTAGCTCGTTAGTATTGAATCCATACACAGCCATCAAATGGAATTGAATTCCAGAGCTTATTTCAGAGATTCTACAGAAAACAGTCTGAGCTTCATTTTCAATCCAATTCACAGTAACAGTTTTGGGGTTCCAACATAGCCACACCCTCCCATTTACTGTGTGAGAGTAGTTATTAATTGCTTCCCAACCCCTACAGATTTTATCAACCACCTGCTTAAACTTTTCCTCCTTCACTCTTGTTTCCAAAAGAGCCACACAATCAATTTTATTTCTATGCAAAAAGCTTTTAATCTCTTTTTGCTTAAAGGATTTGTTACAACCCCTGACATTCCAAAAAAGAAGTTTCATAATGAACCAAAGGGGATAAGGTCCCCGCCCTTCACAGTAAGCATAGATGTACCTGTGTGATCAACAAAAGCATGATAAGTGTTACGTGTTGAAATATCTTCAGTTTTCTCCATATTAGCTAGTTTGGTGGCCACTTTCCTGGGGATTGGCCATTCATTCTGGATAGGTTCTTGAGTGTGAGTAGGCTCAGAGATAATAGACTCCACTGCTTGAGTGTGAGTAGGCTCAGATATAATAGACTCCACATTATTGTTGCTACTTCCCATCTCTGCAGAAGAAACTTCAGGCTGAGCAGGTGGAGGTTTTTCCGGTTGAATTTTAGCTTTTGGAACCCACTGTTGCTTCTGTAATGCCTCTTGATAAGTTCGTGGTCTCATCGGCTCAGAACAATTATGTCCTACCCTTTGGCAAATTTTGCAAATGGGTGGAACCCAGTCATACACAACTTTTTGCTCAACTTGTTTCCCATTAGCACCCTCAATCATGACTTTGTATAGTATAGGCTTTGTCACATCGACTTCTACCAGCAGACGAGCATATGAGATCCGACTCTGTGATGTAGTGAATTCGTCAGCATACAATGGGGTACCCAGCGTGCTACCTATTCGACTCAACGAAGAAGCCCCCCAACAGTTCAGCTGTAAATTGGGCAATTGAATCCAGACAGGCACCACTTTGAGAACTTCCTTCTCGAAACTAAAGTCAGATTCCCAAGCCTTAACAATCACTGGCTTGAAAGCTATGGTGTGTGGACCTGAGAACATAACTGCATCTCTATCCTCCATATTCTGAAAATAAACCACGAAATACCCTTCATTGTGGTAGAAGATGTCTAGTTTGTTTGTTATGTTGGACTGTTTTTCCAGAAACATACTCACATACGAGATCGTAGGGGAGTCACCCACCACATATAGAATAACCGCACATTTCCATTTCTCAACTTCTAATTCTACCTCTGATTTCTCTAAGCATGCCGTTGGGATACCATTTTTCAGAGTAGGGGAGATGAATGAAAGTTTCATACCTGTCTTAGCCGGTTGTTTCCCCCAAGATCCATGCTGTGATTTAGGCTCTGTCTCAGCTCGCCGTTCTTCTGTCAGTGCTGGGAATTCCTCCGATTGTAGCCCGAGTGCATCATCTTACTCAAAATTCACTGTTACATTGATCTCCTCTTTGCCTTTTCCTTTATCTTGTGAGTTACTCAATAGAGGTGGAGTATTTTTGCTCGAGTTACCAATTATTGCATTAGATCCGGTTGCCGATGGCACCACCACCACATTCTGTCCGGTCGGCTTCCTTGGCCGGCCTGGTTTACCCATGCCGTACACAATCGGTGCACGTTAACACCTCAAATACTAACGTGCGTTGAGAGCAACAGTAGGGTTTTTTTTTAGTATAGCATGAAAAGTTTAACTATTAAGCATGAAATGTCATTAATATAAGCACGAAAATTAAATTATTAAGCATGAAATTTCATAAACATAAGCATAAATGTTGAAATATTAAACATTAAAATTATTAAGCATGAATCTTCATAAACACAAGCATAAAAAGTTGAATAAAATTACTTAAAAGAATAATTCAAATAATATATACCAGTATGATTGAATTATGAGTGAAGGAGTGATATAGCAGAATGCCCCCTTAGATTACAATGTTTGTCATGCAATATAATATGGTAAGATTCTAGCCAAATTCATGACTTTTGGACAATTATACCCTAACTCATCCAAAAACATAAAACTCATTTATTTACCATTTTCATATCAAAACCGTGATCCACTTTATCTCTCTCAACAAAATTATTTCTGCAACTCCACTCTCTCTCTCTCTCTAAAAATTCTCTCAACCCTATCGCCGCCTCTCCTCCGCCACCGCCATTTCCGCCGTCGTGCCATCTCCAAACCACCATGGAGCTCGTAATATTCTCGACAGAACCAAGATTCGAGATCTTCCATACTCTATTTCTCTTTCTCTATCTTTCTCTCTCTAGAACCCCACCACCGCCTCCTCCGCCGTCGTCGCTGCTGTTGTTCCCTCCCCCCAAACCACCATGGAGCTCGTAGTATTCTCGACAGAACTAAGATTCGAAATCTTCCCTACTCTCTTTCTCGATTTTATTTCTCTTTTTTCCATCTTTCTCTCTCTAGAAAAATCCTAGATCTAGCCGGAAATAATGCTATTTTCGTATTTATTTTTGATGATTTACAAGTGTTCATATGATTCCCGGTGATTCGTGGTATATTTGGGGTAATTTTTGGTCAATTTGGATGTATTGAGGTGTTTTACAATTTTTCCCATTCCCAGATCTGAACCCTAATTCGTAACATGTTTGCTGGAATTTTGGTAATAGCATGTTACGGAATTACAATGTCGTAACATGTTTGTGGCAATTTGAATGTTTTGAATACATGTTACGAATTTCACAATTCGCAACATCATATACGAATTTCGTATATAATGAAATTCGTAACTAATGTGCATTTTCATAAGTGTATTTGACGTTACGAAATTAGAATTTCGTAACATGTTTGTGACAATTTATATTTTTGTAACATGCCTGTGGCTATTTCGTAGTTGATGTTACGAATTTTGTATTTTCGTATAGTCATGTGATGCTAGGTGTGTTTAAAAATTGTGTTGTTACGAATTGTGTAATTTCGTAACATTTGTGAGTTCAACACATTTTATATTCATTATTATAACTGTTACGAAATTATAATTTCGTAACATGTGTTACATGTTCTGAATTACTGAATTAGTTTAATTGTTTGTTTATTGTAGATCGAATGGACATTCAAGAGAAAGAATCTTGCAGTCAAGCACCACCGAATCACGCTAACTGGATTAAGTTAAGAAATTTGAATTTTGTAACATATTTGTGCCGATTCGAAAATTTCGTATTGAAGATATGCTATTCATGTTATCATTCGTATCATCATGTGATGTTTGTTGTGTTTCTTTGTGAGATTTAGTTACACTGTAAATTCTACGGTTACGAATTTTGTAGCTGGTGTTACGAATTTTGTAATTCGTAACTAACTATGCATTTTCATAAGTTTATTTAAGGTTACGAAAGTAGAATTTCGTAACATGTCTGTGGCAATTGGAAAATTTCGAAATGCATCATGTTATGTTACAAAATTAGCATTCGTATTGAATATTATGTTGCTAGTTCATATTTTCGTAACATATTTCTTGTAATATAGGTAATAACATGTTACGAAATTACGTGTTTGTGGCAATTTGAATGTTTTGAAACTGAATTTTTTAAATATATATTACGAATTTCACAATTCGCAACATCATATAAGAATTTAGTATATAGTGTTACGAATTATGAAATTTGTAACTAACTGTGTGCATTTTCATAAGTTTATTTGAAATTTCGAAAGTAGAATTTCGTAACATGTTTGTGGCAATTGGAAAATTTTGAAATGCATCATGTTATGTTACGAAATTAGCATTCCTATTGAATATTTTGTTGCTAGTTCATATTTTCATAACACGTTTCTTGGAATTTAGGTAATAACATGTTACGAAATTCGTATTTTGCAACATTCTGTTACGAAGTTTGAGGCTGTTGTTACGAATTTCATAATTTCATAACATTTGTGAGTTGTATACCTTTTATATGTGTTATAACACCTGTTACGAAATTATAATTTCGTACAGTTGTTTGCAATTTCGTAACATGGGTTACATGTTCTGAATTATTGATTTGGTTTTATTGTTTGCTTATTGTAGAACAAATGGATTTTTAAAAGAAAGAATCTTGCATCCGTCACTGCAAAAAAAGAACGAAGGAAGAACAGGAAAGAAAAGAAACAAATAGCAGAAGAAGAAGAAGAAGAAAAAAAGAAGAAGAAGAAGAAGAAGAAGAAGAAGAAGAAGAAGAAGAAGAAGAAGAAGAAGAAGATGTTAAAGAAGAAGAAGAAGAACCGTCGAGGAAGAAGAAGCAAAAGAAAAAAAGCGAAGAAGAAACCAGAGGAAGAAAGTGATTTTCATAATAAGGTTATAACTATGTTACGATTTTAGATTTTCATATTGGAGATTTATATCCATGTTACGTATTTCATAATTCATATTATCATTTAGTAATACCGTTTATTCTACTGTTATGAATTTCATAATTTGTAACATTTGTCACGAATCGTAACATATATTACGAATTTTGTAATTCGTAACTAATTTTGTTATGTTAGATGTGAATATGAAGTTACGAATTGTGAATTTTGTAACATGTTTGTTACGATTTTAGGTTTTTGTATTGGCAATTTTGTATCCATGCTACGAATTTCATAATTCGTATCGTCATTTGATGCTTGTTGCGTTCTTTTGTGAGATTTAGTAACACCGTTTATTCTGCTGTTACGAATTTCGTAACACGTTTGTGCGTTGTACATATTAAGTTACGATATCTAATTTCGTAACATTTTGTGGGTTGTATACCTTTTACATGTGTTATAATTCTTGTTACGAATTATAATTTCGTAACATCATTTTGTATTACTATGCCTTGATTCCGTGTTAAGATTTTGTCATTGTATTACTATGCCTTGATTTCCTATTATGATTTTGGCATTTCGTATCACTATGCCTTGACTTCCTGCTAAGATTTTGGTATTTCGTTTCTATATACCTTGATTCCATGTTATGATTTTGTCATTTTGTATCACTATGCCTTGACTTTCTGTTAAGATTTTATCATTTCGTATCAGTTCCATGTTACGAATTATACATTTCGTATCTTATTTCTCTGTTATGAATTTTACATTTCGTATCTGATGGTCCTGATACGAGTTCTGGTGTATGGGGGGGAGGGGAATACACCAGATTAAACTTTTTAAAACAACCCCCAGAAAATATCACAACCGAGTAATGCAACTCAGTTGGAATCACAACCGAGTAAGGAACACTCAGCTGGAAGTGAAGTGCTGTGCGGAATGTGGTGGAAATTAACTCGAATAAATTCAACTCACGCTTAAGTGCAAGGTTGGTCAATAACCAAGACAGTTGATAATGAAGAATGCAGTTTGTATGCAGGTTAGTTGATCAGTTGAAAATGTTCTCAAGGTTGGATCGAAAGACACAGAAACTAAGTCTAACACTCTAGAACTCTCAACAAGTGATGTTCTTAGAGGATAACTAGTTATGCTTGAGTGCAGAATGAAGTTGTTCTTTGCTTGTATATTTCTTCTTGCACTTGTTTGTCTCGTGTGTATCTTGTGTCCTTGAATGAATGAAGGCCTCTATTTATAGGCGGAGAGAATCAACTAGCCGTTGGATGAACCGTTGATCTCTGTTCTTTGAAAGCGATTTGCCTGTCTCTCATTTCTGCAGACTTTCCGGATTTGGCAACTGAGTGCATCTGCTTTCCATCTGAGACAGCCTTGTGTTGGGCCAAATGAGATAATGATAGAGAGTCAAACCTTCACGTGACTTCCTTATTTGAAATTCAAATCTTAACCTCTGACCTCCAACATTTGATAGTCGGTTGAGTCGTTCGTTCTTCATCTGATTGGTCTTTAGCTGATGTTCTATCTGAATGCTTCTTGTCCGAGTAGGAACATTTGAACTCTCAGCTGACTTTGAACTTCAAGCTGTTGATCTAATCGATTGAGTCTACACCTGATGTTCTATCTTGAACGCTCAGTTATTTTTCCTTGATGTTGTGAGTCTGATCAGTCAGCTCCGAACGCTCAGTTGTCTTTCTTACAACTGATGTTCTCTTGTATCTTCCCCCTTTGAACTCATGAAATGAACGCTCAGTTGTCTTCCTTACAACTGATGTTCTATCTCTTGAACGTTCAACTGATGTTCTATCTTGTGAACGTAACTTCCCCCTTTTTAATTCTCATCTAATGAACGCTCAGTTGTCTTCCTTACAACTGATGTTCTATCCGAGTGAAGCCTTGTTGCCGTCTTCCGCTGGAGTCCTGTAAAGATAAAATCTTAACAATACTCAAACAGCGAGCCTAACTGCTAACATTAGGTTGTGGCAACATCTACTCAGTTGGGGTCAGTTGGTTTTGGAATCAATCAAAACTTTTAATAAATTTCCCAACAGTATCAATATGCTTTGTTTCTCTGTTACGAATTTATGATTTCGTATCCCTTTGTCATAATTCCATGTTACGATCTTATGAATTCGTATCAGTTTGTCATGATTTCTTGTTACGAATTATAATTTTGTAACATCATTTCGTATTACTATGCCTTGATTCCGTGTTAAGATTTTGTCATTGTATTACTATGCCTTGATTTCCTGTTATGATTTTGGCATTTCGTATCACTATGTCTTGACTTCCTGCTAAGATTTTGGTATTTCGTTTCTATATGCCTTGATTCCATGTTATGATTTTGTCATTTCGTATCACTATGCCTTGACTTTCTGTTAAGATTTTATCATTTCGTATCAGTTCCATGTTACGAATTATACATTTCGTATCTTATTTCTTTGTTACGAATTTTACATTTCATATCAATATGCTTTGTTTCTCTGTTACGAATTTATGATTTCGTATCCCTTTGTCATAATTCCATGTTACGATCTTATGAATTCGTATCAGTTTGTCATGATTTCATGTTACGAATTCAATATTTCGAATCAAATGTGTCTTGTTTCTCTATTACCAATTTATGATTTCGTAACACCACACTACATGATAAAGCAGTTACAAAAACAAACAAGTCGTAACACCAAAACAAAATCGTAACAAATTGTTTCGTTATGAAATCAACAAATAGTAATAAATCAGTTACGAAAACAACAAATTGTAACACAAAAACAAAATCGAAAAACACAAGCCAATCCAAAACTACAACATCAACCACAACGAAAACAAACTGAAATACAGCAATACACAGATCTCTAACCATGAATTCACACGTATCTGAAAAGTGAATGCGAAATCGGAAAAGGAAAAAAGCGAAATTGGAAAAGGAAAAATTCACACAGATTTCGCCGCCATCAATTCTCTCATCTTCGACGAGGTCGCTGTCGGATTAAAAAGAAACAAGCGAAGTCGGAAAAAGAAAAGTGAAAGAAGAGAAAGAAAAGAAAGGGAGAAAAATGGTTGTAGAAAAAAGAAAAGAAAAAAAGAAGAGATTAAAGAGGAAAGAGTAAAAGAGTTGAAGAGCAGAAAAAACGATGAAAGAAAAAAATGAAGAGGAAAGAGAGAGGGAGAGAGAGATAAAATAAAAGAAAAAAGAGAAAAGAGAAAGAAGAAAAAGAAGAGAAGGAATGTCACGTGAAAGTAGAAAAAAAAGAGAAGAGAATGAGAGAGAAAAGAGGAAAAGTGAGTTGCTTTTGTAAAAAGTAAGGGTATTTTGGTCAAAAATACCTCGCTTTGGCTAGAATTTGTCAATATTAAGTTGCTTGACAACTATTGTACTCCACCTAGTCAAAGTAACTATATGAATGTATTAACTCTTGAATTATTAAGAACAACCTGCATAACGAAATTAATAAGCACCTAAAATTTAAATATAATTTTTAGGGAACATTATAATAATTAATGCTACAGTATATCTTTAATTCGTCCACAAATAATAATCAAATATATATATTATACAAATAAATCTCATATTGATTATAGACATAATAGAAATATTTGAATATAATAAACATTAATTCCCAACCAAAAAAAATTAAATAAAACAATTCATTCCCAATTAAATGAAATCCCAAATTTGTAGGGAAATGGATAAGAATGCTCTTAACTCGCACATGCACTAATTACACCCTCACAAAGGTTTATGTACAAAGGATGGGCAAACCTTTATGGGTTGTATCTGAAGACATGGAAAGAGATGTTTTTATGTCAGCAACAGAAGCCCAGGCTTATGGAATTGTTGATCTTGTATCTACGAGTTGACTATATAATATAATAAATATTAAATAAAAAAATCCGGTTAGGATCAATCTAAACCAGCCCATTATGTATATGACTCAACATGCCAACTATTAAACAACTTATTAGAAATACAAGACAGCCCATTCGAAATGTCACGAAATCCCCCGCCCTTCGGGGATGTCCTCAGCGTCGAGGAACATGTACTAGGGTGTATGTGCGACTCGTTTAGATCATGGGCTGACAAAGAAAACCGCTTCCAGTATGAATGATCAATACCAGTGAATAGGATAGAATGGAAGAAGGGACTCCATTCACTATACTAAAAAGAAGCAAATCTATCCTTCTATTGTATAGAAAGTTTATGGTTTCCATTGGTGCAAATCCAATCACCTGAATTTAAGATGAGAAAAAATTCTCCATTGGTAACAAATGGTTATCCATTAAGCGGAAAAATCTTATTGAAATAAAAAAAAAAAACAGAAAAATGAAGTTCTCACTCGGCCAAGAACGGACTACGAGGGTCAGCTACAAAGCTAACTTTCATAATTAAATGCCGTTACTGTATAGGTGGGTCTCTTTGTGAAAGATCTATTACTGGATAATTTGTGGGTAGAGCCAAAGGGTTTGGTGTGAACTATACAAGTTACAAACAACATTGATGAAATATTAAATGAAGCCAAAGGCTCCGGTGTATAGAGAAGACCTCACCGTTTAAGAAGTAACCATAGAAACGAGGAAACCCACGATTTCTTTATTCATTTAATTTCTATTTCTTTTTTTTTACTAGATTTTTGACACCTAGCAAAATAAAATTTCTTATTTCTTTCATATTTCGCAGTAAAAGTAAAATAACAAAAAATCGTGGTCGGGAAGGTTATAGTAGCCAAAGCCATTGGAATTTTTATTTTATACATTGGAAAAATCTGTTTGATTATTTATTATTAATAAGCCAGGACGGGAAAAATAATAACTGAAAGAAAAAAATCAATTAGTTATTTGTCAAAATTTTATTTATTCAATGACTAGAATTAAACGGGGATATATAGCTCGAAAACGTAGAACAAAAATGCGTTTATTTGCATCAAGTTTTCGAGGGTCTCATTCAAGACTTACTCGAACTATTACTCAACAGAAAATAAGAGCTTTGGTTTCGGCTCATCGGGATAGGGATAAGCAAAAGAGAAATTTTCGTCGTTTGTGGATCACTCGGATAAGCGCAGTAATTCGAGAAAAGGGAGTATCCTATAGTTATAGTAAGTTAATACACGATCTATATAAGAGGCAGTTGCTTCTTAATCGTAAAATACTGGCCCAAATAGCTATATCAAATAGGAATTGTCTTTATATGATTTCCAACGAAATCAGAGAAAAAGTGGATTGGAAAGAATACACCGAAAAATTTTAAATGGGGTTACCCGGAGAATGAACTCCGGGAGGGTGGAGTTTGAGTCAAAATTACTCTGAGAAATGCGCTTAAAGTAGTCAAAATGAATGAACACGTTCAATAAAAAAATCTTTTTTTTTTTACGACATAAAAATCTGGATTCTAAGATTTGTCAAATAAAACACCAATCCATCTTTGACTTCGGATTGGAATTCTGA